>OX369301.1:8079412-8679412 GCA_947284805.1 Coleophora flavipennella
TTTCACGTTTCAAAAATTCCGTATACCATCAAACTAGATGGCGCTAGTTTCTTCACGTTTAAAAAAGACACGTTTTTGGTATGCAGACCCCCTATTTTTTTCACTTTTTCTCATTTTTAGTATTTGGTGTCATAGAGGCAACAGAAATACATCATCTGTGAAAATTTCAACTGTATACCTATCACGGTTCATGAAATACAGCTTGGTGATAGACAGACAAACAGACAGACAGATGGACGGACAGTCCCGTATTAACCCTTTGGGTACGGAACCCTAGAAATGTTGAGATTCGAAAGATATAGGCTGTCAACAAACACATTTCATTTCATAGTTGAGCAGTTTGTTTGTTGGCTTTAGGAGCATCAACAGAACAGCGAGTCAATGGAAGCGGAAACGGACAATATCTTCCTTCTCATTAAGCCGCAAAGACTTGGAGAATGTCAGATAGCTCGTACCTGGAGTGAATCATTTTTAGTGGCGCCAACGCGCGCCAAACTTCCCACAATGGCCAATAAACACGCCGTAAAATATGAAAGGCCGCACTAAAAACAGCATTATTGTCCCCTAAATGTCTACCTTTTGTTAAATCTTTTGTCATAATCATGCTGTCAAATTTTACCTTATACATGAAAGGATTAATCATGATTGCCGTGAAAGAAACACATCATGAAGTAAAAAAAACCTTACCACTTCGGGAAGTGAAAACTTATAATTTTTGACCCTCCAAGTGTTCCTGGTTAAGGTAACGGTAACAGGTAACCGTAACAGTGTCGTGAGTTCAATGGTTTTCTCATCTCAAAAACTGTTTTATTATTTTGACCCTCCGAGTGTTCCTGGTTAAGGTAACGGTCACAGGTAACCGTAACAGTGTCGTGAGTTCAATGGTTTTCTCATCTCAAAAACTGTTTTATTATTTTGACCCTCCGAGTGTTCCTGGTTACGGTAATGGTAATAGGTAACGGTAACAGTGTCGCGAGTTCAAGGGTTTTTCCCATCTCAAAAACTGTTTTATAGTTTTTGACCCTCCGAGTGTTCCCGGTTACGGTAACGTAACAGGTAACAGTGTCGCGAATTCAATGGTTTACACCTACCTATCTCAAAAAATGCCCATAAGAAGTTTTAACTTTAAAAAAATTGCGGCGCCCGAATGGAGTAATTACGAAAGGAGTAATTAATGGAGGAAGTAAATATTTGTAATCTGTGGTAATTATCAAATGAAACCACAGATTACTAAATATATAGTTGAAACGTGGTTGAAACTGAGTGCCGTCTGAGCATCTTTAGTTCTCACGCACCCATAGATGTATTAAAACAAAAACTAAATTAAGTTATGGGTGTAATGTAGTATGTCTGTGTGTGTGTTTTAATTTAAGGAGCTTTATTATAAAAAAAAAACAATATCGCTCCGTAGGGCAAAAAAAATAAATTATCTTACTATAAAATAAAATATAATCATCTTGTAGATACTCTCGCACAAATCAGAAACAGGAATAGCTAAAACATTGTTGCAACCACCAACAATCCAAAAATTAATGTTAATAATTTGTTGTCTCCGGGATTCATTCAAATAGTCTTTGTCATCCACCTGATACATTTTCTATTTTGTAATTATGTTTTTTAGGTGTTGTATCTTGCTGTAAAATAAAGTTTTTTTACTCCAATTTCGTAAATTGCTTAGTACATAACCTCAAATCATATCACAAATGTATTCATTCCTACAAGTCGCTTCACAATGATAATTTCAAAACGAGACAACTGTACTACAATGAAACTTTTCAAATATTTTTATGGCTCTGGCTTCAAAAATTCAATATATGATTATAACAAAATTTCTATGTATTTTGTTCAAAATGTCAAAAAGCGCGCGTAGGTACCTGCACCAGGGCTTAACATCGCTTGTGATTAGGCTTTATGGATAAATTTTTGACGGCTTAAAATTTTCTGTTATTTATTTCATGCGTAGAAAAGTATTGTATGCCACTGCACACAATTGCCACTGTAACACTTGTGCTGTCTATTGTGCCACTCAGCTTCGCTTCGTGGCTCAAACTAGCACTCATGTTACAATGGCTCTCATTACTTGGCAGTGGCAATAACTATTAGATAATTAAACGTTCATCATATCAGCTCATATACGTCCCCACCGAGGTTCTTGAGCCTACCCAGAATTAGGGCGATCGGGCCTTAGTCGACCACGCGGGCCCAGTGCGGGTTGGTCGACTTCACACACAACCTTCGAGTTTCTTCGCAGGTGTGTGCAGGTTTCCTCACGATGTTTTTCTTCACCGTTAAAGCAATCGGTAAGTATATGTACGTAAGTTTTGAAAATCTCATTGGTACATTGGCCGTCCAGATTTGAACCCGGTACCACTGGTTAGAAGGACCGACTGGTTACCGGTTGAGCAACCGACGCTTTTTAGATGTTTAAACGTTACATCCATATAAATCTAATTAATATGTTTCTATAGTTATACCTATGTTGGTTAGATAGTCAAAACATAAAACCACAAATAAACAGTCGGTTTATTGATTGAATTACAATCCTTGCATGCAAGGTTCGCATTTCAAACCCTCTTGGAAATAACAATAAAAAATACTTGGCTTTGCCCCATCCCTTATCTTTGATGACTCTTATCATCTTTATTCTTAAAGCTATTCAGGACAAAAAACATGGCAAACGCATTGCCGTACCCTCTGCTAAAAAATAAATCCATGGAGGCCTATCAGTGGCGTGATAAGGGGAGATTTATCACAGTGTCAACCTGGTGTCCGGATAGATACGTTAGGCCGAACGTGATCGTTGCTTGGGGCATTTGAAAATTGCTTGCTTTTTTAAAGTAAATTTTGAGCTGTTTATTTGTTTACTTCTTATTTGCTACCTTGAAAATGAAAATGAAAATTTATTCATAACACTTGTTACATTTCATCAAACAATAATAAATAATACAAAAGTAATTTATAAAGTACTTAATTATAGTCAATAGTCATTACATCAAATTTAATTAATAATAAATTAAATTACCAGATAAAGTAGAAATAATAAAAAAATATTACATAGCATAATTCATTCGTAGTTACACAGTTACCTAAATTAGTAACGGTTCTTTTTTAAAAAAATAAAAAAAAATAGTAAATGCTTTTGGTATTGTACTATGGCATCATCCTCATCATCATATCAGCCGAAAGACGTTGACTGCTGGACCAAAGCCTACCCTAAGGATTTCCACGACGACCGGTTCTGCACTGTCCGCATCCAGCGATTTCCCGCGACTTTCACCAGGTCATCGGGCACCGAGTGAAAGGCCTTTCTGCGCTACGTTGCGAACTTTACTACCCCAACGGCCATTTGTTCTACTAGCTATGTGCCCCGCCCACCGCCACTTAAGTTTATCGATTCTGAGAGCTATCCGGTTAAGTTCTCCTACTGATCTCCTCGTTTCTGATTCGATTACGCAGAGAAACTCCGAGCATAGCACTCTCCCTTGCCCTTTAATGGGTGGCCTTGAGCCTTCTCATAAGGCCTATAGTAAACGAACATATCTCAGCTCCGTATGTCATCCATGGCAATATAACTGGTCGAAGACCTTGATCTTAAGGGCCCGCTGGAGTTCAAAAATTCTATACAAACGTAGCCTTTAATTCATTCGTTAACCAAACAACCGATTTTGGAATAATTTTATACCGATAATCGGATGACGTATATCTGTGTCCGTATCGCATTATTGTTTTGTAAAACGAAACATAAATCCATTATTAACCAATAAAATTTGACGTTTTTTACCTTGAAAACAAGTCTTTTTCACTGACCTCGTTAACAATGATAGACAAGGTTCTACAAAAAAGACTTGCGGGACCGACATCGGATTTATAGTGTTTCAGTATAATAAAAAAAAGTTAGTTTAGTATTTGAAAAAACTATGAATTTACTACGTTTGTACGTAAAAAAGCGTCGGTGGCTCAACCGGTTGATTTAATTTTTATTTATATTAAATAATGTCGAGGCAATATCGTAAAATTGGGCGCATGATGAAATACCTGGGTCCATCATGAAATGCCTGGGCATCTTATGCTATAGATCATAACCTAACTGCACTTCGCGAGATTCTTCGACAGTATCATCACAAACCTAACGAACCTATTAACGCTCGCTTCACTCGCTCAACACGGATCCGCCCGGCCATTTCACGATCTGCCTGGGAATACCTGGGCCGATCGCGATCTGCCGGAATGTCACGATCTACTGTCGATATATAGTTATATAAGAAGAAATAAATGAAAAATTTCGTCTATCAAATCTTAACCCAAACGTCTAACCAACCCAAACGACTCGGTCCTTCTAACCAGAGATACCGGATTCAAATCTGAACGGCCAATGTACCAATGAGTTTTCAAAAACTTACGTATACATTTATACTCACCGTTTGCTTTAACGGTGAAGGAAAACATCGTGAGGAAACCTGCACACGCCTGCGAAGAAACTCGAAGGTTGTGTGTGAAGTCGACCAACCCGCACTGGGCCCGCGTAGTCGACTAAGGCCTGATCGCCCTGATTCAGGGTAGGCTCGAGCCCCTCGGTGGGGACGTATATAAGCTGATATAATAATAATAATAAAACTACGTTTGTTTGGGATTTATGAACTCTTAAGACACGCGGTAATTTGCGACGTGAAGATATGGTATCTGTTTTATTTAAAATTTTAGAGCTTTCACAAATTTCAATGAAAAGATACATTCCAATAAATTAACACCTGAGTTAGGTTATTTTCTCTTTAACCGCAATTTCAGCTGAAGTAATTATTTTATCCAACAACAAAATTAATCCAATCATTAAAACAGATTTGGCAAATAATCGTTCTATCTCCAGAGCTCTTGTTTACGTTAATCTCAACGAATTCATTCGGATCCATTCCGTTAATTATTGGAGTAAGGCCCCACCAAATCAATTCATTAGCAAAACCAGTGGATTTACACTATCTGGCGATCGATACAGTGCCCTGTGCTTTCTAGGTGTTCATTTAACTCAAGATTGGACTGGAGATTGAACAGAGGATGGTATTCCCCTTTAGAGGTGGCATAAGTCAAAAACTTTCGCGAGATATTAAAAATAATTTTCGAGAAACCTAAAAAATTTTAGGTACTAGCTTTTAAAATTGCATTGTCACACGATATACTTATGCATGAAAAATTTCAGCTCAATCGGAAACTGGGAAGTGGGTCAAAACTAACTTGCAAGATTTCACCCGAACAAACATACATACATTGCAAGTTAATAAAAAGCTTTTAAAAAAAACCCCGCCCAAGTGCTATTTGGACTCAGTTCCCTTTCAAAATATCTTCATACAGCAACTACTATAGAATATTACTACTAGATTCTACTAGACGTCACTATAGTTTCTTCACGATTTAAGAAAATTACGTTTCTTGTATGGGAGTTCCATTTGATTCATCATCATTACAGCTCATATACGTCCCCATCGAGGGGCTCGAGCCTACCCTGAATCAGGGCGATTAGGCCTTAGTCGACCATGCGGGCCCAGTGCGGGTTGGTTGACTTCACACACAACCTTCGAGTTTCTTCGCAGGCGTGTGCAGGTTTCCTCACGATGTTTTCCTTCACCGTTAAAGCAATCGGTAAGTATATGTACGTAAGTTTTTGAAAAACTCATTGGTACATTGGCCGTCCAGATTTGAACCCGGTACCTCTGGTTAGATGGACCGAGTCCTTACCGGTTGAGCCACCGACGCTTTTTTATTTGATTTTTTTTTTATTATTCGTTGTTACAGCGGCAATAGACATACACACTATGTGAAAATTTCAGCTGTTTACCTATTGTGGTTCATGAAATACAGGCAGGCGGACAGACGAACAGAAGAGGCTTAGTAGTAGGGGCCCTGTTGGTTACTCTTTGGGTGTCTACAGAACCGTTGGGTGTTTAGGCATCCCTAAATTAGGTACTTTTTTTTTCAATATTGTTCCATCGCTAGGTTTTCCGGTGCGCGGTCGCCACTCGAGAACTTTATTGTAGCGTAGGCAGGCCTGGTGTTGCACTTAGCATCACCCGCGGTCACGTGATTCTTTTAGATTTACAACTACGGACGTGTTTCACGCGACCTTAATTCACATCTGGAATCAATGTGCAGGTTTTCTCACGATGTTTTCCTTCACCGTCAAACCAATAGGTAAGTATATGTACTTACGTAAGTTTCGAAAAACTCATTGGTACATTGGCCGTCCGGATTTGAACCCGGCACCTCTGGTTAGGAGGACCGAGTGGTTACCAGTTGAGCCACCGACGCTTGTAAAATTTTGTAAGAATGTATGGATGTATGTTTGTTACTCTTTCACGCAAAAACTACTGAACGGATCTGGCTGAAATTTGGTAGGTAGACATATTAGGACCTTGATTTAGACACAGATACTTTTTCAATGCTAGCGTGCCGCTTGCGGCTCGCGCACTGCGCACCCTCGAAAAGTCATAGAAACGTCCACGCGGGTGAAACCGCGGGAAACAGCTAGTACAAATATATGAGACCTCAATAGTGCTCTTTTTTTTCACTTATCCCACGCCGTGATTCAAGGGGC
Organism: Coleophora flavipennella; assembly: GCA_947284805.1. Lineage (NCBI taxonomy): Eukaryota > Metazoa > Arthropoda > Insecta > Lepidoptera > Coleophoridae > Coleophora > Coleophora flavipennella. Next base: position 8,085,996 of record OX369301.1, read on the forward strand.
ATTATTCCTCCTTATCGGCACTCGTTAGCCACCCCTAATAAATACACACCCCAATCTCAAGGGTTGCTGCACTGCTGCCAAATTTAATAAGAGCAAATTTAAAAGGAGAAACAAAGAACATCTAAACAGTTTCGTTTGACAGTATCGACGATGTTGATTATTTGTTTTTAGTTATAATCTATCTAGGGTAACGTCATTTGCGTGCTACTGTATTACTAAATAATTTTAAACAAAAAAACCGACTTCAAACGCACTAGTCGTCACTACGTTTTTTGAAGGTTCCCCTCGTGTTCTCTAGGATGCCATCATCAGATTCTGATTTCCGAATCATGGTACCACCCTTGGGATATCTCCTTTCCAACAAAAAAAGAATCCTCAAAATCGGTCCATAAACGCCTAAGTTATGCGCGAACACACATAAAAAAGAAATATATATATATACGTTCGAATTGAGAAACCTCCTCCTTTTTTTGAAGTCGGTTAAAAAGTGATACATACTTTTTTTTGTGAAAACTTATTTAGGCGCGTTGGGCAATTTCTGAGATGGGAGAAAGCCATTGAACTTGCGACACTGTAACCGTTACCTACACCTTACCAGGAACACTTGCAGGGTAAAAACTTATAAAACTGCAAAAAGTTTTCACTCCTATCGGCACTCTCGGAGTGAATGTTTAATTCACAATTGGTAAGTCCTTGGCATCATCCCACCTGATGGTAAGTGACAATGTTGCCGAAGATGGAAGCGGGCTTACCAAGATTCTCCAATGCAATGGGGGGATCTAGCTATCTCATCGTCAAGCCGGAACATGTCAATGCTGTTAACACTGATGTTTGGTTGCAAGACTTAGATAAGATGGTGGTAGCTAGCCAGGCGGGCTTAGAAAATGCCCTAACCAAACCGAGTCTTACAAAATTGACCCCGCCGGGAATCGAACCCGAGACCTCCTGGTGTGAAGCGAATGGACGCCACGGAGGCGGTTGAAATACTAAGATATTTTACAATTGGATTTAAAACTGATTCTTTTTTTTTATCCACAATTCTTTTTTTTATCCACAATTGGTAAATCCTGATCTAAGGTAAGTGATGCCGAAGATAGAAACGGACTTACCAAGATTCCCCAACGCAATGGGGAACTAGCCATTGAATTTGTTTTGAATTTTGACTCAGTCCATTTGACATACTATGAATGAACTTAATATGAGCACCCCTTATCATCTTACTTTAAAAGGAGTGTATCCCATACAAACGTAGTTCCATACAAACGTAGTTTGGTTGTTATTTGTTAAGGCGAGGAATTGATTGGAACAGTTGTCTCTGTTTTTTTTTATTTACGTGTAAAGAGTAAAGAAAATAACCACACTCTTGCACTTTTTCAATGTTTTATCGTTTAGTTTAAATTTTCTGAATGAAAATATAAAAAATAATAACATTTCTCACTTTGTATTATCATAGCAAATATATATGCTTCAAAATATTAGTCATAACTAGGGTTGAAAGTAATGGTAAAGACCTATGTTAGGATTTTTTTTCTATCGAACCAAAACTGCTCAATCGTGTTTCTAATAGCTTTTGACTTTTAGGAACATTATCAACAATAAGGGAATTTTTTTTCAACCTTGGATTTTCTATCGTTTAGGAGTAATTGACGTCAAAAATAACGAAAATCTGATATTACGCCTCAATAAAATGTTGTTAACAATTTCTAGTAATCTGTATCTGTGGTTTACCAGGTATTCGTTTCTAGATTATTTTAACAAAAGTTTAATAACTTTATTGAATAATATTCAAATTGAGAGCGTCGGTGGCGTAACTCCTGTGTGGGAGAGGTCGTAGTTCTAATGCTTCCACGTATCAATGTGTTTTCGAATTTCGATTTCATATGTACGTTTATCCAACGCTCTTCATCATCATCATCATATCAGCCGAAGGACGTCCACTGCTGGACATAGGACTCCAACGCTCTTACAGTTAAGTAAAAACATCGTGAGAATACCTGCACACGCTGCGAATAAATTCGAATGTGTAACCCAAACTAGGCCCGCGTGGTCGAATAATACACGATCGTCTTAATTCAGTGTAAGCTCGAGCCCCACGGTGGGGACGTTTATGAGCTGATATGATGATTCAAATAGGAACCAAACTACGTAAGCATGAAGCGCGCTATGAATAGTGAATACACTCTCCTTAATATCTAATCAAATTAGTATAGCTTTTGCCCGCGACTCCACCGCATGGCAGTACTAATATAAATACTTTGGCATGGCCATCAAGGATGCAGGGTTAGCAAGCTGCAAGCGGGTATGGTACGCGGTGTGCAAGCCGCACGACGCTCGCGGGGAATTATACGCCTAAAACTTCCTTGTAAAAGTGAATTTGAATGTTTACACCTAGCTTCCCTCCAACTCCACTAATTTAAGTGTGGAAGCCGCAAGCGGCTCGCGGGAAATTATACGCCTAAACCTTCCTTGTAAAAGTTAAGTTGAATGTTCACACCTAGCTTCCCTCCAACTCCACCAATTTAAGTGTGGAGGCCGCAAGCGGCTCGCGGGTAATTATACGCCCAAACCTTCCTTGCATAAATTAAGTTGAATGTTCACACCTAGCTTCCCTCCAACTCAACCAATTTAAGTGTGGAAGCCGCAAGCGGCTCGCGGGAAATTATATACCTAAACCTTCCTTGTAAAAGTTAAGTTGAATGTTGACTGACACCTAGCTTTCCTCCTTCCAACTCAACCAATTTAAGTGTGGAAGCCGCAAGCGGCTCGCGGGAGAAATGTACGCCTAAACCCTCTTTGTAAAAGTTGAGTTCACACCTAGCTTCCCTCCAACTCAACCAATTAAAGTGGGCAATAAAGCTAGAAATATAGCTATGAAAATCTTATTTGAGTATAACTTGAAAGGTGAAAGTTAAGGGACTTCCAATGCTTGATGACAAATCTGCATCAATTTCATTTAAAAACATTAAGCAAAATAGTTGAATAGAACGGCCGGATGGACTTGTTATAGATTTCATACTTTTTTAGGGTTCCGAAGTCAACAAGGAACCCTTATAGTTTCGCCATGTCTATCTGTCCGTCTGTCCGTCTGTCCACGGCTTAGCTCAGAGACTATTAATACTAGAAAGCTGTAATGAATTGTTATACATATTAATCACGCCGACAAAGTTGTAAAATAAAGTATTTAAAAAAATTCGAGCGAGACCTACAGTACTCGCATATGATGTGTAACATGTGACAAAATACTTTAGGTTAGTTAAATTTGATGACAATATTGTACCTGGGTGGCGGATCTGACAGTAACGAAAAAAACCGACCAAGTGCGAGTCGGACTCTCGTTGTTACACATTTCCGTCCCATGTTACACATTTCCGTCCCATGTTACACATTTCCGTCCCATTTCACGAAATCACTCCCACAAATTGCAGGAAAGCGAGAGCAACCGACCAAGTGCGAGTCGGACTCTCGTTGTTACACATTTCCGTCCCATGTTACACATTTCCGTCCCATTTCACGAAATCACTCCCACAAATTGCAGGAAAGCGAGAGCAACCGACCAAGTGCGAGTCGGACTCTCGTTGTTACACATTTCCGTCCCATGTTACACATTTCCGTCCCATTTCACGAAATCACTCCCACAAATTGCAGGAAAGCGAGAGCAAAGATGTTACACATCAAGAAGTATTATGGTACATCCCCTACACGAAAAGAGGGGTGATTTTTTTTGCTCACGTGGGTACGATAAGGTCATCGTGTGGGGTATCATTGAATAGTTCTTTTAAAACAGCTGAGGGTTTGCTAGAATTTTTTTTTGATTCAGAGATTGGTTTACGAAATATTAAGCTTTAAAGTGCTAATTATTGCTGAGTCAAGTGTTTAAACTAAACCGCTATTTCAGGACATCTGAAAAAAATGTAAATACTAGGATATATAATCACTTTAAAAGAAAAACCATCACGGCTTAGTAGGCTTTCTTAGTTTAGGAGTTTATGTTATGTTATTATTTGTCATAAGTTCATAAATTTTTCATAAAACATGTTCTATTACCAACTGTAAACATAATTTTATTTTTTTAAATAAAAATTTATTTTTGAAAAGACTACTTTGCGCTAGTCGGACTCGCACTTGGACGATTTTTTAATAAAATATAAATATCATTAAAAATTATATCTTTAATATTTTTTTGGTTGATTTGACCTATTTGGAGCTCAACCTTTATCTTGACTGCTCATATCTTCGAGTCAGGTTCAAATGTTATCAACTTTAAGGCGTATGTCTATCGAAATAGTTATTTCGAACACTGAATCATAATGCTAGAACAATAGACCATTTAGAACACGCTCGGTATTGTCTTTGTCTCGTATCATAAGATCCATAAGTATTGAGGGTCTGTTATTACACGTTCTTGTCCATGGACTTCTACGAAGCCACACATGCTTGGTTTGTACTTAGTCTAGAAATGGGTGGGACTTTGGAAACTTATACATATATTGCATTTTAAGTTTGTGGAACCTATCGTCACAGATGATATACTAGTTACTTTGTAACAGATATTGAACTTCCAAAAACGAAAATACCTACGCATTTATTCACCTACTCCTTTCCACTGTACACGGAAACATGGGTATTAAGGCGCTCGAATTAAATGTTATAACTGCGTACACGGGCGGCGCGAATAGCGGCGGCGACTGTACGGCGTTCTAGCGCTCACAACCGACTGACGAGCGGAGCGCGGACTATAGGCCGCGCCAATGTGTAGGTACTTATCTCGCCTGCTTGACCGAGTGACGGGGGCCAACTATCGTGATGAACGTTGAATGCAGAAACAAACAGATTTTTCTTTATGTTTGCAGTATTGACGACGTTGAGCTTGTCAAAAACAAGCTCCAAAGCCTTGAGCATCGCCGCAGTTGCCTGTCTTTCGGTATTCTTTTGAATTCAATTCGGATATTGTGCGCAAGGACTACACGACCTCATTCCCCCAGCTCCATCCCACCTTCGGTCCAAGGAGACGCAAGGAGAGGTTGTTGATATTAAGCCGTATTCAGTGTAACGCTTCGTGCGTGTACGAAGCGTTACACTTCCTCATTTATAAGGCGGACAGCGATGAAGTAGAACTCCTTGCCTGCGTCTGTGTTTCCCGAATCTTACAATTTGGGGATCCTCAAGGCGAGAGTGAATAGGCATTATTTGAGTTTGCGTGTACCATCCTCGACTGCATCGTCACTTACCATCAGGTGAGTTGTAGTCAAACGTACTCAAATTAAAAAAAAGTATACTCTCAGTGCACCATAAAATCAACACAGAAAAAAAAACCGGTAAAGTGCGAATCAGAACCGCGCACAAAGGGCTCCGTACCATCATACTAGATGGCGCTAGTTTCTTCAGTTCCGTATTATTATACTAGATGACGGTAATTTCCTCAGTTTCGAACCATCGTACTAGATGGCGGTAGTTTCTTCAGTTTCGTACCATCATACTTCATTGATTTTGATTTTTGATACTAAATGCCGGTAATTTCTTCAGTTCCGTACTATCATACTAGATGGCGCTAGTTTCTTCAGTTCCGTACTATCAAACTAGATAGCGGTAGTTTCTTCAGTTTCGTACCATCATACTTCATTGATTTTGATTTTTGATACTAAATGCCGGTAATTTCTTCAGTTCCGTGCTATCATACTAGATGGCGCTAGTTTCTTCAGTTCCGTACTATCATACTAGATGCCGGTAATTTCTTCAGTTCCGTACTATCATACTAGATGGTGCTAGTTTCTTCAGTTCCGTACTATTAAACTAGATGGCGCTAGTTTCTTCAGTTTCGTACCATCATACTAGATGACGGTAATTTCTTCAGTTCCGTACTATTATACTAGATGGCGCTAGTTTCTTCAGTTCCGTACTATCATACTAGATGGCGGTAGTTTCTTCAGTTTCGTACCATCATACTAGATGGCGCTTGTTTCTTCACGTTTAAAATAAACACGTTTTTTGTATGGAGACTCACTTTTTCTAATTTTTTGTATTTGTTTTAGTATTAGTATTTTTACCCGATTGCCAAGGAAGGGTTATGTTTTTAAATGAAGTAGTGCTTTCTAACAACATATTTTTGTTAAATGTGCCATTCCCACGATAAAACTCGTCCTAGTTAAAAACGTGTGCCTTGTGTTTTCAAACTATTATTATTATTATCTTTATTTGTCAGACAACATGGTCCATTTTTGTTAGTAACACAAACGTCTTATTACACTAATGTTAGTAGAACACAGAATAAAATAATACAGTAACAGAGAATAAAAGTTAAAAAACCCTTCCACACTCCATGCGCTTACCAGTTACAGGAAGCATAGGGCCCCTGTCTGACTAGTACACGCATGAAGTGCGAAAAGAGTTGGGAATCATACCTGTCAGCACGCAGCCTGCTCAGCAAAGAGGCTGTACGCTTACGCAGAATGGCATGAAAGCCATCAACATTCGCTAAACTATTGAGCCTAGGAAAACGAATTATGGAATAGGGGATCGGACTGCTAGTCATTTGAGTTACTTTTTATGATCTGTCAAAAACTAAATTTGGTTCAAAAATGTTTGAAATACCCACAAGTGACGTCATAGATTTTTAGTGTCATTGATGAACTTATTTTGTGAATTTAATCAATTAAAAATTGAAGGCGTGATGGAAAAACAAAACAAGTAAGGATTATTAAAATTTCAAGAGGAGAGCAATTTAGGAGATCATATTTTAGAATTTATTTTTGATGCAGTCCGATCCCCTATTCTGAGAAAAACAGTTTTTAAGTAATGACTCTAATGTAAGTTTTTAAGTAATGAAAGGCCCTACACTGTGCGTGATTCGACACGCACTTGACTGATTTTTAGGGTTCCGTGTGCAAAGGGTAAAAACGGGGCCCTATTATTAAGACTTCGCTAAGTAGGCTTTCTTAGTTAAGGAGTAATAGTCGACCAACTTGGGATGTGCAGTTGGATTTGTCAAAAGTTCACGGATTTTCCATACAAAATGTTCCATACTAACTAGGAAAATAATGTTGTTTTTTTAAAATAAACATTTATTTTTTGAAAAGACTTCGGAACCCTACTTGGCCGGTTTTTTAATATATAGATTGACTAAAACTAAGGTGGATGATTTTTAGGGTTTCGTACCCAAAGGGTAAAACCGGGACCCTATTACTAAGTTTTCGCTGTCCGTTCGTATGTCTGTCCGTCTGTCTGTACGTCTGTCTGTCCGTCTGTCTGTCACCATGCTGTAATTTATGAACCATGATAGCTAGACAGTTGAAATTTTCAAAGATGATGTATTTCTGTTGCCGCTATCTTGGGGGAGGCCTTTGTCCACTAGTGGATCTTTCAGCTGATATGATGATGATAATGAGTATCTGTATTTTTTTTAGAGCTTTAAGTCTCATTAAAAAGTTAAGAACCTTTAGGAGGCACCGTATATTTTTTTTTGACATAGTGACTTCAATTTCCATTTTTGTTCATAATTTTACATCAGCGTACTAAATTTCATTACTGTTGGTCTAATAATGGCAGAGAACATTTACTGTGACGTACGGATTGACAGACAGACAGACGGACGGACATGACAAAATTATAAGTGTTCTTTTATTTTTGTCATTTTGGCTCCAGAAATTATAATATACAGAGTGTAACAAAATTGGTGTAGGTCCCGTTAACTGGGGTATCTTTTGTTCTACGACTTTGCTGAAAACGTAATTTTTTTTATACTCTTCATACAAATCGATCAGCTGATCGACCAATTTTATGCATTTTAGTATGAAAGGTTCCTTAGAGAATGTTGATCAATATGACGAGTAGAACCCCTAGTTAACGGGAGCTACACCAATTTTGTAACACCCTGTATAGGTAATAAAATAGTCACTAAAAGACTTACGATTAAAGTTTGTGATACTTACAGTCATCATTATATCAGCCGAAAATCGTCCACTGTTGGACAAAGGCCTCCCCTAAGGATTTCCACGACCGCATCCATCGGCTTCCCGCGATCTTCACCAGGTCGTCGGTCCACCGCGTGGGAGGCCTGCCTACGCTACGTTTTCCGGTGCGCGGTCGCCACTCGAGAACTTTGCTACCCCATCGGCCATCTATTCTACGAGCTATCGAATCAGAAACGAGGAGATCCGCAGGAGATCCAAAGTAACCGACATAGCTCACAGAATCACTAAACTGAAGTGGCAGTGGGCAGGGCACGAGTAAGTATGGGATACTCGATCAGCTGATCAGCCAACTTAGTATGGGAAGTTCAATTTTTTTTTGAGATTTGACTATGGGTTCCATGGAGAAAGTCGTTCAGTTTCATGGGTAGAAGCACCAGTTAAAATAGTTTCAGCTAATTTTGTTACACCTTATATATGATCATCATTACTTTGATACAGTTTCCAATAAGAGTGATGACGTGGCGAAGGAAACAAATCCAGGAGAGCGTACTCAATCAACGTCAGAAATGACAATTTGCGATAATGCCGAATGACTTTCATATTAGGGGGTTCCCGTGTTCATTAAATCTATGCAGGGTTTCACAACTATCATTTGATTCAAGGGCACATTAACGCCATCCCATTCGTAATATACGGCTACTGCGACACACAGCTTTAAAGAATGACGAGTGTTTTGCAGAATGATTTGAAGCTTCGATTTAAAACTTTTTTTTTTAATTATTATTATTATTATAACAGCTCATATACGTCCCCACCGAGGGGCTCGAGCCTACCCTGAATCAGGGTGATTAGGCCTTAGTCGACCACGCTGGCCCAGTGCGGGTTGGTCGACTTCACACACAACCTTCGAGTTTCTTCGCAGGCGTGTGCAGGTTTCCTCACGATGTGATTTTTTTTAATACAGGGTCTTAACAAAGGTATGAACTGTTTTTCAACTGGTGCTTGTTCTCATGAGACAGAACAACTTTCCCAAAAGAAGCCCGTGGTCAATTCGCATATTTTTTTTTAATAAAAATATTAAATCGTGCGGAATACGCCAGAATAAGTACCATTGCGGGCCGGCGCGGTCATCGAACTTTAACCCTGGACTGTCAAGTTCATAAACCTGGTAGTTATACTGAGCAGTTTGATAACTTAATTAAAAAATAATAATTGCGATTTGACCATAGGTTTCTTGGGGAAAGTTGTTCAGTGTCATTAGAACAGGCTCCAGTTAAAAAAAAAGTGCATACCTTAGTTAAGACCCTGTATATGAACAACTGCAGGGACGTAAGGAGTTTTTTTTTACGGCTAAGTAAGTAAGAGAAAGACAGAAGAATAGATGCATTCGAAATATGGTGCTGAAGGTGGATCCTAAGAATTCCATGGACAGCTAAACGCAGTCCAAACTCGGTTGTCTACCAGACGCTTACAACGCATTTTCGCTACATGAGAAGGGGGGGTTGAAAATTTAGAACAACTGATCGTTGTTGGCAACATCGAAGGAAAAAGATCAAGAGGTCGATCGCCAACACGATGGAGAGATCAGGTCAAAGAAGTCACCTCCTCCAAAACTTTTTATCAGGCGGTGTGGGTGACCATGGACCGAAACCGATGGAGACAGTTCACACGATTCAAAATCAGAGACCAAGATCCTCAGTAATGAGGGACCGACCAGAAAGAGACAGAGAAGTACTTTACTTTATCGAAAGTTGGAACAGATCGACATTAATTTTTTCGTTGAATCCTGACGAACCTTTAGATAATAGAAGCTTTTCACACTCCATATTTGAGATGTAAGAATCTAATTAAGATACTTTAGGAACAATGTGTTCCTACTCGAAGAGAGCAAAGGGAGATATCTCCACCAGGCGAGCTGGTATGCCTGGGGTCCGGCCGTGGACCAATCTTTGATGATTGGTATCTGTATACTCAGCGCTGAAGAAATTCTAATAGCGCGTTCTAGATGTAGTATTTATTTTGTTCTCTCTTCACTTGTGTTAAGGTTCAGTGGCGGGTTACTGCAGTTGCCGCCACAATACCAATAGCATCTAACATCTCCTTACTTCTGATTTTTGTGGTTCACGGACAGTTCTGACCTTCGGTGTACGTGTGGGGTTCCACAAACAATGGCGCATCTGATTGCATGTCCTAACGCCTGCATACGGGAGGAGCTCATAGACGAAGTCGAAAGCGCCGTTTAGGTGGCTACGTACGTACTGGGTAGGCGAGATATGACTTGTCGTCGACACGATAGAATATGAAGACTTAAAACTAACATTTGTTCACTATATCAGCTCATATACGTCCCCACCGAGGGGCTCGAGCCTACCCTGAATTAGGGCGATCGGGCCTTAGTCGATCACGCGCGCCCAGTGTAGGTTGGTCGAATTCACACACAACCTTCGAGTTTCTTCGCAGGCGTGTGCAGGTTTCCTCACAATGTTTTCCTTCACCGTAAGAACGTCGGATAAACGTACATATGAAATCGAAATTCGAAAACACTATGGTACGTGGCTGGATTCGAACATTTGTTCAGTGACCTTCAAATCTGTAAAGCGTAGATATTACTTATGATGTTGAGTCAGCATAAAACAGAGGATCTACCTAATGTGCGGAGGGTGACTAAAATGCAAAATTAAGCGTCAGACTGCGCGACGCCGCTTTAAAATGGATTCCCCATCAGATTCGTATGAAATTTGATAGATAACTAGCTGTTACCCGCTGGTTCGCCCGCGTGGACAACGTTTCTATAACTTTTCGAGGGTGCGCAATGCCCATGTCCACGCTCGCAGGCCGCTTGCGGCTCGCGCACCAGTCACCCTCGAAAACAGTCATAAAACGATGTCCACGCGGGCGACATGTTAAGTAATGTTGTACATTGTTTTTAAAAATACAGATACAAAGGTATGCACTTTTTTAAATAAAAAATTGCGTGGAACACGCCAGAATAGGTACAATGGCGAGCCGGCGCGGTCATTGAACTTTGATTTGACTGTCAAGTTCATAAACCTGGGAGTTATTCTGAGCAGTTTGATTATTTTATTTAAAAAATAATAATTGCGAACTGACCATGGGCTTCATGGGGAAAGTTATTTAGTTTCATGACTACATACTGCAGTCGGTGGCTCAACCGGTAACGACTCGGTGGTCCTAACCAGAGGTGCCGGGTTCAATTCCGGACGGCCAATGTACCAATGAGTTTTCGAAACTAACGTACATATACTCACCGATTGCTTTAACGGTGAAGGAAAACATCCAGAGGAAACCTGCACACACCTGCAAAGAAACTCGAAGGTTGTGTGTGAAGTCGACCAACCCGCACTGGGCCCGCGTGGTCGACTAAGGCCCGATCGCCCTAATTCAGGGTAGGCTCGAGCTCCTCGGTGGGGACGTATATGAGCTGATATTATGATAAAAAAGATAAAGCTCCAGTTGAAAAAAGTGCATATCTTTGTTAATACCCTATAAATACTCCTTGGTTTATAAGAGAGCTTCTAATAAATATATCACACAACAGAGACATGTAGCAACATTAGCGCTATGAACGAACCTTTTATCAGCGAACAGTTTAACTTTTAATTGTGTCAAACAGGGCGAGTTAAACCTGAGCGTGGTACGAGAAAGTTCTAAACTAGATTTTCTAATCCTATTGCTGAGTGTTGGATTCTAATCTTAAATGATCCTCACTGTTTTTAAACTAATTATTATTTGAATTTTAGTGACACACTGTTAAGAATTAGCAAAATCGTTTTCCATACAAAATTAAAATTGCTTCTTCTTGAAAATAGATGGGCCGATTGAACTTTATACAAATAAGCAAGTCACGAAATTCTAGTTTATGGATAGATCACATTTTCAAATAAATAGTGTTGTCACTAAATAACAGTGATTTCAGGTTTTCATGGTAATCTTAAAATTCGCTATTTAAAAAAAAAGTATTTCAAAACTGTAATAGGTACGTTCACAAACTAGAATTTCGTGACTTTCTTTATGTGTAAAAAGTTTCATTCAAATCGGCCCATCCCATTTTGAGAATCGTTCCAGGCTCCCGTGCCTAATAATTAAAGAAACAAAAGACCGGCCAAGTGCGAGTCGGACTAGCACTCCGAGGGTTCCGTACCTCCACACCTCTCACCACAACGACATAGTAATAACACAGTCTAAGAATCCATTCTTAGACTGTGGTAATAATATGTAATAATGACAATGTTACCTATTCACATTTCAAACAAAAGACATCAACGCGAGCTACAAAATATGATTTTCTTTGTCATTCAGTTCGAACTCTTTAGCGCGAGTGCGACTCACACTTTGCCAATTTTTATTATTTGTTGTTTTTTTTTTCAGTATTAGAGCTATAAGTACACCAAGTTTCACGCTTGTATGTATTACTGTTTTTATGATAGAGCTAAATTAAAAATACTTGTAAAGACCTATAAAAAAAGTCATTTTTTGTATGAAAACCTCCCTTATTTATTTTTTCACTTTTTCTAATTTGTAGTATTTGTTGTTATAGCGGCAACAGAAATTCACATTCAGACAGACAGCGGAGGCTAAGTAATACCAAAGTATATATATTAGTACTAACATACAGTATGGACACTCCCTGCCGCTCTATAGATTCCAACCTCACCCCCTCGTCACCCATATGGATTCAGATTGGTTATAGTTTGGTTCTCGAACGTATAGGATTTCCCCGTGATTTCGTTTGCACCGTCATCTGTTTTTAGAAATGTCATTTCTGGCCCGTTTTATGAAGTGTCCGAGGTGTGGTAATAGGGTCCGGTTCGTCACCTGTTGGGTATTACAGAACCCTATATAAGTAACATATCTCTTCAAACTACTAATCCCTTTATCGAACTACATCTAAATTAAATTATTCTTTATGGTCCGCCACTTTTGGTTAATAGTCAGAAAATTAGGCTCTATGATATCCATCACCACCTCTTTATGGTCAAAAATACTCTTTTTGGTCGACATGGGGTGCTGTCAGCTGTTACATGCGACTGTTATCATTTCAATCAGCCGTGTGCTGTTGGCCGTCGACTTATACCTTTTTTTCACCTTTTAAACTATAAAAGGGATAAAGGAAGTCACGAGCGGAGCCAGGTGGACTGATATACTTAGTGAATACAATTTTATGTCAGATAAAGATATTTATCTTAATTTTAATCGTGTAAGGGTTTTATTGAGCGTGAACTTAAAAATGAAAGGATTGCATTTTTTTTAAATTATTACTTTGGATTTCAGAGATAAAAAGTATGTAATGTTTAAGTCGTAATTATAATTATGTAGTTCTCTTAATTAGTTGGTTAGTATTGACTAAATTACATCACGTATTTATGTATAATTAGACATGTATGTATTTAATATTGTTGGAATCCTTACTAATATTATAAACTAGCTGTTTCACGCGGCTTCACCCGCGTGGACAACGTTTCTATGACTTTTCGATGGTGCGCAGTGCGAGGAAAAAAATTACCTATGTATTAATCCAGGTCTTAATCTGTCTACCTACCAAATTTCAGTCATATTATATTCTATACATTCTTAGAAACTTTCGCGTTTATAATATTAGTAGGATGTGAAAATGTGTTTGTATGTTTGTAACCTTTTCACACTTTAACACTTCGACCAATCTTAATGAAATTTGGCATGCAGGTGGCCTGTTTTTTTTTTATTCATACTCGTAATTGGTAAGCCCTTGCCATCATCTCAACTGATGGTAAGTGACGATGATACTGAAGGTGGAAGCGGGTTACCCAAGATTCCCCAACGCAATAGGGAAGTGGCTATCTTATCTTCAAGCCGGAACTCATCAATGTTGTTAACACTGACTTATGTAGATAAGATTGTGTTAGCTAGATAGCCAGGCGAGCTTAGAAAATACCTTACCACCAACCAAACCCAGTCTTACAAGTTGACTCCACCGGGAATCGAACCCGTGACCTCCTGGTGTGCAGCGAATGGACAATTACGCCACGGAGGTGGTTAGTGTTACTAGGAAGGACATAGGCTAGTTTTTATCCCCTGAAAATAGCATAGTCCGATGCAGTTCCTGAGGGAAATGAAAAAATACTCTTGGTTAAATTATTTAACATCACAACGAAACAATGAGGGGTAATGACGTAATTTATTAATTTAGCATATCCTGACATAGTTCCCGAGGGATCGGGGAAAACACATTTCCACGATCGCGCACGTCAGCGGCGTCACATCGGAGCAACAAAGTGAAGTGATTTTTTGTATAGATTTGGTTGAGGAGGTGGGAAGTGACTGCTAATCAGAATAGCCCGATATAGTTCCTGAGGGATCTGGAGAAAATTCATTTCCACGATCGCGCACGTCCGCGGCGTCACATCGGAGCAAAAAAAGTGAAGTGATTTTTTGTATAGAATTGGTTGAGGAGGTGGGAGGTGTCAAACTGCTAATCAGAATAGCCCGATATAGTTCCTGAGGGATCTAGAGAGAACTCATGTCCACGCTCGCGAGCGCGCACCACTCACCCTCAAAGACCGTCATAAAAACAATGTCCACGCGGGCGAAGCCGCGGGTAAAAGTTAGTTGCATAATAATTATATATGTTAGTATAAGTGAGTTAGTAATTTGATTAGCGTATGTTTGTAGGTATGTAAGTTTGTCCGCGTATTTCTCAGATACATACTAGATAAATACATTTTTTTTTTGTTATTAAGTATCTTTAAACTTAGCGAACTGTAGACTCCTAAGTGTTTACCAATCACTGGAAGAACATGTTTTCGGTTAAACACAACAATTTTGTGATTGAAGTCAATTTTTCTTAACATTTTAATTGTGTTGTCAATTATTGAACTTTTAAGTTTTAACGGATAGACTAATTTTCGCCTTAAAGAAGAAATACGTATCAAGTGGGTACTAGGTACCTTTTATCTAAATATATTTGAAAATAATTATATATATTTTTTTTATTTGTCAAAATTTATACCTATGTACTTATATTGTAACACTTGTTAAGAAAAAAAATAATCAGTTCAAAAAATAATATCACACTTAGCTTACCTAAAACACCTAAATTAAAATGCTTAAAATACCTTAAAACAGATACCTAAAATAACCCGTCACTCGTCATCTCCGATTTAAAGGTTTATCTAAATATATTTCAAAATATATAATTTTAAAATTATTTTCACGCCATTACAGAGTCGTTTTCACCGTAACATTATGGTTTCACATTAATCTTTCTACGTGTCCTATCTGACGATCTTACCTGAGGGAGTGTTAATATAACCATCGACTCTCATAACAATATAAAAATAAAACAAGTCCCTAGTCCTTGGGGCACAACATTGTGTTTTATTTGAGCGTCCGTTCCAAAACGAGTAGAAACACGTTATCGACATCTCGTAATAATCGATCCTCGCTTACACACCGTAAACTGCTGCGTCTTTCCCCAAAAATCGGGAAGGTTATGGCACGACAGGTTGGCATGGTAGTTATAATCATAATCATCAGTTTTATTCGGATATTGTAATATTGTGATCCGATTCACAATTTACCGTTACATCATAATCTAAATGTGAGATTGTATATCGCGGTTTTCACAATATCTCGGTGACATATACATCAAAAGCCACAGATTATAATTTTTCGGTTAATAAAAGAAAATTACTTACTCCCGCCAAAACGTCCCACACGGACCTAACGTAGAGGGAAACGTGATGTACAGAGACCAGCACATCAAGCTAGACACTTTGGACTTTGTACCGTTCTTATACTATACGCGTATGGATCAGAATCGCACTACAAGTGTCTAGCTTGATGTGCTGGCCTGTGTTCATTCATATCAGCTCATAAACGTCCCCACCGAGGGGCTCGAGCCTACCCTGAATTAGGACGATCGAGCCTTAATCGGCTACATGGGTCCAGTGCGGGTTGGTCGACTTCACACAAAACCTGCGAGTTTCTTTGCAGGCGTGTGCAGGTTTCCTCACGATGTTTTCCTTCACCGTAAGAGCGTCGGATAAACGTACATATGAAATATAAATTGGAAATCACATTGGTACGTGGCAGGTTCGAACCACGACCTCCCGGACAGAAGGAGGCGGCCCTAGCCATTACGCCACCGACGCTGGCCTGTGTACCTACCTACATTCGAAGATTATTACGAGTTTGTGTGTAACTGACATCTCTATCTCATATACACTGTACAATAAACTCAATCTAACTTTTGGGATAATTTCCAAAGACAAATTGCTATATGGTACCGATAATTTTGCTTTGATCTGGGTTCTTGCCAAGTGCCATATAACAAGAGACTTGTGTTAATACAGCGTGATTTCTCTTGTAAATATGTGTTTTATTTTTACTTTCGAGAGAGCGTTAGCAAGGTACAAAGGAGTGCAGAAGGTATTGAGATGGCAAAAAAATTTAAGTTGAGTTTTTGATGGGGATCGATTGTCTTACACTTATTTATTTTTTTAAGCGGACATCCAAAAAGGAGGAGGTTCTCAATTCGACTACGTTTTTTTTTGGTATGTTTGTTACGCGATATCTTCGCAGATTGTGAACCGATTTTCATGATTCTTTTTTTATTCGATAGGGTATGCTACCAAATTGGTCCCATATTAATTTTATTCAAATCGGTGTAAAACTTTATTAGAAAATCAACAAAAACCAATAATATTACACTACTACCCCACAATAATGATTTCTCATATTTCCTTCACCTAAAGGTTGTCTGGAAGAGATCGCTTGTTAGCGATAAGACCGCCTATATGTACACAACTTCCTTAATCATTGTATCTTTTTTTTCTTTCTCTTATGTTGTGCAATAAAGTGTTTTCAATCAATCAATCAATCAATATTAATGCAAAATTGTACTAAATTGTTGCGATGGAAGTCGGTTTTTTAACGTGTACAGCGTTTTTAATTATTACTTATTTAGTCTAGAAAACTAAAAAAAAAAGTTAGTGTGTGGTTTTACGAAACCACTGTAAAAGTGAAACTTTACAGAGGACGAAACGATCATGGTTGCTCTCGCTACGGTACAGAGGACGAAACGATCATACCGTCAGACGAAAGCGACCGTCACGCGACATGCATGCAACACACAGACGAAAAAATTTGCAAAGATGTAACAAAAGTTACACTTAAAAAAAGTAAAAAATCTATGTGTGTGTGTGTCTTTGCGTCCGTCCGGTTAGTTCCCAAACTATGGGACGGATTTGGGTAAAATTTGGGTTATGACAATATTATTTTTATATCTCCAGTCGCTTTTTTTTAAAATTTTGCCTATCTTGATTTTTATAGTTGCAATCCATACTACGGTGTTCAAGTAGTGAGAATGAATAAGATGCAGTTAACTTTTGACAAAACTTATTTTATTTTTCGACGTAGTCACCTTTTAATAATACACATTTAGAAAATCTCTTCTCTAAACCTAATATTCCATTTTTAAAAAAGTCCTCGTCCTGACCCTCTAAAAACTCTTGTACGGCGGCGATCACTCCATCATCATCATCAAATTTCTGGCCCCTAAGATGTTCTTTTAAACGGGGAAATAAATAGAAGTCACTAGGAGCAAGGTCTGGAGAGTATGGGGGATGTTCCATCAATTCGAAGCCAGCGTCTTTGATTGCAGCCATGGCAACTCTGGACTTGTGAGCTGGAGCGTTATCTTGGTGAAAAAGCACAACTTTCGCAAGTTTACCGCGTCGTTTTTCACGAATTTCTTCACGTAATTTTCTTATTTGTTCTGCATACACACTTCCCGTAATAGTGGCTCCATGATTGAGGTATTCAACCATTATCACCCCCTTGCTGTCCCAAAAAAGGGAACCCATAACCTTACCAGCGGATGGAATTGCTTTGAATTTCCTAGGTGTTGGGGATGATGGCCTTTTCCAAGTCATGGATTGTTGTTTTGTTTCTGGGTCGTAATGATGAAGCCATGTTTCATCCATTGTTAAGAATCGAGCCAAAAACTGCTCAGGATCTCGTTGTAAAACATCCAAACAGCTTTGTGATATTCTCAGCCTGGTTTGTTTTTGTTCTGCTGTCAGCATTCGAGGCACCCAACGTGCTGATACTTTTTTCATACCCAAACGGTCATGTATGATGCTATGTGCACTACCTATCGAAATTTTCACTTCTTCAGCTATAAAACGCACAGTAGTTCGACGATCTGCTAAAACAATTTTTTCCACTTTTTTAATCATTTGTTCCGTTATTGTGGTCGTAGGGCGCCCAGAGCGTGGATCATCATTAGTCGATGTTCTTCCTCTCTTAAATTCTGCACACCAACGCGCAACTGTAGAATAAGCTGGAGCATGAACCCCTAAAGTATTTTGCAAGTCTTGATTAATTTGGTCAGTAGTAAAATTTTTCAAACAAAGGTATTTAATTACGGCCCGAACTTCAATTTTCTCCATTTTGAGCAGATTATTCCGATACAACACAAACAACAACCGTTTATGAAAAAAAAAAACAAAAGACGATCACACTTTTTTTTTATTATATTACCAAATAGGTGGTCTATGCCAGCCAGTACTTATTTTCTTTATAACCAAGGAGTTTATACCTCATTCTCACTACTTATTGAACACCCAACCTTTATACCCGGCTGTCCAAAAAGGAAGTTAATGTGTTTCGGGTATGTCATCATATCAGCTCATATAGTAAGTCCCCACCGAGGGGCTCGAGCTTCCCCAGAATTAGGAGTTAGTATAGTAAAATATCACTTATTATTTTTTACTCAAAAATGACTCAAACTATTTTTATAAAACTCGATAAGTAACTATAAATTATGTAGATGGTCTACAGAACGCTGTAGACTTCTATTCCAAGAAAAATCAGAAAAAGGTACTTCCCATACAAATCCAGGTTGTATGTTACTTTTTCTCAAAAAGGGCTCTAACGATTTAAAATTAAACTTTGTACATAACTTGGACTTCATTAGGCCTACTGCACTGCGTAGTTAGTTATTTCAGGAAATATCCGATTAAGCTACCCCCCATACAAATCTAAATTAGTTGTAAATTTTGCATCAAGTCCTGCCTTACTTTATTCTTTGCTACTTAGTAAGTGTAATGTTTATTGTTGATTTGTGTTTGCCCGACTACGACAGACGGTGAAGGCTTCGCGAGAAAGTATGCACTGCGTGGTTGTACATTTTATTTTATATAGCTTCTTGGATTCTTTCCTCTGATTGTGGATTATTTCTGTTTTTGGATGATTACGTTTGAATCGCTAAACTGAAGTGGCAGTGGGCAGGGCACATAGCTCGTAGAACAGATGGCCGTTAGGGCAGTTAAGGGAAAACGTAGCGTAGGAAGGCCTCCCACGCGGTGGACCGACGACCTAGTGAATATTGCGGGAAGGCGATGGATGCGGGCAGCGCAGGGCCGGTCGCCGTGGAAATCCTTGGGGGAGGCCTTTGTCCAGCAGTGGACGTTTTTCGGCTGATATGAAGATGATGTTTGTAGAAGTATCCACTTAAATTAACGGTTGCATCTCAGACCAAACCCGCAACTTTATTACTTTATTTTTATTTGTAACAGATCAAATGGCTAAAAACGGAACCTCATGGATTCGTCATGTCTGTCTGTCTGTCCGTTCGTATGTCACAGCCACTTTTTTTTCGAAACTATCAGAACTATAGTGTTGAAACTTGGTAAGTAGATGTATTCTGTAAACCGCATTAAGATTTTTAACACAAAAATAGAAAAAAAAAAGCAATAAATTTTGGGGGTTCCCCATACTTAGAACTGAAACTCAAAAATTTTTTTTTCAGTGTATCTATGGATAATCTTCAAAAATGATATTGAGGTTATCAATATCTTTTTTTTTTCTAAACTGAATAGTTTGCGCGAGAGACACGTCCATAGTGGTAAAATGTGTGTCTCCTCCCCTTGTAACTTCTAAAATAAGAGAATGATAAAACTAAAAAAATATATGATGTACATTACCATACATTACCAAAATTGGTTTGAACGAGATCTAGTAAGTAGCTTTTTTTTAATACGTCATAAATCGTAAACCACAATTTACCAAACTCGCTGGTACGGAACCCTTCATGGGCGACATGGGCGAGCCCAACTCGCACTTGGCCGTCTTTTTATCCACGATTGGGAAGCCTGATGGTAAGTGACGATGATGCTAAAGATGGAAGCGGGCTTACCAAGATTTACTGCATAGTAAAAAATAAATTTTACTGGTTATCTTATCTACAAGCCGGAACACATCAATGCTGTTAACATTGATGTTTGGCGGCAAGAATTAGATAAGATGGTGGTAACTAGCCAGGTGGGCTTAGAAAATGCCCTTCCACCAACCACATTTATACATTGTTACTGCTAAGCTCTTTATTTCAAAAAGTCCAAGTATTTTAACGCCTCCGCAGTTGAGACGACCAGAGCTGGTCTTCGTTTAAATGGATATTTGAGTAATCAATTTTAGTTCGATGTGGCATCTTGTAGGTTCAATTAAGAGGCGATAACTAAGAAAGAGTTCAGAGTTTGAAGAAATTAAAAGAATTAGTTATACATAAAATAGATACTTAAAACATGACATTAAAAGAAATACAACTAACATTTATGTTGAAAATTAAAAACTAGGTATCTCTAAGTCGACAAACTCAACTTTACAAAGAACTGATTAGAACTATGAAAAGATCAAGACTAATTCATCAACATCATATCAGCCGAAAATCTTCCACTGCTGGACAAAGGCCTCCCCCAAGGATTTCCACGACGACCGGTCCTGCGCTGTCCGCATCCAGCGGCTTCCAGCGATCTCCACCAGGTCGTCGGTCCACTGAGTGGGAGGCCTGCCAACGCTACGTTTTCCGGTGCGCGGTCGCCACTCGAGAACTTTACTGCCCCATCGACCATCTGCCAAGATTAATTCATTTTCGTAATATTTTCGATGCTTGTGATTTGCTCCAAACACCAAAGAAGACGACCTGCCTACGTAACAATCGGACGGACAAACGGACAAACAAAAGGAACTGGAATCGACAACACAACGGACACTTCTATATCCCACGCGTTGTATCCTGTCACTGGCAATGTTTACGTTGAAAAGCCTCGATATAAATAATAGATTAAAGTAAATATGTAGTCTTAATTAACTCATAAAATCGATATTGTGTATTGTTGACGTTATTATGTATTTAATTAAGGTTTTGATTGGTAAATTCTTGTTTTTATTTGTAACTACACTATTTAATTTTGTTGCAACACCTCCCAATGATTGAAACAACTAAAAAACGGCCCCTAGTCCCCGGTGGCCCCGCTATTCCTGGCTCCGGTAGCCGTCAAGGTAACGGTGCGGCATGGGATGCGAAGAGGCCTCCCACTCGGTGGACCGATGACCTGGTGAAGGTCGTGGGAAGCCGCTGGATGCGGGCAGCGCAGAACCGATCGTCATGGAAATCCTTGGGGCTTATGACTTCCGTCGGCTGATATGATGATGATGATTTGTTACTAGCTTCTTCCAGCAGCTTGACCCGTGCGGATATCGTTTTCATAACCGAATGGGTATTTGATCCCTCGGGAACTAAGCCCGGGATTTGTCATTTAGTACCTAGTCTAAGTCACTTCCCATCCCCTAAACTATATCTGTGCAAAAAATCACGTCAATCCGTCGCACCGTTGCGACGTGAAAGGACTCAACAAAAAAAAAGAGAGCTTTTGTAGTTTTCTTAGGAACTTCATAATCTTATAATATTTTCACGAAATAAAAATGCTTATCTCACTACCCACAATGTCAACTATCTCTGTGCAAAAAATCACTTTGACCCGTTGCTCCGTTGCGACGTAAAGGAAGGAAAAACTAACAAACTAACTTACTATCACATTTATAAGATTAATCATCATCATCATATCAGCAGAAGGACGTCCTCCAAGGATTTTAGTGACGACCGGTTCTGCGCTGCCCGCATCCAGCGGCTTCCCTCGACCTTCACCAGGTCATCGGTCCACCGAGTGGGAGGCCTACCTACGCTACGTTTTCCGGTGCGCGTTCGCCACTCGAGAACTTTGCCGCCCCAACGGCCATATATTCTACGAGCTATGTGAACTTTACTGCCCCAATGGCCATTTGTTCTACGAGCTATGTGCCCCGCCCACTGCCACTTAAGTTTAGCAATTTTGAGAACTATATCGTTTACTTTGGTTCTCCTACGGATCTCCTCGTTTCTGATTCGATCACGCAGAGAAACTCCGAGCATAGCACGCTCCATTGACCTTTGGGTGACCTTGAGCCTTCTTATGAGGCCCATAGTAAGTGATCATTATAAGATTAATAAGGATATTTAATATAGGTATATGAATATTTTTTAATCATCAGTTTAGACATCTTATAAAACAACAAAATGAGAGATTACAAAAGATGTCCATACCAAAGATGTACTAACTTGGGTACATCTCACTTTAATGTGTGTTATACGTTTATCTGTGTACATTCTGTTACAGATCTCTTGTCTGGTACAATTTTCGAACAGCTTCATAGTTCATTCCTACTCCCATAAACACTACTTCTTCATCACCTCTACCGTCATCCACTTAGCTATTCTCATCTTTATCTCCTGGTAATAGAGTCTGTTCATATTTGGGCGGATGTTTGTGCTATATTGGTCATGTATCGGTATTGTTTGTAGTAATATTGTCATTCGTCATAGTTGACAGCCGGTAATGGATAATGCGATCGCGTGTTCTATGCACTTTGGAAGGTGTTTCTGTTTGGGTTTTTAAAAATAAAAGTTGTGTACGTCGAAACAACTTGAGAGTTACAATCTTGTACAGCAATATATCGGTGTTCTTCTGAATAGAGTGTTTGAGTTATTTAACTTACTTGTGTATCTCGTTATTCTATAGAATTGTGGATGACTCAAAGTTTTTTTTTACTTAATGTACAGAGACGAACACTTCCAGCTAGACACTTTGGTTGGACATTGCACCGTTTTTATGCTGCATGCGTATGGTTCAGAATTGCACTTCGAGTGTCTAGCTTTACCTAACTATAATTAACGTTTTTCATGAAATTTTTCAGCATATCATATAAGATATTTAAAATCATAATACATATTGCAGACGTAATTTGGATACCTGCAGGCAAGCGAGGTTGGCCCTGCGACAACTAACCCTGGCCTATCTGGGAAGCTCCTGAGACTTGGGAGAGCTCAGTTCCACAAGTTAACAACCGCTATTACTGGACATGGCCATTTCAATAAACACTTATTCGCTCTAGACATCACCGATAGCCCACTATGCAGAGCGTGTATGGAGGCTGAGGAGACTGCTCCCCACATCCTACTGGATTGCAAGGAGCTAGCACAATACAGGGTCGTGCACCTCGGTGAGCCGAGGTCGCTTTAGGAAGTCGTCGGCACTACGGGGGCTACTGGGTTTCCTGGAGGAGCTGGGCTGGCAGTGGTGCCGGCCAAAAACGCAAATTGGGCGCAGTGGTCGCCTGGTTGCAGAAACCAGCCCGCCCCTAACACCTAATTAGGGAACTTAAAGTGTCACGATTTTAGGAGTTGTAATGACACGCATTACACATCGTTTATTAATCCTGTCATGTGCGTTCCGAGAATAATGCTGTGCAACGCGCATTGAAACTTTGGAAGTGAAATTGAGTTTGTCCCGTCGTCGTCTGCCATTCAATGCAAATTCAAGAGACAAAATAATGCATTGATCATCAAGATTGGCGGTCATTTTATATGAATCACTAGTGAGTGCGTGCGGCTTCGCCCGCGCAGATCCTGTTTTTTTTGAAAATTTGCCAAAATCTTTTCTTAGCTGATGCCCACGTCCTAATTGCTATCTGTAAGTATTCCATTTTCAGCGAAATTCGTTCAGTGGTTTCGGCTGTGCGTTGATATACCAGTCAGTCACCTTTTCCTTATATATATATACCGAGAAGATTACAGCGAAATCTGTTCAGTTGTTTCAGATGTGAGTTAATATACCAGTCAGTCACCTTTTCCTTTTATATATGTCATTGGGATATTGTGAAAACCGCGATATTACAATCTCACTAGTTAGATTATGATACCTATAACGGTAAATTGTGAATCAGATCACAATTTCACGGCCTATTCTTGTACCTCCGAATAAAACCGATGATTTCTTCTGCTGCGAAGCATTCTGCTACACCATGAGCCTCGCTTCGCGTTTAAAATCATCAAACCTGTTCGCGAGCTCTATTATTCAGTGTTTTTAACTTCGCTTAGTGTAATTGTAATGTCACTAGTGAGTTTAAATTGTCAATAATGAAATTGTAAACAATATAGTTGATACTTTTGATTGTAGGTTCTTGGTGGAACATTATATCACTCATTTTGGTATATATTTTCACTAATTCCACGGAAATTAAATAAAACTACACTTTTAATTTGTCAGCGACCGGTTTCGCACACCATCTCCAGGCAGACTATTTATTAACACAATGTGTGGGTATGTATTTCGTATGTATATTTAACCGCCTCCGTAGCTCAGAGGCAAAGTTCACTGGCTTTACACAGGAGGTCCCGGGTTCGATTCCCGGCGGGGTTAATTGTAAGACTCGGTTTGGTTGGTGGTAGGGCATTTTCTAAGCCCGCCTGGCTAGCTACCACCATCTTATCTAAGTCTTGCCGCCAAATATCAATGTTGATATCATTGGTGTGTTCCGGCATGAAGATAAGATAGCCAGTTCCCCATTGCGTTGGGGAATCTTGGTAAGCCCGCTTCTATCTTCGGCAACATCGTCACTTACCACCAGGTGAGATGTTGTCAAGGGTTTACCAATTGTGAATAATAATAATAATAATTGTGTTAATAAATAGACAGGCAGACTATTTATTAACACAATGTGTGGGTATGTATTTTGTATGTACCCACACATTGTGTTAATAAATAGTCTGCCTGAAGATTGTGTTCGAAACTGGTCGCTGACAAATTAAAAGTGTGGTTCTATTTAGTTTCCGTGGAATTAGTGAATATATTATATACCAAAATGAGTGTAAACAATATGTTACAGTTCACAATCTCTCGAAATAAATCCAGATAGATTATAATCTAATGGTATTTACAATCTTACGGTGACATACGAGTATATACAGATTAATTTAATCAAACATCTTTAGAGTTTAAATAATACGTGTTTAAATGCTGTCGTTTATCTTAATAAATTATTTTAATTTAGCAATGCAATTTAAAATACGTATTTTACAATTCGTATTCTCAGAAATAATTAAAAATATATGTTTAAAATATTTAATCTAGTTTTAAGTTTCAATTACCTCATAACATCAATTGAATCACGTAAGAACATAACATTTTCTCAGACAGAAAACTACTAAACAGAATAAATGGGAGCACTCCCATAGCGACTGATAAGACGTTCCAGCCATATATTGTTACAATTTGACTATACAATGCCATGTTAACAGATGACATCGCTCCGTTAACGAAGTAGCGACCGCGACTTAATGAAGTCAAGGGGGGAGAGGTTAGGAGGGGGTGATTCAACCTCCAGGACAATGGCTGAGGGAGGGAGATTATCTTGAACTAGAAGGGTCGTATTGCGTTGACGATGTGAGCTAAAGAGTTGATTTTGACGTGTGAAATTTGAGAACTAAATTATTGGAGGTCGCGGGTTCGATTCCCGATGGGGTCAACTTGTAAGACTCGGTTTGGTTGGTGTAAGGGCATTTTCTAAGCCCGCCTGGCTAGCTACCACCATCTTATCTAAGTCTGGCCGCCAAACATCAGTGTTAACAACATTGATGTGTTCCGGCTTGAAGATAAGATAGCCAGTTCTCCATTGCGTTGGGGAATCTTGGTAAGCCCGCTTCCATCTTTGGCATCATCGTCACTTACCATCAGGTGAGATGATGCCAAGGCCTTACAAATTGTGAATAAAAAAAATGTATTGTCAGAAAAAATATAATGAAGCCACTGAAATTTCTATCAGCTCTCAGAAATGCATTTTGTATTGGTAATTACTAAGTGTCGGTGGCGTAACGGCTAGGCACGCCTCCTGCCCGGGAGGTCGTGGTTCGAATCCTGCCACGTACCAATGTGATTTCGAATTAAGTTTTCATATGTATACGTTTATCCGACGCTCTTACGGTGAAGAAAAACATCGTGAGGAAACCTGCACACGCCTGCGAAGAAACTGGAAGGTTGTGTGTGAAGTCGACCAACCCGCACTGGGCCCGCGTGGTCGACTAAGGCCCGATCGCCCTAATTCAGGATAGGCTCGAGTCCCTCGGTGGGGACGTATATAAGCTGACATGATAATGATGAATTAATAAGTAAAATTTGCTCGCTTACTATGGGCTCATACATAAGAACTCAAGGTCACCCAAAGGTCGATGGAGCGAGCTGTGCTCGGAAATTCCCTACGCAATTGAATGATGTTGGGGTAGTAAATTTCGTGAGTAGCGACTGCGCACGAGAAGACGTAGCGTAGGCAGGCCTCCCACACAGTGGAACGACGACCAGGTGAAGGTCGCGGGGAAGCCGCTGAATGTGGGCTGCGCAGGACCCGTCATCGTGGAAATTCTTTCCCCGCCTTTGTCCAGCAGAGGACGTCTTTCGGCTGATATGATGATGATGAAACTAAAACTTAATCGAAACTGCAGCACGAATAAGTTTCATCATCATCTTATCAGCCGAAGGACTTCCGCTGCTGGACATAGGCTTCCCCCAAGGATAACTAACGGCGGTTGGTTGGTATAAATTGTTCATTGAATTCAATATATTTATTCAAAACAGGTGCAAATTACACTCTTTCTGATAGTCATAAAATAATAACGACATAATGTCATTTGTGAAGAATCAAGAAATAAACAACAATTAGTTAATAACGTCAAAATTCAATTCTTGATATAAACCAGATAATGTCATTAGAACATGAAAACAATATGACACGAAAAGTTATACATAAATGTCATCATTGAATGTCATTAATGCCTTTGACAAGTGTAGACCAGTACACACGAACAGCACCCGGTCACGAGTATAACGCGAGAGTAAGTCATCGCTCCCATCAACCATATTAGAGGGAAAGGAACGACCCGGCTCCCGATGCGCCACCATCGGTTTAGTTAAATTACACTACATGTTTTGCTAGTTCATATGTATTTCATTTCTGTGTATTTGGTGTGCAATAAACAATACAGTGTAAACTCTTTATAGCGTCACTCAAGGTACCGGGCATTTATTGAGAGTTTTCGTTATACAGAGAGAAATTGGCGTCAAAGTAAACCAACTGAAGCCAGAAAATTTTGACGTTTCAAATAGTGAATCGTTATATCGAGTGACGTTATACAGAGTTTACACTGTATTTATCTTATCTTATCTTACATTCGAATTTCAAATACTATCCAAGCAGTCTAGAAAGCCCTGGCAAGTAATAAATACGAATCATGCAAATCATTATGCTAATCAGTGTCGTTCATGAATATAGTTGCATCAATATTAACACTTGGCTTAAGGGTGCTTTCTTAACCCCTTCGAACCCATATTAATTAGTTCAGATAAGATATTGTTTAGGGGAATCCCTTCGTGAAAACGTGGTGCAAGATAACAGAAATGAAGACTCGATGTTGCACATAAAAGAAGCACGTTTGTTAATTAAGGATTATGTGAAAGGAAATAAATAGATAATTTGAGGTTTTAATTTAAATATAATAGGGATGACGACAGCATCAGAAATAAATTATGATCTAAATTGCCCTCCTGCTTAAACTTCGGAAAACCAACTCGTTTGTTTTCCATCAAGTCTTCGATTTTTAACTCACTAAAATCACAAAATGAGTACATTAATGACGCTGCTGAACTATGACGTCACGCCTAGGTATTTCAAACATTTCTAGAACAAAATGTCGTTTTTGACAGAATATAAAAAGTAACTCAGATGACTAGCATTCGTCATCCCTATATTATAATTTAATTACCAATAGAGGGCTAATTTGAAAAAACCACCAATGTCAATTTATGTAAATTTTTCAGGAAGCAATAAAAACTGTTTACAGTTAATAATATTAATTTATAAGCAGTTCATTTGTTATTTAATTGTAGATTATATTAAATATAATGGCTTTTTAAAAAAATCGTGGGAAAGAATCACATTAGCTTGACAGTAACTTGACATTACGTAAAGAGTGTTACCATATTTTTTTTGAAAAAAAAAACAATGTCTTTCAAAAACATGTGGTGACATTGGTTGTTTTTATCTATACCATTGACTTTATTTCCTTGAATACCTCTGGACATATGTTGTTTTTCCAAAAACAGGATTTTGGGTTTTGTAAGGAATCTATCAAGCTAGCCAAACATCACCTTAATAAGTAATAATCTTGTCATTCCGAAAAAAAAACCTTTTTTGTGTGAATATTTGAAATAATTTAGTAATTTCTCTTTTCTCCAAATTTTGTGACTAAATACCTACCTGTACAAACATTGCTTGCTTATATTTTGTGACTTAAATCCTGAGCTTGGGTCGTAATGTTTTCAAGTAATATCGGCGTGATATAGGTACATGTCTGTCTGTCTCCTCCCTTCCTCATCTCCGTGCAGCCTTCTACATGAGTGACCACATCGATTACCAAAGTTACTTTCAAACTTTCCAGTAAGTAACAGGATAGAAACAGATTAATTTAATGGTCTATATATTTTCTAAGGTGGCCCTTGGTATAAGGTGTCTGGTTCTTTGTCATCAATGTTTTCATTTAAGAATTCTAGTAACTTTTGTACACGTTAGTCTTTAGATGCTTTTTATTGAAACTGCAGTTTGGTGACAAGCTTTTTTTTTTGTCACGCTTGTTCTCTAAATACCTATAACGTAAAATAAAACGTAAAATAATGTAGATATGATCTAAAAAGTTCTGGAACCTTCTATGGACCTCATCAAACATTGTAGAGACTTTATAGAAACTCACCTCCCCCACATCATTTTTGAGATATTTGTATATGTTTTCCTTCTTCCTACTAATATAATAGACGCGAAAGTTTGTAACAATGTATGGATGTATTTTTGTTACTTTTTCACACAAAAACTACTCAACGGATTTGGCTGAAATTTGGTAGGTAGACAGATTAGGATCTGGATTACAACATCGGCGACTGTTTTTCACGCTTGCGAGCCACTTGCGGCTCGCGCACTGCGCACCCTCGCATAGTCATAGAAACGTTGTCCACGCGGGTGAAGCCGCGGGAAACAGCTAGTAAATGATAAGGTTTATTGGAGAAAGTTGTACAGAGTTATTTGTAGAGGCCCCAGTTAACTTTACCGGCTTCTTCACCAGTTATGTTACACCTGGTACATTATGTACCGATCACCTCTATTTACCTCTATTTAAAGCTTTGGTGGCTCAACGGTAACGACTCGGTCCTTCTTACCACAGGTTCCGGGTTCAGATCTGGACGGCCAATGCACCAATGAGTTTTTCGAAACTTACGTACACATACTTACCGATTGCCTTAGCGGTGATAAAAAAACATCGTGAGGAAACGTGCACATCTGATTCCAGATGTGTATGAAGGTAGCATTGCACACATCCGTAAATACCCTACACGTGACCGCGGGTGATGCTTAGTGCAACACCAGGCAACCGCCGTCTATCACTTGGATAGTACGGTTAATTGTGCCACACGATAAGAGAGAGAGAGAGAGAGAGAGACCTCAATTTAACCCTTCTTAACTGTGGTTTAAATTAGGTAAGTTTAGTTCTGGTAGCATTGGTTAAGTTTATGATGTAGAGTAATTAAAGGGTGTTCGCGAATCGATGACAAGTTTGTCAATTCAAGTACAGGATGTGCGTTTAGTTTTGTAATTGCTATTTCGTATAACTGAAAACGCTAAACACGTTAAAAAACCGACTTTCATCGCAACAACTTAGTACAATTACGCATTGCTATTTTTGGTTTTTGTTAATCTTCTAATAAAGTACTACATTGATTTTGATAAAATTTATATGGGACCACACGGGAAGCACCAGTTTTAAAATAAAAAAAGAATCATCAAAATCGGTTCACCCAGTCGAAAGATCTGAGGTAACAAACAAAAAAAAGTCCTTTTTGAAAGTCGATTGAAAAACGGTTTCTCGGGTAGTTCTTACGTGTTATAGACGTCCTCTTAGATAATGGTATGTCAATCGCCCCTTTTATGTCCCCCACCCGTAAGAAAATTTTATATTTTTTTGAAATTAATACAGTTTGTTTCGTCCTTAATGGTCATTAACCTCTGTCCGGCTGTTCTCCTTTACTGGATGCATTTCTCAACCGATTCTCGTGAAATTTTGTGAGCAGATTCAATAATTATTATGAATATTTTTTCGATTCAGTTTTTAGATTTTTTTTCAAAATGGCGGAGCCATAGGGATGGAAAACGTAAAAATATCATATTTCAGACATTACGAAAAATTCACGAGGTCACAGAGCCACTAACTAGTTTAAGATTTTCAAAACAGTTATATGTTTGATTTAAAATTTATGGTTTTATAGAGGGGTGACATAAAAGGGGCGACTGATAGAAATAGGGATTTTAACTCTACATGTTATTGACAAAACTAAACATGGATTTGCAACTCTTGTTTTTCTTAAACCACTTTGATGAATTAGCTTCGTGTCACTGGCTTGTGCAACCTTGTCACTCTGTTTTTTTTTTAATACAAAACACAAACAGATTACAATTTAAAACGAGTTTTTGTACACGAAGAGTCATCACCCAGAGATAAGTTATGTGATAAACCGATTATCGAGTACAAGAACAATAGTCTGACGATTTGATATTTCGATAGCGGTTGTATAAAGATGTATAAGACTTACCTGGATGAGCTTATCTTAAATTAGGCCTTCTAAAAAAGTGTTACCAACGTCTCTGCGTCTTAATTTGTGTCATGTGTAGCTCACAAAAATGATCATTGTATCTACTGTTTTTAGAGTTTCATATCAAATAACGGGACCCTATTACTTAGCCTACACTACCCATTTGTCCATTCGTGAGTCTGTCGAAAAAACGAGATCCCTGCGACCAAAGATGTCCGATCTTCCGATCTTTCGATTTCGATTTTTCTCAGCAATTACAAAAACATATGAAAGTCATATTTTGTAACCTGATTCTTCATTTCAATAACTTAATTTTGTCAGATGCAGAATTCTTTAACTTGTGTAACAGATAAAAATATATACAAGAAACCTCTTTTAAAACAGAGATTATCAGTATACAGGCAAGCCACATCGATTTAAACCTCTAAATTTTTTTAGATGATTAGTCTAAACACACACTTCAATATGCCAGTTGGATTTTTAAAAATTAATTGTACTTTAAAAACATTGAAAAAGTGCAAAAGTGTGGTTATTTAATGTTTTCTTTACTCTTTACACGTGAAGAAAGAAACAGAGACAACTGTTCCAATCAATGCTTCGCGTTGAAACGGTGTTTTTAGTATCCGAAGAAGGAGATAATGCCCTGTTGACGTAATGACGAGAGGACGAATGACGTAACATTTAGCTTCTGTACGTATGAGGATAATAATAGTTAATAGTGTTTGCTAAACTTACCACTGCGGCAGGGCACATAGCTCGTAGAATAGATGGCCGATGGGGGCAATAAAGATTTTGTGTGGCGACTGTGCAGCGGGAGACGTAGCGTAGGTAGGCCTCCCACTCGTTGGACCGACGATATAACCGCTTATGTGGCGATGGTTTAGTCAATTTGTTTCACACTTGGAGGTCGTGGATTCGATTCTCGGTAGGGTCTAAATTTGTAAGACTTGGTTTGGTTGGTGGCAACACCATCTTATCCAAGTCTTGCCGCTAAACATCAATGTTGACAGCATTGATGTGCTCCGGCATGAAGATAAGATAGCCAGTTCCCCATTGCGTTGGGTAATATTGGTAAGTCCGCTTCCATCTTCGGCATCATCGTCACTTACCATCAGGTGAGATGATGCCAAGGGCTTACCAATTGTGGTTAAAAAAAACTGATAAAAGCCGCGGGAGCTGCTGGATGCGGACAGTGCAGGACCCGTCTTTTTTTTATTATAAATTTGAGTGCGTTTGGCTGCACCTCACCTGATGGTAAGTGCCGATGCAGCCGAGGATTTCACACGCAAGCTCCAATAGTGCCTATTCACTCTCGTCTTGAAGATTCCTAAAGTATACGAATCGGGGAATACAGACGCCGGAAGGGAATTGTGGAAATCTTTGGGGGTGGCCTTTCTCCAGCAGTGGACATCTTTCGGCTGATTTGATGAAGGCTATTCCAGTTTTTTCTGCGTCTCTGATCAATGTACGAAGCACGATCAGTATGCGAGCCGCAAACCTAGTGATGCACGACGCTTCATGGTACAAGTACAGAGCACAGAGTCGCAGGCGCAGAGGTAACGGACAGGTTTCGTTGGTGGATCGCGGAGTACATTGTTTCTCTTGTCTTGTGATGATGATCGTAATACAATGGAGCAAGTTTAAGTTGTAAGAATAAACGCGGTGAAACTTTATAACGTGTGATTTGTGAGAGGAACTTCAATGTGAGCGACTCTAAATATTGGTCTTTACCTATGAAATTGCCGATTGTATAAAAAAGTTTAAAGATGAAAATTTATATTAAGAACAGTTGTTATTACAACATTTTTTTTTTTTCAAGATAGCATTAGACTATTAAAAATTAAATGGTGGTAAACATATGCCTATTGATTAATATTTTGAGGGCACGGTGGCTTTAACCCCACAAAGACAGTTTTTTTTACCTGATAAAATCGCCTTTATTAAGGCAAAAAATACATATTTTTAATTAAAAAGCTCTAGAGTTATCACAGCAGTTTCTTCGTTACTTATGTCATATTTGGGAATACCCCGCATAAGATTTTGTCACTTTCAGGAAAATTCAAGAAAATGAACTGCCCCAAAAAAAGTTTACCCATCTGACCACTAATTACCATTGTTCCATTCAATGGTACATAGCGCAGGGGATTGGAACATGAAAGACATGCCACTACTTACTAATAAATGACCACAAGTAGTGTCACCATAAAGTCAATAAAAAAAAACAATATTTTTTTATTTTATTTTTGCAATAAAAATTGGCACTAAACATCAAAAACTGAATCGACAATTTCATAGGAAAAGACCTATTCATTTAGAATAAATAATACGTGTTATTTTTATCAAAAGCTTTTTTATATTTTTAACTGGCAAAGTTTGTATGTTTGTTTGTGTAGTTAAAATCTTGCGATCGATTGAAGAGTGACTTCCAGGGGTCCGATGAAGCTGAAATTTGTAATGAAGCCGTATTCCCGGTAACAATAGATCCTTTTGTTATTTTGAAGTTGATCTGATGATGGACTTTGGACGTGGAATCAAGGTCCCCGAATAAGTCTTTTATTTTTCAATTTAATCGTAGGAAACACAATACCTACTGTGCTCACCTTTTTTGAATTCGGAACCGTGTATTTTTATATTTATTTGAGCATTTGGCTTTTTAGGCATAAAAGCTCTTTTCAATTATAAGCTTGTACCTAAAAGCTTTTAAGTTTTTCGAAAATTATTATGTACCTATGTATTTAGTTACCTATCCTGGCAGAATAGGTACCCCGTGGCAACATATATCCCACTAACCAAAACTCTCTCTTGGACACGACCTTCTCTGGCCGACATGGAAGTCTTTAAGGCCTTAAGATAGGTCAAATATTCAATTCAAATTATTAAAAGACTGTGTAAAGCTATCACCATGGAAAAATATATAATATACTTGAAGTAATAAAAATCGATTTAATTAAATACAATTTGAAAAATATTACCACTTTTATTTACACATATCACGTTTTTTTTATTTATTTTCATCGTATCAGCTCATATATGTCCCCACTGAGGGGCTTGAGCCTATCCTGAATTAGGGCGATCGGGCCTTAGTCGACCACGCGGGCCCAGTGCGGATTGGTCGACGTCACACACAACCTGCGAGTTCACGATGTTTTCCTTCACTGTAAGAGCGTCGGATAAACATACATATGAAATATAAATTCGAAATCACATTGGTACATGGCAGGATTCGAACCACGACTTCCCGAACAGGAGGCGGCGGCCCCAGCCGTTACGCCACCGGCGTTCCAATTTTTTAATCCACCATTTTTTTTATTTTATAAAATTCAATTTCAATTTGTAAGAAGGAGTTACAGGGTGTTCCAAAATTTGTGTAGAACCGTTAACTACTCATCATGCTGAACATTTTTCCCCAAGGAAATGAAAAAAAATGTAAATGTCAATTCTTAAAAAAATTGAACTTCCCATACAAAAATGTACAAATTTCAAGTGATTGATGTGTATGAAAAGATATTTTTTTTGAGATTTCATCAAAGTCACAGAACAAAAGTTGTTCAGTACGATGAACAGAAGCCCCAGTTAACGGAACCTACACCATTTTTGTTACACCCTGTATAAGTATCACATTTGTGATTATTATCTAAGTTATCACTATCCTCAGTATTCAATGACACAAAACCTAAAAACTCCGACATCCCTTAAAATAATTAACGCACGCGTGCGGTAATCTCCGTTCCTCTTTATCTAAAAACAATAAATTCCAGCTCACATTGTTTAACCCTCAAAAGCCGTACGTGCGGGGTCGCTTACACCCGCCCACCACAAGCGACGGTTAAGATACACAAAACAAAAGCAAACTTTATAGTCAGTCATTGTTTTAGTATTTTCCTTAATTGTTTTTCCGTGTACACTCCTGAGGGTCGGGAAAGCCTCCGTTAAATCGAATCTTCATAAGCCGATATTTCTGGCTCCGTTAATAGACTTTGGGGTACATATAATGTACAGTCTGTGAAAGAGATATATGGTCCCAATTGTTTTAGGGTAAAAGGCAGCTTGGAAGTTTTGCGATAATTGGACGTGACAGTTCTATTTGAGGTAGTTTTGTGAATATCTAAATCCATTATCTTGATTGAAATAGATTAACCCTAAAGGCGACTGTTACTTTGTGGACTTGGAACGTAAGTGTTTTGTTTTAATTTAATTACTTACTTAACTAGGTACTTTTAAAGGTCTCCAGGAGGCTCAAGATTCCATAAAAACGTAGTTCTGCTAACGTATTATATTAGTACTAACATACAGTTAGTAGTCATACGTACCAGGAGACAAAGACGACAGCTTGTGACAGGCTGAAGTGCAGAATGCTGCAACGACTCTTAATAATGATGATGATACAGTATGGACACTCACTGCCGCTCTCTAGATTGCGACCTCACCCCCTCGTCACCGTCATTGATACAGATTGGTTACAGTTTGGTTGGCGAATGTATAGGATTTCGCCGCCATTCCTATTTCGGATTCCTTTTTTGAAATAACATTTCTAGCCCGTTGTATGAAGTGTCCAGGGTGTGGTTCTGCTTTATAACAATTTTCAACTATTACAAACTCTGTTGTCCACTTGGCCTAGGCCCGTGGATACCAGTATCACCGGTTTTTTTTTAAACCGAGAGATTTAAGTCTAAAAACAATAATAATAATAATAATAATGTCGCCGAGTTTAAAAAAACCTGAGGAACACAATATAATAAGTGGCTGGAGATGCTCCTGCCACTTTGCCTCGTGCCAAGTGACCAGAGAGGCTCTAATTTTATATTCGTAAATAATAATAAATATCCTTTATTGCATACCAGAAAAAACATTACAGAAACTTAATTTAAATATGTACAGTGCAAAGGTGGCCTTATCGTTTTTAGCGATTTCTTCCAGGCAACCTTAAGATAAACGGTAGGAGTTGGTAGTGTAACGAAAATGATTGAAATCGGTATAAATACCCTTTAAAAAGGTCACCCACAGGGCAATGGAGCGTGCTATGCTCGGAGTTTCTCTGCGTGATCGAATCAGAAATAAGGATATCCGCAGGAGAACTAAAGTAACCGACATAGCTCACAGAATCGCTAAACTGAAGTGGCAGGCCTCCCACGCGGTGGACCAACGACCTGGTGAAGATCGCGGGAAGCCGATGGATGCGGGCAGCGCAGGACCGGTCGTCGTGGAAATCCTTGGGGGAGGCCTTTGTCCAGCAGTGGACGATTTCCGGCTGATATGATGATGATGAAAAATTCCGTTACATCATACGTAGAATTCAGTGAAATATATATTCAACGGTGAAATAATGGAAAAGAACATTAGAGGTAAAAATAAAATTATAATTTAAAATATGTAAAGTTAATAATTGGATATATGAAAAAAAGGTTGGTGACCGCAGGATGTTATGAAAATTTCTTAAAAACAAAATTAATTAAATAGTGTCACATTTAGGAAGTTTAGAACCTATTAGTAAAAATACAACGAAAAGTATGAACATGAGCTTACATTGAATATGTGAAGATTTAAGAATAGTAGAGTGGACAATCCATACGTATAGATCGTTTTCTGTTAATTTTGTGATATATCTTAAATTGTATGTAAAAAGACACACATAAAACAAGTTAAATTAAACACTGATTAAAGTTCATAAAAAACCATGAGTTCTTGGCCGGGAAAACTGAAGGAAAATGGAGTATGTATAACTGCTGGCTCGATGGAAGTTGCTTAGGGCGATGGCAAAGCAAACATGCTGCTTCAGCGAAGATTAGTACAATAAATGGTCCAGCCTGCTGGGCCTGTGTGGTACCAATACGTCTTTCACAGATTTCCTCGGTGTTATATGGCCAGTAAAAAGGAAAAGTTAAAGGTACAGCCTAAAAATGCAAAAGAATACCAATTTAGCATAGTGCAAATCGTAAAGGAAAAATGAAAACGAAAGTAGGAATTACGTACCTTGAAATTTCGACAGGGTTCCGATATTTGTTAAAAAAAAACTGCACAAAACATATATTGCAAAATGAACTAGAAATAAATTTTACTAATACTTCCTAGTCTAAAAAAAATGTGCGGTTACCATTTCAGCTGTTCTTTTTCAAAAATCAATCTTCACATGTCAGATGCCACCTTTTAAAATTTTCCTCTGACATGCCAAAAGGAACGAAACCAAACGAACGAGAATCTAATTTAAAAGAGTTTTTAATCTTGGGACGAAATGTTTGTTTACGTCACAGTAGGTAAAAGGCTAAATGCGGGTAGCTGCAGATTTAAAAAAAATGTTACGAAATTATATATATACTAGTACTTCATTTAATATTTAAACTACGTGTTGGATTAAATGTAGACACAAATCGATGTTTATATTTAGTTTTAATCGTAGTAAATTGAAACATTACTAAACAAAGGCTTAAATTAGTTTGTACTGAAAGTTCTAAAATGCCTTTTTTTAACCGACTTCAAAAAAAGAAGGAGGTTTCTCAACCGTTTTTTTTTTTATATGTGTTTTCGCGGATAACTTCGTCGTTTATAAACCGATTTTGATGATTATCTTATTGTTGGAAAGGAGATATCCCAAGGGTGGTACCATGATAAGGAAACCAGGATCTGATGATGGCATCCCAGAGAAATTGAGGGGAACCTTAGCTTCCTGTTTGAAATCGGTTTTTTTCCGTTTTATATTTGTACATCGAAAACTAATTGTATATGTGTCTACCTGCTCAATAGGTATATTCGCAAAGTTTGGATTCAATCCGGCATGTAGATTTTATATTAAAGCGGAACTACGTTTGCATGGAACCTCGAGCCTTCTGGGGAACCTTAGGTTTTTATTTTATCTTACATAAACTTTTATGAAAATCTCCACTATGTTGCAACGATAATGTACTTTAAACTTTACGACGTATCACGTTGGTTACAACGGAACCATAACTCAAAACGCAATCACGTCATTTTTGCTTCCCGACGTCCAGCGTCGTCGTCGCAGCTCAGTCCTTATCGTCTGATTTATACCGGCTCGACTAATGCAATTATTGCAATTTATTATGAAATTAAATAAGGTCGACGAGACTCGACGCTCCCCTCCCCTCCACCCCCTTCTCAGCGAAATTTATACCCCTTTGTCCCCTACAAAACTATGTTTGCGGCGCAGTGTCGAAAAGACCCACGGTCGCCGCATGCCGGTTAACTTTTGAATTTCGAGCGTTGTATCAGGGTCTTCTTTTGCTGGCCGTTCTTTCAGTAAGATGGTTACGTCTTTTTAAGTGGGTAGTTTGCTTATTTTTCTTGGAGCTTATGTTGTCCCAGTCTGTGGTAGGACATAAATTATTTGCGCCCCCAACACCTTGTCGCGAGGGCTCTGGCAGATAGCGTCATTTTTATAAAAGTATAATGCGGGTTCCTTGTTTTGATTGCATCTACGAGTAGTGGCTCCTGGTGACGTGATTCGCTCAAGTTTTTTGTTTTGGTTTAGATTGCGTGTTGCAATTCTTCACCTTCCTCAATTCTTACAAGCGAATTTGTTTTGTATTTGAGTCGGTGGCACAACGGCAAGGCCGCTACCTCCTATCCGGGAGGGTCGTGGTTCGAGTCCTGCCACGTAGCAATGTGTTTTCGAGTTTCCATCTTATATGTACTCTTGATCCCTATCAAAGATTGGGCTATTGTGATTAGCAAACTATGCCACTCCTCAACCATCTGTGTTAAAAATCACAAAAAGCCATTGTTCCGTTGCGATTTTAAAGAAATTAACCAAAAAATATGATATGTTTTTCAGTTCCTTCAGGAACTGCATTTGCTATTTTCACGGGATAAAAAGTTGCCGATGTTCTTCCCCGTGACACAGGCTACCTGCATGCCAAATTTCATCAAGATTGGTCAAGGTGTTGAAGCGTGAAAGGTAACAAACTTATTTTCACATTTACAATATTACTAAGGATCATTTCACCAATGCCAGCTTAGGAATATGAATTAATCACTAGTGACTTTTTCAAATTACTAGATGTGTTTAGACTACTGAACAAAATGATTTGTAATTTTAATATCTCCCAGGACATGTAGAAATCCACAATTTTATCAAACCCCTGCGACATCCACTAACATGATTTAATCGTAGAGGTTAATACAAAAGTTAGTGATTTCAATTGTTAACTAAAGCTTCAACAGGCCACATGAAAACGTGAATTCACGTTTGACCGAATTCTAGTCCTTGACACACCACTGGATTCGGGATCAACGTCTTATAATTAAAGTTCGCTAAGTGATACACGGAAAATCACTTCCGACTCAGCATTCAACAATGGAAGGATATCGATGGACTAAGCTCAATATTATACTGAACAATTAAAAATAAAATAAGAGCAATATATGGAGATAGAAGAAGTAATTTTACACTGGTGATTTTAGATTTTTAAGGTTTCGTACCCAAAGGGTAAAAACGGGACCCTTTTACTTAGACTCCGCTGTCTGTCTGTCTATCTGTCCGTCTGTCACCAGGCTGTATTTCTTGAACCGTGACAGCTAGACAGTTAAAATTTTCACAGATGATGTATATCTGTTGCCGCTATAACAACAAATACTAAAAATTAGAAAAAGTGAAAGTCTCCATACAAAAAACGTGTTTTTTTTAAACGTGAAGAAACCTGGTGTGAAGTGAATGGACTAACCATTACGCTACGGAGGAGGTTAAACCATCTACCATAGCTAAGCATTTATTTTTTTATTCACAATTTGTAAACCCTTGACAACATCTCACCTGGTGGTAAGTGACGATGTTGCCGAAGATGGAAGCGGGCTTACCAAGATTCCCCAACGTAATCTTATTTTTATTCTTATTTAATCTTATTTTAGGATCTCTTGATACAGGTTTCAGGCTACGCTTTGGAAACTTTGGTCGCAGGGATCTCGATTTTACTCAGCAGTCACGAATCACATGAAAGTGATTTTTTGTAACCTGATTCTTCATTTCAATCACTTCATTTTGTCAGTTGCAGAAACACGATAAATTAACTTTTATAACAGA
This sequence comes from Coleophora flavipennella, assembly GCA_947284805.1. Lineage (NCBI taxonomy): Eukaryota > Metazoa > Arthropoda > Insecta > Lepidoptera > Coleophoridae > Coleophora > Coleophora flavipennella. The sequence goes on from OX369301.1 coordinate 8,125,775, forward strand.
AAAAAAATATATCAAAGAAACCTCTTTTAAAACAGAGATTTTCATTCTACAGTCAAACCAGACCGATTTAGTAAATCTAAATTTCCTTCGTCGATTAGTCTAAACACGCACTTGAATATGCCAGTTGGATTCCTTAAAATAAACTGTAGTTTTGAAATTAAGCGAATGAACATTGAAAAAGAGCAAAAGTGTAGTTATTTTTTTTACTCTTTACGCGTAAAGAAAAAGACAGAGACAACTGTTCCAATCAATGACTCGCCTTCAAGTAACCTCATACAGGTCGCGCCAAATACGGCTCTGAAGTTGGTCGCAAGACACGTCGCAGTAGCAAACTTTAATGGGACCTATAGGTACTTAGGATTTCCACGACGACCGGTTCTGCGCTGCCCGCATCCAGCGGCTTCCCGCGACCTTCACCAGGTCATTGGTCCAACGAGTGTGAGGCCTACCTATACTACGTTTTCCGGTGCGCGGTCGCCACTCGTGAACTTTACTGCCCAACGGCCATCTGTTCTACGAGCAATGTGCCCCGCCCACTGGCCCAACGGCCATCTGTTCTACGAGCAATGTGCCCCGCCCACTGCCACTTAAGTTTAGGAATCCTTGTGGGTCCAGCAGTTCGGCCGATATGATGATGATGATGATGATAGGTACCAATTACTCGGTTATACCGGCGCAGTAAGCACTCTCATCACAGTTCAGAGCACTAATAAAGTTTGAGGCGAGCTGTACTCAAAATAAATGTAGTTTAAAAAAACTAAAAAACACGCTTTTAAATCACATTAAACTAAAACGTGAAAAATAATTCTTAATATAAGCTGAGAACAATAATGAACGAAAAATACTAGTATTAATGTGAAAAAAGCGTGGTTTGCTTGATATACGAAAAATATGGCTCAAAACGCCCCACGCTTTTTTCACAACAATACTAGTATTTATCGTTCATTATTGTTTTCAGCTTATATTAAGAATTATTTTTCACTTTTTACTTTGATGTGCTTTAAAAGCGTGTTTTTTAGTTTTATTAAACTATATTTATTTTAAAAATTTTTAGTTTGATGTGTAATCTTGGCTATCCTGATCAGGATAATGAGATAAACTTATGAAATTGTTGTATTGTCACTGTTTCTTGATAAGTGTACGAAGTTTGAACTAAATCTGTCCGTTTAAAGTGGGTCAAAATCGAGTGTAAAGGAGTCGGTTACAAACATACATACATGCATGCATACATACATGCATGCATGCATACATACATACATACAAGTGAAGCTAATAAAAGCGTGATAAAAAAGGGGTCCTATATCCATGTTTGTATTCAGGGTGTTTGGGAGATGGTGCTGAAAACTGAAAGGAGAGCTAGGATAGGTAGTTTAGAACAGAGTTAACTTAGTACACTAGTATCCTAAGTGAACTAGTTTTTTTAATATTAAATTTTTTTTTTTCATACGGGTTTTTGCATTAAACCATGGACTTTATTAAGTCTTTACTTTGAAAGTACATTTTTTTTAATTATTTTTAATTCTTTGGTTCTGTATGATCTACTGAATAACATTTTTTTATGGACATTCTTGTTTCCAGTATAAATTCATATCATTCATATCAGCTCATATATACGTCCCCACCGAGGGGCTCGAGCCTACCCTGAATTAGGGCGATCGGGCCTTAGTCGACCACGCGGGCCTAGTGTGGTTTGGTCAACTACACACCCAACCTGCGAGTTTCTTCGCAGGCGTGTGCAGGTTTCCTCACGATGTTTTCCTCCCTTTTCCTTCACCGTAAGAGCGTCGGATAAACGTACATATGAAATCTAAATTCGAAAACACATTGGTACGTGGCAGGACTCGAACCACGAACTCCCGGACAGGAGGTAGCGGCCCTAGCCATTGCGCCACCGACCGTCTATTACCTATACCAGTATAAATATAAATATCATCAAGTGAAATGAAAAATTAAATTTCGTAAATTAAAACTGACAGTTTATACACTTACAAAAAAAAGAAAAAAAATCTGCAGTCACTCAAATAACTTTAGAAACTTGTTTATTGTGTGTTATTTCCAACACATAAAAGAACATAAACAATAATTACAAACAATAGAAGATATGAGCCGCTAACGCCGAGCTGACCTTATTTCCGGGAATCGGCCATCAACGTTTTTGTCATGGCCAGAGCAGGTACTTTTCAAACTCATGTTTTTAGTTCGGCATTGACCTTACTACCGAGAGCACGTGGTTTTTGTGCGTAACTTTGCATCGTGGTGATAAAAACTTTTATAGTGTTTCCTCTACATTTAATGTTCATTTATCGACATAATGGCCGGTTTTACTAATGAAGAATACGCCGATATTATCTACATGTACGGTAAAGCCAACGGAGACACGCTAGAAGCTAGGAGATTGTACCGACAACAATATCCGAATCGCCGAATTCCGAATGAAAATGTGTTTAGTCGAGCATACCGCCGCATCCGAGACACTGGAACAGTTCAACTTCGGAGACAGGAACCCGGAGTTAATCACGCAGAGGACGATGAACAGATATTGGAAGCTTTTCAACGAGATCCAACCACAAGAATAAGAGTAGTGGCCTCTAGCCTCAATCTTTCCATTTGGATGGTGTGGTCAGTCCTGCACTCCAAAAATGTACATGCATTTCACTACACAGCTGTTCAAGGCCTGGAACCCGGCGATCCAGTAAGGAGATTAGCATTTTGTCGTCTGTTATTAGATTGCGACATGGAGGACGCTACCTTTCTGAAAAGGATTACTTGGACTGACGAGTCTAAGTTCACGAACGAAGAGGTGATGAACTTCCACAACCTGGATCACTGGAAGGACAAACATCAAAATCCTCACGTCCAAAGACAGACAAAATTTCAATACAGGTTTTCTGTAAACGTGTGGGCGGGGGTCATTGGCGGACTATTTATCGGGCCCTTCATCTTGCCAAATATCTTAACAGGTGAAAATTACTTGTCATTCCTCCAAAATGATTTTCCTCTACTCTTGGAAGATGTAACGCTGGATACAAGACGGGAAATGATTTTCCAAAATGATGGCTGTCCAGACCACTACAGGCGCACAGTCAGGGAACATCTTACTGAAATATATCCCAATCGATGGATAGGCAGAGATGGGCCCATACTTTGGCCCGCCAGATCGCCGGACTTGACACCCGTAGATTTCTACGTTTGGAGGCGCATGAAAGAGATCGTCTACGAGGTGGAAATCATGAACCGGGAGCATCTGATGGAAAGAATAACCCAAGCCGGAGAAATACTGCGTCAAGAAATGCATCTGGGTGTCACAACGACGGAAATGCGAAACAGAGCGCGAAAATGTATTCGAAATCGTGGATCACATTTAGAAAAAACTTAAATTAGAAAATAAAATAATTTTTAGTAAATTGTTTTATTTTATTTCACTTTGACTGCTTTTGATTTCATAAAAGAAGTTCTACTTGAATTTTAAGCAAACTAATTTTATTATTAAAAAAAATATTTTCCACATTTTATTAATACTCTATTATTTTTACTTATGTTTTGGAAATAACACACAACAGACAAGTTTCTAAAATGATTTGAATGACTGCAGACATTTTGCTTTTTTTTTGCAAGTGTGCCAACCCTCAGTTTCATTACTACATTTTTTTTTTACTTTACTTGATGATATTATTACAAAAAATAACAATTTCGGTAAAGAAATATTTTTAGTTGATTACTAATTATAATAAATAATAAAATAAATTGCACTTTCAAAGTAAAACTCAGTAAATTTTATTGTTTAGTGCTCAAAAAAAACTTGAATAAATTAAATTTAACGATTAAATAAACGACTTGACTTAGGGTACTGGTGTACTAAGTCAAATCTGTCCTGAATTATCTACCCTAAATCTCCTTTCAGTTTTATGCACTATCTCCCAAACACATATACAGGATGTTTGTATAATATCGAACGTAAGTCTATTCATTTTATGTTCAAATCAATGCGGGCTACAACGCAGCTGTTACGTTGAAACCGAACGCCCAATTCTCGATTTTTACATGTTTTTATTACTTTTGTATACTTTCAAATAAGTTTACAAAAAATGTGTTCAATTAAAATAAAAGGTTTTAAAGTCTCCGATTTTTGTGTGTTGGTTTCATACAACATTAACTACATATTTGTTTTCGAGAAATTTTGCAATTATGTAGTGCCAAAAACAGGGTCCACAGTATTTTTTTTTACATTAATAGGGGTAATATATTTTAAATTACATATATTCAATTAAATCGATTTTCCATAGTCATAAGCTTTACACAGTATTCCAATTATTTGAATTGAATATTGTCATTTGATCTATCTTAAGGCCTTAAGCCTGAATCATATTACATAGTGACCTCCGTCACCGTAACTGCTAATATCAGCAAAGGACGTTTCAATCCACGCAGTAATTGAGTCAGTAAGCTGATAGTGGGGGTGTGTTTGGTGGCACATGCAGATGCGTTAAGGACTAATGGACAGGTTTATCGTTAAGTTGACAATGGTGTTTGGTCAAAGTATATATATTAGTACTAACATACAGTATGGACACTCCCTGCCGCTCTTTAGATTGCGACCTCAACCCCTCGTCACCCAGATTGATACAGATTGATTACAGTTTGGTGTCGAACGTATAGGATTTCGCCGCCATTTTGTTTGTTCCATCATTCCTTTTATGAAATGTCATTTCTGGCTCGTTGTATGAAGTGTCCAGGTTGTGGTTTGGTGTAATGTTTTAACAGTTAACAATGAAATTTTTAACTGACTTCCAAAAAGGTGTAATGTAGTTCCATAGGTGGTTCTCAATTCGACTGTATTTGTGTGTGTGTGTGTTCTCAGTAAAGTTCTTGAGTGGCGACCGCGCACCGGACAACGTAGCGTAGGAAAGCCTCTTACGCGATGGACTGATGACCTGGTGAAGATCGCGTATGCGGGCAGCGCAGGACCGGTCATTGTGGAAATCCTTGGGGGAGGCCTTTGCCCAGCAGTGGACGTTTTTCGACTGTTATGATGATGATCACGATGTGTGTGTGTTACGCGATATCTTCACAGATAGTGAACCTATTTTCATCATTCTTTTTTTATTCGATAGGGTATGCTTTCGAATTGGTCTCGTTTAAATTTTATCAAAATTGGTGTAGTAATTTTTGAGAAAATTAACAAAAACCAAAAATTATAACACAAAATTATTGTACTAAGTTGTTGCGATGGAAGTCGGTGGTTTTAACGTGTACAGCGTTACCAAATAAAAACCCACTTACTACAGAAATTACTAGTTTTTTTTATAATTGCATATAATTTGTAATCGTTCTACTAGCTTAGAAAAAAAAATTTAAAAAATAATTCCGGTGGTAAACAAGTGGTAGGCGTATCTGCGTTACAGAAACAAGTTTTTGTTGCTCACTGTATCTGAAGTCAATTTGTGGTTGTTCTTGTTCTTGTTTTTTATAGTATTTTGACTTATTCTTTTTTATTTACACTTTTTTTTTATTTGTAAGTCCTTGGCACCAGATAAAATCTATTAGTATGATATGGTATTTGTTTTTGTATTTTATTAATGACTCTCCTATGTCGCAGTCGACAATTGATGGTCTTATTATTATTATTTTAATACCTATTAGGTTCATATATTTTAACTGATGCTTTCCCAGTGTTTCCTGTTTACATGGCCACCCTATTGGACACAGCAGCTAGCCTAGTAATTAGAGGTAAATTAAATGATACCGCCGCATTTCAAGCCAAAATGGCCGGCGCCCACATTACTCTGTTTCATGCGCTTACGGCCAGCGACTTTATAACCATTTGCTACTTTTTACGCGACTACGAAAAAAGGAGGGTTATATTTTTAACAGTATATGCATGTAAGTGTGTATGTTCATCTGTTCCCTCATTTCCTAAACCATTTAACCGATCTTGACAATCGTGGTGTTTTTGGATTCGTGCTATCATCGTGTTATCCTTAATAATAGATAAACGTGAAATTTTGTATGTATGGATCTTTGTTTCTCTTTCGCGCCAAAACTGCTGAATGGGTTTTAATGAAACTTTGCAATAATATAGCTTATACATCAGAATAACACATAGGCTACTTTTTACCCTTGGAAAATGCCTTATTCCCACGGGAACATCGAAAACAACGCGGGCGTAGTCGCGGGCGCACGACTAGTGGGATATACAGCATTCAAATATATTTTCGAAACACCTAAAAACTTTTAATATTGCATTGTCACGCGATATACATATACAAGCAAAATTTCAGCTCAATCGGAAACCGGGAAGTAGGTCAAATTTTACTTGCAAGATTCCACCCAAACAAACATACGTATACATTGCAAGTTATGTGTTTTGCAAAAAAAAACTTGTAAAAAAAACAACATGGTGCTATTTATAGGTGAATTACACAACCCAAAAATAAGATATTCTTATCAAGTCTATATTTATAGCATTGGTCGTGTGATAAGGTATTTTCATAATTAATTTTTATGATGGATTTATTTGCAACAATGCTTATTTGAACCATGTATCAGTGAAGTGTAAGTACAAAAAAAAAGCCCAACAAGACGAGCAGTAACCAGCAACAAACAAAGATAGCATTTCTTAGTTTTTTTTTATTATTATATCAGCTCATATACGTCCCCACCGAGGGGCTCGAGCCTACCCTGAATCAGGGCGATTAGGCCTTAGTCGACCACGCGGGCCCAGTGCGGGTTGGTCGACTTCACACACAACCTTCGAGTTTCTTCGCAGGCGTGTGTAGGTTTCCTCACGATGTTTTCCTTCACCGTTAAAGCAATCGGTAAGTATGTACGTAAGTTTTTAAAAACTCATTGGTACATTGGCCGTCCAGATTTGAACCCGGTACCTCTGGTTAGATGGACCGAGTCGTTACCGGTTGAGCCACCGACGCTTTAGTTTTTTCTTTTATTTCTTAGTATTGTCTCTCAATTCTATCTTTGTACGTATATCGATACAGTTGCTCTATTTACTTTCTTCTATGACAATGAAATTAAATTTATACGAAGAAGTCGTAAAATAAAAAATACTTTTGCTGGATTCTTTTCGAACTGTATAAAGGAGACAACAAACATGCCTTTTTAGGGTTCTGTACCCAAAGGTCAAAAACGGGACCCTATTACCAAAGTATATATGTATATTAGGACTAACATACAGTATGGACACTTCCTGCCGCTCTCTAGATTGCGACCTCACCCCCTCGTCATCCAGAATGATACAGATTGGTTACAGTTTGGTTGTCGAACGTATAGGATTTCGCCGCCATTTTGTTTGTCCCTTCATTCCTTTTTTGAAATGTCATTCCTGGCTCTTTGTATGATGTGTCCAAGGTGTGATATTACTAAGACTTAGCTGTCTGTCACCAGGTTGTATTTCATGAACCGTGATAGCTAGACAGTTGAAATTTTTACAGATTTTGTATTTCTGTTGGCGCTATAACGGTTTACGTAAAGGGCATACAACGACTTGCGTGTCCAGTATAATAATGCGTTTAGGGTGCTGTTGGGGCTGCCGCGGTTCTGCAGTGCATCAGGCATGCTGGCTGAGGCGGAAACCGACGGCTTTCATGTTATAATAAGAAAGCTATGCGCGTCACTGCTGGGCCGCGTTAGTGCCAGCTCCATCAGAATCCTGAGCGTATTTGTAGACCGGTGGGACTCTCCAATGCTGGGTCGCTGGGTCCGGATGCATGGATCCAGCAGATTGTTGTATTAAAGTCTGTTTTTATACGTTTTACTTTTGTATTTTACTAACTCTAGAATTAAAATCTATGTTACTAACAAAACTATGGAATAAGTTGTCTGTAATAAATGTCTTATAATAATAAGGCGGCTGGATCTGCGAGGAAGACCAATTGCAGCAATGCAGAAAGCAGTCCTCCTCGATAATGCCCGGATAGTTCGACGCTTTCTCTTCCCGGCGCACTGAACTCCAGCCGACTGTGCTTCCACTGGAGGTGCTCCTGCCACTTTGCCTCGTGCCAAGTGAGCAGAGTAGCTTAAATTTTATATCTTGAAATAATAATAATAATATAACAACAAATACTAAAAATTATAAAATGTGAAAGTCTCCTGTTTTTTTTTAAACGTGAAGAAACTAGCGCGGTTCTGACTCGCACTTAACCGATTTTTTTATTGTATGAAGGTAAAAATCTATTTGAAAAAATGTTAAGAGCAATCAACTAAAAAACCCCGACTTGTTACTATTTAAGTAACACGTTTTTGTATTTTCATTCCTCCCATGATGATTGTGAAGTTTCTGGGGTCAGTGGAAAGACCGTAGCAAGATGGGGGTCAAGGCATCAATCTGTCAAATTTTGATATACACTGACCGCGACCTTGTGTGAAATGAAAGGCCTCTTGACACAGTATTAAGATATGACTTACAGTAGCGCAACGCCTTTGATGTCGCACGATTCGCCACCGGCGTAGGTACTAGCTCGTACTAGCCTGTAGTCAGCCTGGCAAACTCGCGGAACCAGGCTGTGCCCCGCCGCCCGCTGCCCTGCAAGTACACTTCCGTTGCTCTGCGTAAGTATATTCGTTGCGCTACTGTAAGCCGCTATATTGTAATACTGTGCTCTCGATATGACTAGTATACAGACATTTTCCATAAGGGGCCTCTTCTTGTACATTAGCCTTTAGTTTTGGTGAAGTGGAATAAATAAATAAATCTTTATAGCTGGAAAATTACCCATACAGTGTCAAAATTTAATGCCTAACACATAAAAAATACAGAAATTGGACAACATTAAAAAAAAAACGAGGGAACCTTACAGTAGTTACATATAATGTGTAAAATGTCCTTCGGATTTGGCCAAACATTAGGCGGCATGGCAATTTAACCTTAGCCTTCGTGACTTAAAAACGTACGCATTTTATGTTACACTTTTTCCTTTTTCGTTCATTTTTACAAAATGCAGGAAAGCGAGAGGAAAGATGTTACACATAAAAAAATATAGTATATGTCGTCCAAATCACAAGACTCATAGTAAAGTATATATATTTGTACTAACATACAGTATGGACACTCCCTGCGGCTCTTTAGATTGCGACCTAACCCCCTCGTCACCAAGATTGATCTAGATTTGTTACAGTTAGGTTGTCAAACGTATAGTATTTCTCCGCCATTTTGTTTGTTCCGTCATTTCTTTTTTGAAATGTCATTTCTGGCTCGTTGTATGAAGTGTTCAAGGTGTGCTCATAGTGTCACTTCCTGTTCTCGCCCCGGTGAACGGAAAACCAAGTAGGGCTATCCAGGAGCTCAGACAATGCAAGGAGAATCCCATTGGTTGAACTTCTGATACAGGAACAATAATTTGAAACACTAAATAGGTTAAAAAAAACGGTCAAGTGCGAGTCAGACTAGCACTTCGAGGGTTCCGTACCACCATACCGCTCCACACTACTACATAATGACATCATCATCATATCAGCCACAAATCGTCCACTGCTGGACAAAGGCCTCCCCCAAGGATTTCCACGACGACCGGTCCTGCGCTGCCCGCATCCATCGGCTTCCCGCGACCTTCACCAGGTCATCGGTCCACCGCGTGGGAGGCCTGCCTACGCTACGTTTTCCGGTGCGCGGTCGCCACTCGAGAACTTTACTGCCCCATCGGCCATCTGTTCTACGAGCTATGTGCCCTGTCCACTGCCACTTCAGTTTAGCGATTCTGTGAGCTATGTCGGTTACTTTAGTTCTCCATAATGACAATGATACATATTTATATTACAAACAAAGACATCAACACGAGCGACAAAAATATGCTTTTTTTGTTTGTCATTCAGATCGAACTCCTTAGCATGAGTACGACTCACACTTGACCGATTTTTATAATTTGTTGTTTTACCTTAATATTAGCACTTTAATCACATCAAGTTTCACGATTGTACACAGTACTGTTTATACGATAGAGCTAAATCAAAAATACTTCTAAAGACCTTTAAAAAAATAGTTTTTATTTTTAAACCCCCCCTTATTTTTGACTTTTTCTAATTTTTAGTATTTGTTGTTATAGCGGCAACAGAAATTCACATTCTGTGAAAATTTCAACTGTCTACCTATTACGGTTCATGAAATACAGCCCGCTGACAGACGGACAGACAGACAGCGGAGGCTTAGTAATAGGGTCCCGTTGGTGACTCGTGGGGTGTACGGAACCCTAAAAAAACCCGAAAAAAAAAAAGGTTTTCAAAAAAAACCTGTTTTTTCAAAAGTTTTTAGAAGTATTTTTGTTTAAGCTCTATCGTAAAAACGGTAATATATACAAGCGTGAAATTTGGTTTGAATGTAGAACTATATAATACTGAAATAAAACAGCAAATAAAAAATATCTTACTCGTGCTAAGGAGTCTGAAAATTCTGAAATGAATAACAAAATGCAAATTTTTTTTGCTCTCGTTGATGTCCTTTCTTTGTAATGTGAATAAGTATCATTGGCATTATATTATGTAGTTGTGTGGATAGGTGAGGGGGTACGAAACCCTCGGAGTGCTAGTCCGACTCGCACTTGGCCGGTATTGTTATTCTGTTCACACTAGTATTTCATTAAAACGCCGACAGCATCTCATTATCACACATGTACAACACTGCAAATGTAAATATTGTAACGGTGCGCTTTAATTCCATTATTGACAGTGCCACAGTATTAAGATATGCCTTACAGTAGCGCAACGCCTTTCATGTCGCACGATGCCGCCACAGCGTAGGCACTAGCAGTATTAGCCTGTAGCACACCCTGGACACTTCGTACAACGGGCCAGAAATGACATTTCAGAAAAGGAATGACGGAACTAGCAAAATGGCGGCGATATCCTATACGTTTGACAACCAAACTGTAACCAATCTTTATCAATCTGGGTGACGAGGGGGTGAGATCACAATCTAGAGAGCGGCAGGGAGTGTCCATACTGTATGTTAGTACTAATATATACTTTGCCTGTAGCCTGTAGTCAACTCGCGGATTTTGCCAGGCTGTGCCCCGCCGCCCGCCGCCCCGCAAGTACCCTTCCGTTGCTCTGCGTGAGTACATTCGTTGCACTACTGTAAGCCGCTATATTGTAATACTGTGACAGTACTCCCAAATTCAACTGTGCTGCCAATGTGGCGCTTACTGGGTTGACATAGGGACGAGATATGGCTCGAAATGGTTCCGTGTTCGTTCAAGTGGTTCAACATATTGGTATTCAATGTTGATGTTGAACTGCATCGACTATCCATCCACTGACAATGTTTCAGTGATTTCGTTAGATTAGGTACGTTTCGATTTCATGAATCAAACCACTCAAAGCTATAAATAACCGGTCAAGTGCGAGTCCTACTCGCGCACAGAGGGTTCCGTACCAAAACTTACTATCGGATTGAAGGACAAACTAAACTTTTTTAAATTCATTTATTTATTTAAGAGACAACATGGATTCATGACATGTTAGTAAAAAACATATTAACTTTGTTAGTAAAACAAGAAAAATACAGCTAATAATAATAATAGCGATGAGTAAATATGAATGTAAGCAAAAACTTACTCAATGGTTACTGCAACTGAATTACGAAGACACTGAAAAGCTTATGCAAGCATAATACAAATGAACTCATAAAACAGACACACACAACACACACTCACTCTATCTCACAGACACACACACACACATACATACACCCAAACACAGCTTAATCAATCATCATCTCTGTTGTTCACATTATTTTCAAATAATATCTGTACCAAATCCATAGGGTGGGGCCTGGTGTCCCGAAACACAGACTTGTTAAAGTCTAGCTCAGGCACCAGTCCATCACATCTCTATAATATTATTTTAAATTTAATTAATTAAAGCTAAGAGATCAATCTATATATAGATTTAATATTATTTTAAATTTAATTAATTAAAGCTAAGAGATCAATCTATATATAGATTGATCTCTTAGCTTTAATTAATTAAATTTAAAATAATATTATAGAGATGTGATGGATTGGTGCCTGAGCTAGACTTTAACAAGTCTGTGTTTCGGGACACCAGGCCCCACCCTATGGATTTGGTACAGATATTATTTGAAAATAATGTGAACAACAGAGATGATGATTGATTAAGCTGTGTTTGGGTGTATGTATGTGTGTGTGTGTGTGTGTGAGATAGAGTGAGTGTGTGTTGTGTGTGTCTGATTTATGAGTTCATTTGTATGTTTGCATAAGGTTTTCAGTGTCTTCGTAATTCAGTTGCAGTAACTATTGAGATATATATATATATATATATATATATCATCATATCAGCCGAAGGAAGTCCACTGCTGGACATAGGCCTCCCCCAAGGATCTCCACGACGACCGGTTCTGCGCTGCCCGCATCCAGCGGCTTCCCGCGACCTTTTTAACGGCGGCTGGACCAATTTTTATGATTTTTGTGTTTTTGCATTTGTCTTCGTCCGGAATCTGGCTGACACCCAGTGCTTCTGCAGCACACTGCCGCGTCTGTCTGCCAGCACCAGCACCCTCAGGATGGTGTTGTTGCCGCCCAGCATTCTATTTTTGGCTGCGGCAAACATGCCGGAAGCACTGCAGAACCGGGGCAACCTGAACATCATCCTGAACACATTATTGTACAGGACCCGTAGGGCATTGAAACCCCTTGAAAACTTTGTAGTTGAAAAAATGTTTTCCCATACATTGTGATATAAGTCACTTCACCTGCAAATTTAAGTTTGTAATTGCAAATTGAGTTTGTAATTGCCAATTAAATTTTGTAATTACAAATTAAAGTTTGTAATTGCAAATTTAAGTTTGTAATTGCAAATTGAGTTTCTAATTGCAAAAAATTTGTAATTGCAAATTGAGTTTGTAATTGCAAATTTAAGTTTGTAATTGCAAATTAAAGTTTGTAATTGTAAATTTAAGTTCATAATTGCAAATTTAAGTATGTAATTGCAAATTTTTTGTTTGTAATTGCAAATTTAATTACGTAATTGCAAATTTAAGTTCGTAATTGAAAATTTAAGTTTGTAATTACAAATTTAAGTTTGTAATTGCACATTTGAATTTGTAATTGCATATAAGGATATTTTTTGAAATTGCAAAAAATCATATTTTTTAAATGCACAGAATTATATATTTTTTATATGATGGCTTTTGTCTGCGTCTTGACACGCATGGATATCGATGGTGCGTGGTAGGCGAGCCACAAGCGACTCACCATCTTTTTTCTTTTTGTTCGTATAATCTTCCCGGCCGTGCAACAATAGTACGAATTTTAAACGCAATCGAATTAACGGTATGGCAGTGCATAAAATCATCATCATCATATCAGCTCATATACGTCCCCACTGAGGGGCTCGAGCTTACCCTGAATTAGGGCGATCGGGCCTTAGTCGACCACGCGGGCCCAGTGCGGGTTGGTCGACTTCACACACAACTTGCGAGTTTCTTTACAGGCGTGTGCAGGTTGCCTCACGATGTTTTCCTTCACCGTAAGAGCGTCGGATAAACGAACATATGAAATCTAAATTCGAAATCACATTGGTACGTGGCAGGATTCGAACCACAACCTCCCGGACAGGAGGCGATGGCCCTAGCCGTTACGCCACCGACGCTAGTGCATAAATTACGAACAAATATTGATTTTTGACAAAGCGTCTCCTTTTCAGCTTGCTCAAAAATGATTTGTATGTCTGTCTGGATGTCCGGCTGTTCTGATGATGATGATGATGGATGATATTTACTAAGTTAATACCTACTCGCATGTTGCAGGTACCGATAGGTAGAAATAGATATTTAAGAGCCCGCTGGAGTTCATAAATCCCATACAAACGTATTATCATTTGATAACCAAAAAACCGATTTTGAAATAATTGTATATCGATAATCGGATGACGTATATTTGTGTCGGTATCGCATTACTTTTTTGAAAAACGAAACAGGAATCCATTTAATTCCAATAAACATGTTTTCCGTCTTTTACCTTAAAAACAAGTTTATTGATAACGGATTCCTGTTTCGTTTTTCAAAAAAGTAATGCGATACCGACATATATATACGTCACTCGATTATCGATATAAAATTATTTCAACAAATGAATCAAATATTACGTTTGTATGGGATTTATGAACTCCAGCGGGATTTTAACAGTTAACTATTGTTAAACGCTGCTAACATTTTTGTTAATATTTTGTCAATATGTTTTATTGTCACCCACGTGTGTGGTATTTATTTGAGTTCTGTTTTTTTCCAGGTACCTATTGTTCTATACTAGCTGTAGCTCGTGACTTCGTCTGCAGAGGCTGGATATCCTCAAGGGGATTATTGCACAGCAAAAAGCACCAAACTGGTATGTCATCTACCTTACCTATCTCCTTTAAGAGCCCTCTGGAGTTCATAAATCCCATAAAAACGTAGTCTTTGATTCGTTTGTTAACCAAACATCAGATTTTGAAATAATTTTATATCGATAATCGGATGACGTATATCTGTGTCAGTATCGCATTACTTTTTTAAAAAACAAAATAGGGGTCCATTTTAATTAACCAATAAACTTGTGCTGAAGGTAAAAAACGGAAAACAAGTTTATTGGTTAATAATGGATTCCTGTTTCGTTTTCAGCTTATATTAAGAATTATTTTTCACTTTTTAGTCTGATGTGCATTTAATCCTAGCGATCCTGATCAGGATAATTAGATAAACTTATGGAATTACTAGCAGTCACGGCGAACTTCTTACCGCTTCACACTAAACTACACTATACTATACTACACTACACTACACTACACTACCGCTACACTACCACTACACTACACAACTTTTTGTAAATGTTGCAGGAATTTTTAGGTAATTTTTTACACCTTGGTTTACATTATTTGAGTTTTAGTAAGGATCGCTAACTTTTTGAAAATATAATATAGCCAATAGGCTGCAATAGCAACCGCATATAGTGTAGCTTCCCAACTGTGAAAGAATTTTTCAAATCGGTCCAGTGGTTTCGGAGCCTATTCAAAACAAACAAATCTTTCCTTTTTATAATATTAGTATAAACTGTATTGTCACTGATTCTTGATAAATGTATAAAGTTTGAATTAAATCTATCCGTATAAAGTGGTTCAAAATCGAGTGCAAATGAGTCGGTTACAAACATACAAACAAACATACATACATACAGGTAAGGCTCATAAAAAGTGTAAAGACTAGCTAAAATTTTCAACTTTCAAAATGGTTGGAGTTTTGGACAACGATGGATCAATTGAATCGTAAAAATTATACACCGTGCGCCCCGCACACACGCGAAATTGATTTTGGAACACAAATTGAATAATAAATTTTATTGAAATATACTTTATTGTATACGGACAACGCACATTTTTATTTGTCGAAATTTTTCACTTTATCTGTGACAATGGCAATACAGTAGATGAGTTAATGGCTGGTGAGAATTCTGACCAAAGAGAATATAATGCACTACGGTTTAATTCTGGCAATAAAAATTGACATTGTATGAAAAAAAATTATTTTTAAATAAACATTATATTGTGATTCGCTCTAAAAACTTATGAAAATTATCGCCCCATTCCCCTAAGCTCAATAAGATTCTAGAATCTCATGATTTTTATGGATCACTACTGGAATTTGAAGAATCATATTATCCTACATGGGTAGCAGTTTAATATGTTTTTTACAAAAAAGCTCGTGTTTTTTGCTTTCATTTAACTTGCAATGTTTGTATGTATGTATGTATGTCGACCACGCCGACCCAGTGCGGGTTGGTCGACTTCACACACAATCTTCGAGTTTCTTCGCAGGCGTGTGCAGGTTTCCTCACGATGTTTTCCTTCACCGTTAAAGCAATCGGTAAGTATATGTACGTAAGTTTTTTTGAAAAACTCATTGGTACATTGGCCGTCCAGATTTAAGCCCGGTACCTCTGGTTAGAAGGACCGAAGCGTTACCGGTTGAGCCACCGACACTTTGACAAGGCCTTATCGCCCTAATTCAGGGTAGGCTCGAGCCCCTCGGTGGGGACGTATATGAGCTGATATGATGATGATGTATGTATGTTTGATTAGGTCAAATCTTGCAACTCATTTAGAGCGACTTCCAGGGCTCCGATTGATCTGCAATTTGGTATGAAGCCGTATTCCCGGTGACAATAGATCCTTTTGGTATTTCGAAGTTGATCTGATGATAAACTTTGGAGGTGGAATGCAGGTCTAAGGATCACCTTTTATCTTTTCAATCGATTCGTCGAAAACACAATGCTCGCCTTTTTTTGGATTTGGAAACGTGTCGTGAGCAGTTGGCTTTCGAGCATAAAAACTATTTTCAATTAAAAGATAGTACCAAAAAGTTTTTAGGTTTTTCTTCAAATTACTGTTGACAAGGACGATCGAATCAGTGAACAGAATAGAGATGACGACAGCATCAGAAATAAATTATGAAACTCTTGATCACAAAAATTTGCCTCCTACTTAAACTTCAGAAAACCTTGTCTTCGATTTTTAATTTACCAAAATCACAAAAAGAGTACATAAATGACGCTGCAAAATTATGACATTTCAAACATTTTTAGAACAAATTGTCGTTTTTGACATATGACAAAAAGTAAATCAGATGACTAGCATTCGTCATCCCTATTGACAAGACAGTACTTGTGTCCCTCAATAATTGCTCATACAATAATCGAGTGAACAAGAGTACACGGCAGTACCATAGCACTAAAAATACCGGGACTCATAGATAGCATCGCACGTGAACTATCTAACCTCGATGTAACCGAGACGTGGATGCAATCACACCGAATGATACCTAGTTATTATAAAAAGTACACAAACCCGTACCAAAGTATATATTATTATATTAGTACTAACATACATTCCCTCTCGTACATCTAGCAGATACGCAAAACTACCAGGTTTATGATATAGCGTCCCCACTCACCGACAGCTAGGTCATATAGTGGCCGCTATTCCTGCCAGCACCATAAGGCGAAGGCAAGGATCAGTTGCGGTAGGTCTTGCCGCCAAGACGCTTGTCCTGGTACTCTGCACGGCGAGTGCCTCGTGGAAGAGAACCACTTCCTACTGTCCAGGTAGGTCCCGGAGCTGTAGGCACGCTCACCTCCCGCGGCTTTCGCTGCTGGCGGTTCGATCCCCGCTCGGGATGCCTGAAGCATACTATCATACAGTATGGACACTCCTGCCGCTCTCTAGACTCCGACCTCACCCCCTCGTCACCCAGATTGATTCAGATTGGTTACAGTTTGATTTCGCCGCCATTTTGACTGGTCCGCCATGCATTGTTATCTATTTGGAGAGCGAGGTGTCGTTAGATTCGTCTTAATTCCGTGAGTGACATAGAATACATTTTTAACCGACTGGCCAAAAATATGGGTTAACTTTTTATGCAGTCAGGTTTTCAATTTTTATTAATTCCTAAAGTTATTAAAAGATTGTATTTAACTTGAAATGTTAGTATGTGAGTTGTCCGCTTCAAAATTTGGAAAGTAAAATATGAGCCACTTCCCGGCTTTCGATTAAGCTGAAATTTTGCATGCATTTGTATATCGCGTGACAATGCAATATTAAAAGCTTGTACCTAAATGAGGAGATCCGCAGGAGAACCAAAGTAATCGACATAGCGCTCAGAATCGCTAAACTGAGCACATAGCTCGTAGAACAGATGGCCGTTGGGGCAGTAAAGTTCTCGTGTGGCGACCGGGAACTGCAAAACGTAGCATAGGCAGGCCTCCCACGGTCGTCGGCAGTGGTCGTTTTTCGGCTGATATGAAGATGAAAGATTTTTTTTAATTAAAAATTTCTGTGCGTTTGGCTGCACCTCACCTGATGGTAAGTGCCGATGCAGCCTATGATGTAACACGCAAGCTCAAATAGTGCCTATTCAGTTTCCACTTGACCATTTTCGAATTTATTTAAAATCACTTCCTCACACAATATTTTTTATCTTGTTCATCCTTGCACGTCGTTGTAATACGCAACCACAGAGTATAACTATCGAAACGGTACCCGATCGAGTCGTCTAATGGTTTCTAATTGTTTAGCCGGATATCTTGGCTGGGATCGGCGGTTCCATCAGATGCTATCGGAACTTCATCTGATGGTTGCTCTTCGTACGTTTTTACACTTTTTAGGGTTCCATACCCAAAGAACACCCCGGACACTGCAAGCATGTGGATGCACCATTAGAAATGACATTTCTAATGGTGCATCCACATGCTTGCCGAGCCACAACGAGCGCAAGCATGTAAAGCGAAGCACTCGGCTCGGCTTGCGTAGGTTTGCGAGCGCTTGCCGACGCTTGCCGTCGCTCGGATCGAGTCTCGGTTTTTGTGCACGAGTCAAAGGAAGTACTAGCGCACTCGACAAGCGTCCACAAGCGTGTGGATATCGACGTTTGGCTCGCCTCAGTTTGCCAAGCGTTTGTGGACGCTTGTGGCTCGTGGTTTGTGGCAAGCGTGTGTAGAAGGCATAAAAACAAATGACGGAGCAAACAAAATCACGGCGAAATCCCATACGTTTGAGAACCAAACTATAACTAATCTGTATCAATCTGGTGACGAGAGGGTGAGGACGGAATCTAGAGAGCGGCAGGAAGTGTCCATACTGTATGTTAGTAAAGTGGATTCGCTCAGATAGTGTCATTCGTTTAAACAAAATGCAAGAATTAAATCTACTTTAATAGACAATTTACAGATGACAGATACAAATCAAGTAATACACATGTGTCAGCATTTTTTGACGTCAAGGCGGCGTTCTTTGACACGCGGCGGCACGCGCTGTGTCGGCATAGTAGAATGTACTGTGGTGTCGGTGTTTACAAAGGGCTAGCGACACTATCTAAGCGAACGAGCTTTACTAATACTATATATATATATATATACATACATACATACATAAAAGGTAAAAACGGGACCCTATTACAAAGACTCGGCTGTCCGTCCGTCTGTCTGTCTGTCCGTCTTTCACCAGGCTGTATTTCATGAACCGTGATAGATAGACAGGCAAAATTTTCACAGATGATGTATATCTGTTGCCGCTACAACAGCAAATTCTGAAATTTAAAAAAAGTTAAAGTCTCCATACAAAAATCGTGTTTTTAAAACGTGAAGAAACTAGCGCCATCTAGTATGATGGTACGGAACCCTATGTGTGTGGTGGTGACTCGCACTTGGACGATTTTTAGGCTACATTTTTCAACGGGATTAACTTTTTTGTTTGCTTTGCTTTATGATAATTGATTGGCGTTACAAGCTTGAGCAGAGCGTCGGTGGCGTAATGGCAAGGGCCGCTACCTCCTGTCCGGGAGGTCGTGGTTCGAATCCTGCTACGTGGCAATGTGTTTCGAATTTCGATTTCATATGTACGTTTATCCGAAGCTCTTACGGTGAAGGAAAACACCGTGTGCCTGCGAATAAACTCCGAGGTTGTTTGTGAAGTCGACCATTCTGCACTGGGCCCGCGTGGTCGTCTAAGGCCCGATCGCCCTAATTCAGGATAGGCTCGAGCCCCTCGATGGGGACATGATGACAAGAGGTATAATTATTTCAGATCATATACGTCATATGAGCTGATATGAAGACAAGCTTGAGCGTGTTTTGTGATTGTGCGACAGATCATTCACAATGAATTTTAAAATCACGTTAAGTTAGTAAAAAAATCAGCAAAAACTACTAAAGCTTAATGATATAAAAAAGGATCTATCCTAACCTATATTAGAAGCGTCGGTAGTTCAACCGGTAACGATTCGGTCCTCCAACCAGAGTTTCAAATCCGAACGGCCAATGTACCAACGAGTTTTTAGAAACTTACGTGCATATAACCACCGATTGCTTTAACGGTGAAGGAAAACATCCCGAGGAAACCTGCACACATCTGCGAAGAAACTCGAAGGTTGTTTGTGAAGTTGACCAACCCGCACTTACTTACCGATTGCTTTGACGGTGAAGGAAAACATCGTGAGAAACCTCGAAGGCCGCGTTGCATACGTCGGTAGTTGTTATTCTAAATGCCCTACACGTGACCGCGGGTGACACTAAGTGCAACACTAGGCAACCGCCGTCTATCGCTTGGATAGCACGGTTAATTGTGCCACACGATTGTAATTGTAATTGTAATTGTAAGGACGGGCTGATTTCCGCAACCAGGCGCCTGAGCGCCCATTTTGCGTGGTTGGCCGGCATCACTGCCAGCCCAGCTCCTCCAGGAAGCCTAGTAGCCCCCGCAGGTTGCCGACGACTTCCGGGAGTGTCCTATGGTCGCCGAGATGCTCGGCCCTGTACGCCGCCACCTCTCTGCAATCCAGGAGGATGTGGGCGGCTGTCTCCTCGGCCGCCATGCACGCGCGGCACAGCGGGCTGTCTGTAATCCCCAGGGTAAAAAGATGTTTATTAAAGTAACCGTGACCGGTAATGGTCGCTGTTACCTTACGGAGCTGGAGTCTCCCGAGTTTCAGGAGCTTCCTAGTCAGGCCAGCATTTGGCGACGGTAGCGCCTGTCTGGCCTGGCGACATGCTTCCAGTCCTGTCCAATATCGGTTATGTTCTGACCTTGTACGCAGCCGTAAGGTGGATCTGAACCAGCCCGAGGGGAGGGGTAAAATAGGTTCTGGTCCTACAGCTACAAGTTCTGACCCTCTCCTGGCCAGTTCGTCGGCTGCGTCGTTTCCACGCGAGTTACTGTGTCCCTTGATCCACTGCAGAGTTACATTGCTGTGGTAACATACCTCTGTTAGTCTTTGGTGACACTCGTGTATTAGCCCCGAAGTGATGACATTACTTTGGAGGGCCAGTAAAACCGCTCGACTGTCTGAAAGGATACGAATGGAGTAGCCCTGTACCCTTCTAGCAGTGATTGCATTAGCAGCCAGAATGATGCCCATACACTCCGCCTGAAAGACTGTGTTGTACGCACCAAGTGGTTTGGATATTTTTATGTTTAGGTCTTCTGAGAAGACCCCGCAGCCGGTCCCAGCTCCAGTTTTGGACCCATCGGTAAAGATCCGAAGGTCCGATAGGTTCTGGCCTTCCCAGGGGTCCTCGTAGAGCTGAATTTTGTATTTCTTGTCAAAGATGAACTGTTTTGGGATTCTATCGTTGACAGCTGCGAACAGCGGTTCTTCCGAGACAATATTGTCCAGAAGTTCGACGTGAGGAATCCCTTCCTTGGTCCAGAGGTTCAGCAGCTTTAAACGTACCGCAGCGCTGGCTGCCTCTTGCTGGATGAACAGCTGCAGGGGCGGCACGTTCAGCATCGTCTCCAGGGCTGCTGTTGGTGTTGTTCGCATGCAGCCGGAGACCGCCATGCATGCTGTCCTTTGGAAACATTGAAGTTTACTTACGACAGTCGAAAGTTTGGTGCGTGGCCACCATACCACCGCGCCGTAGCTTACCATAGGGCGAATAACCGCTGTATAGAGCCATAGCATGATTTTTGGGGTAAGGCCCCATTTCTTACCCACCATTCTACGGCACTGCCACAGAGTTATTGTAGCTTTATTTAACTTGCAGTTTAGGTGACTGCTCCAATTCAACTTGCTGTCAAGTATGACCCCTAGGTACTTAACTTCTGGTGAGAGTTGGAGATCTGTGTTGAATAGCTTGGGTAAATTATAGTTACCCAGGTTCCGCTTGTTGGTGAACAATACTAGTTCTGTTTTCTTGGGGTTCACTGACAGTTTGAACTCGGTGCACCAGCGTTCCACGATGCGTAGCGCGGAGCGAGTGACATCGCAGACTATGTTTGCGAAATTTCCTGATATAAGGATGGTCAGGTCGTCTGCATAGCCTACCGTGAAGTAGTGATGTCTGTTAAGCGTGGTAATCAGGTCGTTTACCACCAGATTCCACAGTAGCGGTGATAGTACACCTCCTTGGGGGCATCCCTTCGCGACTATGGCTGTACGTGCCTTACCTCTGTCCAGCTTGACGACCCGCTGACTAAGCATGTTCCCGATCCACTTTGTCATGGTCGGGTTCACGCCGTGCTTACGGAGCGCCATCTCTATGCTGGAGAAGTTTGTCTTATCAAATGCACCTTCGATGTCGATGAAGGTGCCTAGGCACATGGCCTTGCCTTGAAGCGCCGCCTCAATCTTACTGACAACAGCGTGAAGGGCTGACTCTGTGGATTTACCTTGACTGTACGCATGTTGGTTGCGGTGAAGTGGTAAGTTTACTAGCGCGTTTTCCCTCAGGTCCCTGTCACAAAGTCTCTCTAGCGTTTTCAAAAGAAACGATGTGAGACTGATGGGTCTGAAGGATTTAGCGTCAGTGTAGTCGCTTTTTCCTGGTTTGGGCAAGAATATCACCTTTACCTCCCTCCATTTGTGCGGTACGTACCTGTGGGCAAGGCACGCCCTGAGGATGTCCGTCAGGATATTAATGACGGGATCTCCCCCCCACTGCAAGAGGGCGGGGAAGATTCCATCACAACCAGCTGCTTTGAAGGGTTGGAAGCTGTTTAACGCCCACTTTACTTTATCTGCGGAGACCACTTTGTCGGCTACGGCCCAGTCTGTCTCAGTTGCATATGTTTCCTCTGCATTCCAACTTACCTCTTGCACTATTCGGCAGTCGGGGAAGTGTGTCTGTAGTAGTACACACTCCGCCTCCTCAGGCGAGTTGGTGAGGGTGTCGTCGGGTTTCTTTAGCGATCCCAGATCTTGATTCGGGCCGCTGGAGAGGACCTTTCTTACCCTGTTCGCTTGGGCACACGATTCAACTCCATCGCAGAAGCTACGCCACGATGCAGTGCTATAGTATCGTATCCTCTTCTTGTATTTGGACTTGGCAGTTTTGTAGTTGTCCCAGTCCTGTTCGTTACAAGTGTTCATTGCTCTATTAAATAGCCTTCTGACTTTTTTCCTGAGCCTCTCCAATTCAGGTCCCCACCAGCTTACCTTTTGGCTGCCATTCGCTGGTGGATTGATTAAGGGGCAAGTTTCTTGGTAGACGCTGCTCAGGCAGTCTGTTAGGTCACTTACTTGCAGTTCTATTTGGTGTGCTCCTTCCAATCTATGCGGTACCCCAGACTCTTGCAGTTTCTGCTCCACCTTAGAGCGGTAGGCAGCCCGATCGGTCTTCCGGGGGTTCCTGCGAGGAGGTTTTGCCACTGTATTCACCTGGAGATCGAACCGGATCCACCTGTGGTCTGAGCATGAAGCTTCCTCAGTCGCTACGTGCCAGTTGGATACCAGTTGCATTACTCCGCTGGTTGCTAAAGTAATGTCTATTATGCTCCTGCTCCTTCTCGTGACGAAGGTAGGTACCGAACCTCTGTTTAAAATGTTGAGATTGGTTGTGAAGAGATAGTCCACTAGGGCCTTACCTCTCTCGTTGCAGCTTGTCATGCCCCACAGGGTATGGTGCGCGTTGCTGTCAGCAGCCACGAGCAGCTCCAGTCCATTACCCTCGCAGTATGAGATCAGCCTCTCCAGATCTTGAGGTGGGGGGTCGTCGCCGTCGGGCATATAGGCCGATGCGACAACCATCTCAGGAAGGCTGTTGTTTGGTTCGCCCTGGAGCAGCTTGATGGCGCTCAGGTCTCTAGAAAAGAACTCGGTTAACGGTTGTGCAGCCACGTTTTTAGTGATGTATATAGCTGATCTGGGGCCCTCAGGTCCACCGTAGGAAAATAACTTACCTCCGGCGTTGGAGAGCCCGCATATCTTTCCGGCCCTAACCCACGGCTCCTGTATTAGGGCCACCGCAGTTTTGTTGACCTCCAGCCACTTGCGGAACTGAGCCGTTGCGGTTGTACTGTGGTGGAGGTTGGCCTGTAGGACGCTAGAGACGAGGGAAGGGGACGCCATCTTGCGATAGCAAGCCCCTCTCCTCGTCCGATCCGATGGCAAGGTTGCCCATCTCCTCGGTGCACTCGTCACCGCCATCCGAGAGATCTGAGATCTCCGGAGAGCCGAGACGACCGCCCGAAGGAGACGGCCCGATGGTTACTGGTGTAACCTCGGTGTCCGCAACCTCAGCCATGGGTTCCAGCTGACCGGCGGGTGCCGGAGTTAGCGGGTCAGTTACGTTAAACTTTCCCTTAGGCCCTTGAAATTTAACGTAGACCTTGCCCAGCATGAATGACAGGCGACGTCCACGCTCAACCAGGGCCCCGACGATATCGTCTGGGAGGCTGACCACAATGAATGTTCCATTCTCTTGTGGGTCAACCTTGTGGATGCGCCACCGGTGGACCTGGGCCCAAGAGTTTTGGTGGTTGAGCGCACGCCCAACGTCCGTAATCTCGGGCCAGTCCCCTGGTAGCAAAATGCCCCCGAGCACTTTGCGGGGCACCTCTGACTGTTGTATGACCGTAAGTTTTTCACCTGTGGGTAAGGTGAAATCCTGTACGGCCTTTTTGAGCCACTGCAGTGTGGTGTGATTGGCGCACCAGAGTTTGAGGACCCCGCCCGTGTGGACGGGCCTTCCGTCAAAGTCCGGTCCGCCCCCGCCCACGCTAGTAGAAGCCTCATCTAGGAGGCGCCTATACATGGCGGTTTGGAAAAGCTGCGCATCCTGCTGCGTTAAGTGTCCGCTTGTCACCGTGGTGACAGCGACAGCAAGATCCGCAGATGCTGCCCCTGCGTAGCTGGCGCGATGTGTCCTGCTCGGGGACCCCAACCGCACGCGCTTGTGCCCACCTCGAGGAGATATGGTGTCGTCGAGGCGGACACGTTTAGCGCCCGCGTTCTGGGCCCCCTTGCCGGCACGTCCGCCGGCCTGCGCTGTTGTCGAGGTCTTCTCCCTACCCACTGAGTCACCAGTTGTGGCCGCGGTTCCGTGAGGGCGAGCCTCAGGAGGAGCGTGGCTCCCCGAGGCCCGTCCCTCCAGACCCGCAGCCGTGGTGTCAGTGGTTGACCCACCTTGTGTAGAGACAGCGGCGGCCTGTTTCTTGCGCAAAGCCTTGCGCTTTTTCTGGCTTGGCCGCTTGGCCTTTGTCCGGTCCCCTTGGGCCCGAGCGGGTTTGCTGGTTTTGGTTGAAGTTTTCTTCTTACCCACCAGTGTCCAGCCTGCGTCGATGCTGGCCAGCACTGAGGCTAAGCGCGGGTCCTCGGTACCCTCCATAGGAGTCCCCCTGTCGGTCGCAGGTTTCTCCGCGCCCGAATTTGGGGGAACCTGGGAGGTCTGGGGTGCCAGCGTGCTAGGTGGCGGCTGAAGTTGGCCGCTAGCCGAGGCCCTGATGACTGCCTTCGGATTAACCAGGGTGGTCGCAGATTTCTCCACGCCCAAAGCCCTGGGGTCCGTGGTGGTCTGGGCCTGCTGCTGTGATTTAGGGGGCTGAGAGGCAGACAGAAGAGGTGTTTTGGGTTTCCCCTTTTTCTTCTTGCCCGCCTTCTTCACCTTAAGCGGCCTGGTACCAGTTGCCTGGTCCCGAGGCCCTGTACCGGGGTTTGCTCCGGTCACGGGATGGCCATCGGTTTTCACCGTCGGCCCTCCTATGCCCTGATCAGCCCCGGAAGGGTTGCCGTTGCCTTTGGGTTTCCCCTCCGACACCGGCGGTGATGTTGTGGGTGTTTTGGATCCTATTTCTGCCATAGTCCAAACTGTAGATATTTTCGTTCTTCCGACTTCCCACCCTCCACGGAGCCCGCACCTTTGGGGATGCCTCATTGCGGCACCAGGATTATCGGAAGAATATAGGTGTGTTGAGTTGGAGCTCACTGCGCGACATCGGGAGCTCGAGATGTGCAGGCTGGGCGGACGAAAGGATCCACCGCCCAGATGTGCCCCGCACGCTCTTGCCCCGTCAGCATGGCCGAGTCCATCCCACCTGAGTGGGACCCCCCCACACCTCGCCAAGTGACCCCTGAAGGGGGCCACAGCCCATTCCCCACGTGTTGGCTAGACACGGAGGCACCGTTTAGCCTGAATCCTGGGCCAAAGAGGGCGTGTTGCCGACCAGGGATAACACACCCTGACCCCTAGTCAGCTCAACCCTCCAGGATCCCATTCTCCCGGCATACGGCGATCAACTGCGCAGGGCTTAGCGCAGGTAGGTGCAGTTTAGTCTGTCAGGCCTCACCTACTAGTCCCAACAGATCCTAGCAGAGTTAGCCGCCCCCAGCGAGAGATCCACTCTAAAGAACAAATCAATCGCTGGACACGTTACCGGTGGACGCCGGGCAGAGGGGTGGTGTCAAAAGCCAAACGAGACCAACCAGTAACTAGTGTTGTTGGTCGGTCGAGATTGCCTCATGCCACCACTCCCCCACCACTCTTGGAGGCCTCTGCTTTGCCCACCGTGCCACACGATAAGAATATAAGAAGAGAAGAAGAGAGGATCCTTATCGAACAAAAAACTTAAAAAAAACATCCTACTTCCTACTAATATTATAAACGCGAAAGTTTGTATAAAATGTATGGATGTATATTTGTTACTCTTTCACGCAAAAAACTACTGAACGGATCTGGCTCAAATTTGGTAGTTAGACAGATTAGAACCTGGATTAATACACAGGCTGCTTTTTTTTCCACGCTTGCGAGCCGCTAGCGGCTCGCGCATGCGCACCCTCGAAAAGTCTTAGAAACGTTGTCCACACGAGTTAAGCCGCGGGAAACAGCTAGTATTATAATCGCGAAAGTTTGTAAGAATGTATGAATGTATGTTTGTTACTCTTTCACGCAAAACTAAACGGATACTACTAACTAAACGGATCTGGCTGAAACTTGGTAGGTAAACAGATTAGGACCTGAATAATTAACACATAGGCTATTTTTTTCCATGCTCGTCAGCCACTTGCGGCTCGCGCACTGCGCACCCTCGAAAAGTCATAGCAACGTTGTCCACGCGCGTGTAGCCGCGGGAAACAGCTAGTTATATAATAAAACAGATTCTTCAATAACAAATTTCATAATTAACATAGTGTATTGTAAGTAACGTAAACACATTTACATAATAAACAAGAACTGAACAATGAAGAAACATTCCTGTTTAATTAAAAATAATAAAGCATAAAACTTGATATTGAGATGGAAGTATTAATAATATTTTGGTATCGATTCAGATACTTAAAACTCAAGAAACTTTTAAGGAGATGATGGAGTCTTAATTTTTTTAATAGGTGTGGCCTTACCAAACTTGGTTTCGGTAAAAAAGTAACGATCGTAAAATCAGTAATTCTTATGTAAATTACGAGAAGCCGCTGTATACGGGCAGCGCATGACCGGTCGTTGTGGAAATCCTTGGGCGAGGCCTTTGGCCAGCAGTGGACAACTTTCTGTGATGATGATATAGTACATCAACTCAATCCCATCAGCCACATTTCGATCCAATAACTATGATTTGCTTTAAATATATTTTATCGTCATTTGTTTAGTAGTACTTAACAATAATTGCACTGTATTAATTGTCCAAATTATCATTCTTTTGTTTTTTTTATTATTTTTAAAAAAGTGTGCGTTTGGCTGCACCTTACCTGATGGTAAGTGCCGATGCAGCCGAGGATGTAACACGCAAGCTCAAATAGTGCCTTTTCACTCTCGACTTGAAGATTTCTAAATTATACGAATCGGGGAATACAGACGCCGGCACGGAATTCCACTCCTTCGCATAATGAAAGAAGAAGCAAAACGCTTCGCGCGTTTAGGTGGAACATTAACAACAAACGGGTGGAATCCGCGCCTGGTCATCCGATGATGAAATGGAGAGGGAGAAATGAGGTCGTGAAACTATAGGGCACACTGTATGAAATAAATCCTGTAGAACTTTGCGGCGATGCTCGAGGCTTTGGAGCCTGTTTGATACAATTCTTAATTTCTTAAACTCGATAACTCTTTGCTTTGTTCTTAGAAGCCTGTTTTGTTAAATAGGTTTTTTTACCACAATCCTGCCTCGTTGTCCAGCAACGCCCACTAGCACAACACGCAACGAACGCTCTAATTAACGCGTCTCCTTACTAAAACTTTTAACAGCTTGAACATGAAATGCAACACCGTGATCGATGGAATGCGTTTCATTCTGTTTTGAATCTTAATTTTGTTACCTATACGTTTTAGAATAAAATACATGTTTATTACCTCCTACCTATGCAACTCTCCCTTTTTCAATATTTACAATAAAAATATACATGTCAAAAGTCAAATAAAAATATATCTTAATTCTTACAAATATTATAAATGTGTAAATGAGTTTGTTTGTTAGTTTGTTTGTTACCTTTTCACGCTTCAACACCTTAACCAATCTTGATGAAATTTGGCATACAAGTAGCCTGTGACACTGGGAAGGACATAAGCTACTTTTTATTTTGTAAAAATAGCATAGTCCGATGCAGTTCCTGAGGGAACTGAAAAAATACTCTTTTTTTATTAATTTCTCTAACATCGCAACGGACCATTGGCTTGCTGTGATTTTTTGCACAGATATGGTTGAGGGGGTGGGATGTGACTTAATTTACTAAATAGCATATCCCGACATAGTTCCCAAGGGATCTGGGGAAAAATCATTTCCACGCTCGCGCACATCACCGTCTTTAAAACGGAGCGACGGATTGAAGTGATTTTTGTATAGAATTGGTTGGGAGTGTGGGAAGTGACATAGACCGCTAATCAGAATAGTCCGATATAGTTCCTGAGGGATCTGGATAAAACTCATGTCCACGCACCACTCACCCTCGAAGACAGTCATTTTACAGTTTCATTCCTTTTGCCGTGGAGACTATGGGAAGTTGGGGGACGGTGGCGAAGCGGTTCATTGATGAATTGTAAAGAAGGCTTAATACGGCTTATAGCGGCGACTCCAGCTCCTTCCTGTTACTTCAGCGTCTTCTTCTGCGCAGCGTCTTAGAATGATAATAATGTATTGCAATTCAGATGGCCTACAAATAATTTAAAAGAAAAATTATCACAGACAAATAGGCATTCTTAGTTTAGGAGCAATAGGTCTACTTCGACCATCTACCCGTAAAGTTGGTTTTGTCAAAAAATCATTGATTTTCCATACAAAATTGTGTATACCAACTGCAAAAATAACTATGCTTTTAATATAGGTACAGGATGTAACAAAATTGGTGTAGGTGCCGGTAAGTGGGGCTTCTACTCAACAAATTGAACAACTTTTGTTTTATGTCTTTGCTGAAATCGCAAAAAAAAACACGATCAGCTGATTGACAAATTTTGTGCATTTTTGTGTGGAGAATCAATTTTTTTTTAGAATTAACTATGGGTTTCCTGGGGAAAGCATTTCAGTATGATGACTATAACTCTTAGTTAACGGGTCCCACGCCAATTTTCTTACATTCTGTATACATTTACTTTTTGAAATGACTACGGAACTTTAGCTTGCGCTTGGTCAAATACGCATTTGGCTACTTTTTAGGGTTCCGTAGTACAACAAGGAACCCTTATAGTTTCGTCATGTCTGTCTGTCCGTCTGTCCGTCTGTCCGCGGCCTAGCTCCTAGACTATCAGTAGTTAAGAGCTGAAACTTGGCATAGATATACTCGTATATAATAACAACGCAAAGAGAACTGTATTAAAATTTTGGTAAAAAAACTTTTTAATGGCATAACAAGTAAAGTGGGGATGATTTTTTTTTCTCGTCATACCCAGGGGATCGTTGGTTAGAGCTTAAAAAATAGTTGTGCATTTTATAATTTAGGGTTCCGTTATCGAATAAATAGGCTTGAAAGTGCTAAATTTTGTTGGAGTCGAGTGTCCCCACCCCCTAACAAGTAAAACGCTGTATTTGGAAATTTTAAAATTAGATATGGGTGCGATAATGGCAACTACGGAACCTACATTGCGCGTGGCCTGATACGCACTTGGCCGGTTTTTTTTTCAGTACCTTTATCTTAAAAACATAATTACGTTACAAAACGACATGAAGCCTTTGATTAGTTACTGTCAAATAAACAAAGCATGTAGTAAACAGACCTAAGTTACGATTAAGCGTTTCCAAGGTGAACTTGGTTCAAAAGCGTCGGTGGCTCAACCGGTAACGACTCGTTCCTCCTAACCAGAGGTCCCGGGTTCAAATCCAAACGGACAATGTACCACTGAGTTTTTCGAAACTTACGTACATATACTTACCGATTGTTTTAACGGTGAAGGAAAACATCGTAAGCAAGGTTTGATTCCAGATGTGTATGAAGGCTGCGTTGCGCACGTCCGTAGGTGTAAATCTAAATGACCTACACGTGACCGCGGGTGATGCTAAGTGCAACACCAGGCAACCGCCGCCTATCCCTTGGACACACGATAAGAAGAAAAACGAGAAGACAAGATTTTAATATTTTAGGGCTTACCAGTTCAGTTCAGAAACGAGGAGATCCGTAGGGGAACCAAAGTAACCGACGTAGCTCTCAGAATTGCTAAACTTAAATGGCAGTGAGCGGGGCACATAGCTCATAGTAAAGTTCTCGAGTGGCGACCGCGCATCGAAAAACGTAGCGTAGGCAGGCCTCCCACTCGGTAAAACGATGAACTGGTGAATAATTAAAATAAAAAAATAATGTTTTTGATCGAACTAAAGATTCTTACGAGTATTTGAAATGTCTTACGAAAAATATGTAAATTTCCATAAAGTAATCAATTTTGACCGACTTCAAAAAATGAAGAGGTTATAATTTGTTTTTTTGATTTTTGTGCATGTTGTCTTCGCTGATTGTTAACCGATTTTATAGATTATTTTTTTATTCGATAGATCACTAGGCAACACGAATTTTGGGTCTGGCCTATCGATGTTAAATTCTGATTTCTTCCACGTAATTAACAAAAGAAAAAATAGTTTTATTTGATAAAATTTGCTTTTGTAGAAACCAGATGATAATTGGAAGTATTATAAAACGTAAAACTTTAGAATTTCCTTAAAAAGAAAAAAACAAACTTACTAAGTAATAAATGATAATTTTAGTTACTAACCTATTCAATCTATAGAATCAAAATTTATCAGTTTAAATGTAAACTCAAAACAAAAAAAAAAACCTGGCTTCTGTTACAGGGTCTCCCATAGGGCACTGGAGCGTGCTATGCTCGGAGTTTCTCTGCGTGATCAAATCAGAAACGAGGAGATCCGTAGGGGAACCAAAGTAACCGACGTAGCTCTCAGAATTGCTAAACTTAAATGGCAGTGAGCGGGGCACATAGCTCATAGTAAAGTTCTCGAGTGGCGACCGCGCATCGGAAAAAGTAGCGTAGGCAGGCCTCCCACTCGGTGAACCGATGAACTGGTGAAGGTCGCGGGAGGCCGCTGGATGCGGGCAGCGCAGAACCGGTCGTCGTGGAAGTCGACTGATATATTAAAATTTAAACTGTTTTTACATTTGTATTTAAACCGATTTAAGTGCGTTTGGATAGACATGTGTTTTTTGGGCTGACTTAATTGTTTTATTTCAAGCACAACAATTTTAATTCAACTTTGCGAAGCCCGATTTTGTCTACACTACATTTTTTTCTTTTAATTTTTTGTGTAAATAGTGTTTTAGTGTGAAACTGTGTCTCCTCGATTCAGTCCTCAACAAAGTACAAAATTTTACTTTTTAAAATTACAGTGTAAAACTCTTTATGACGCCACTCGATATAACGATTCACTATTTGAAAAGTCAACATTTTCTGGCTCCAGTTGGTTTACTTTGACGCTAATTTCCCTCTGTATAACGAAAACTCTCAATAACATTACAAAATGCCCGGTCCCTTGAGTGTCGCTATAAAGAGTTTACACTGTACTTATAATAAGTACTGAAATATAGCAATAGGGATGACGACAGCATCAGAAATAAATTATGAACTCTTGATCACTAAATTGCCCTCCTAGTTAAACTTCGGAAAACCTTACTCGTTTTGTTTTACATCAAGTCTTCGATTTTCAATTCACCACAATCACAAAATGAGTACATACATGACTCTGCTAAACTGTGACGTCACGCCTAGGTATTTCTAACATTTTTACAACAAAATGTCGTTTTTGACAGATGATAAAAAGTAACTCAGATGACTAGCATTCGTCATCCCTATTCCAGTGTAGTAATTTCCTTCTATGTTTGTGAATGCAGCAACAGAAGCCGTGTTTACCATTGAATGGGCCATTTAACGTCTCGTTAGAACAAAAGAGTTGCAAAATGCGTGTGCGCACGCCCATCGGCGCCCACAAATCAAGTTGAAATATAGCATGCGCTAGATCGTACTTCATTACAGTAATTGTATAGTATTTTTGTTCTTTGGGCAGCTAAGTCACTCAAGAGGTTCACAATTAGTAAATGACACTAGATATTAGGTATATTTTTGTGTAAGAACTGTGTTCAATGCGATAATATTACAGATTTTCGTTATTTTTTAAACGTTAATTACTTCTAAACGATAGAAAACCCACGGTTGAAAAAAAAAAACCCTTATTGTTGATGATGTTCCTTAAAGTGAAAAGCTATTAGAAACACGATTGAGCAGTTTTGGCTCGATAGAAAAAAAGATAGGTCTACACCGTTACTTTCAACTCTAGTTATGACTTATGACTATGATATGATAATACAAAGTGAGTAATAGTATTATTTTTTATATTTTAATTGTAGTTTTTGATTGAAACGAAAAACCAATGAAAAAGTGAAAAAGTGTGGTTATTTACACGTAAAGAAAAAGACAGAGACAACTGTTCCAATCAATACCTCGCCTTAACCGCCTCCTTGGCGCAATTTTAGTCCATTCGCTTCACACTAGGAGGTCGCGGGTTCGATTCCCGGTGGGGTCAACTCTACCACCATCTTATCAAGGTCTTGCCGCTAAACATTAGTGTGAACAACATTGATGTGTTCCGGCTTGAAAATAAGATTTCAGTTCACCATTACGTTGAGGAAATAAAAAATAGAAATAAAAAAACTAGGCAAATATAAATGATTAAGCTTTTTAAGATCGAGATGAATGGTAACTTTAATCATAATGAATTAATTTAAGTACATTAGTTAATGTCATTTGCTTTAATTTAAAGAGGGAAGAATAGCACGATCTCATCATACAAAAAGAGAAAACGATTTTCCACCTCTGAATATTATCCGTTCATAATGACTTTTAAATAATATATTGACACAATAAAATACTAGGTATAGGTACATGTTTTCTTTTTCTATACAATTCATAAGTCTCCAAACAAAAAAACACGTTTTTTGACTTTTACTTTTTATAATTTTTAGTATTTGTTGTTATAGCGGCATCAGAAATACATCATCTGTGAAAATTTCAACTGTCTAGCTATTACGGTTCATGAAATACAGCCTGGTGACAGACGGACAGACAGACGGACGGACGGACAGCGGAGTCTTAGCAATAGGGACTTTTATCCATTTTTTATTCTGACTGACAACCTATCAAAAATTGGTCAAAATCGTTTAACATTTAACAGGTGAAAATCGCTAACGCCTGCATTTGCATAAAAAGTCGCTGCTTTACAGTCCTATTAAAAACTCCTCGATGTTCCCGTTGAAAAGATAAAGGACAATCTTAATCCTTATTACTTCTACACATCCATTAGTGTAGACATCCCCACAAAACTTTAACCCTATTGAAGGCAACAGAACGAATGAATAACAAATAGCCAAACCAGTTACATACAATATAACTTGTAAGCGAGCTGAGCGACCATTGTTAAATACATCAGATAAGTACAGTTGCACTGATAAGTCGGGCACGAACACGCGTTCAGTGCTCGTTACATAGTCATGTCAATTTGAGTCACTCTTCTATGTTAAACGCTGGTCAGCTGTTGAAAAGTTGCTATTTACAAATAACTATAGCTGTTTCCCGCGGCTTCACCCGACTATTCGATTCTATGACTTTTCGAGGGTGCGCAGTGCGCAGTGCGTGAAAAAAAAGTAGCCTATGTGTTATCCAGGTCATAATCTGTCTACCTACCAAATTTGAGCCAGATCCGTTCAGTAGTTTTTGCGTGAAGAAATAACAAACATTACCTTATTACACACTCACAAACTTTCGCCTTTATGATATTAGTGTGATTATAAAGTTTTGCGAGAATGTTAATCAACTTTTTGTTATAAAAACTCTATTACTATAAAAATTAATTAAAACACCCGTCTGCATAAAACGTTAACTACTTTCTTCTTGGCCGGTCGAGTAAAAATGTATCCTACCTATGTCACACGAATCCAACGACACCTCGCACACCAAAATTCATCAAGCCATTTAGGCAACAGGGCGTGCCTTATCAAGCCATTTAGGCAACAGGGCGTGCAAAAGAAATAAATAAAATACATACATACATACACTGGAAAAACATAACCCTCCTACTGACACAGTAGGGTAAGAATAAAATAAAATTTAAAATATCTTTATAAATTGCTTTTTCTTTAGGTGTAAAGGATTATTTATTCTTAATTATTACAAACAAGAATAAATTTTGTATTATTTATTTAAATATACAAAATACGGTTAAAATATATTTAATTTTATTTCATTTTTTATTTTTTTATTCACAATTGGTAAGCCCTTGGCATCATCTCATCTGATGGTAAGTGACGATAATGCCGATAATGGAAGCGGGCTTACCGAGATTCTCCAACGCAATGCAAGCCGGAACACATCAATGCTGTTAACACTGATGTTTGGCGGCAAGACTTAAATAAGATGGTGGTAGCTAGCCAGGCGGGCTATGAAAATGCCCTACCACCAACCAAACCGAGTCTTACAAAGTTGACCCCGCCGGGAATCCAACCCGCGACCTCTTGCTGTGAAACGAATGGACTAACCATTACGCCACAGAGGCGGTTAAAAAAGGGGTTCAATATAATTTTAAACAATCACAAATCATAGACAATTGTCGCGTACGGCTACCTGTTTATACATATTTTATTACAGTAACATCCTGTAACACTGTTTTTAAAGTTTTAGGAGTTCATTACCCTCTTTCGTTTTATCATGAATCACAACAAAACACAACTAAATAAACGAATTCATATCAATTTTGGTAACACTCACACAGTTACAGGATACTGTTAAATATTCGGCTACTAATTGCGCGGTACTCATTAGTGTATCGCAAATTGTTGATTCGAATATTCTATTTTTTACATCTGAACGAGGTCAACTGGAAGTGTTAAACGGTTGCAATTCGTTATAGTGAGTGTTTGTGAAAGATGGCGCAGTTTCGTGGAATTTATTTCTTTATTATTTAGCACCGAGTGGGATGCCTGCCGCTGGATGTGAGCAGCGCAGAACCGGTCGTCGTGGGGATCCTTGGAGGAGGTCACATATAGAGCACATCATGGGGTATCCGAATCATCCCCATGTATGTTCCTCGAAAGTCTACTGTTTTCGAGATATTCGCATTTTTATTTTTCGATTTTGTATGAAAAACATCTTTACTAGACTTTGACGTCATTTTGTGAAAAAAATATACGCTTAAATACATAAATAATAAATAAATAATTAACACTCAGACACCGAGCAAACAAACTTATTCGTCTCACTAATATTTGCCTTGGGTGGGGATCGAACCCACGACCTTAGCTGGTAGGAGCGCAAACCAACCACTGCGCCACCGGGTCAGTCATACATATCTAATGGTTGGTAATGAAAGTATAGAAAAGAGCTATCTTATTTAACTGTTTACAATAAGCAGTTCTGAATCAGTAAGAACTTGTGATTATGCGCATTCGACTTAACAACAAGATTATCTTTAAACCAGAGGCGTATTTAAGAATCCGGCGCCCCGGGCACAAAAAATAAATCCGCCCCTCTAAAAGTGACAAAAAACCGGCCAAGTGCGAGTCGAATTTGCGCGCTAAGGGTTTACCACACGATAAACTTCAACCTTCGAGTTTCATCGCAGGCGTGTGCAGGTTACCTCGCGATGTTTTCATTCACCGTTAAAGCAATCGGTAAGTATATGTACGCAAGATTTTGAAAAACTCATTGGTACATTGGCCGTCCAGGTTGTGTGTGTACAACCCGCACTGGGCTCGCGTGGTTGACTTAGGCCTGAACGCCCTTATTCAGGGTAGGCTCGAGCCCCTCGGTAGGGAAGTATATGAGGTGGTATGATGATATGATGAAACGTCAACACTGAAGTACCTAACTACTCGCTTAAAGTATTTTTCCGCTTCTCGATATATTGGTAACTCTTTGTCTATTGAAATTGTTTTTATCAAAGAAAATCTATAAGAAATTATCGACTACCTAATTCAAACTACTACGACTGGCGAAAGAACCGAACTGCCGCCCCTCACCTCTTGCCGCCCCGGGCCCTTAACATAGGGTAAATACGCATCTGCTTTAAACTATAAACACAAGAAACTATATGTATACTTACATACACGATCCTAAACCATCGCTTCGTCCACATTAGGCTACACTTTAAGCCCATTACAACTAAATCTTCACAAGATAAAAAGCAGCAACAATGCTTCAAGTCAGAGAACAATTCATCAAAATGAAGGATCGACAGTTCAGAAATAGGTGCATGCATTCATTTGTTCCATATTGGACGCAGTGTTGCCAGCGCTAGGGGTTTGAATAATGGTCGGTATGTTCGGTTAGATATGAAACATTATCGCTTTATTTTATAAACATTTTTCAACCGACTTCCAAAAAGGAGGAGCTTGTGAATTCGACTGTATATTATTTTTGTGTGTTTGTTATGCGATATCTTCGCTGATTGTGCACCGATTTTTATGATTATTTTTTTATTCAATAGGTTGGTCCCATACAAATGTTATCAAAATCTGTGTACTTTTTTGTGAAAATTAACAAAAACCAAAAAAAAATGTACAAGTGGTTGCGATGGAAGTCGGTTTTTTTAACGTGATTAGCGTCTCCAATTATTCTTCTTCCTTGCCTTACTAGTCCCATTATTTGGGGTCGGCTTTATATGTATTTCGTCTCCATTCAGACCTCATGCTTGTCAATTCTTGTGTCACTGCACTCTCCTCTGTATTCCTTTGAACCCCCTCCAACCATCGTTTCTTAGATCTTCCCCTGCCTCTATACCCTTCTTCCTGCATATCCATCACTCCTTGGGTCAGGTGGTGCTTCTCTCTCCTGCATACGTGGCCATACCAGGCCAGTCAATGGCTTTTTATTACAAGCTTTTATTTAGTTTCACCTATCCCGTGTCTGTAATAAAATCTTGCAAGTTAAATTTGACCTACTTCCCGGTGTCCGATTGAGCTGAAATTTTGCATGCATATTTATATCGGCTGGGCCCTCTTAATAATGATGATGATGATGATTTATATCGTAACAATGAAATATTAAAATCTTGTATTAGTTACTTAGTTTTTAAGCTTTTCGATAGTTATTTGGCTTTGAGTTTGAAACATGGAGTATGTTAATTTTTTTACCTGATCTTAGAAGGATTGCCTACAGTTTAATCGTGGGAAGGTTTTAGTAAGCGTGAAGGGTCCCCAGGGAGCTCGAGTTTCCATACAAACGTAGTTCCGCTTTAATATAAAAACTACATGCTGGAATGAATCCAAACTTTGCGAATATATTGAGTAGACACATATCGATGTTTCTAATTAGTTTTCATCGTAGTAAATTTAAACATAAAGGCCTAAATTAGGTTGATACTGAAAGTTTGAAAGTTATCTTTTTACAAGCTTTTAATTAATTTGCAATGTATGTATGTTTATTCGGGTGAAATCTTGCAAGTTAAATTTCACCCACTTCCCGATTTCCTATTAAGCCGAAATTTTGCTTGCATATGTATATCGCATGACAATGCAATATTGAAAGCTTGTACCTAAAAGTTTTAAGGGTTTTTGAAAATTGTTATTTCCGTTTTATATAAGTACATCTAAAACTAATTACAAACATCGATATGTGTCTACTCAATCTATTCGCAAAGTTTGGATTCATTTCGGCATGCAGTTTTTTTAAATTAAAGCGAAACTACGTTTGTACGGAAACACGAGCCTCCAGGGGGACCCTTAACATCCCCCGGTTGCTTCCTAAACTGGGGAAGGTAAGGCCATACTCTGGACACGAGGGCCGAATTAGTGATCGTTGTAGGGCTAGATATAACCGATGTTATGTGGTTCAGCAATAACTTGTTGTTTTTAATTTATAAGATTATATTTGATTCAGATTACAAGATTCTTGGTTGGTAGTTGAGATGGAAGTAAGGAGAGAGGATTGGGTAAGGTATTTATAAGGGACAATGTATATCTTAGTATCTAATGACAATAGCAACAGAGTCTGTGAAAAGTAAATAAATAAGTCTAAAGGGCACGGGAAACATTAATGAAGCAAACACTATTAGTATAGCTGTCCCTTTGTTCTCGTCATGTAGGAGCACATTCGTCCCTACATTGGTGACCCGACGCAGAACATCGACGCACCTTCGGCAACAACTCCTCAACAGACCTCCAGCCGGTAAAGCAAGCCAACAGCAGCATAGCAGTCCAATGCGAAGTTTACCAGGACCATCGCAGCCGTCATATCGAGCTTCCTGGCCCTGTGTACTTCAACCCGAAGCCTCATCAGGTTCGCAGCCATCGACGCAGCATCAAGGACCTGCAGCTTCACTCTTCAGGCAGCAAGTCGTCGGCAGCTCACGCTGTAGAGCACGCGCTCCACGTTACCTGCTTCCCTTGCACCGTACGCCTGAACCACCTCCTCGTCCCGACTCACCGTGGACTCGAGTAGAGCAACATTGGCCTGGCGTCTCGACTCACCGCAGACGCCGCATCGCGACGCGTATCGTCGCTCCGCCGCACCGCAACATTGGACAGCCAACTCAATATGGATATCGACCTCCGGTCTCGGAGGGGGAGTAATGTGGCGACATCTGCAGTACCCGCCACATACAACTACATAACCTCAACTCAAGACTGAACCATCGATCATACTATATGGAATTACATCTTCATCTCGATAGATGGCATCTAGAACGCGCTATTAGAATTTCTTCAGCGCTAAGCATATATACAAGCACCAACCATACACGGTTGGTCCACGGCCGGACCCCAGGCACAACACCTCGCCTGGCGGAGATATCTCCCTTTGTCCTCGTAATGTAGGAACACATCCATTCCTACATATCTAACGAGATTTGACCAGGGTCGTTGTTAGGTAAAAGCCAGGGCCGTACTTAGAAAGTTGAACAGGGGTGTAGTCAGGCTGAAGACAGGGCCGGACTTGGAGTGGATATATAACACCGATAAGTTTTTGAATTAAATCGGAAGTACGTTTGTACGGAAACACGAGCCTCCAGGGGGACCCTTAACTACCCCCGGTTGCATCCTAAACTGGGGAAGGTAAGGCCATACTCTGGAAACGAGGGTAGAGTCCGAATTAGTGAACGTTGTAGGGCTAGAAGCGGAACCCGATAACATAAGTTTTTCAAGCCAACTACAAGGCATCTGTCACAGCACCTTTTTTTAACCGACTTCAAAATGTATTTTTGTCCGCGATTATCTCTCGTTTGGCTGAACCGATTTTAATGTGATTTTGAGAAAAGTGTTTGTTACACTTAGGAGAAGGTTTTAGTATTTAAACCGACTACAAAAATGGAGGTTCTCAGTTTGACCCGTATGCATGTATGTTTGTCCGCGATTATTAACGACACCCCAAAAAAAGCAAGTTCTCAGTTTGACCTGTACTAAAATGCTCGTAAGATCACGCTTGATGTCCAAAATGTAATGTGA
The DNA here is from genome assembly GCA_947284805.1 of Coleophora flavipennella. Taxonomy (NCBI): domain Eukaryota; kingdom Metazoa; phylum Arthropoda; class Insecta; order Lepidoptera; family Coleophoridae; genus Coleophora; species Coleophora flavipennella. The sequence goes on from OX369301.1 coordinate 8,165,385, forward strand.
TTAACATAATTTTTTTTCAATAACTAACCGTCCGCCCGCGTTGTTTTTGATTTTCCCTTGGAAATAAAACGTTTTCATGGGGTAAAAAGTAGACTATGTCCTATTCCAGGACCTTACCTATATGTGTGCCAAGTTTCATCCCGATCCGTACAGTGGTTGAAACGTGAAATAGTAACCAATATCCATACATTCATCCATACATACAAACTTTCACATTAATAATAATAGTAGGATACAATTTGTTGTCTACATATTTGACCGTTTCCAAAAAAAGTAGACTTTACTGTTTTTACTTTGTGGTTTTTACTTTTTGAATTTGGAACCGTGTATTTATTTCATTTAAACATTTGGCTTTTTGAGTATAAAAACTCTTTTTAAATAAAAGCTTTATACCAAAAAAATTTTACGTTTTAGAAAAAATATTTTTAAAGCTTTAAGTTTTTACTAATATAAACTTGCAATGTATGTATGTATGTTTAGTTCAAATTTTGCGATCGATTTAAGAGCGACTTCCAGAGGTCCCATTGAATCTAAAATTTGTAATAAAGCCGTATTCCTGGTGACAATAGATCCTTTTGTTATTTTCAAGTTGATCTGATGATGAACTTCGGAGGTAGACTCAAGGTCCCAGAATCGTCTTTTATTTTTCAATAGAATCGTATGAAATAGAATATTGTGCTCACCTTTTTTGAATTTGGAACTGTGTATTTTTTTATTTATTTGAGCATTTGGCGTTTCGAGCATGAAAACTCTTTTCAAAAAGCTTTTAGGCTTATCGAAATTATTAACAAATTAAGTCAGTGAAACCAATTTACTAATCTTATAAAGTCGTAGCATTTATTAATAAGCTTTCAAAAATAATATGCACCTACCACTCATAACATAACATGATTTAGACAAGTGATCATTATAAATGATTGCTCACTTCCCATACTTATTAATAGGCCTACATTATGAGGCCGAAAATACCCAAAGCTTGGGCAAGACACGCTTTTTTAAACAAAAGGGCGTGACACCATTTTGTTAAGAGGCAGGGTAGCGATTAACCGAATGAAAATGTGTAAAATTATCGACTATTTATCCTCCTTTTTTATTTTTTTTTATTCCCAATTGATAAACTCTTGACATCATCTCACCTGATACTAAGTGACGATGATGGCGAAGATGGAAGCGGGCTTACCAAAATTCCCCAACGCAATGGAGGGCTAGCTATCTTATCTTCAAGCCGGACACATCAATGTTGTTAACACTGATGTTTGGTGGCAAGACTTAGATAAGATGGTGGTAGCTAGCCAGGTGGGCTTACAAAATGCCCTACCACCAACCAAACCGAGTCTTACAAATTAACCCCGCCGGGAATCGAACACGCGCTGATGGTAAGTGACGATGATGCCGAGGATTGAAGCGGGTTTACCTAGATTCCCCAACGCAATGGAGAACTGGCTATCTTATCTTCAAGCCGGAACACACCATGTTGTGAACACTGATGTTTGGTGGCAAGACTTAGATAAGATGGTGGTAGCTAACCAGGTGGGCTTCACCTACCAAACCGAGTCTTACAAGTTGACCCCGCTAGGAATCGAACCCACGACCTCCTGGTGTTTTTTTTTTATTAAAAATTTGAGTGTGTTTGGCTGCACCTCACTTGATGGTAAGTGCCGATGCAGCCGATGATGTGACACGCAAGCTCAAATAATGCCTATTCACTCTCGTCTTAAAGATGGACTAACCATTACGCCACGGAGGCGGTTAAGAACTATAGACTGTTCAAAAAGGAAGTTACTTAATGGTTTTTTTTGCTTGTGGGCAGATTTTAAGAAGGTAGGCAAGAAATAAAATAATCTGAAATATGAAAGATTTTCAGGTGAAGAAATACCGACCTACTCCGAAGAGTTCGTTTGAAAGCGAGTTGAATAATTAGGAAAAGACAATATTTTTAACCGCCTCCGTGGCGTAATGGTTAGTCCATTCGCTTTACACCATGAGGTCGCGGTTTCTTTTCTCGAACTTTATAAGACTCGATTTGGTTGGTAATAGGGCATTTTCTAAGCCCGCCTGGCTAGCTACCACCATCTTATCTAAGTCTTGCCGCCAAACATCAGTGTTAACATCATATATGTGTTTGTATGTTAGTTTGTTTGTTTGTAAACTCTTTATTGCATTGAAAACAAATAAGGTGTTAACAAAGGAATATAAATATAGCAAAGACGGACTTAGCCCTTTCGGGATCTCTTCCAGTCAACCTTGGAATGCTGAAAGGACTTCAGAGCGTACGGTCAGGTAAATTTTACGAGTAAAAAATCTATTTGACTATCATTTAATATAATTTAATGTATTCCGGCTTGATGATAATATAGCCAGATCCCCATTGCGTTGGGGAGTCTTGGTAAGCCCTCTTCCATCTTCGGCATCATCTACACTTACCATCAGGTGAGATAATGCTAAGGGTTTATCAATCAATCTAGTATTTGACTGGAGGAGGGTAAGCGGAAACATGGCGGACAACTCCTCCGGTACAAAGATGTTATGAAGCGACATATGAAAGGATGCAATATAGAATCCTCTCAATGGGAGAGTTTGGCAGCAGAACGGCCTGGATGGCGCAGAATTGTGAATAGGCAAGTGCGCGAGTTCGAGGATCAGCGTAAAGCTGACCTTGATATCAAACGCGACCAGTTAAAGGCCCGACCACCTGCGACCATTTCATACAATTACGAGGGTGGCATACTTAAATGCCCTCAGTGCGCGAGGAGTTTCGCTGCGAAGATTGGCTACATAAACCATCTTCGAGCGCACGCGCGGCAAACCGACTAGGAGTCGAAGTAGTCGCCATGACCGAAATCGGTCGGATAGATCATCATCATCATCATTTGACTGCTAGTCATTTGAGTTACTTTTTATTAACTGTCAAAAACGACATTTTGTTCTGAAATTGTTCGTGTTACTAACTTGTGATTTCATTGTCATTGACCAACTATTTAATGATTTTAATAAAATTGGATCAAAATATTAAATGAATACGTTTTTATGCTTTTGTAGGAGAAATGCTTTAAAGGATAATATTTTTAAATTTATTTTAAACATTGTCAAATACCCTATTGTGCATAAAAAAAACTTAGTGACTTAATGAAAGAAATGCAATCTTTGTTCGAAAATACAAAGTAATGAATCATTATATCAGCTCATATACGTCCCCACCGAGGGGCTCGAGCCTACCCTGAATCAGGGCGATTAGGCCTTAGTCGACCACGCGGGCCCAGTGCGGGTTGGTCGACTTCACACACAACCTTCGAGTTTCTTCGCAGGCGTGTGCAGGTTTCCTCACGATGTTTTCCTTCACCGTTAAAGTAATGAATAATGATAAACAAAGTGGGTCGTAACCAGGCTTGCCAGGTGTTCGGTTTTTCACCGAACTGTTCGGTATTTCAATCCCGTTTTCGGTGTTCGGTATGAAGAAAATAGAAAGAAGAAGTATGGGTAATTCGGTATTTGCGAAAGATCTAACTATTTGTTAATGTTTACTAAGAGTTTTAATAGTAATATTTACTATTCTTTGGTTTTATTGTGTTCAACCTCAGCAATTCCCTTCGTTAGATAATTTTCGGTAATTTTCCCAGTTTGATCTGGCAAAATCGCCCTTTGATTTTCGACAAATTGTACCAAAAAATCATACCCTAAGAAATGTTCGGTTTTTTTTATCTGGAGCACCTGGCAACCCTGGTCGTAACTATGCCGACTAAGAAGGTGGCATAACTTCCAACTCGTTCCAACTTCGAGTTACGAAAAAGTCAACGACGATAAATTTAATGGCTTTAGTTTCTTAAACCTTTTATTTTTAATTTTTCAAAAGCAATTAATGTTTTCTTTTTAGTGTTCCGTACGCAAATGGTAAACACGGGACCCTGTTACTAAGACTTCGCTGTCTGTCCGTCTGTCATCATCATCATCATCATATCAGCCGAAGGACGTCCACTGCTGGACATAGGCCTCCCCCAAGGATTTCCACGACAACCGGTCCTGCGCTGCCCGCATCCAGCGGCTTCCCGCGACCTTCACCGGGTCATCGGTCAGCCGAGTGGGATGCCTGCCTACGCTACGTTTTCCGGTACGCGGTCGCCACTCGAGAACTTAACTGCCCCAACGGCCATCTGTCACCAGGCTGTATTTCATGAAGACAGTTGAAATTTTCACAGATGACGTTTTTCTATTGCCGCTATAACAACAAATGCTAAAAATTTGAAATAATAAAAAGCGGGTCACCATACAAAAAACGTATTTTTATGAAACATAAAGAAACTAGCGCCATCTTGTATGATTATACGAAACTGAAAAAAACTAGCGCCATCTAGTATAATGGCACGAAACCCTATGTGTGTGGTTCTGACTCGCACTTGGCCGGTTTTTTAAATCTTTCTTACTTGTTGACCGACAATTACCGTGGACCTCATAAGTATCAAAGTATTTTTATGAAACATAAAGAAACTAGCGCCATCTTGTATGATAATACGAAACTGAAAAAAACTAGCGCCATCTAGTATAATGGTACGAAACCCTATGTGTGTGGTTCTGACTCGCACTTGGCCGTTTTTTTAAATCTTTCTTACTTGTTGACCGACAATTACCGTGGACCTCATAAGTATCAAAGTATTTTTATGAAACATAAAGAAACTAGCGCCATCTTGTATGATAATACGAAACTGAAAAAAACTAGCGCCATCTAGTATAATGGCACGAAACCCTATGTGTGTGGTTCTGACTCGCACTTGGCCGGTTTTTTAAATCTTTCTTACTTGTTGACCGACAATTACCGTGGACCTCATAAGTATCAAAGTATTTTTATGAAACATAAAGAAACTAGCGCCATCTAGTATGATAATACGAAACTGAAAAAAACTAGCGCCATCTAGTATAATGGTACGAAACCCTATGTGTGTGGTTCTGACTCGCACTTGGCCGTTTTTTTAAATCTTTCTTACTTGTTGACCGACAATTACCGTGGACCTCATAAGTATCAAAGTATTTTTATGAAACATAAAGAAATTAGCGCCATCTAGTATGATAATACGAAACTGAAAAAAACTAGCGCCATCTAGTATAATGGTACGAAACCCTATGTGTGTGGTTCTGACTCGCACTTGGCCGTTTTTTTAAATCTTTCTTACTTGTTGACCGACAATTACCGTGGACCTCATAAGTATCAAAGTATTTTTATGAAACATAAAGAAATTAGCGCCATCTAGTATGATAATACGAAACTGAAAAAAACTAGCGCCATCTAGTATAATGGTACGAAACCCTATGTGTGTGTTTCTGACTCGTACTTGGCCGGTTTTTTAAATCTTTCGTACTTGTTGACCGACAATTACCGTGGACCTCATCATAAATGACCAATTCATACATTTATGGTAACACTAGCTTCTGCCCGCGGCTTCGCCCGCGTGGACATCGTTTTATGACTATCTTTGAGGGTGAGTGGTGCGCGAGCAGCGTGGTCATGAGTTTTCTCCAGATCCCTATCTCACATCGTCCTATTCTGATTAGTAGTCTATATCACTTCCCACCCCCTTAACCAATTCTGTACAAAAAATCACTTTAATCCGTTGCTCCTTTGCGACGCCGACGCGCTTGAGCGTGAAAATAAGTATTCCCCAGGTCCCTCGGGAACTAGTTCAGGATATACTAATTAGTAAATAATGTCATTTTCCACCCCCGCAACCATCTCTGTGCAAAAAAATCACAACAATCCATTGTTCCGTTGGGATCTTAAAGAAATTAACCAAAAAAAAGAATACTTTTAATAGTTCCCTCAGGACCTACATCGGACTATGCTATTTTCACGTGAAAAAAAGTAGCCTATGTCCTTTCTCGTGACACAGGCTACCTACACGCCAAATTTTATCAAGATTGGTCAAGGTGTTGATGCGTGCAAAGGTAACAAACATATATAAGGCTCATATAAGGGAACTTGTTTAGTATTTTGAGTGTAATCACCAGTTATGTATACCGCTTTTACGCCAATATTGTTACATCCTGTATAGTTTACATCCAACTTTTCACAGGATAAACAAAGCCAAAACTCTCATCACCCATTTCGTGGAAGTCCTTTTACGTTTTCTGAATTTCCATAATACAATACGCGTCCATTTGAAAGTTTATGCTGTATTTATTTACAAAAGTGCGCCGGAATCAGTGCGGTGCCCGCAAACTTGTGCGATGCAGGAAAATGTATATTTCTTGTGCGGAAGCAAGTTTGTCTAAGTTTGTAGTTAAGTTCAGGATTAAGGGGAGAGATGTAGCGAGTTATAGGATGTGATACCCACATCGACCCATTAAAGAGTTTTAACTAATCAATCATGCCATCAGTCATCATGTCTTCATGAAATCAGTGCGGTGCCCCCAAACTTGCGCGATGTAGGAAAATGTATATTTCTTGTGCGGAAGCAAGTTTGTCTAAGTTTGTAGTGAAGTTGAGGATTGAGGGGAGAGAGGTAGCGAATTATAGGATGTGATATCCACATCGACTCATTAAACAGTTTTTACTAATCAATCATGCCATCAGTCATCATGTCTTCATGAAATCAGTGCGGTGCCCCCAAAATTGCGCGATGTAGGAAAATGTATATTTCTTGTGCGGAAGCAAGTTTGTCTAAGTTTGTAGTTAAGTTCAGGATTAAGGGGAGAGAGATAGCGATTTATAGAATATGATACCCACATCGAGCCATTAACGAGTTTTATTAATCAATGATGCTATCAGTCATCATGTCTTTATAAAATCAGTGCGGTGCCCCCAAACTTGCGCGATGCAGGAAAATGTACATTTCTTGTGCGGAAGTAAGTTAGTCCAAGTTTATAGTTAAGTTGAGCATGTATGCGTAATGCGTATGGATCAGAATCGCACTACTGGTATCTAGCTTGATGTGCTGGTGTCTGCACAAGGGGGTGACCCGCGCCTCCTCCAACGTTTTAAATTTGGTCAAAAATTCAAATCCCGGTGTGCGTGTGTTTGTATTCTTTCTCATCTTAAACGGCTTGGCCAATTTGGATGATGTACCTATGGGATCACCTGGATGGTACATTCGTAGCTACATTCATGTTCTAACGAATAAATAAAAAAATAAAAAATAAACTATTGGGCCCAATAGGTGGCACCAACAACAACAACACTTACTAGGTATGTCTAACTATAGCTAAGAACCATTCAGGTGACCGAGATAACCGATATACCGACCATAAGTACAGAAAAAAAATCATGCAAATCAGTCAAGCCGTTTGGCAGAAGAATAATTACAAATACGCTCACAACGGAATTAAATAAAATGATTTATGATTTTTTTATGATTTTTTCATTTACTTTTTCATGTTGCGAAATTATTAAAAAAATATTAATAGTTACTTAAGAAATAAGGGTGGTAAAATGTAAATAACAAACTAGTGATTTTGTAAGCCCGAACCGTAGACGAGGGTTTAAAATCATCACGAGTTTGTCATTTACCTTTAACACCCGTGTATCATACGACGTTTTTCAATAGAGTTATGAGAAAACTAAACTATACTATATAGATAAATTACTTGCGTATATACCACGCAGTGCGCATGTGTAAGTTTTCTAGTGCGAGAAAGATGACTATAACATCACTATAATCGTTCTCCCTCACTCTCGGATATACGTCTTACTACACTTTTCAATTTGAACATCAAATTCAATTTAGAAAGTATTGTAAAGACTGAAAATATTGACAGCCTAAGATTAGAATGTGGTCTAGAAATTAAAAACAATGGTAAAGTAAAAGCACGTGTGCAGTAAAAACAATTTTGCGCACACTTGACTGGCATATAAAGGACCCCTTTTCGAGCAAGTACTTTACCTTTCGGCACACCCTGGACACATCATTCAACGGGCCAAAAATGACATTTCAATAAAGGAATGACGGAAAAAACAAAATGGCGGCGAAATCCTATATGTTCGACAACCAAACTGTTACCAATCTGCATCAATCTGGGTGACGAGGGGGTGAGGTCGCAATCTAGAGAGCGGCAGGGAGTGTCCATACTGTATGTTAGTACTAATATACAATACATATATACTTTGCTTTCGGTTAGCACACAATACATATAATTATGTTCTGCGCTTGATAGTTTACGCAAGTGCAACAACGTGTTTATTGACAAATCCGCACCCTGAACCGTGTCTCTCTATTCCCACTCAACATATCTAAGCCCCACTTTAGAATATCCTCTCTTTTCTTTACAAAAGTAGAGCGCTCTGTTGGAAACATTCTAACTGGAACTGTGCTTACAGTTGTTTTTGACAACGCAAGGAGTTGTGCATTTGAAGTTGTAACCTTTTCGGTACTACGCCATTTCGCTGCTTGAAATGCATTTTCTGATATGCGTTATTCAAGAGACGACTTTTAAGACGTGGTGGTTCAAATCTGGACGGCCAATGTACCAATGAGTTTTTCGAAACTTACGTACTTATACTTACTTACTGATTGATTTGACGGTGAAGGAATACATCGTGAAGAAACCGGCACCGGCACATCTGATCCGTAGATGTTAATCTAAATGACCTACAGGTGACCGCGGGTGATGCTAAGTACGACACCAGGCAACCGCCGTCTATCCCTTGGATAGCACGGTTAATTGTGCCACACGTTATGAAGATGCGACTATTTTAAAGACTTTTTTATTAGCTTCACCTGTAATGGAATGTAATGTATCTATTGAAATCTTTAAATGTGATTTCCACCCACTTCAAGACTTCGGATTAAATCGGTTTGCACACGTATCAAGCCAGATTACCATACCGATCGTTAAAACGACCAAATTGTTATAAAATGGTTTTTTTTTTATTTACAACACATTCTCGATGTCGGGAAAAAGATTATAAATCACATGCAATTATAAAAAAATAAAAATAATAATTTCAGGATAAAGTGGAAAAAACGATGAATATACTAAATTTATTTAAAAAAAATGAACTATTATAAATTTGTTTGGTTTGCCTATTAGCGTGTTTTTTAGTTTTAAACGGTCATGGCTATTTTTACATAGATGTAAAAAAAAAACATGTTTGTGCCTAAAAGTGGTTATTGAACTCAGAAGTTTTTTTATGTCTTAGCTCAAGAGATAGTGTATAGTGACCATCGTATCAGCTCATATACGTCCCCACCGAGGGGCTCGAGCCTACCCTGAATTAGGGTGATCGGGCCTTAGTCGAACACGCGGGCCTAACATCGCAGGCGTGTGCAGGTTTCCTCGCGATGTATTTCCTTCACCGTAAGAGCGTCGGATAAACGTACATATGAAATCTCAATAAGTGACCATATTACTTAGGTGTTGTGATCAAACAAAACAATTGCAATGATGAATGCATCAAAAATAAAAATGAAAAAGTTAACCACTAGATTTTCCTTACTAATATTTTTTATAAAAAAAAACCTTACATGCTGTACTGAAATTGTCCAGTGTTTTAGGGTTCCCTACCAAAAGGGTAAAAACGGGACGCTATTACTAAGATTTCACTGTCCGTCTGTCTGTCCGTCTGTCACCAGGCTGTATTTCATGAACCGTGATAGCTAGACAGTTGATTTTTTTACAGATGATGTATTTCTGTTGTAAAAAATATACAAAAATTTAGAAAGAGTGAAAAAATAAGAGGAGTATCCATACACATAACGTGTTTTTGTAAACATGAAAAAACTAGCGCCATCTAGTATGATGGTACGGAACCCTATGTGTGCGGTTCTGACTCGCACTTGGCCGGTTTTTTTTTCTCATCATCATTATATCAGCCGAAAGACGTCCAATGCTGGATAAAAGTCACGTTTAAGGATTTCCACGACGACCAGTCCTGCGCTGCCCGCATCCAGCAACTTCCAGCGACCTTCACAAAGTCGTTCCACCGAATTACGCTACGCTACGGTACGTGGTGCGCGGTTGCCACTGGAGAACTTGACTGCCCCAACGGCCATCTCAGCTAACTTAAATTTGTCCTGTTTTGTTTTTTGTTTTATTTTTATTATTCGAAAAAAATTAAACATTGTACCCGCAAAACTGAATGATTACAGATTATTAAATTACAGATCCTAAAATTTACAGATTATATTATAACAGATATATAGATCCTTAAATTTGAGTGTTGACGTAGTAAAATAGTAAGTCAACAAAGAATTAATAAAACAACTCTCGTTATTAAGTTTTAATTAGAATGTGACCTCGTATTTGAAATGGGCAATATCATCTATAAAACTATTATACGTAGGTACAAAAAATTGACTGTAATTTTGTTATTAACGACACAATCTATTTTTAAAGTATAAATCGGATAGCCGCTAAGGTAAAATCATTACCTTACATTACGATGTTCGCAACAAAGGAACATTATTCAGTAAAGTTGTACCCCGGTTTCTGGACAAACAGTATACCTACCATTTAGAGACTTGTGGTCATTCCGCGGCGGTAAAGCGGTCCAAATGCACAAAGTAACAGGCCTTTAGTACGCTGTAAAACGGAGCGGTTCGCTTTTGTGAACAGTTTACGAGACCCTAACGAAGTATTTAAGAGGTGACGGACGATGTGTTTTCTTTGCTGAAAAGTGAATACTTTTTTCACACGCTTTATATTATATTAGCTGCGTCTGTGTGTAACGGAATCTTTGAATGTAAATTTCACCCAATTCGATGTCTTGAAATCGAAAATTTGACATACATATATTTTTTATTAAGAACCGATGACAAAACAATAATTAATAACCCGACTGCTTAAAACCTTAACCCCTCGTTTTTGGCCAGGTGGGTAAAAATGAATCTTATGTCACGGGATCAAGACGAATCTAACGACGACTCGCATTCCACAATCCATTAAGCCGTTGAGGCTACAGAGTGTGCCAAAGAAACATACAAGATGTAACAAAATTGGTGTAGGTCCCGTTAACTGGGGGTTCTACTAGTCACACTGAACAACTTTCTCCAAGGAAATCATAGACAATTCTTAAAAAAAAATGGACCCTCCATACTAAAATGCACAAAATTGGTCGATCAGCCTGATGGATTTGTATGAAGAGTGAAAAATTTTTTTATGTTTTCAGCAAAGTCGTAGAACAAAGGTTGTTCAGTATGATGAGTAGAAGCCCCAGTTAACGGGACCTACACCAATTTTGTTACACCCTGTATATACATACACTCGAAAATCATAAGCCTCCTTCTGGCGCATTCGAGTAAAAATACACACGTATTTAGAACCGTCGCGTTGATGACAATACAATAATTAAATAATGTACAAAGCTAAAAAAGTTAGGAACAACCGATCTTAGTCACAAAATTGCGTCTTTAAACCGACGACTTATTTTTCCAGTAATTCGTACACATGTAACAGTCCATAATTATGTTACAGTTAATAGCCGGTTTTAGTTAAAATGCGTTTTCTATAGTTAAAACTAGTTTTTACTAAATACATTTGTTACAAATAGAAACGTAACATATTTTAAATGAGGGAACGAAGCGAGCGATGTTAGGTTCGGTCAGGTTTGATTGAATATACAGTTAGCGAGCCTCCCTCCCCCCCCCCCCCCCCTCCTCCCTGGGTAGCAAAATGATACGTCTAGAAACTGATTAGTTATGGAAACTGGCGAGTTCTGTAAACTGACCAGTCATAACCCCACTCTCTGAAACTGACGAATTAACGAATTACATGAAACTGACGAGTGTTGGAAACTGAATAGTTATGGAAACTGGCGAGTTCTGTAAACTGACCAGTCATAACCCCACTCTCTGAAACTGACGAATTAACGAATTACATAAAACTGACGAGTGTTGGAAACTGATTAGTTATGGAAACTGGCGAGTTCTGTAAACTAACCAGTCATAACCCCACTCTCTGAAACTGACGAATTAACGAATTAAATGAAACTGACGATTGTTGGAAACTGACCAGTTACAGCAACTGGCGAGTTCTGTAAACTGACCAGTCATAACCCTACCTAATAATTTCGACAAAACTCGTTTTATATGTTAGAATTGAAGGGTAATTTGGAAAACAAACTATTGTCAATTTTTAAATTTTTCAGGAAGGAATAAAAACTGTTTACAGCTAATAATATCAGTTTATAAGCAGTTCATTTTGTAGATAATATTAAATGTTATAGCTTTTGATAAAAACGGTGGTAAGAAAACACATTAGCTTGACAGTATGTGAAGAGTGTTGCAATATATATATTTTTTTAAAACCAATGTTTACAACCTTGGGCAGTTCTTTCAAAAACATGTGGTGACATTGGTTGTTTTTCCCTATACCATTGACTTTATTTCTTTTAATATCTCTGGGCATGTGTTGATTTTCCAAAAACAGGATTTTGGGTTATGTAAGGAATCTATCAAGCTGGCCATAGACATCAAAATCTCATTTTCTTTTTTTTTTACAATGGTTGTTTTTTCAAACATCACCTCAATTCGTTTTATCTGATATTTAACTTTGGGTTCTAGTTGTAACAAATGTTTTTTTAGTAAAAACTAGTTTTGACTAAAGAAAACCTACAAACATATAAACACTTATAAAATTTTGAATACCTATACGAATATTGTGCAATTCCAAAAATGTTACATACATACAGGTCGAACTGATAACTTCCTTTTTTAGAATCGGTTCAAAAAGCGTGGAGTCAAGGTATTACAATATAGCGGCTTACAGTAGTGCAACGGCAGGGTACTTGCGGGGCAGCGGGCGGCGGGGCACAGCCTGACAAACTTCGCGAGTTTGCCAGGCTGGCTACAGGCTAGTACTGCTAGTACCTACGCCGTGGCGGCATCGTACGACATCAAAGGCGTTGCGCTACTGTAAGCTACATCGTAATACTGTGGAGGAGTTACTTCATTATATTCTTAATAAATGCATAATTATTCTTCATAAGCCGCAAATGATAATGAACCTTCCTACAACGGTTTACTTTAATTGGAAGAGAACCTTTCAACTTTTAAACCTAACCAAGAATTATTTTAAAAAAAACTATTTATCTCGAGAGATGAAGTTTTTTTTTATAAATTTTACTAAGGCGTCACTCAAAAAGGAAAATAAGCTGTCACAGAAAACTTTAACTATTTAAACTCAATTATAAAAGAAAATCTAAAAAACACGTGACGATAACACAACTAAGTTTAACAGGCAGCTTTTAACAGGTGTCCATAATGAATAGAAGCGTTACATTTACCAGCAATTAGGTACGTATACAGGTATGTACATACATACAGAGACGCAGGCGCACGCTCGATGTAATCACTTGCCCGGGGCTCGCTTTGAACCCAGCCGGTGCTTTTGAAGTTGCAAGAGTGGTCAGAGGAAAGCACCTCTTAAGAATACCACCTATCACACTGTTCGTAGTCAGATTAAGAGTTATAGAGAGACTGACGGTATAGAAACCAAATAATAGATTAACACTTTTAATCCGACGTGAATGAAGTGAAAAATAGTTACACCAAATGCGAGGTGGGTATGACATACCCAAATATAGAAATTGGCGATTTTGATAACTGAAAAAAGACTATTTATAACTGTAATGGACATGAGGGAATATACTAAAATTACCTAGTTCTAGCTATAAAAGTATTAATATTTTTTATAAAAAAAATAAAGTAGTATTTTTTACAAAAAATCAACTATATTTAGGAAATATGACTTGATATCTAAAAAACTGAGATATTTTGACATTTGTGCACACAAAATTATAAAATATATCTGTCTTAGATAATTATTTAGCTTCGAGATAACATAAAATCAACATAAAATACTCTAATATCTTATTTCATGAATTTGGATATTACGTACCCGCTTTGTGTTTGCGCACGTGTAGTTCACAAAAATTAAAAAAAAACACTTAAAATCACTCCTCGCGGCACCCCCTCCAGCTACCGAGCCAGCCGAGTTCTAGGAATCGCGCAGTTCAGAAATATTTGGTGATTTATAAATTGGCGGGTATGAGATACCCGACCTCATTCAAGCCGGTTTAAAATTTTGTACCTGTACATCTATACATATAATAAAATAGACTGTAACGGGGCCGTATCTGTGCTTGAAATATTTTTGAAAAATAATAACTGTGGTGGACATTACTAACGGTATAGAGGCCCAAACAACCCCTTTTGGATTTTTTGTCTGTCTGTCTATCTGTCTGTCTGTATGTTCGTGCATCACGTAAAAACTACCAGGCCAATTTTGATGAAATTTTGTATGGTGGTTCCTTATAGCCCTGGTTAACATATAGGATACTTTTTACACCGGAAATTTCAAGAGTTCCCGCGGGAAAATTCAATTCAAGTAAGAATTTAATTTAAAATTTGTATTTTAAAACACTTTATCAGAATGCCACGCAGTCACGTCTTTATGATCATCATATCAGCTCATATACGTCCCCACCGAGGGGCTCACCCGCACCCTGAATAAGGGCGATCGGTCACGTCTTATTTTTACTCAATTAGTCAATTTAATCTAAAACAAATCGTAAGTTAAAGTTTATTAAAATTAGAGTCAATTGTAGTGTTCATTTTTTTAAAGAAGATATTGTTTTTATTTCATACTAGCTGTTTCCCGCGGCTTCACCCGCGTGGACCACGTTTCTATGACTTTTCGAGGGTGCGCAGTGCGCGAGCCGCAAGCGGCTCGCGAGCGTGTTTAAAAGTAGCCTATGTCTTAAGCCAGGTCCTAATCTGTGTACCTACCAAATTTCAGCCAAATCCGTTCAGTAGTTTTTGCGGGAAAACGTAACAGACAGACAGAGTTACTTTCACATTTATAATATTAGTAGGGATGATTGACGAACTTTTCTCAAATTCGTTAGGCCGTTTATAACGGTGTGAGACGCAGCTCATCGTCCGTTCCTTCTATTTTTACACTGTCAGTTTGAATGGGTCTCAAGGTGCATAGGTCTCGTTGTTTTCTGACGGTTATTTTTTTAGGGTTCCGTGCCTCACGAGGATAAAAAGGAACGCTTATAAGATACTCATACGTCCGTATGTCTGTCTGTCCGTCTTAATCTAAGAGGCTGTTTTAAATTGACGTTGAAATTTGGCATTGAAACATTTTTTTTATTATTATTAATCATTTTATTTTCAGATTAAAGATCCATATTTTATTAGTAAGTAGATCATGACTTATCCTAGGTGTTAGTAATCATTAGTAAATATTTAATTTTGCAATAATGAAATTTCTAAAAATGTTTTACGGTGAATTTTGAAAAAGCAAGTTTGGTGACCGAAAAAAATCTTTGAAATGTGCCATGTTATTTTTAAGGGCTCCTTAAAAGCAAGAAAAACATAATTTCAGAGACATATAGATCGAAATTACAACTTTAGTGGCTAAGTCGCCAACTCTATTGACACATTAGAATTAGAGTTTAGCCACAAATGAGATACTAGTTACTTCGTGTTTAGCTCGTAGTTAGAAAACTACCGCCAAAGTATACATATTATTACTAACTACAGTATGAACACTCCCTGCCGCTCTCTAGATTCCGACCTCACCCCCTCGTCTCCCAGGTTGATACAGATTGGTAAGTTTGGTTCTCGAACGTATAAAATTTCGCCATGATTTTGTTTGCTCCATTATTTATTTATAGAAATGTAATTTCGGGCCCGTTGTATGAAGTGTCCGGGGTGTGCTACTGCGATGATTTTGACAAATTAGCTTTTCCAAAAAAACGAACTAAAACCGTATTCATCTTTGCAAGTTTTGTTATGTAGTGGAAATCTTGGCACGGAATTCTGTTAGTTTGAGCTCATTTCGCTCTTGACCAGTATTTTTTTCTTATTAACATTCGTAAATCCGTTTGGTTTTTGATGAAGGTAACGTTTCTTTTGCGCGATCGGTCGTACGTTTTTGGATCTTAAATTATTTTAAAAGTATTTTAAAGGTTACATTCATTAAACAAATAAAGAGTATGTATATGGTACTTCTAATATACCTGAAATTACTTAAGAAGATCTAGTAAACGAGGAGATCCGCAGGAGAACCAAAATAAGAAAACACCAATTTTTTTACATCCTGTTTATATTTCTTTTATATTGTTTTCATGTTTTTTAATTTATGATGCGATAAAGAATATTGTATTGTGCTGTATTGTAGGTATATCTCTATGTTTAAGGTTTATTTATCCTTTCTTATTACTTTTTTGTAAAAGTAGATGTGCACCGGATGACGTAGCGTAGGCAGTCCTCCCACTCGATAGACCGACAATCTGGTGAAGGTCGCAGGAAACCGCTAGATGCGGGCAGCGCAGGGCCGGTAGTTGCGGACATCCTTGGAATCCTTTGTCCAGCAGTGCACGTCATTCAGCTGATATGATGATGATGATGACAAAAAAGTAGAGTACATATTTCTGTTCCAACTTAATCCTCCAACTAAGAAGATAAATTATTCAACAGCTTTTGATCCACTTTCAGACCTGTCTGAAACGAAAGATCAAAACTTATTGAGAGCATTAATAATGATAACCCTCCTTTTTGCTTCGCCGTAATCGGGTAATAAGTAAAAGAATTATACAGCAAGTGTAAGCATCATTAACAGTACAATCAGTCGGACAGATCTACATAACAAATTGCTTCATATTGCGGAGTGATAGATGCCCTGCCGCAATCTGTATTGAATCATTATTTATTGTGATAATGACAATAGTTGTAAGTGCACCATTAATAAGCACAGATACATAGATCATTTGTTCTTCAGTGCTAATAATTATTCAGGATTCTACTGAAACACAAGTAATAAGATAAACATATTGATTAAGGCTTTTACCGCCGCCAACGACCATTTTTTTAACCACTTTTAACTTCAATTAAGGATTATTTTTAATCAAAAAAAACGTTTTGTAATTTACAGGATATAAATAAATATTCTGGGACAAATCACACATAGTCATCTGGCCCCAAAGTAGGATTCCCTGTGTTATGGGAACAAGAGACTGATATAAATACTTATATACGTTTAAATACATACATATATAGATATTTAACACCCAGACACAGAGCAAATGTTTGCCCTGGGTGGGGATCGAACCCATAACTCACGGATCAGCAGTCAAATGCACTAACCACTGAGCCACCGAGTCAGTCATGAGGAGTGATTTTTATTTCCTTTAATTTAAATTTTAGGTGGTCCACTCCAAAAAGTGGTACACTCAATGTAATACGTTCACCCACGGAAAATAGTTCTAGTCATAATAGAAAATAGTCTATCGGTGTTCTTCTGGATTCATTACGAAAAGTGTGTCCTGGAGCTTCACGACCTCATTCCCCCTCTTCATTTCATCATCGAACGACCAGGTGCGGAGGGCGATTTCACCCCTTTGTCGTTGATGTTCCACCTTTACGCACGAATCGTTTTGCTTCTTCGTTCATTATGCGAACGGGCAAGGAGTGGAATTCCCTGCCTGCGTCTGTATTCCCCGATTCGTATAATTTAAGAATCTTAAAGACGAGAGTGAATAGGCACTTTTTGTGCTAGCGTGTTTCATCCTCGGCTGTATCGGCACTTACCATCAGGTGAGGTGCAGCCAAACACACAAAAATTTTGAATAATAAATTAAATAACTCGCATCTTACTGTGAGGATTTCAAATGTGATATCTTGTATTTGACTTTGGCATTGTACGGAACCCTCTCCACGCGAGTTCAACTCGCACTTGGCCGGTTTTATTTAAGATAGGTGTTTTATTTTAGGTATTTTAGGCATTTTATTTCAGGTGTAAATTGTAATTAGTGAGATATTATTTTTAGTACCTACTGATTATTTTGTTACTAATAAACAATTCTATTACTAGAGTTACTTGAAAAAAAATATTCCTCGAATGCTATTTTGATACACAAAACTAAAGAAAAAATATCCTAATGCACCCTTTTTTTCTAGTTGTAACCATAGAACTACTACAATTTTAATCGAAACATTATGATAATTTATGAATTTCTTAACAAAACAATATAAAATGATTTTGTTTTCTTACTTTTTGGAAATTAAAAAACCACAATTTTCGCACGATTCGTCCGCAGCGATTGACGTATCTCTCCACGTTGCAGTACGAGCTGACAAAACCCTCATTTTCAAGCTATTTCCTTCGATGTTTGAATTATAGTGAATCAAGTTCAATTCAATATATTTATTCAAACAAAATAGTTGCAATTTACACTCTTTCTGATAGTCATAAAATAATAATAACAATGTCATTTGTGAGGAATCAGGAAATAAACAATAATTAGTTAATAACGTCAAAATTCAATCCTTGATATAAACCAGAATATGTCATTAGAACATGAAAAGAATATGACACGAAAAGTTATACATAAAAATCATTAAATGCCTTTGACAAGAGTAGGCCAGTTCACACGGACAGCACCCGGTCACCATATTAGAGGGAAATTAACGACCCGGCTCCCGATGCGCCGTTGCTAATTTTAGGGACAAAGGAGTCTTAATAAGCACAGATACATAGATAATTTGTTCTTCAGTGCTAATAATTAATTAAGATGCTACTGGAACACAAGTAATAACTGACGTCCTTCGCTTAGAAGAGAAACAAATTGATTAATATACAGGCTGTAAAAAAATTGGTGTAGTTCTCTTCTACTCATCATACTGAACAACTTTTAGTACAAGTACAAGGTTCCTTGTGGAAAGTTTTTTTAATCGATTAGTAGAACCCCCTGGTTCCTACACCAATATTGTTACACCCTGTATTAAAACATCGAATAAATGCAAAAGGTATATATTATATCTATCTTTCAGACTAATATTAGGTTTCTTATTAAAACAATGATTAATTTAGTATCAAAAAAACCGGTTTTGGCTTTGAACCTTCTCCGTGGCGTAGAGGTTAACCTATACTTGCTTTACATCAAAAGGTCGCTGGTTCGAATCCCGACGGGGTCTACCTTAGTAAGACTTGGTTTGGTTGGTAGAAGGGCATTTTCTAAGCCCGCCCTAGCTACCTACCACCATTTTTTCTAAGTCTTGCCGCCCAACATCAATGTTAACTATATGGATGTGTTCCGGCATGAGGACAAGATAGCCAGTTTCCCATAGCGTTGGAGAATCTTGGTAAGCCCGCTTCCATCTTCAGCATCATCGCCACTAACCATCAAATAAAATAATGCTGAGGGGTTATCAATAATCTATATTCTATATATAAAAGAAAGTCGTATTAGGTACGCCATTTATAACTCAAGAACGGCTGGACCAAGTTTCAGGGTAGGGTAGGGTAGTGTAGTGTAGTGTAAGGTGGAACAAAGTTACTACAACAGCTAGTTGTACATAAAAATATTACTGCCTTCATCACTTATTCATTATTCTATCTTGTCAAAGCTCACTATATGGAAAGAAGATAAATTTTGACTTATACTATTTTTTTTATTTATTTTTTATTTACAATTGGTAAACCCTTGACAACATCTCACCTGATGGTAAGCGACGATGTTGCCGAATATGAAAGCGGGCTTACCAAGATTCCCCAACGCAATAGGGAACTGGCTATCTTATATGAACATTGATATTTGACGTCAAGACTTAGATAAGATGGTGGTAGTTAGCCAGGCGGGCTTATAATATGCCCTACCACCAACCAAACCGAGTCTTACAATAATTGTAAGGTCAATTATTGACCCCGCCGGGAATCGAACCCGCGGCCTCCTGTGTAAAGCCAGTGAACTTTGCCTCTGGGCTACGGAGGCGGTTAAACTATTATTTATTAATTTATATAATTATTAATCGAAAATATGAGTACATAGGTAAACATTAGACCCACAAAACTGAATGATCAGTTTGTCTGTGGGATCAACAGTCTCACAATTATATGCCATGACAACGAACTTTCCTCTGCCACTAGCGATTGTTTAATGTTCGCTAGCAAGCCTGCCGTCAATTTTTCAATTTTCTCACCGAGCAAAGCAATTTTTCTATTCTAATGCAAACACATATATTGAAAAATTCAATAATACGTCTACCGTCGTACACAACTTAATCAAAATAACGTGTGAAAACCCGAACGTACGAATGTGTTCAGAAACCGCGCTAACGTGTATATACTGGATTTTACAGCCAGCCATACAATCAGAGTAGTGTCGCGAGCACATCGAAATCGCATAATAAAATATGGAGAGAGGAAATAAAATGTTGATGGCGTATTTTCTTCTTTTTCACGTCATTCGACATTTGCATTTGACGTCTGCGCCGCGTGGCGTCTCGAGGCGAAATGAGTTGTTGTTGCAAGTTGCAAGGGTTGCAAGGTGGGGATGTCGCGTTGAAGCTTTCTTTTTTCGCAATCTCACCTGTGAGTAAGTAGGGTTACCAGATGTTAAATTGAAAAGTTCTGACAAAAAGCCTGATTTTTATTTAAAAAAGTCCTGACATTTTACTGAAATGGGCGCGGTTTGACGACGCACAGTAGTCATAGTAATAAAACACCACTTATAATATTCCTTTTGAGTGCCAACCAGTCACTCTCCGACTCACAATCTGCCATTGAGCCTACTCTAACTCTCCACACAATGAACAAATCACCATTCATTGTAACCCATGGGCTGCTTGATAAAAGACCTATAAACACGTAAATAATCAAAAAAATCCTGACATTATCAAAGTCCTGACTGGTGCCTAAAAATCCTGACATGTCAGGACAAATCCTGACGTCTGGCAAGCCTAGCTGTGAGTCTCTGATTTTGTTCTCATTTTGAATGTGTCGCGCACACCTTACGACGCTATGTATGATTAATTCGTTTTGTAACCATGTACAATTTACTTTCTTTTTAGGGTTCCGTACCCAAAGGGTAAAAACGAGACCCTATTACTGAGACTTCGCTGTCCCTCTGTCTGTCTGCCTGTCTGTCCGTCCGTCTGTCATTAGGCTGTATTTCATGAACCGTGATAGCTAGACAGTTGAAATTTTCACATATGATGTATTTCTATTGCCGCTATAACAAAAAGTACTAAAAAAAGAATAAAATAAATATTTAAGGAGGCTCCCATACATTATTTTTTTTCGTTTTTGCTTGATATTGATAACGGCAACAGATAGAAGCTTGACATATTCACAGAATATTTAGTTATATATTCACTTTAAAAAGTGTATAAAAAGTAGTAATATTTAAGGGGGGTTCCCATATGACACGTGAATTTTTTGCTCGTTTTTGCTCGATATTGATAACGGCAACAGGTAGACGCTTGAAAAAATCATAGAATATTGAGTTGTATTATAATGTTTAAAAACAAATAATTAAATTAAAATAAAATCAATATTTAAGTGGGCTTCCATACAACAAACGTGATTTTTATAGATAATGGTACGGAACCCTTCGTGCGCGAGTCCGACTCGCACTTGGCCGGTTTTTATTTTATTTGTAGAATTATGACGGTGATTAAAAAGAAGAATTGTGTTTGATTTAGAGTAGCTTCACATACTACTCGTATATAAATATCATTTTGTTTGATTTAGAGTAGCTTCACATACTATCTTAATATCATTTTGTTTGATTAATAGTAGCTCCACATACTATCTTAATATCATTTTGTTTGATTTAGAGTAGCTTCACATACTATCTTAATATCATTTTGTTTGATTTAGAGTAGCTTCACATACTATCTTAATATCATTTTGTTTGATTTTGTTTGATTTAGAGTAGCTTCACATACTATCTTAATATCTTTTTGTTTGATTTAGAGTAGCTTCACATACTATCTTAATATCATTTTGTTTGATATAGAGTAGCTTCACATACTATCTGAATATATTTTTATTTTATTTAGAGTAGCTTCACATACTATCTTAATATCATTTTGTTTGATATAGAGTAGCTTCACATACTATCTGAATATCATTTTGTTTGATTTAGAGTAGCTTCACATACTATCTTAATATCATTTTGTTTGATTTAGAGTAGCTTCACATACTATCTGAATATCATTTTGTTTGATTTAGAGTAGCTTCACATATTATCTTAATATCATTTTGTTTGATTTCATTTTAACCCCCGACGCAAACGCCCCCAAAGAGACGAGTGTTATAAGTTTGACGTGTGTATTTGTGTACGTCACCTCCTATGAACCGATTTTGATTTAGTTTTTTACATGATAACGTCTTATAAATTGATGACACGGGCTGCATACACGAAAAAGTGTCCCGTTACGCCAGTACGCTGAGGCAAACGTGCAAGCGAGAGTTGTACTTATACTTGCTTAGGGCTTGGGGCTTGGGTCCTGTTGAGGTCGTAAAGGAAGTAAAGTTAAAAGGATTAAAACATTAAAAGTAGTTTTACTTCAGTCGTGTGGTCTAAAGCACACAAGCCTCATAAATTCAGCTTGTGACACGTTATCACGTAAAATTATCGTCGTAAACCGACTTTACAGAAAACATCGTATTTTTTTCCATAGTGATAGCTTTACACTGTCTTTTAATAGTTTTAATTGAATATTGTCATTTGACCTATCTTAAGACCTTAAGACTATAATATGATTTGAGATTTCCGTCTGTGAAATTTACCACCGCCATCTAGCGAAAAATTACTTGATGTTTGGCGGTGGTTTTACGCCACCTGGTTCCATTAACTAAAGTAAATTAGAATGTGCCTAAAATGTCCACAGAAATGAAAAAAACCGGTCAAGTGTGAGTCGTACTAGCGCTAATGAGTCCGAACTAAAGAAAAACTTTTTTATTTCGCTCACGTTGAGGGTTTTTATTTGACATAATTGTGTGGAGAAGTGTGGTGGTACAGAACCCTAGAAGCGTGAGTCCGTCTCGCACTTGACTGGTTTTTAATTTAAACCTGATGCATTCCATTTTGATGCCAACAAGGGCTTACCAATTGTAAATAAAAACAAAAAAAAACAGATAAAAGTCGACTATCGACGCCCGCGAATGAATATCGTACTGAATATTCTCATACATACTTGTGGCGCGCGTGCTCTAAGCCGATATTACACTATCACATATATATGATCATAGATGTAGCCAAATGATCATTTTTGACAGCATGCTGTGAAATGATCCTACAAAGGCGGCAATGTACTAGATCTAGGATATGACTCAGTGTAATCCAGGCCTAGTCGCTTTTCTGTTCAGTGAAAAACACTAACCGATGTTTATCCATGTGAACATGTAAACCTACCTAACTCAGTCCGATCGATCATTGTAATAATATTAAACTGCTCCGCTGACTATTGTAGTCTCCTGGCGAAACGTCAGGGGATTCGAACCCCGTACTGAATTAAGTTATTGTCAAGTTTATTGCACTAATGCGTTCGGTGGGGTTAGGATCCGGCTCGCAGGAGACCGATGATGTGTGACGCGTGCGCACAGCGGTTAAATGTGAAAATCAACGGATAAATAGGTTAGTAAACCTAATGAAATAAAACCCGAGTGCTTAAAATGTATCCAGCTCACTCAAGGCAAAGTATATATAAGATGCTTCCAAAATATATGCCACCGCTGCAAGGGGTGTTTCTAATCGTGAAACTGAACAACTTTCCCCAAAGAACCCATAGTAAAACCGCATTAAAAATAAATTATACTAAGTTCGCCGATCAGCTGATCGACTTAGTATGCAAGAGCAAAAACTTTTTTTGCGATTTGACTATGGGTTCCTTGGGGAAAGTTGTTCAGTTTCACGAGTAGAGACACCCCTTGCAGCGGTGGCATATATTTTGGAAGCACCCTGTATATTAGTACTAACATACAGTATGGACACTCCCTGCCGCTCTCTAGATTGCGACCTCACCCCCTCGTCACCCAGATTGATACAGATTGGTTACAGTTTGGTTATTGAACGTATAGGATTTCGCCGCCATTTTGTCTGTTCCGTCATTCCTTTTTTGAAATGTCATTTCTAGTCCGTTATATGAAGTGTCCAGGGTGTGCTCAAGGGGACAAGACGAATTTTATGACACCTAATCATATTATAGCTCATATACGTCCCCACCGAGGGGCTCGAGCCTAAACTGAATTAGGGCGATCGAGCCTTAGTCGACCACGCTGGTCCAGTGCGGGTTGGTCGACTTCACACACAACCGTCGATTTTCTTCGCAGACGTGTGCAGGTTTTTCCTTCACGTAAGAGCGTCGGATAAACGTACATATGAAATCGAAATATGATATCTTAGTGGGCGTGAATTTTACCAATATTTGTAAGGTGCTAGTTACAAATGAGTAATAGGGATGACGGCAGCATCATTAGAAATAAATTATGAACTCTTGATCACTAAATTGCCCTCCTACTTAAACTTCGGAAAACCTTACTCGTTCTATTTTCCATCAAGTATTCGATTTTTAATTCACCAAAATCACAAAATGAGTACATATATACGCTGTTAAACTATGAAGTCACGCCTAGGTATTTCTAACATTTTTAGAACGAAGTGTCGTTTTTGACAGATGATAAAATAAAACTAAACTTAAAGAGCATCTTCTTTCCATACAGAACATGTACGTTTGTTAGTATAGTATTTATTTTAGTAAGAACATTAATTATTATATTTTAGTTATGTATTATATATGCTATTAATTTATTTGTTATTTATGTACGTACATTAGGTTAGTTTATATTTGATTGTATTTTATTTAGTTTATAATTACGATTATTAAGTACACACAGGTTTACCTTCCATACTTTAAAGTCTCCTAACACCCGGTAAGGTTGGCTGGAAGAGATCTCTTATAGAGATAAGTTCACCTTTGTACATGTCCTCTCTAAGTTCTTGTCATTTAAATGTTTGTGAACAATAAAGGATATATATAAAAAGTAACTCAGATGACTAGCTTTCGTCGTCCCTATTCAAAGTCATAATATTCGATAATTGGGCTATTAACCAATACCTTATTTTATCAGCGCAACGATCAAGTCAAATCCTATAAATTATGGGTGACCAACCGATTTGGATAATTTTAGTCCAACGATGTAAGTCCGCTTAGTTATTGTTAATGTTTAACTATTTTGATGACATATTTTTTTTATTTAAAACTAGCTGTTTCCCGCGGCTTCACCCGCGTGGACAACGTTTCTATGATATACTAGCTGTCCCGGCGAACTTCGTCCCACCTTACACTACACTACACTACACTACACTACCCTACCCTACACTACACTACCCTACCCTTCCCTACACTACCCTACCCTACCCTAAAACCAATTATTTTTTGACTGATATTTTTTTTATTGATGAATATCATATTTTAATACTTATTATCCTATTCCGGACGAAGACAAATGCAAAAACACAAAAATCATAAAAATTGGTCCAGCCGTTCTTGAGTTATAAATGGTGTAACTAACACGACTTTCTATTATATATATAGATTAATATTTAATTATAAAAAAAATGTGACCCTATAATGCACAGAGGCCAGCACATCAAGCTTAACACTTTGGACTATGTATCGTTCTTATGCCGTACGCGTATGGATCAGAATCGCACGACGAGTGTCTAGTTTGATGTGCTGGCCTGTGTGCAAACACTATTTATTCAAAGTTTCCCTGCAAATGGACCCCATTAAATCGGATACGGGTAGTATTTAAACGCAAATCAAAAAATATCCTTTTTCTATGCAATAAGATTCCAAATTCCCATCAAAATTACTGATTGCACAGCATAATATTCAACTCAAAATCCCTACTAATATTATAAATGTGAAAGTAACTCTGTCTGTCTGTTACGCTTTCCCGCAAAAACTACTGAACGGATTTGGCTGAAATTTGGTAGGTAGACAGATTATGACCTGGATTCAGACATAGGCTACTTTTTACCACGCACTGCGCACCCTCGAAAAGTCATAGAAACGTTGTCCACGCGGGTGAAGCCGCGGGAAACAGCTAGTATCACATATTAGCGTTCTACTGTGAACAGTAGACAAATTTTTTTAGGGTGCCGTACACCCAACGGGTGAACAACGGGACCCTATAACTAAGCCTCCGCTGTCTGTCCGTCTGTCAGCGGCTGTATTTTATAAAAAGATATAGTTAGACAAGTGAAATTTTCACAGAATGTGTATTTCTGTTGCCGCTATAACAACAAATACTAAAAATCAGAAAAAGCGAAAAAATAAGGGGGTCTTCATACAAAAAAGTGTTTTTTTATTGGTCTTTAGAAATATTATTAATTTAGCTCTATCGTTAAAACGGTAATACAAACAAGCGTGACACTTGGTGTGATTACAGTACTAATCCCTACTAGTCCCTACTAATAATATTATAAATGCGAAAGTAACTCTGTCTGTCTGTTACGCTTTCCCGCAAAAACTACTGAACGGATTTGACTGAAATTTGGTAGGTAGACAGATTAGGACCTGGATTAAGACATAGGCTACTTTTTACCACGCTCGCGAGCCGCTTGCGGCTCGCGCACTGCGCACCCTCGAAAAGTCATAGAAACGTTGTCCACGCGGGTGAAACCGCGGGAAACAGCTAGTACTGATATAAAACAACAAATTATAAAAATTGTCCAAGTGTGATTCGTACTCGTGCTAAGAAGTCCGAACTGAAAGACAAAAAAAAGCTCATTTTTGTCGCTCTAGTTAATGTCTTTCGTTTGTAATGTGAATAGGTATCATTGTCATTATACATACTATGTAGTTGTTTGGAGAGGTGTGGAGGTACGGAACCCTCGGAGTGCTAATGCGACTCGCACTTGGCCGGTTTTTTTTTCTATTATAATAATGACATAGATTGTCCTAGCACTCGCATTCATTGAGAGTTGACGATACATCATGTGGATGTCAAGAAGAATAGTACACACAACGTACAGATATTTATCACAATTTGTAGTTTAATCTAGCGTAACGGTAGCTGGAGCGCGGAGTGGGGCCCTACCCCATAGCGCCCTTTGAATCTAACGGCAAGCTGTATACTTAAGATATAGAAAGGATTTTTTTTGTAACTGCACTTCTCGAAGAATCTGTTTTTATTTATTTATTCACAATTGGTAAGCCCTTGGCATCATCTCACCTGATGGTAAGTGACGATGGTGCCGAAGATGGAAGAGGGCTTACCAAGATTCCCTAACGCAATGGGGAATTGGCTATCTTATTTTCAAGCCGGAACACATCAATGGTGTTAATATACATATTTGGCGGCAAAACATAGATGGTGGTAGCTAGCCAACCGAGTCATACAAAGTTCGCCGGGAATCCAACCCACGACCTCATGATGGAGTTAACCATTACGCCGCGAAAACTTCGTGAGATACTAGTAATAACTAAAATAAAAATACAAAATATAATAAAACCCTTTCAAGTGTGGGTTGTAAATGAAAAAAAAAAAGATTTTTCTGTCGCTCTCGTTGATATATTTTGTTTGAAATAAATAAGTATCATTGTTGTACTTGTGTTGGTAGGTTTGGTGGTACCGTAGGTAAACTCGATGCACAAATCCGACTCGCACTTGGCCAGTTTTTTACCACTTGTCATGATAATTACTACGAAGCCTGTTAAAAAGTGCTCAAAGAATGGTATTTTCTAGAATTTTTTACCCAATATCACCAAAATTTTGAAAATTGTAACACTTATAAAGGGTGTAAAATTATTGGTGTAGGTCCCGCGTTAACTAGGGGTTTTACCCAAGGAATACATAAGTCCATTCGCAAAAAAAAAATTGGACCCTGCACACTAAAATGCACAAAATTGATCAATCAGCTGATCGTTTTGTATGAAGAGTAAAAATAATCTTTTGCGATTTCAGCAAAGTCGAAGTACAAAAGTTGTTCAGTATGATGAGTAGAACCCCCAGTTAACGGGACCTACACCAATTTTGTTACACTCTGTATATACCGATATTTTAATATAACGTCATACACCCTGGACACTTCATACAACAGGCCATAAATGACATTTCAAAACAGGAATGACGGAACAAACAAAATGGCGGCGAAACCCTATACGTTCGACAACCAAACTGTAACCAATCTGTATCAATCTGGTTGACGAGGAGGTGAGGTCGCAATCAATCTAAAGATCGACAGGGAGTGTCCACACTGTATGTTAATATATGTATATACTTTGATATCGCATGCGTCGCGACTATACCTAAGTTACAAATAAGTACAACAAATTACTTAGTTCCTGCATACATAGCAACTAAGTGCTTTTTGAATTTAAAGCTATTGCGGCGAGTGACCGTTCATATACAGGGTGTAACATAAAGGTGTGGTGATACTTTAAGGTGGGCTTGTACCCATCAAACTGAACAACTTTCTCCATGGAACCCATAGTCAAATCGCAAAAAAAAATTTGAACTTCCCATACTAAGTTGGCTGATCAGCTGATCGAGTTAGTATGGGAGAGCCAAATTTTTTTTTGCGATTTGACTATGGGTTCCATGGAGAAAGTTGTTCAGTTTGATGGGTACAAGCCCACCTTAAAGTATCACCACACCTTTATGTTACACCCTGTATTATAGGGGATTATTATTATTATATTACACCTAAAATTACTCTATTTTTTAATAATAGCACTTTCTTGGACAAAGTTATTTTGAATCGTTTTATTCGACTCCTCGTTCGTGGCAGGATTCGAACCACGACCTCCGGACAGGAGGTAGCGGCCCTAGCTGTTACGCCACCGACGCTATTTACCTAACAAAACAGAAGAGAAAAAAGGTACACGGAACAACCACATACTATTCTATCTAACCTAAACCGCTATAATATTACCAGAATCATTTAGATGTTATCATTCTAATTTCTTAAAACCAGTTCAAATTAGACATTTAACTAGTTGTCTTCTGGTGCGCGGTCGCCATACGAGAACTTTACTGAATAATTATACCTACCTACTCGAAACATAACAAATGACATTCAATACCTGCTATTTGCCTATTAAAACAGAAGAGAAGAGAAGAAAGGTACGGAACAACCACATACTATTCTATCTAACCTAAACCGCTATAATATTACCAGAATCATTTAGATGTTATCATTCTAATTTCTTAAAACCAGTTCAAACTAGACATTTAACTAGTTGTCTTCTGGTGCGCGGTCGCCAT
This sequence comes from Coleophora flavipennella, assembly GCA_947284805.1. Lineage (NCBI taxonomy): Eukaryota > Metazoa > Arthropoda > Insecta > Lepidoptera > Coleophoridae > Coleophora > Coleophora flavipennella. Next base: position 8,194,377 of record OX369301.1, read on the forward strand.
ACGAGAACTTTACTGAATAATTATACCTACCTACTCGAAACATAACAAATGACATTCAAAACCTGCTATTTGCCTATCAAAACAGAACAGAAGAGAAGAAAGGTACGGAACAACCACATACTATTCTATCTTACCTAAACCGCAATAATATAATTAGAATTATTTAGATGTTATCATTCTAATTCCTTAAAACCAGTTCAAACTAGACATTTAACTAGTTGTCTTCTGGTGCGCGGTCGCCATACGAGAACTTTACTGAATAATTACACCTACCTACTCGAAACATAACAAATGACATTCATTACCTGCTATTTGCCTATTAAAACAGAAGAGAAGAGAAGAAAGTTACGGAAACCCTACATACTATTCTATCTAACCTAAACCGCTATAATATCACCAGCATCATTTTGATGTTATCATTCTAATTCCTTAAAACCAGTTCAAACTAGTCAGTTAACTAGTTGTCTTCCGGTGCGCGGTCGCAATACGAGAACTTTACTTAATTACTCAAAACATAAGAAATGACATTCAATACCTGCTATGTGCCTATCAAAACAGAAGAGAAGAGAAAAAAGGTACGGAACAACCAAATACTATTCTATCTAACCTAAACCGCAATAATATCACCAACATCATTTAGATGTTATCATTCTAATTCCTTAAAACCAGTTCAAACTAGACAGTTAAACACTCCAGATGTCTCTTTAACCCCGCGGCTGCACCCTTGTTTATTTATTAGATTATTGTCTCAGCGCTCTTAACAGGAGCCATTCTAATGTAAGTTCCAATACTAATGGTTCTCGAAACAGTATGCGACTCGTTTTAATTAAATTAACGGATGACTCGGGAATTTTAATGAACTTTCATTACTTTTGAACGCATGTGTGATTGTTGTGTCGGTTCTCTAATATCTTTGTATTAAAGGGACAATAGTTGAAGTTGCGTTATTTGTGATTAAGGCGCAGTGGTACCTAAAAATCCACTTAAACAGGTTTTTAGAATTCATTTTTGAAGTAGTTAACAGTAAATTTAAAATCTAGGAAAACATATTGGTATTATTGAGAATAGTTACGAGGGACTGTATCGAATGGAAACACGATTTAATAAAGTTGGCTCGATAGAATAATTTCGCAAAAGTACCTCTCTTCGAGCCATTTTATCCTCTATTTTCGGTTTTATTCTTAAAATAAGAAATTTAATAATATGATTTATTTACTAAAATAAAGTTTATAGGTGACTGAAGGGAAAACATCGATTGGATTTTTATTTAAGATAAATATGACGAAAATAAAAACGAAAACATCGAAAAAGTGCAAAGTTATTTTCTTCTCTCTTTACACGTAAAGATAAAGACAAAGACAGATTTTTAAATACCACTGGGCCATAACTGTATTTGTGTTCAATTCTAACAATCTTAGTTTTAGTTTTAGAAGCGGCCGCGGCCGTAATTCAGTGTGTGACTTACTTGGTTGGGCCGATCACGCAGGTTAACTGATCTGGTGCACGGTCATTATTTAGATGGGTTTAACTGTTAGAGGCAAACGGTGAAGGAAAACATCGTGAGGAAACCTGCACACGCCTGCGCAGAAACTCGAAGGTTGTGTGTGAAGTCGACCAACCCGCACTGGGCCCGCGTGCTCGACTAAGGCCCGATCACCCTAATTCATGGTAGGCTCGAGCCCCTCGGTGGGGATGTAATATGAGCTGATGATGATGAACTGCTAGAGGCATTTTTTTTTATTCACAATTGGTAAGCGCTTGGCATCATCTCACCTGATGGTAAGTGACTATGATGCCAAAGACGGAAGCGGGCTTACCAAGATTCCCCAATACAATGGAGAACTTTGTCGACCGTTTCCGTTCTTCGCAAGGTACGTTAAGCAGTTGGTGCCGGTTACTATTACTCTCTCTCTCTCTTTCTCTTTCTTATTGTGTGACATAATTAACCGTGCTATCCAAGGGATAGACGGCGGTCGCCTGGTGTTGCAATTAGCATCACCCGCGGTCACGTGTAGGGCATTTAGATTAACACCTACGGATGTAGAGTAGTGCAACGCGACCTTCATACACATCTAGAATCCGATTTTTCCTTCACCGTTATAGCGTTCGGTAGTGTATTATACGTAAGGTTCGAAATACTCGTGAGGAAACCTGCACATCTGATTCCAGATGTGTATGAAAGGTCGCGTTGCACTCGTCCGTAGGTGTAAATCCATTTGCCCTACACGTGACGGCAGGTGATGCTAAGTGCAACACCAGGCAACCGCCGTCTGTCCCTTAGATAGCACAGTTATTATTGTGCTACACGATAAGAAGAAGTAAGGCAAGTACCTAAAAGCTATTTTACCCAAATGCGTCAGAAGGAGGGTTATGTTTTTCGAATGTATGTATGTATGTATGTTTATTTATTTATTTCTTTGGCATGCCCTACTGTAGCCTAAACGGCTTGATGTATTTTGGAGTGCTATGTGTCGTTAGATTCGTCTTGATCCCGTGAGTGACATAGGATACATTTTTACCCCACTAACCAAAAAAGAGGGGATAAGTTTTTAATTTTGGCGTGCGAGGTGTCGTTAGATTCGTCTTGATCCTATGAGTGACATAGGATACATTTTTACCCCACTAACCAAAAAAGAGGGGATAAGTTTTTAATTTTGGCGTGCGAGGTGTCGTTAGATTCGTCTTGATCCCGTGAGTGACATAGGATACATTTTTACCCCACTAACCAAAAAAGAGGGGATAAGTTTTTAATTTTGGAGTGCTATGTGTCGTTAGATTCGTCTTGATCCCGTGAGTGACATAGGATACATTTTTACCCCACTAACCAAAAAAGAGGGGATAAGTTTTTAATTTTGGCGTGCGAGGTGTCGTTAGATTCGTCTTGATCCCGTGAGTGACATAGGATACATTTTTACCCCACTAACCAAAAAAGAGGGGATAAGTTTTTAATTTTGGCGTGCGAGGTGTCGTTAGATTCGTCTTGATCCCGTGAGTGACATAGGATACATTTTTACCCCACTAACCAAAAAAGAGGGGATAAGTTTTTAATTTTGGAGTGCTATGTGTCGTTAGATTCGTCTTGATCCCGTGAGTGACATAGGATACATTTTTACTCCACTAGCCAAAAAAGAGGGGTTCAGTTTTTAATTTTGGAGTGCTATGTGTCGTTAGATTCGTCTTGATCCCGTGAGTGACATAGGATACATTTTTACCCCACTAGCCATAAAAGAGGGGATAAGTTTTTAATTTTGGCGTGCGAGGTGTCGTTAGATTCGTCTTGATCCCGTGAGTGACATAGGATACATTTTTACCCAGCTGGTCAAAGAAGTGGGGTTAAGTTTTTACCAACAAGGACCAGCTAGTGACATCGTTTCACAAGCTGAAAAAATCGGAACAGTCCGTATACATCGGTTTATAACAAACTACCGGATAATACTATATGAGATGCAGCATCCACCGCGGTGTTTAAGTCCAAGCTCAGAAAATGGCTATCTTATAACCAATTTTATAGCCTTAATGATTTTTTAAATTTAAAGATTTCATGTATTTTATCAACCGACTTCCAAAAAGGAGGAGGTTCTCAATTCGACTGTATGTTTTTTTTTAATGTTTGTTACCTCAGAACTTTTGACTGGGTGAACCGATTTTTATGAATCTTTTTTTATTTGAAAGCTAGTGCTTTCAGTTTGGTCCCATATAAATTTTATCAAAATCGGTGTAGTACTTTATTAGAAAAATAATAAAAATCAAAAATAATAATTCAAAAATGTACTTAGTTGTTGCGATGGAAGTCGGGTTTTTAACGTGTTTAGCGTTTCCTTACTTCAATTAATATCATTATTAATTGTAACATTGACATTCGCTATTGTGAAATTGTTATAAATTTAAAGATTTAATGTGTTTTATTATTTTTAATTGCAACAATGACATTCGCTACTGCGAAATTCTTATAATTGATTTTATTTAGATATATTTTTGTGAACTAGATTTCGCAAGCTGACCTGCAACGCGAAAGTTTTTTTTAATAATATTAAAAATTTGAGTGCGTTTGACTGCAACTCACCTGATGGTAGGTGATGATGAAGATGCAGTCGAAGATGGTACACGCAAACTCAAATAAGGCTTATTCACTCTCACCTTGAAGATCCTCAAATTATAGTTAGTTTTAGTTGTCAATAAAATTTTTGTATTCTATTGTAGTTAGTTTTTTTTAAAATATCGTGTAATACATTAAGTTTTGTAGGTATCTATGTTCCAGTTTAAAAATAATTATCATTAATCAAAATCAATCGCAAACCATTCCATAAGTCTCCCGTAAGGCGAAAGCTTTCAACAGTGACTCATCAACAAAGCATGGAGTTAAAAGAATTGGTTAAAACTGTAGTTAAACTAAAATCCACTGATGAGTGACAATCCGATAAGGCGGAGACCACCGAAATAGCTTTTTAAGGATGCATTAACTTTTTGTCTGTTACTCCGCTATTTGTGAAGATTAAGTTCTGGGTTTTGGGTTATCCTTTTAAAGGGTTCGGAACACCCAAAGGGTTACCGATGGGACCCTATTACGAAGGCTCCGCTTTCTGTCTGTCAGCGGGCTGTATTTCGTGAAACATTTTCATTTATTTTTTTCTGTATCTATTTCTGTTGCTGCTAAAACAACAAACAATAAAAATTAAAAAAAGGGGTCTTATACAAGAAACGAGATTTTTAGGGTTCCGTACCCAAATGGTAAAAACGGGACCCTATTACTAAGACTTTGTTGTCCGTCTGTCTTCACATCAAGCTGTTATTCATGACCCGTGATAGCTAGACAGTTGAAATTTTCACAGATGATGTATTTCTGTATAGCTAGACAGTTGAAATTTTCACAGATGATGTATTTCTGTATAGCTAGACAGTTGAAATTTTCACAGATGATGTATTTCTGGTTGCCGCTATGCTATAACAAACAACAAATACTAAAAATTAGAACAAGTAAAAGTCTCCATACAAAAAACGACATGAAGCTAGCGCCATCTAGTGGTACGGAACCCTATTTGTGTGGTTCTGCGTCGCACTTGGCACGTTTTTTGCTTTTTCTGTCTGTCAGTAAAGAGTGTACGTACAATGCTATTGCTGCTAAATAAGAGAGATTATATTTTTTAAAGAATTCAGGGGGCCCCCATACAACAAACGTCTCATGTTTTTCTTGTACGATGGTACCTACCTATACCTACTGGACTCCCACTTGGACGGTTTTTTTCTTTGCACTTCATGTGCTCTATATTTTGTTAGGTTGTCTATACCAACCAAATAGTTTTTATTCTTTATCTGTACTACAATACAAACCTTTAAATCCTGAACAAATTTAATTCTCAAACGAACTCAAGTGGGCATCCTGTGGTGTGAGATTAAACAGAGCAACAACGAGAGAAGAATAAAATCAATTTAACAACAGCCACTGAGCTTGAAGTTTCATTTTCAATCCAAGCAGTTATTATTACATTAAAGACTTTATCCCGCTTCCACCGGAAACAGACCAGCGGAACTAACGTATCGGTAGGTGAGTATATACATAACCTACTGGAAAACAAACATCGAAACATACTTGCCACTTAACATCAACTCTACACATGTTTCAAATAAAAAAAAACACAATAACAACAAGCATGCACTTCAAGTGTTATTTGCGTGTATTATTAGCTGCAGTGCATAAACATGGTTATAATAATATAAGCTCAGCAAAACATCGGCGTCGCTCCGGGCAGAGCGTATCGATGCGTCGACGTTCGGTGCTTTTAAAAAGCTAACCCGTCCTGGAAGAAAAGGACGGCAGGCGAGCACGTGGGAAGTGGATTCCAAACGCACGCACCCCCCTGCGCCGCCGCCCCCCACACCCTCGCCTGCACCGCCGCCCGCCGCCGCGCGCCGCGCGCACTCCGACTCCAGTCGCGCGCCGACCGCCGCACAGGCAAGACGTGTAAAAGGACCCTGTGCCCGAAACAGTACCCGCCCTGACGTTGTGCAGTGACCAACATACGTGCACTGTGATTTGTTTTGAGTGTGACACCAAAGTGCAACTAGTGAACGAAACAAGCGAAAAAAAGTGTGTTTCAGTGATGAGGTTGTTGACTACGTTATGAATGGTCTGGATCGGTGCTTCTTTGATCAACGTAAGTGTTGTTTTGGATATATACAGGGGCTGAAATTGTGCGGAAATTGCCTCCGTTCGCTATGCGGTTTTGGCTGAGGGATTTTTCGCGTAAATGGTATTTCGGTTGCGGTATTTCAAAATTTTCAGTGGTTTGCGGCTTGAGTTACGTTGCCGCGTTAATTATTTCAGGGTTTCATGTTCCTCGTTGTTGCCAATTAGATATCCTAAGCAGTTAAGTAACAGTCATTTACAGCATCTAATTCTAATCCATACTTAGGTAATGTTTATCAAATTTCACGTTACTATATTCGAAAATTAACTAACTGCAAATTAAAAATTAATAAAAAAAAAGTCTAGAGTTGTAATTCACTTTGTCTTAATTTTATTCATTCAGTAATAAATCAACAGAATTCAAAGGAAATAAACATATAGGTAGGTAGGTCTACTAATAACCAATATAATGTCATTTCTAATATAAAATATTGTTGATGCATGTTAAAAAAATTAACATAATAGTGGCGCTTCTGCAACTTACGATTTTACAAAGGCGGTTGTGCAGCTAACTCTTTAATTGAAATGTAATTTTATATTATAGGACACAGACGCATTTGCGCCTGTTTTATTAAACAAAACCAAAAACAAGTAGAAGAGTGTTGCCAGTAAAAACAAAACATCATAAACTTAAAAATGGGATAGAAGCAAGCAAAATAGCATGCAATAATTAAACTTAGTAAAGTCAGAATTAAAGGAACTTTCAAAGCACTGCATTGCAGGTTAAGACCGTCACAAAAAGTTGGCGTGCGGAAAAGTGAAGAAAATTACATATAAATTCTAATGAAATGAAAAGAAAAGAAAAGAAAATCGGTACAAAGCGTGAGAAACAAAGTAACACATTTCAAAATTGCGGGTGCACACAACAATTCAGTCGGAGGATAACAATAACAAATTGCGAATGAAAACGAATGGAGACGTGTATAAACAGCAAAACTCCGCTTTTGTTGACAGACACACAATCGGTGTACGAATCTCGGCCAATTCACAATAACGCGAACCAGTGAACCTGACACTCGGGATCACGTAGAGCCCCTAACGGGACGTCTTATTGGAGTCCTGGTGATTGAGACCGAATTACGAATTTCGTACTTATTTATAAAAGTGACAGTTGCTAAATTGTGCGAATAACAGGAAATTGCATCGGCAGATTTCCCATCAGATGAGTTGCAGTCAATCGCACTCAATTTTTTAAAAAAAAATTACAGCCACCCTGTGCATACTTTCTCGCGAAACCCTTCTTGTCTGGCGTAGTCGGGAATACATAAATTAAAAGTAAACTTAACGCTTACTTAATATAGCAAAGGTTAAGAATGGGTACTTAAACCTATAATAAACTAGATGAAAAAAAAAACAAGTAATTTGGGTTTGTATGGGAGGTATCTTATTCAGATTTTTCCTGAAATAATGAACGAAGAGTGAAGTGTAGTAGGCCTGATTAATTCTAGTTAATTTCAAAGTTTCATTAAAATCTTTAAAGCCATTTTTAAGAAAAGTAACAAACATAGTATAGGATATAGGATAGTATAGGATAGTATATTGTATAGGAGGTACTTTATTTTCAAATTTCTATGAAATAAGAACAACCTCAGGCAGGAATCTTTTTGATCATATAAAATTTAGTAACTTAAGTATCTAGTTTCATCAAAATCATTAGATTTTTTGAGAAAAAATTAAGTGTTTTATAGTACTATGGTGGCAATCCTTAAAATCAAGATAGGGAAAAAAATATGAAAATGGCTAGAGACACAAAAATAACATTGCTCTTACCCAAATTGCATCTAAATCCGATCAGTATTTCAGGAGCTAAAGCTGATCCGATCAGTACTTCAGGAACTGTCCAGACTCGAAAACACACACACACACATACAGAACTTTTTATATTTTTTTTTATATTTTTGCAGTAAAAGACCATCGTTCCCCATCACATTTGTACAACCATACCATAATTTACCTTTAAAGCCTTTGAGTAAAATGGTTGCGTCACACCGACAACAAGACACAAGCAGACGGACATGGCGAAAATGTAAGGGTTCCTAATTGAACCACGGAACTCTAAAATACTATTTAATACGCTCAAATAGTGAAACTGATAAAATAGAAGATCAAAACAAGTAGCAGAAGAAATGTTTGTACGTATGTAAGATAAGCAACGGCTTCTAATGATCAGCCAAAGAAAACAGAGTTTTATTTTGTTAAGGCGAGGTAATGATTGGAACAGTTGTCTCTGTCTTTTTCTTCACCCGTAAAGAGCAAAGAAAATAACCACACTTTTTCAATGGTTTTTCGTTTCAATCAAAAACTACAATGAAAGTATAAAAAATAATAACATATTAAGTACTCACTTTGTATTATCATAACAAATTTGTTGTATATTTTTTAAAATTTATACTTCAAAATACGTAGAACAGATGGCCGATGGGGCAGTAAAGTTCTCGAGTGGCGACCGCGCACCGGAAAGCGTAGCGTAGGCAGGCCTCCCACGCGGTGGACCGATGACCTGGTGAAGGTCGCGGGAAGCCGATGGATGCGGGCAGCGCAGGACCGGTCGTCGTGGAAATCCTTGGGGGAGGCCTTTGTTCAGCAGTGGACGATTTGTGGCTGATATGATGATACTTCAAAATATTAGTGATAACTAAAGTTGAAAGTAACGGTGTAGACCTATCTTTGGGATTTTTTTCTATCGAGCCAAAACTGATCAATCGTGTTGCTAATAGCTTTAGACCTTAAGAAACATCGTTAAAAAATGTTATTTTTTAACCTTGTGTTTTCTAACGTTTAGGAGTAATGACTTTAAAAATAACGAAAATCTGTAATATTACCGCCTTAAGATATCGTAACTAACAGATGTTAGTACTAATATATACTTTGCTAACAGTGAGAAGCCGATGGTAAAACAAATTGATGATGATTTGTTCAATTAGAGACTGGAAAAGGGCAGTCAACTCGTGAATGGAGATGATGATTTGTTGATTCATCTGTGTTGACAGGTCGGGAGCAACGCCGAAGAGAAAATTTAGATCTCACAGTGTTTCGTTCGATGCGTTTATTAAATCACGTTTTGGTGAGATCGAAGATCACTGTGCCCAATGATCTGAAGAATATAACGACTCGTGAAAACAATGGCATGATACGTGAAGAGAATCATTTAAACTATAGTGTTAATAGAGTTAGAGAATATTATGATAAGCGTCGGTGGCGTAACGGCTAGGGCCGCCAACTCCTGTCCGGGAGGTCGTGGTTCGAATCCTGCCACGTACCAATGTGATTTCGAATTTAGATTTCATATGTATACGTTTATCCGACGCTCTTACGGTGAAGGAAAACATCATGAGGAAACCTGCATACGCCTGCGAAGAAGCTCGAAGGTTTTGTGTGAAGTCGACTAACCCGCACTGGGCCCACGTGGTCGGCTAAGGCCCGATTGCCCTAATTAAGTAAGGGTAGGGTCGAGCCCCTCAGTGGGGACGTATATGAGCTGATAAGGAGACAATATTCTATCTATCTATACATAATAATAATACATATAAAACTGTAACGGGCCGTGTCTCTACATAAAAATATTTTTGGAAAATAATAACTGTGGTGGACATTACTAACGATATAGAAGCCAAAAAAACAACTTTGGGCTTTTTTGTCTATCTTTCTGTGTGTTCGCACATCACGCTAAAACTGCCAGGCCGATTTCGATGAAATTTTGTATGGTGGTTCCTTATAGCCCAGGTTTACAAATAAGATACTTTTTATCCTGGAAAATTCAAGATTTCTCTTGGGAAAATTCAAAACCTCCACGCGGACAAAGTCGCGGGAACAGCTAGTCATTAATTTAATAAGAACAAACATTATATTTAACAACGCTTAACACTTTAAAAACCGTTTGGAGACCAATCGAAACAACTTAGTACTTCTTACTACAGCAAAAAGTTAGTTTTTGTAAATTTTTAAATAACTTTGGGAATGATTTAAAAAATTAAAAACTCTACTGCACAAAATCTTAATTTCTACTTACTTGTAAAAATGTATCCTATGTCACTCACAGTATTAAGACGAATCTAACGACACTTCGCTCTCCAAAATCCATCAAGCCGTTTATATAGGCTACAGGGCGTGCCAAAGAAATATAAGTACATACATACATAATTATGTATATTCATCTACTTAAAACATAACCTTCCTTTTGACGCAGTCGGAGTAAGAACTTAAGTAACCGATTTTTTGTAATTTATACAACCTGAGGTCCAACCTGGAGGCGTGTCCTATCGAATAAAAAAGAACCATGAAAATCGGTTTACAACAATTGGCGAAGATATCGCGTAACAAACACACCAACCAAAACCGGCCAAGTGCGAGTCGAACTCACACACGAAGAGTTTCGTACCGTCGCACAAAATTTTACACCACGTACTTTTAAAATACTTTTCACGTTTCCAAAAATGTTCTTGTACTTTATGGAGTTTGTTTCATTTAATGTTTAATTTGCCTGCGAAGAAATTCGAAGGTTGTGTGTTAAGTCGACCAACCCGTACTAGGTCCGCGTGGTCGACTAAGTCCCGATCGCCCTAATTGAGGGTAGGCTTGAGCCCCTCGGTGGGGACGTATATGAGCTGATAAGATGAAGAAGAAGAATGTTTAATTTAGTTAATTTTTTTTATTTGTTGTTATAGCGGCAATAGAAATACAAAATGTGAAAATTTTAATTGTCTATGTATTACAGTTCATTAGAAACCGCCCGCTGGCAGACAAACTGACGGACAGATGCTCAGCGAAAGCTTTATACCTACTTAACACTAAAACATACATTCGAAATGAGAACTTCCTTCTTTTTGGAAGTCGGTTATATCATACACTTCTTCAATGGTTTTTTGTTTCAATCAAAAACTACAATGAAAGATAAAAAATAAAAATTATAACATTATTCACTTTGTATTAACATAACAAATATTGTTGTATATATTTTAAAATTTATGCTTCAAAATATTAGTTACTAGCTGTTTCCCGCGGCTTTACCCGCGTGGACAACGTTTCTATGACTTTTCGAGGGTGCGCAGTGGGCGAGCCGCAAGCAGCTTGCGAGCATGAAATAAAGTAGCCTTTGTGTTAATCCAGGCCCTAATCTGTCTACCTAACAAATTTCAGCTAGATCCGTTCAGTAGTTTTTGCGTGAAGAAGTAACAAACATACACACTCACAAACTTTCGCCTTTATAATATTAGTATGATAGAATAAACGTAAATTACAACATAGAGACGACGCAGTTAACGCACTCATAAAAATCCTAAGGACACAAAACAAATGCGACTCTTTATCTTAGGATTCCATAAGTTCCGAACCATACCTATAACGGAATACTATTACCAAAGTATATATTATATTAGTACTAACATACAGTATGGACCTTACCCCCTCGTCACCCAGGTTGATACTGATTGGTTAAAGTTTGGTTCTCGAACGTATAGGATTTCGCCGTTAGTTTGTTTGCTCCGTCAATTGTTTTTAGAAATGTTATTTCCAGGGCTTGAAACCGGTTAATTTTTATTTTTCAAAATACAAGTTAGCTTTAGCCAATTTGATTTCAGTTCTAAAAAATGGCCCATATTAAATTTACCACATTCATTATTTCAGTAAATATGACAAAATACGAAAAAATATTAACAAAAACCTTTATTAAACCGGTTTAGCTCCCATAGTATATTAACCGGTTTCCAAGCCCTGGTTATTTCGCGACCGTTGTATTCAGTGTCCGGGGTGTGCTATTTATTACTAAGCCTATGCTGTCTGTCCATTCGTCGATCTGTCTGACTTTTAAAAGTCTGTATCTTTTGAACCGTAAAAGGTAGCCAGTTGTTTTTTTTTATGGAAAATGTGCTATTATGCGAGATTCACAAAAAAAAAGTTAAAAAATATCAAAATGGTCCCCATACAATGTAAGGAATATGTTTCTTTAAAGTATTATTTACAATAATACAATACAATATTCTTTATTGCATCACAACATAAAAAAAGAAATTGACAATATAGAAGAAAGCCTATATAGAATAGGCGCCCTTATTGCTAGGTAGCAATTTCTTCTAGGCAACCTTTGGGTAGGGAAACAGCGATAGAATAAGTTAAAGGGCGGTGCAATAATTAAAAACAAAAAAATTTCAAATAAACAGTTATATAAAATACTTAAATCAATAAAATACCTAAATATTATAAAAAATTTTACAATTGCTCTGTCGTAAAACGGCAATACATATATGTACATAGGCGTGAATTTTAGTGTGACTGACGTAAAACAACAAATAATAAATACCAGGCCAAGTATGCTAAGGAGTATCCGAACTGAATGGAAAAAAAAACATTATTCTGTCTTTTGTTTTTAGTGAATAGATATCTATACACAAGTATATAGTCACTCAGGAACTGTATCGGGCTATTCTGATTAGTAATCTATATCACTTTCCACCCCCTCAACCAATTGTACACACAAAAAAATCGTGTGGCTGGCACTCGGGGACTGCCGCGGTGAATCTATTGCATAACATTTTTGATCAACTTATGCAATTATAATTATTTATATATTTTTTATTTGTGCAGTATTTATTTATTATTTATGCAGTATTTACCAGTACCATATAGTCCTTGGAGCGCGGGATGTTTGTGTAATAAATTAATACTAATAAAGTTACACAAGTAAAATTGACTACCTAAGTCCTTTAAGTACCGCAAATCGCTAATAGATGGCACTGTTAGTTTTTTATAACTCGGCCGAGCGTGGGGTGTAAGGTTTAATTTTCGTTACGGAATTTCTTGATTCGGTCGCCGCGCTCAAAGTCCGCGATAAAAGCTATGCAATAGCTTAAAAACACATAAATCCGTCGCTCCGTTGCGACACCGACGTGCGCGAGCGTTGAAATGAGTTTTCCTCAGATCCCTCGGGAACTATGCCAGGATATGCCTATTAGTAAATACATAATTTTCCCCCCCTTCAACCATTTCTGTGCAAAAGGTAGTAATCCATGTGAAACCTTCGAAACTCGTACTTCGTGTTGTTTTATAAAACCACGGTAAAAGTGAAACTTTACAAAGGACGAAACGATCATGACTGCTCTCGCTACGGTACAGAGGACGAAACGATCATGCCGTCAGACGAAATCGACCGTCACGCGACATGCAACACACAGACGAAAAAAATTGAGACGACGTAATAAAAGTTTCACTTTAAAAACCCTGTTGGCGCTACAACGAAATACATATATGGGCATCAATCCGAACCGGGATAGGGACACGCCAAAAGCGGCGGCTGGCAAAATTTAAATACGCAACAATCGAGTAAGAGTTACACAATAAAGTGAAGAGACGATAAGCGTCGGTGGCTCAACCGGTAACGACTCGGTCCATCTAACCAGAGGTACCGGGTTCAAATCTGGACGGCCAATGTACCAATGAGTTTTTCAAAAAACTTACGTACATACTTACCGATTGCTTTAACGGTGAAGGAAAACATCGTGAGGAAACCTGCACACGCCTGCGAAGAAACTCGAAGGTTGTGTGTGAAGTCGACCAACCCGCACTGGGCCCGCGTGGTCGACTAAGGCCTAATCGCCCTGATTCAGGGTAGGCTCGAGCCCCTCGGTGGGGACGTATATGAGCTGTAATGATGATGATGAATAAAGTGAAAAACCGGTCAAGTGCGAGTCGGACTAGCACTCCGAGGGTTCCCTACCACCACACCTCTCCACACAACTACATAGTATAATGACAATGATACCAATTCACATTACAAGCAAAAGACATACGCGAGCGACAAAATTTGTCATTCAGGTCGGACTCCTTAGCGTTAGTACGACTCTCACTTGGCCGATTTTTATTGTTTGTTGTTTTACTTGAGTATTATTACTTAAGTACTGATAATGACCCCAAGTTTCACACTTGTACGTATTACCGTTTTTACGATAGAGCTTAATCAAATATAAATCTAAAGACTTATAAAAACACGCTTTTTGTATAGAGAGCATAAAAAACACCCTTACACGCCGCCATAACAACAAATACAAAAAATTTGAAAATGTGAAAAACATTTTCAAATTTTTTTGTATTTGTTGTTATGGCGGCAACAGAAATACATATTCTGTGAAAATTTTAACTGTCTACCTGTTACGGTTTATGAAATACAACACGCTGACAGACGGACAGACAGCGGAGGCTTAGTAATAGGGTCCCGTTGGTTGGGATACGAATCCCTAAAATTTAGCCATAAGCCAGCAGCGGTCCTTTAAAAACATTTTGTTGTGACTTTACGATCATGGCGAAACGCATCAAACAATCATCATTACAGCTCATATACGTCCCCACCGAGGGGCTCGAGCCTACCCTGAATCAGGGCGACTAGGCCTTAGTCAACCACGCGGGCCCAGTGCGGGTTGGTCGACTTCACACACAACCTTCGAGTTTCTTCGCAGGCGTTTGCAGGTTTCCTCACGATGTTTTCCTACACCGTTAAAGCAATCGGTAAGTATGTACGTAAGTTTTTGAAAAACTCATTGGTACATTGGCCGTCCAGATTTGAACCCGGTACCTCTGGTTAGATGGACCGAGTCGTTACCGGTTGAGCCACCGACGCTTTTTTACTCAAACAATAAGTGAAAGTATTTTTTTACAACGCTCCACTTTGATCGTTCGCCTAAACCATAACTCTTTTATTGGCTCCTATATTTTAAGTGGACAAGTAGAAGGTTTTCCTTCCTTCTTTCCTTCGATCCTCATTCCTCCCAACCGTATCAGTTTAACCCTTAATTACCAAACCAATTTTTGGTAATGCCATGTTAGCACAAAGCACAAATTACAATAAGGGACATTTCAAAGTATACTTTAGTGCGGAGCCAGCAATTAGAGCACAATTTTTTGTGACGACTGACATTGTGTTCTCATGGCCGTAGCTAGGAGGGGGGCATTGTGGGGCAATGCCCTACCTTGAAATCACAATTCCCTACCTTAATAATTTTTTTTAAAAAAAAACGACTTCAAACGCACTAGTCGTCATTACGATTTTTGAAGGTTTCTCTCGATTTCTCTGGGATGCCATCATCAGATCCTGGTTTTCTTATCATGGTACCACCCTTGGGATATCTCCTTTCCAACAAAAAAATAATCATCAAAATCAGTTCATAAACAACGAAGTTATCCGCGAACAAACATTATATATATATATATATATATTCGGTCGAATTGAGAAACCACTTCCTTATTTTGAAGTCGTTTAAAAATACCAAAAACTAAGATAAATTATTACAATTAACTTGTTTGTTTATAGTTTAAGATAAAAAAAAAGTAACGAGAGGTATCTAAACTTTTCCGAACATACCACAGTTTGTGACATTCATTTCATATTATAATAATTCTTTGTTCTCTGTATAGATGACATTTGAAGCGCCATAACATGAAGCGAGATGGGTCTATTTAATTATAATATCTGTGATGCCCTACCTCAAATTCGAATCTAGCTACAGCCCTGTGTGTTCTGTGAAGTTTCGTGTTTGTTCAACACACGTGGGAGTTCCGTCTGTCTGTCTTTTGAGTGCCGTTTGGATGCATGTGTCGACCTTAGGTTAAATTAACCGGAAACAAGAGGAAATAGTTAAGATTCTGTGCAGGTCCGCTGCACTCACTCAGAAAGCTAAACATGCCACCCTGCTGTTTACAAAACAATATCCAGAACAAATGCTATTAATAACATTGTTGTTTTTGATACTTCTCTTAAACTTTGACAAGGAAGTGTTACAAGAATTTTTGTAAGTTTCACATCAATTTGTCAGCAACGAGTTCGTTTCAATCGATGATTTGAAAGAGAGAAAAAATAATTCTTATTACAATCGATTAATTCACAATTTTAATTAAAAATTAAAGCCTCGATTGCCTAAACTCTATTCCTGAGACATTTTGAAGATCAAGATTCTAGATAATTAGACTTGATACTTAGATAATTGACGACTCCACGCACTCCAAAATCCATCAAGCCATATAAGCTACAGGCTTAGCCAAAAAAAACCAAGGAGCCTTAAATTAGTCGCATATGATGTCGTGGAAATCCTTTGTCCAGCAGTGGACGTTTTTCGGTTGATATGATGATGATGATATGATGTGTAACATCTGAGATAAGATAAAAAAACCTAACGGCCCTTCGGCTTCGCATTAGGCGGTATAGCCATGTTTCCTTAGCCTTCGTAACTGAAAAAAAAACGCATTTCCTGTTACACACTTCCGTCCCTTTTCACGAAATCACTCCCACAGAAATCACTTGCACAGATTGCAAGAAAGCCAGAGAAAAGATGTAACACATCAAAAACATACATTCATACAACCGAAAAACATATCACTCCTTCTAAGGCACAGTTGTGTAAAAACTGAATAGGTAGCGTAACAACAAAAAACAGATGATAACGCATTTGTGCTGTGATGGCTTCGAAGTAGCCACACGTCCAAAAAAGACATGGCAAGAATAGATGAGATGTAAATTACGTAAAAACTGAATATAAATGGGCGGGTTCCAGTATTTTTAACAATATAATGGGAGCGTGCTTCGACGGGAGCGCGATGGATCACATGGGTGGTCCTTCGAGCCGGGTCACAGCGACCGCACTATTTAAATATGTCTTTTTATTATTTGCTAGCACTATTCAGTGATTTATGTTGGTTTAACACGAAGGTGTTGGGACAACAAGGTGTGATTTGTTAGCTCTTTATCGGCTATCTATTTCAATAGAGCCTATTTTTCTACAAAAACTTGGTCCACTTTACCGGAATGATGTTTAAAAATTTGGTCAAATAAGTAAAAAAAAACAGACCACGCGACCCATGCGGCTTGCACACTCACCCTTAAAGACAGTCATAAAAACGATGACCGCGGGCAAAAGCTAGTTGTGTATAAATCCTTACCAGAAGTAGGACGATGAATAGGGATGACGACAGTATCAGAAATAAATTATGAACTCTTGATCACTAAATTGCCCTTCTACTTAAACTTCGGAAAACCTTACTCGTTTTGTTTTCCATCAAGTCTTCGCTGTAGAACGCTGTAGAACTATGACGTCACGCCTAGGTATTTCAAACATTTTTACAACAAAATGTCATTTTTGACAGATGATAAAAAGTAACTCAGATGACTAGCATTCGTCATCCCTGTTATGAAGTGTACAGTCAGTCGCAGAAGTCTTAGATCGAAACCGTTGTACAATGTGACGCAATTCGGGTTTTATTGTCACTGGTGTATGTTTTAGAAAATGGTTTTTTTATTCACAATTGGTAAGCCCTTTTCATCATCTCACCTGATGGTAAGTGACGATGATGCCGAAGATGGAAGCGGGCTTACCAAGATTCTCCACCCTAATTTAGAACTGGCTATCTTATCTCAAAGCCGGAACACATCAATGCTGTTAACACTGATATATGGTGGCAAGACTTAGATAAGATGGTGGCAGCTAGCCAGGCGGGTTATGAAAACGCCCTACAACCAACCAAACCGAGTCTTACAAGGTTGACCCCGCCGGGAATCGAACCCGCGACCTCCTGGTGTGAAGCGAATGGACTAACCAATACGCCATAAGAGGCGGTCTATATCTTAAGTATACAGCTTGCCGTTAGATTCAAAGGGCGCTACCCCACTCCGCGCTCCAGCTACCGTTACGCTAGATTAAACTACAAATTGTGATAAATATCTGTACGTCGTGTGTACTATTCTTTTTGACGTGCACATGATGTATCGTCAACTCTCTGTGAATGCGAGTACTGGGACAATCTATGTCATTATTATATTAGAAAAAAAAACTGGCCAAGTGCGAGTTGGACTAGCACTCCGAGGGTTCCGTACCTCCACACCTCTCCACACAACTACATAGTATTATGACGATGATACCTATTCACATTACATACAAAAGACATCAACGCAAGCTAAAAAAAGATGATTTTTCAAGATGATACTAAAGTTACTAGATGAATGATACTAAAGTTTCCACATGGCGAAGTGATAATCCCATAACAAAAATGTGAATAAAGTGAATTACAAGAAAACAAAGAGTAAATATGGCGACGTGATAATCCCATAACAGAATTATGAACAGGCTGTATAAAAAGGAAACAAAGAGTAAATATGGGAAAGTGATAATTCCATAACAAAAATGTGAACAGGCTGTATAACAAAAAAACAAAGAGTAAATATGGCAAAGTGATAATACCACATCAAAAATGTGAATAGGCTGTATATCAAGAAAACAAAGAGTAAATATGGCAAAGTGATAATCCCATTACAAAAATGTGAACAGGCTGTATAACAAGAAAACAAAGAGTAAATATGGCAAATTGATAATTCCATAACAAAAATGTGAACAGGCTGTATAACAAGGAAACAGAGAGTAAATATGGGAAAGTGATAATCCCATAACAAAAATGTGAACAGGCTGTATAACAAGAAAACAAAGAGTAAATATAGCAAAGTGATAATACCACAACAAGAATGTGAACAGGCTGTATAACAAGAATACAAAAATTGGGCATAGTGATAATCCCCTAACAAAAATGTGAACAGGCTGTATAACAAGGAAACAAAGAGTAAATATGGGAAAGTGATAATAACACAACAAAAATGTGAACAGGCTGTATAACAAGAATACAAAAATATGGCATAGTGATAATCCCATACCAAAAATGTGAACAGGCTGTATAACAAGCAAACAAAGAGTAAATATCACAAAGTGATAATCCCATAGCAAAAATGTGAACAGTCTGAGTAAATATGGCGTAATGAGACGCGGAATCATCACAGAATGGTTGAGGGATGTATGAATACATGAATGAATCGGATATAAGCCGGCAACTTTTGGGTACGACTGTTTTTCAATTTTACGGAACAATAGTTCCGAGAATGGATGAGGTTCATTAACATACCTCCTTTTATGGGTCGGATTATAATTTCTTACGATTGATTGATGAATAGTGATGTCCGGATTCGGGTGGTTAGCCGATTAGTTCGACTAAAAGCCGATTAGGTTGATTAGTTAAATATTAAGATATTAGTTATCATTTTTAATGCTTTGTTTTTGTTTATTTTTAACAAAATTGAAATTAAAGAGCGTTCCAATATGATTGCTTGGCAAGAACCTTTGACAGTAAGTATAGATTTTCTTATATCAAAATGACGCGCGCCTACACTCATTTAATAGCTGTAAGCTACGAATGCTTTAAGGCGGTAATATTACATATTTTATTTATTTTTGACGTCAATTAATCCTAAACGATAAAAAACCCGATGTTGAAAAAAATATCCTTATTGTTGATGATGTTCCTCAAAGTCAAAAGCTATTAAAAACACGATTGAGCAGTTTTGGCTCGCTAGAAAAATATCCCAAAGATAGGTCCACACCGTTACTTTCAACTCTAGTCATGACTCATGACTAATATTTTTAAGTATAAGTATTACAACAATATAAAAGCGCGGAAAAGGCAAAGGTATCTATGACCATACAGCCTAGTCTGCCGTATCTTTGCCGTCCTTTTATAAAGTATTTTGTCACATGTTACACATCATATGCGAGTACTGTAGGTCTCGCTCGAATTTTTTTATGCTTTAATTCAGAAAATTGAAACTAAACAAACATTGAAAAAGTGTGGTTATTTTCTTTACTCTTTACACGTAAAGAAAAAAACAGAGACAACTGTTACAATCAATGCTTCGCCATAATTGTGTGAGAGCAAATTTATATTTATAACGCCACTTCCTTTGTGTGGGTGTGGAGACATGACTGCCATCCATCATACACATTGCGTACGATCTTTATTTAGTCGACTAGTTGAGTAACAAATCCGAAAATCCTCGCAGCATGGCGCAGCGCTGGAGCGCTTTATGCAAACAATGTGTCCACTAGGTGTCCTCTCTCATAAATCAGTCTTAATTATGATCAGATGTTCAACAAATGCGAAAAAATCGCTTTATTACTCTTATGGATGGGCCCTTTTTGCCAGCTAATTAAACTATGTGTTCGCGGATAACTTCGTCGTTTATAAACCGATTTTAATGATTGTTTTTTTTATTGGAAAGGTGATATCCCAAGGATGGTACCATGATAAGGAAACCAGGATCTGATGATGACATCCCAGAGAAATCGAGAGGAACCTTAGTTTCCTGTTTGAAGTCAAGTTTTTTGTTCAAAATTATCTTGTATTGCATAAAAATTTTAACTTGCGCGTTAGTGCCGTAGAGGAGCGCTTTATTTAAGACTAGCTTTTGCCTGCGGCTTCGCCCGCGTGGATATCGTTTTTATGACTGTCATTAAGGGTGAGTGGTGCGCGAGCAGCTAGCGGTTCGCGAGCGTGGACATTAGTTTTCTCCAGATCCCTATCCCAGATCGGGCTATTCTGATTAGCGGTCTATGTCATTTCCCACTCTCTCAATCATCTCTGTGCAGAAAATCACAACAATCCATTGTTCCGTTGCGATGTTACAGAAATGAACAGTTCTCTCAGGAACTGTATATGCTATTTTCTATTGGACTATGCTATTTTCACGGGATAATAAGTAGCATATGTCCTTCCCCGTGGCGTAGGCTACCTGCTTGCCAAATTTCGTCAAGATTGGTCAAGGTGTTGAAGCGTGAAACGGTTTGAAACAAACACATTTTCACATTTATAATATTAAGTAAGGATAAGACGATCTCTACCTAGTTTTATTGTTATTTTTATTCACAATTGTTAAGCCCTTGGCATAATCTCACCTGATGGTAAGTGACGATGATGCCGAAGATGGAAACGGGCTCACCAAAATTCCCCAACGCAATGGAGAACTGGCTATGTTATCTTCAAGCCGGAACACATCAATGTCGTTAAAACTGATGTGTGGCGGCAAGACTTAGATAAGATGGTGGTAGCTAGCCAGGCGGGCTTAGAAAATGCCCTACCACCGACCAAACCGAGTCTTACAAGTTGACCCCACCGGGAACCGAACCCGCGACCTCCTGGTGTGAAGCGAATGGACTAACCATTGCGCCACGGAGGCGGTTAAACCTAGGTTGTATACGTACCACAACATGCCCTCATGATAAAATAAAAAGTGAGTATTATTTCATCATGTAATAAATCTATAGGTCCGTACATACATTATACATAGTTACTTACTAACAATTTTCTTTTCCCTTTTTACCACATCCATCAATAATTGAATTCGAAAAAAGGCCTACTCAGAATAATAGTTACAACGAACGCATCAAACACCGATAAAGTAGCTTGAAATCGTTTTTTTTTCTCTCTCACTATTACGAAATAACATCTTCAGTTCCGAGTCGAACGGCCCCTTTGACGATTATTCTCGGATTATAAGAATGGAATTGGGTTGGGAGAACAAAAAAAATATAGTAAAGAGAAACACCCGTGAAATAGAATGAATGTTGTGTGGATCGTGTTGGGCGCTCGCGCTGCGCGAACGTTACACTGTACGGCGCCGGTATCTCGATACTTCTAGCGCCATCTATTTTAGGTTCGTTGAACCACAACCCGGACACTGCATGCAACGGTCGTGAAATTACATTTCTAAAAACAAATGATGGATCAAACCAAAGCACGGCGAAACCTCATACGTTCGAGAACCAAACTAAAAATCGTAGTCGTGGAAATCCTTGGGGGAGGCCTATGTCCAGCAGTGGACGTCCTTCGGCTGACATGATAATGATTGTTATGATGTGAGGGATATATCATACCTCTCCCTTGTTCATGTCGCTTTTACAGTCTAGCGACTAAGGGGCAAGCGTTAGCGACCGACGAAGGAGTATTAAAAAGGTTGATAAGGAAAAAAAATGGAATGTAATAATGTAATTAATTTCGAAACAAATAGTCTTTATACCAATGTGTTTTCGATTTCGTATACAATGTAAGTTTATTCAACGCTCTCACGGTGAAGGAAAAATATCGTGAGGAAACCTGCACACGCCTGCGAAGAAACTCGAAGGTTGTGCGTGAAGTCGACCAACCCGCACTGGGCCC
Source organism: Coleophora flavipennella (assembly GCA_947284805.1). Taxonomy (NCBI): domain Eukaryota; kingdom Metazoa; phylum Arthropoda; class Insecta; order Lepidoptera; family Coleophoridae; genus Coleophora; species Coleophora flavipennella. The sequence continues at coordinate 8,216,566 of OX369301.1, forward strand.
GCATGATGACTAAGGCCCGATCGCCCTAATTCAGTCACGGTAGGCTCGAGCCCCTCGGTGGGGACGCTGTAAGAGCTGATATGATGATACTTGTAACATCACAGCGCAGTAATTTACTATTTATTATTTTTGGATTAGATGTCATGTCAACTCTTGTAAAATGTCTGCTGACGTATTTCCATGTTAACATATCAAAGTAAATATGAGACCGAAAATTAGACCTTTTTCTTCGTAAAATTAATTTTCCTTTTACGATACGTTTACGACTGAAGTCAAACATATTCGCTTCGCGTCAATCTCTTCAGGTTAGATTGCTTTGGTGTGTCAATAACAGTAATTACGGATAATATTTGTATTTGTATCTTATTTCTTAAGGCCTTAAGATGGGTCAAATGACAGTATTCAATCCAAATTATTGAAAGACTGTGTAAAGCTATCACTACGGAAGAAATATATAATATGTATATACTTAAAGTAATAAAAAATCGATTTAATTGAATACATATTTAAAAATATTACCACTTTTGATGTAAAAAAAATATACTGACCCTGTTTTTGAAATGAAACCAACACACAAAAATCGGTGACTTTAGGACCTTTCGTTTTAATTGAACTGAATTTTTTTAAACTTATTTAAAAGTGATGAAAATTAATAAAAACATGTAAAAATCGAGAATTCGGCGTTCGGTTTCAACGTAACAGCCGCGTTGAAGCCCGCATTGATTTGAACTTGAAATGAATAGTCTTACGTTCGACATTATTGAAACGCGTATCAACCTGCTCGGATTGAGTAATCTTAACGCCTTAAGACACATTTGTTTACTTAATTTCTTATTTATTGGAATAAGCTTTTGCAAAGTAAACGACTTTATTTCATCTTTCTCTTGGAGCTGAACAAAATTCGCGTATCCAATGTACTTCTTGAAATAACAAGATAATCATTATCATATCAGCGGAAGGACGTCCACTGCTAAACATAGGCCTCCCCCAAGGATTTCCACGACGAGCGTTTTTGCGCTACCCGCATCCAGCGGCTTCCCGCGACCTTCACCAAGGTATCGGTCCCCATAAACGCTTTGACTATGCATTGTATAATTTTAATACTGGGGCATTCCACGTGAAGCGGACAGGTAAAAAATGTTGATGTTTCCGATTTTAGTAATATTTGATTAAGTTATACCCACATAATGTCTTCGACCCAGATATACAATATTTTTTCAGTACAATACATAGTTAACGAGTTAAATGCCATTGAAGTTTTGACTAAATAACAAATATGCGCTACTTCAAACCCAAGTACCAAGTGTTAAAAAGTTATAATCAAATAAACAAAGCAGTGGAATGTATACTTGACTTGATGAGCTTCCTAATCGCATTTTTGGAAATTTTAAAAAAAGTTCTTTTTAATGATAATATGTAATTTAATTTTTCAAACTCCATTTTTTTTAAAGTTAGACCTGTTTAATTTTTTTTTTTCTTATTATAGGTATTAGTGTATAGATAATCCATGCCAAGTTTTGTAATGGGCCCGAAAGTCGTTTAAGACCAGTCACAATGCCAAAACAAGGTAAAGCATCTTCAGATCCAAAGTTTTTGTTAGCTGTTGCTCGCGGGCTCCGGGATTGTGACTGGTCTAGCTCCTACACGACTTTCAGGCCCATTACAAAATTTGGCATGGATTATCTATACACTAATACCTATTATGAGAAAAAAAAAAAAAAATTAAACTGGTCAAACTTAAAAAAAATCGAGTTTGAAAAATTAAATTACATATTTTCATGAAAAAAAACTTTCTTTTAAAATTTTCAAAAATGCGATTAGGAAGCTCATCAAGTCAAGTATACATTCCACTGCTTTGTTTATTTGATTATAACTTTTTAACAGTTGGTACTTGGGTTTGAAGTAGCGCATACTTGTTAATTAGTCAAAACTTCAATGCCCTTTAACTCGTTAACTATGTATTGTACTGAAAAAATATTGTATATCTGGGTCGAAGACATATATGGGTATAACTTAATCAAATATTACTAAAATCGGAAACATCAACATTTTTTACCTGTCCGCTTCACGTGGCATGCCCCACTGTGTTCAGTAGCCAACTCAACGCCACGCCATTCGATTTATACGTATCATTACATTTTTTAAATAGAAAAACCGGCTAAGTGCGAGTTGGACTCGCGGTAGGAGGGTTCCGTACCACCACACCTCTCCACACAACTATGATAATGATACCTATTTACATGACAAACAAAAGACACAAAGGCGAGCAACAGAAAATACTACTAGGCTATTTAGTGGTGTTTTAGTGAACTAATTTTCGTAAGTGAACGTATTATTTTGAGTTTAGCACCTTATTTTCAATTAATAGAATTCTTATAGGTTTTCCTATAATCTACAAGCAATGAAGTATATTTTCCAAAATTTTAAATCAAATTTCAAATTTTCGGATATCAGGGGGGAGGGTGCATCACGAGTGATCCTCTAAGGGTTACGTTTTTTTTGTACGGAACCCTAAAAATGAAAGTTATTCAAAATGAACTTTGGGCCTCTAAATCAATCTTTAAGACCTCATTAGGTTCACAAAACATAAATTGGTGACCGTGACAGGACCCAATGTACTTCATGAAGTTACAAGATCATCATCATAATTTTAGGCGAGACATTGATTGAACAGTTGTCTCTATCTTTTTCTTTACGTGTAAAGAGTAAAGAAAATAACCACACTTTTTCAATGGTTTTTCGTTTCAATCAAAAACTACAATGAACGTATAAAAAATAATAGATAACATTATTCACTTTGTATTATCATAACAAATATTGTAGTATATTGTAGTAGTTTTAAATAACCACACTTTTGCACTTTTTCAATGTTATTTCGTTAAAAAGTTTCGAAAAAGTTAACTAAATTAAATTTTAATAAACATGTACTACGTAGTTTGAAAAGAAGAAAATTATGATATAAATTTCAAATTTCAATGAAATATTTTTTCCTACAAATGTTTAGTAAGGCTTTGCTTCAATTCATGCTATGTTTGGGATTTTGTATGATCAAGTCAAGTTAATATAATCGTGTTATGAACTTACAAGTGCTCTAGGTAATAATCCTTGAATGTAACTTTTTTTTTTTCAGGCCGAAAAATAAGGCGGGAATAATTTTCCTAATTTTTTTGCTAAGCGCTTCCCACTGCTTATTAGCCAATATACCGCCTTAAGAGCCGTTATCTTGTCGGTGTAGCTCTTTCCAGGTCAATTACAAAATACTATAGTATAAAATATTTTTTGTTTCTATACTATGTCATTTTAACCGCCTCCGTAAATCCATTAGCTTCACATCAGCAGTTTGCGGGTTCGATTCCCGGCGAAGGTTAACTTTGTATGACTTAGTCTGGTCGGTGGAAGGGCATTTTCTAAAACCGCCTGGCTAGCTACCACCATCTTATCTCAGTCCTTTCGTCAAGCATCAATGTTTAAGATAAAAAAAGCCAGTTGCCCATTGCGTGGGGAAATCTTGGTAATCCCGCTTCCATCTCCGGCGTCATCGTCACTTGCCATCAGTTGAGGTGATGCTTTTTTTTTTAATTCACAATTGGTAAACCCTTGACAACATCTCACCTGGTGGTAAGTGACGATATTGCCGAAGATGGAAGCTGGATTACCAAGATTCCCCAACGCAATGGGGAACTGGCTATCTTATCTTCATGCCGGAACACACCAATGATATCAACATTGATATTTGGCGGCAAGACTTAGATAAGATGGTGGTAGCTAGCCAGGCGGGCTTAGATAATGCCCTACCACCAACCAAACCGAGTCTTACAATTGACCCCGCCGGGAATCGAACCCGCGACCTCCTGTGTAAAGCCAGTGAACTTTGCCTCTGAGCTACGGAGGCTTACCAATAGTGGATTAAAAAAAACTTTATAAAAGAGTCCATGTCTTTTAAACCTTGGGGTAAGGTGTACAACCTGTGTGCTACAGTACCGATGTGTATATATATATTTTTTTATTCATAGTTGGTAAGCCCTTGACATCATCATCACATATCTTGCAAAACGGAAGACATCAATTCCAAGTTTTTTTTTTAATTTCATCTGGTGGATTTAAACCCGAGGGTGGAAAATGACCTCGTAACGCGTCAGTCACCTGTCCATCTGAAAGATTTCAATTTCCTCAACCATCGCTCGAGACATGCTAATTTCTGAAAGTCCGCTTTGCCGAGGAAAAGCGGAAATTTAAAATTTTGCAGAGAATTTGAATGTAAAAAAAATATAATTAGGTATAATGTGGTTAAAGTAGGCATCCCAGTAGGTATTTGGTATTAAAAAAAAAAGGTGAATTTGTATAGAGGACTGAACTATTAATTTGTTTGTTCATTTGATATTTACCCGACCGACTTCCCAAAAAAGAGGGTTATTTTTTTTCGTGTGTATGTATGTTTGCTTCTTCGGCTGAGCCTTTAGCATAAACGGCTTGATGGTTTTGGAGTGCGAGATGTCGTTAGATTCGTCTTGATATTTTTTACCAGACTGCCTAAAAAAGTAAGTAGAATAAATAGAATAAAATACATTTTTATTCAGTGATAAGTACCCACAAGTGAAATGTTGCGTAGTATTTAGAATACATAGTTTGTACCTATCACTGAAAATGTAGCCAGCTCAGCATATGCTGTCATCAAAGAGATCACAGCACTGATTTTCAGCTACTACCCCTTCCTAGAGATTTTTTTTACCCATCATTGATAAGCCCTCGACATCATCTCACCTGATGGTGAGTGTCGATGATGCCGAAGATGGAAGCGGGCTTACAAAGATTCCCCAACGCAAGGGGAAGTGGCAATCTTATCTTCAAGCCGGAACACTTTAATGTTCTTAACACTGATGTTTGCGGCAAGAGATAGATAAGATGGTTGTAGCTAGCCAGGCGGGCTTAGAAAATGCCCTACCACCAACCAAAATTGATTCGATATGTGATGATTGATGAACGAAATGGTTAACGAAATGAGTTGATACACGGTGTTGCAAAATAGTGAACAAAATGGTAACTAAATGAGTTGATACATGGTGTTGCTAAATGAGCAAATATCAAACAATATTCTGACGTAGCTGGTTTACAGCAATAATGACTAGCCGTCAAACGAAATAATGTTGCGTACGCGTGAATTATGTTTTTATTAATAGGTACTTTTTCTTCATTTACAAAAAAGTTTTAAAAAATGTTTACATATAAAATGAAAGACGTCAAAGTCACCGATTTGTGTGTGTTGGTTTCATTCAACATTAACTATTTGTTTTCGAGAAATTTTGCAATTAATGCCAAAAACAGGGTCTACTCTACAGTATATTTTTTTACATCAAAAATATATACTATATATTTATTGCTATATTTCTTTTTCTTGATTTCGTTACCATCAAACTATATTTAAAATCGGGTATATATGACCCATCTTAAGGCCTTAAGACAGTTTTGGATATATACGATAGCACAGGCGTCATTTGAGTTTGCGTCTACCATCCTCGACTGCATCTTCTATTCACATCAGGTGAGATGCAGTCAAACGCATTCTTTAAAGTTGTAATACCGTAGAAGTTTTTTCATTTCGTCATCATCATCATCACCATAATCATATCAGCCGAAGACGTCCACTGCTGGACAAATGCCTCCCCCAAGGATTTCCACACGACGACCGGCCCAGCGCTGCCCGCATCCAGTATCATTTCATTTATTTATTTAAAACCATATAGATAGGTACAGTCGAGTTCATTAATATATTGGCAGGGTCAATGGTTCGAAACATTGTAAGCGTCGAAATGAATATAAAATTATATACAAACTTAATGTAGATATCAATAAAATGTTATCATGTAAACGGTTCATTAATTGTTTGTATAGAACTTTAAATTCATTTCGACGCTTACAATGTTTTGAACCATTGGCCCTGCCAATATATTGACTGTACAATGTTGAACTCTTGGTAACGTCATCCTTTTGACTACCTATCATACTATTTTAAAAATCGGGTGAAGCTTTGTCGGGGCACACTGCTGTCACATCCTGGACACATCATACAACGAGCCAGATATGACATTTTTAAAACGAATGACGGAACAAACAAAATGGCGTCGAAATCCTATACGTTCGACAACCAAACTGTAACCAATCTGGGTGACGAGGGGGTGAGGTCGCAATCTAGAGAGCAGCACGGAGTGTCCATACTGTATGTTAGTACTAATATAATACTTTGCTGCTGTTGTCTAGTTTAAACGCCCCTCAGTTTAAAAAAAACAGTGTATTTTTTAACTTTTAATTTTTTTGTCTCTGGCGTCGTGGTTTGTTATTTGATTGCTATGGAGCCGCGGTTTGTTGCTTGGTTGCTATGGAGGAAACGGATTCTTTCGTCACTACCGTTACAGTCTCTCGTCACTTCCGTAACGGTCCTTGTTTTTGACTTGGTACCCCGCGTGTAATTTTAAAGACGTTTCACTGCAAAATATCAGTCCATTCTACAAGAAAAACACAGAACCGGTTTACATTACTCGCATTACGGATTTTGTCAGAAATAAAAGTTATTTATGTACTTAAGTATTTTTTTTATACAGGTAATGTTGCATTCACTTTCATATTACATAAGAAGTCAATACCTACATCAAAGAATAAATTCAACAAAAACTGCAAAAGCAATTACACCCCGATACGAAACGAAACCATATAAGTCGGAATTGTATAAAAATCCATAATCCGTAACCGTATAAGTATTGAGCCGACTCTTGAAGTGTCAAGACCATAAAAATGGAGTCCAAAAGTGGTGACAGTTACAAATGTGTGCATTCTTGAGTGCACGTTGTTATTGTAATGTTATGTAACGTGGTGGTCAGAAAGAGTTCGAAAGCAAAACAGTGTAAGTTAGAAAAAAATCGATCGGGGTTAAAAATAGCATCAATTAATAAATAAAATACTGCGATAAAAAATGTTATTGTTTAGTTATGTAAAGTGGTGGTCAGAAAGAGGTCGAAAGCAGAACAGTTTAAGTTAGAAAATAATCGATCGGGGTTAAAAATAGCATCAATTAATAAATAAAATACTGCGACAAAAAATGTTATTGTTTAGTTATGTAAAGTGGTGGTCAGAAAGAGGTCGAAAGCAGAACAGTTTAAGTTTGAAAATAATCGATCGGGGTTAAAAATAGCATCAATTAATAAATAAAATACTGCGACAAAATTTTTTATTGTTTAGTTATGTAAAGTGGTGGTCAGAAAGAGGTCGAAAGCAGAACAGTTTAAGTTTGAAAATAATCGATCGGGGTTAAAAATAGCATCAATTAATAAATAAAATACTGCGACAAAAAATGTTATAATTAAGTTATGTAACGTGGTGGTCAGAAAGAGGTCGAAAGCAGAACAGTGTAAGTTAGAAAATAATCTATCGGGGTTAAACATAATATCAATTAAAAAATAAAATACTGCGACAAAATCGTTTAGTATTTCTCTAGAAAATTCCAAAAAAACATAATCAGATGTCGGTGAAACACTACAAAATTGCCCAAATGCGAATTAGATGCGCGCATCGAAGGTTCCGTAACACTACACCATTGAAGGAAACCCGAAAACATTATTTTGTACTTTTAATATTAAAGACGAGACCAACATTAAAAAAAAAAAGTTTTTCTGTCATTCAGTTCGGGAGTTCAAATTAAAATTGGCTGGTTTTTAGGGCTTCGTACCCAAAGGATAAAAACGGGACCCTGTTACTAAGTCCGTCTGTTCGTCTGTCACCAGGCTGTATTTCATGAAACGTGATAGCTAGACAGTTGAAATTTTCACAGATGATGTATTTCTGTTGCCGCTATAACAACAATTAGTAAAAATTAGCAAAAGTGAAACTCTCCATAAAAAAACGTGTTTTTTTATACATGAAGAAACTAGCGCCATCTAGTATGATATTACGGAACCCTATGTGTGCGGTTCTGACTCGCACTTGGCCGTTTTTTATTATTTGTGGTTTCACAACACCACACTTGCACACACACATTCATTTTTAGTTTTTTTTAAGACTCGATTAATATAAGACAATCGATCCCTATCAAAATCTTAACTTCCTCCTCAGTCACTTGAAAGAAACAGTTGGTACCTATACAAAACTTTAAAAAAACTGGAATAACCCGATTTATAACGTAACACGTTTCCTAGATAATAGACGGCGTGGCCACACCCTGGACACTTCATACAACGGGTCAGAAATGATATTTCAAAAAAGGAATGACAGAACAAACAAAATGGCGGCGAAATCCTATACGTTCGACAACCAAACTGTAACAAATCTGTATTAATCTGGGTGACGAGGAGGTGAGGTCGCAATCTAGAGAGCGGCAGGGAGTGTCCGTACTGTATGTTAGTACTAATATTTATACTTTGCCGTGACGCTGTTCCCCAAATAAGTTTAGATGGTAACACATTCCGAAAGGCAAAGCTTTATCCAAATCCGTTCTATTGTCGTCAAATCCGACTGATCAAGACTAATGGTCCGAGGTGAGTGCCTTGAGGACCTCCCATAGAAACTAGAGTACAATCTACTTATAGATATATAGGAGGTAGGTATTTAAATATTTTTCATTACCTAATTATGTTGGTGTAGCGGTTTTGAAAATGGCTTTATGTCCGTCTAAGATAATTGAAAACGCTAAACACGTTGAAAACCGACTTCTATCGCAACAACTCAGTACATTTTTGCATGATTATTTTTGGTTTTTGTTAATTTTCTAATACAGTATTACACCGATTTTGATACAATTTATATGGGACCACACGGAAAGCACACATAAAAAAAACATACAGACGAATTGAGACCCTCCTCCTTTTTGGAAGTCGCTTGAAAATGGCACTGCCGTCGGTGGGTAGTGAACTGTGTTTTTACCCGATTGCGCCAGAAGGAGAGTTAAGTTTTTCGAGTGTACTCGTATGTATGTATGTTTATTTCTTTGGCACGCTGTGTAGCCTAAACGGCTTGATGTATTTTGGAGTGTGAGGTGTCGTTAGATTCGTCTTAATCTCGTGAGTGACATAGGAATCATTTTTACCTGACTGGCAAAAAAATGAGGGTTACGTTTTTATGCAGTCGGGTTTTTAATTAATTCCTAATTTAAGGGATTTTCTTCGTTTTTGGGGAGCAAGAACACTGAACTTACTACTTTTGGTGTTCATCTCGGCGAATTTGGTCGTTAGCATTCAGCAATGGTAGTAGCCAAAGGCACACTCAGCACAAATTCAATGTCTGACACACATTTTAAATTGTTCGAGAAGCACACGTCGCAAAGGGTTTGGACTAATTTTTGCCATAGATTTTACACGGTTTGAAGTAAATTTTTGGGATTGACCAACCATAGCTGCTAGCGATTCGTTTCATAAATTTTATATGGAATATTTCGTGGACTATTTGACGTGAAGATCGCGGGAAGCCGATGGATGCGGGCAGCGCAGGACCGGTCGTCGTGGAAATCCTCGGGGGAGGCCTTTGTCCAGCAGTGGACGATTTTCGGCTGATTTGATGATGATGATGATGATTTTGACCACTTGTCATTTCTAAGGCGAACCTACCGGGTCCACGATACGAGCGCGATGCAGCGATGTTAGGCGGGAAAGGAAAAAGGATGGGTATAGGAAATATATTTTTTAATAATTCTTCAAAGGGAACCCTTAAATAATTTAGTAACTAGGTTCACTATACACCATAATAATATTCGCTTTCTGTGAATACATTTTCAACGTTTATCTCTTCCGATTTTAACATTTAGTAACGCCATCTATCTACAAAGCATCAAACTATTGTTGGTGTAGAATTCATTAAAATAATACCAGATTTAACGAAAGATCCAATACAATTAACCATCTAGCACCATTAAACCTGAGTGGTTTGACTTTTTTACTATGGTACTAATACTAAAGTACGAAAAAAATAATTAAAACCGGCCAAGTGCGAGTTTGAACCGCACACATAGGGTTCCGTACCATCATACTAAGTAGATGGCGCTAGTTTCTTCACGTTTTAAAATAACACGTTTTTCTCATTTTTTCTAATTTTTAGTATTTTTTGTTAGACCGGCAATAGAAATACATCATCTTATCTAAGTCTTGCCGCCAAATATCAATGTTGATATCATTGGTGTGTTCCGGCATGAAGATAAGATAGCCAGTTCCCCATTGCGTTGGGGAATCTTGGTAAGCCCGCTTCCATCTTCGGCAACATCGTCACTTACCATCAGGTGAGATGATGCCAAGGGCTTACCAATTGTAAATAAAAAAAAAAAAAAAAAAAAAAAAAAATCTGTGAAAATTTCAATTGTCTAGCTATCACGGTTCATGAAATACAGCCTGGTGGGTGACAGACGGACGGACAGCGAAGTCTTAGTAATAGTGTCCCGTTTTGACCCTTTGGGTACGGAACCCTAATAATAACTTTGAGTCGTATATAATAAAAAAACAACATTTTTCTGTCGTTCGCGTTGATGTCTTAAATATAATGAATGTACTAGTTAGATAGTTAACCAAAATTTACGACAAGTTCATTTTTGTTCGTATGTATCCCAAGAGACTTAATTAAGATCCCGTAATGAGCTGGCGTCGCGAATATTTCATACTAAATTATGTTTCAAAGCCTACTTGGCTTACAGGATGTGTTCCTTACGCCAGCGTCTTCACACAAGTAGGTAGTGACAGGTTGTTTTGTTACCGACAGAATGTTTACGTACTTAAACATAATTTTGCTGCCGCGATTTATCATAATCAAGCTCAATTTTTTTTTCATGTATCATCATATCAGCTCATATACGTCCCCACCGAGGGGCTCGAGCCTACCCTACCTTGAATTAGAGCGATCAGGCCTTAGTCGACCACGCGGGCCGAGTTGGTCGACTTCACACACAACCTTCGAGTTTCTTTGCAGGCGTGTGCAGGTTTCCTCACGATGTTTTTCCTTCACCGTTAAAGCAATCGGTAAGTATGTACGTAAGTTTTTGAAAAACTCATTGGTACATTGGCCGTCCAGATTTGAACCCGGTACCTCTGGTTAGAAGGACCGAGTCGTTACCGGTTGAGCCACCGACTCTTTTTTTATGTGTACTGGGCGGAAAACCTCTCGAACATTTTCCTTGAGACAAAACACGGAGAAAAGGTTGGAGTCATCATTGCGACCTTGTGATGTTGGCAACAAGATTTTATTTAACAAGGAGGTTCTCAATTCGACTGTACGTTTTTTTCATGTGTGTTACCTCAGAACTTTTGACTAGGTGAACCGATTTTTGTGATTCTTTTTTTTTGTTAAAAAGCTAGTGCTTCCCATGCGGTCCCATATTAATTTTATCAAAATCGGTGTATTAGATTATTAGAAAATTAACAAAAACCAAAAATAATAATGCAAAAATGTACTAAGTTGTTGCGATGGGAGTCGGTTTTTTAACGTGTTTAGAGTTATTATTCTTTTCAGTTGAAGTCTATGACATGAGTTACCGTCTGGCTATTATTTCGCTGTACATTCATGGGTGGTGCATTATCAGGTCGCACATTATTGGGACCCTTAATGCATGTTTCGAAATTTAAAAAAGGCGAGCACAAAAGGGCTATATTGAAAACAATATACTATCCTGGGATATTTGTTCCACCTCCAAAGTTCATCATCAGATCTTCCAAATACCAAAAGGAGGCCTCGAAAGCGGCGCTATACATTTCCATACGAAATGAAAATGAAATGAAACGAAATGAATAGTGCTTGTATGGCCGCCAGCCACGGAAGTCTACCTTAAATTTAATGATTCTATTTTTTTAAAGACACAGATCTGTCCTTGTCTTTAAGAAAAATGATTCTGATGCTTAAATTTAGTTTACTTCTGTCAAATAAGTTAAATCGTGTGTTACACTGAATCGACACCATTGTTCCCTTAAGGCACCTACGTCCCTAAAATAAGCAACTCGAACGGAACAGCTTGGAAATAAAGTTCTTGTCGTACTCGTACTGCAACGTGGCTGTTACGTCAATCGCTGCGGACGAATCGTGCGAAAATTGTGGTTTTTAATTTCCGAAAAGTAAGAAAACAAAACAATTTTATATTGTTTTATTAAGAAGTTTATAAATTATCATAATGCTTTGATTAAAATTGCAGCAGTTCTATGGTTGCAACTAAAAAAGAAGTGTGCATTAGATTATTTTTTTTCTTTAGTTCTGTGTTCATTACAGCTCATATACGTCCCCACCGAGGGGCTCGAGCCTACCCTGAATCAGGGCGATTAGGCCTTAGTCGACCACGCGGGCCCAGTGCGGGTTGGTCGACTTCACACACAACCTTCGAGTTTCTTCGCAGGCGTGTGCAGGTTTCCTCACGATGTTTTCCTTCACCGTTAAAGCAATCGGTAAGTATGTACGTAAGTTTTTGAAAAACTCATTGGTACATTGGCCGTCCAGATTTGAACCCGGTACCTCTGGTTAGATGTACCGAGTCGTTACCGGTTGAGCCACCGACGCTTTTTAGTTCTGTGTATTAAAATAGAATTCAAGGAAATCCAAATCACTCCTCATGTCCTGTAAATTACAAAACATTTTTTTTTTCGATAAAAACTCCTTAATTGAAGTAAAACGTGGTTACAAAGATGGTCGCTGGCGGCGATATAAACCTTAACCCTATATATAGAGTTAAACACCAAAAATACCTTAATATTATTCCCACTTGTGCTTCTTCGTAAAGAGGAAAAGCGGTCTAGAGAATAGGTATTTGAATAAAATGTTTCTGTCTCCCTCCTCCGCACCTCTCCGTATACAGCAAGAAAGGGATAACTGCAGCGCAGACCGATAATAGGCACTAAAATTAACCGAAACAGCATTTCGTAGTCCCCATTTTCCTCCTCCAAAACTTGAGCAATAATTTTTTTTTTCAAAAATAATTAAAAAACGCTTTACTGATGAATGCCCATTATTTTTTGGTGGGTGTCTGAAAATGACGTTTCAATTGGGCAATTTTCTCAGTTTTTGAAGGCTCCTACTTCATATAATAATTAGAATATGAGAAATAAATATTAAATAAATAAATATTCTGGGACAAATCACACATGGTCATCTGGCCCAAAGTAGGATTCCCTGTGTTATGGGAACCAGAGACTGATATACATACTTATATACGTTTAAATACATACATATATAGATATATAACACCCAGACACCAGGGCAAACAAATCTGCTCATCACACAAATGTTTGCCCTGGGTGGGGATCGAACCCACAATCCCTTGGATCAGTAGTCATGAGCACAAACCACTGAGCCACCGAGTCAGTCAAGAGAAAAAACAAAACATGGGGGCATGTCCATGGTGGAGATAGGTTTGATGGAAAAAATATTTTTGCTCTATTGCCATTATCCTGGGAGGTTACAGGGGACTACGTTTGTATGGAAAAAATGGCGCCCGCGTTTCCTCTTAACAGTGTAATTTTATACGCAGTCATAGCAAAAATGAACAATAAAAGACCAGCAATTTTAAACGTACAAACCTTGAAGGCGCTTGCGGGCTGTATGTCAAATGCTTGACATTATCATCGTATGTCCAAACTTACCCCGAAAATTTTGGGACAAAAAATTGTTCCCCGTTTTTAAAATGGGTGGAATTTTTAGTTTCAACGATAGCGTTGGACAGGTTGTCGGAATTAAAACAGCGCCTCGGGCGATTTGTTTGAAAAATGTCCGTTTTTAAGCTAAATTATATCGCGGTGTGGTCCCCAAACATTTCCGGAACTCGACCGGCCATTTAATTTGTCCGCATAATGTTCGCTCCCCTGACACATATTCATCATATCAGACGAAGTACGTCCACTGCTGGACATAGGCTCCCCCAAGGATCTCCACGACGACCGGTTCTGCGCTGCCCGCATCCAGCGGCTTCCCGTGACCTTCACCAGGTCATCGGTCCACCGAGTGGGAGGCCTGCCTACACTACGCTTTCCGGTGCGTGTTCACCACTCGAGAACTTTACTGCCCCAGCGGCCATCTGTTCTACGAGCAATGTGCCCCGCCCACTGCCACTTAAGTTTAGCAATTCTGAGAGCTATGTCGGTTACTTTGGTTCTCCTACGGATCTCCTCGTTTCTGATTCGATCACGCAGAGAAACTCCGAGCATAGCACGCTCCATTGCCCTTTGGGTGACCTTGAGCCTTCTTATGAGGCCCATAGTAAGCGACCATGTCTCAGTTCCGTATGTCATCGCCATGTCATCACATACCAGTGATGACATACGGACACATATTATCAGCTTTAATTTTTACAGGAATACTTGCGATGCTGGTAAAGTGTCAGTTTTAATAATAATTATTATTATTTTTTTGTCGGACTAAAAAATACATATGGTACAAAATGCAATATCACATTTACAAACAATATAAAGTATGTATATATAAAAAGTAAGTGTGTGGTTTTATGAAACCACGGTAAAAGTGAAACTTTACAGAGGACGAAACGATCATGATTGCTCTCGCTACGGTACAGAGGACGAAACGATCATACCGTCAGACGAAAGCGACCGTCACGCGACATGCAACACACAGAAGAAAAAAATTGAGACGATGTAATAAAAGTTTCACTTTAAAAAGATCACATTCATTTTATATTAAATTGGTTAAAACAAAATTTATCAAGTTAAACACAAAAAGAAATGAAATTAAATATAAACCAAATCTGATTAAAAATTAATATTAAATTAAGTTGCCAATAAGTGCCGTGTAAGTTTTTCCGTGTAGTCAGTGTTTTCACTTTTTTCAAAACAAACGAGGGGGCCCCGTGCTGTTACGCAGATTTTTTTGTTATGGACATCGAGCGAGAGTGCGCGGCGGGCGACTCGCAACCCGCAAGCGACTCGCAATCGACGTTGCAAGGTGTGCGAGAATATGCGCGTTGAATGTTCACAACTAGCTTCCCTCCAATACAACCAATTTAAGTGGGCAATAGCTTAGCATAAATGAAAGAGCTCGTTCTTGCGAGTGTTCTAAGACTAAAACGAATTGCTTACTTCAATTAGAGCCGGAGATGTTTAAAAAGAAAGAAAAGGAAATTGCGTTTGGGTATAACTTAAGAAGAGCGATAGTTAGGTGATTTTCAATGCTTGACGACAAATCTGTGTATTCATCATCACATCAGCTCATATATACGTCCCCACCGAGGGGCTCGCGCATACACTGAATTAGGGCGATCGGGCCCTAGGCGACTACGCAGGCCCAGTGCGGGTTGGTCAACTTCACACACAACCTTCGAGTTTCTTCGCAGATGTGTGCAGGTTTCCTCAGGATGTTTTCCTTCACCGTTAAAGCAATCGGTGATTATATGCACGTAAGTTTCTAAAAACTCATTGGTACATCGGCCGTCCAGATTTGAACCCGGCACCTCTAGTTAGGAGGACCGAGTCGTTACCGGTTGAGCCACCGACGCTTATAGATAGATGACAGATAGATAGATTCTTATAAAAATATATATATTTATTTACTTAAGTAAATAAACGATACGTTCCCGATTTAATTAGATAATAAATCAGTGTTCATTAAAAAAAATCTTGTGTTCTTCGATGATTTCAATATACTGTACGTCCGTTTTAGTCGACCGCATCTAAAATATTGACAACGCGGAACCCTCTATCCCTATTCCCCTAATCATAATAATTAACATCAAATTTCCATCGATTCCTCGGTTTCCCATTTTCTCAATGAGTTATTTACGAGGCCGCCCTAAGCCCCTTCACCCAAAAGGGTGCTGTCATTATTTTAGATAGGATTAACTGGTTCCCAAACTGGGTCCCATCTGTCGCTGTTCGTCAGCCATCCGAAGACTCGTCCGGAATTTAAGTAGAACGTGCTAAGTCTACGCCCGGAATTGCGGATTAAGATTTTCCGTTTCGGCGGCAACTACGTTATTTCGAGATTTCTAAGTTTGGTTCATCCTTATTTTGGAGAACAGTTTATACAGATGACCGGGAATTCATCGTTTGCAGGCGGCTCATTTGCAATAATAAAAAGTCTTATAAAGTAGGGGTCAAATTTCAAGCGTTTTCGTCACTTTCTATCAGGTGAGATGATTCCAAGGGCTTACTAATTGTGGATATTAAAAAAAAACGTTTTGGAGTTATGTATTTTTTTTCAATAAGTTTTTGTGACTCCAAAAAACAAGGTATGTTTTTGCTTTATTTGAAAGCAAGTGAACTATCAATTTATTAAAAAGTAGAAATTACCCTTAACTTTAAGGAAGCAAGCTTCAACTTTTTTTCTTTTTCTTATTCACAATGGTAAGCTTTTAATGTCACCGTAAAACAAAAAAAAAACAATTAATTACCTAACTTAATTAAGTTAAGTATGAATACAAATATACCTACAGTTTTTACAGAAATTGCTTATAAGTAATTAACCGCCTCCGTGGCGTAATGGTTAGTCTATAAGCTTCACACCAGGAGGTCGCGGGTTCGATTCCCGGCGGGGTCAACTTTGTAAGACTCGGTTTGGTTGGTGGTAGGGCATTTTCATAGCCCGCCTGGCTAGCTATCTTATAAGTCTTGCCGCCAAAAATCAGTGTTAACAGCATTGATGTGCTCCAGCTTGAAGATTAGATAGCCAGATCCCCATTGCGTTGGCGAATCGTGGCAAGCCCGCTTCCATCTTCGGCATCATCGTCACTTACCATCAGGTGAAATGATGCCAAGGGCTTACTTGCTTGCTTAATTGTGAATTGAAAAAAGTTTGTAAATTACAAAAAAACAATTTAATAGCAATAAGTTTTGTTCAATAATCATCATATCAGCTCATATTCGTGTCCACCGAGGGGCTTGAGCCTACCCTGAATTAGGTCGTTTGGGCCTTCGTCGACCAGGACCCAGTGCGGGTTGGTCGACTTCACACACAACCTGCGAGTTTCTCCGCAGGCTTGTGCAGGTTCCCTCACGATGTTTTCCTTCACCGCAAAAGCGTCGGATAAACGTACATATGAAATCGAAATTCGATATCACATTGGTACGTGGCAGGATTCGAACCACGACCTCCCGGACAAGAGGCGGCGGCCCTAGCCGTTACGCCACCGACGCTCGACGAACTGTAATTATATTGTTTTGTCATTTTGTATCGAGACGTTGTTCAATCAATCACTCTTCGGATATTGACCATGTACGTGCATAAATACATATATTGTAACCGTTACCGGTCGCTTAGTTACCGTTAGATTTTACTAGCGTGTCGATATTGGCGATGATGTGTGTGAGAGACAGCTTTTGTCTTACAAATTACTCGTTTATTTCGTCTTGGTTAATGGTCGTAAACACTGTAATTAATTATAAGTTGTCATTATAATTAAGGCGAAGCGTTGAAAACTTTGATCGCAGGAATCTCGATTTTTCTCAGCAGTCACGAATCATATGAAATTGATATTTTGTTACCTGATTATTCATTTCAATGACTTCATTTTGTCAGTTGCTGAAATACGATTCGTTAACTTATATAACAGAAAAACTATATCAAAGAAACCTCTTTTATAAAACAGAGTTTTTCATTCTGCCAGCAAACCAGACCGGTTTAAACGTCTGAATTTTTCTCTTTCGATTCGTTTAAACACACACTTAAATATGCTGGTTGGATTTTTTAAAATTAATTGTAATAGTTTAATTGAAACTAAAAAACATTGAAAAAGTGCACAAGTGTGGTTCTTTTCTTTACTCTTTACACGTAATGAAAAAAATAACGGCCAAGTGCGAGTCGTAATAGCTCAACGAGGGTTACGTAACACAACATAAAAAAAGGAACTTTAAAAATAATAATCAAAAACTATACATCATAAAAATAATTAAAAATCTGTTTAAGCTTGTGCCAATGAAGCCCTTTCATACGATACCCCACATGACACGGTCAACTCAATTCAAAATTTGGACCGCCGTTCCTTGCAAATTGATTATACGTACTTTAAATCAATACTATATTTTTTTATGATTTAATTACAAATGTATAGTTTCAGATTTTTCCCTATACAGATAAGACAGTATTACTTGCCAAATTTCATAGGTCTATGTTAACGAAAATACCCTTTCAATTTTGATTAATTGAGAGTGTCGAAATATATGTTTTTTGTGGCATAAAAGACCGTATCTTTTTTTACGTTAATCTAGAATTTTGATTTTTTCTTATCAAATTATATCGTAAAAAAATCTATGTAAGTGATTGACGACGAAAATAAAGTACTTAATTTAAATTTAGATGGTGGATGCGTGACGGAAGTGTGGTCGGGCGAGGCGAACGGAAGTTGAGATGGATATATAATTAGTGAAGATAGAAAGAGAGATACTATTTATTTTTGTTTACCAACAATATCGGTTGCGAAGGCAACAATATCGGTTGTCAAAACAATCAAAACAAACATATAAGATAAAAAAAGATTTGATAGTTTTCAGAGGACAATAAAACTCTTTTCATAAACTGTCTATACCACCATATGACAAAAAGATTTGATTATTTTCTGAAGACTAAGTATTTACTTTCATACATATAGATGGAGCTAAAGAAGTTTTACTTCCGTCGTGTGGTCTAAAGCAACTCGTATTTTTTTTAAATTTGGAACCGTGTATTTTTTTAATTTATTTGAGCATTGGTCTTTTTGAGCATAAAAACTCTTTTCAAAGAGGTTTTTCGAAAATTATTTGAAGTACTTTTGTTTGACCTTATGTAACAACGCCTCATCTTCCTTCACGTAGCCCTAAGAAAGCCGTCGTCACCACTATTCGCTTAAGCCGAGGCATTTGCAAAACAGTTGTCTCTGTTTTTTCCTTTACGTGTAAAGAGTCAAGAAAATAACCACACTATTGCACTTCTTCAATGTTTCACCTTGTTATTTCTCTTAAGACTTCAATTTAAAAACTAAAATTAAGCAGATTCTCTATAGTACTTAAAAAGAAATATTTTCATATAAAAACTATTTTTTTTTTTTTTTTTATTCACAATTGGTAAACCCGTGAAACGAATTGGTAAACTATGTGCAAATTTAAAAATTTTATCAATAAAAAATTCGTTTTAGACTTTTTTTTAGACGTTGTAGACCTGTTTTTGGGATTTTTTATGATCGAGTAAAGTACACACTATCGTGTAACATATTAGAACATTCCTCAGACAAAATCCTTAAGTATGTCCAATATTTTTTGCAAGACCGATATTTTAGTAGTGATTACCCAAAAATTTGATCCAGCAAAAGGGTTTCTCCGTTTCTCCACCGGTGCCTCGCCTGAACCACATCACCGCTCGCTTGGAGCAAGGAGTAATGTGACCAGACTCAGAACGGTCGCCGCAAACTGCCACTTGGGCTAGTCGAGTGGGGCTACAATGAGATGCCGTCGGTAATCTGTTTGCAACATTTTCTTTACCTTTAGTCTAGTTTGCAAGTAACTAGTTTTCAGTAACTAGTTTGCAAGTAACTAGTTTGCAAGTAACTAGTTTTCAGGTACCACTTCTCCATTTCTTTGAATCATCTTTCCATGCCTTTCTTACACTTTGCATCTCTATTCTAGTCATTATATCCTTACTAATATTATAAATGTGCAAAAGTGTTTTTTTGTAACCTTTTCACGCTTCAACACCTTTACCAATTTTGATAAAATTTAGCATGCAGGTAGCCTGTGTCACGGGGAAGGACATAGGCTACTTTTTATCGCGTAATGGTTAGTTCATTCGTTTCACACCAGCAGGTTGGGGGTTCGATTGCTGGCGATGTCAACTTTGTAAGACTCGGTTTGGATGGTGGAAGGTCATTTTCATTGCCCGCCTGGCTAGCTACCACCATCTTATCTAAGTTTTGCCGCCAAACATCAGTGTTAACAGCATTGATGTGTTCCGGCTTGAAGATAAGATAGCCAGATCCCAATTGCGTTGGAGAATCTTTTAAAGCCCTCTTCCATCTTCGGCATCATCGTCGCTTACCATCAGGTTAGATGATGCCAAGGGCTTACCAATTGTAAATAAAAAACAATGATAATTATGTGTACACCCTTAATCTAATTAAACTAATTAACGTAGAAAGGCCTCAAAGTACCGACTAATTATAATTTTTATGACGTGTAAACAAGATAGTGCATCACACAAAAACATTGTGTTTATAATGTTTGTTTGCTATCGTGTTGGTCCATGACGACGGTATCATGTGGAGAGTGAACCAATAGCCTGTATCCACAGGCGGAGTGTGCATTAAGTAAGTGGGCCAAGTGATAAGATGTAGCGTATAAAGACTAGTTTATTCTTGAAATTGAAATTGTTATGACGTGTAAACAAGATAGTGCATCACACAAAAACATTGTGTTTATGTAGGTGTTTATGTTTGTTTGCTATCGTGTTGGTCCATGACGACGGTAGCATGTGGAGAGTAAACCAATAGCCTGTATCCACAGGCGGAGTGTGCATTAAGTAAGTGGGCCAAGTGATAAGATGTAGCTTTTAGGGAATATTTCTTATCGTGTGGCTCAATTAGTCGTGCTATCCAAGGGACAGACGACGGCGGTTGCCTGGTGGTGTTGCACTTAGTATCAGCCGCGGTCACGTGTAGGTCATTTTAGATTTACACCTACGGGCGTGTGCAACGCGACCTTCATACATTTCTGGTATCAGATGTGCAGGTTTCCCACGATGTTTTCCTTCACCGTTAAAGCAATCGGTAACATATGGTCGTAAGTTTCGAAAAACTCAGTGATACATTAGCTGGCCGAATTTGAACCTGGGACCTCTGGTTAAGAGGACCGAGTCGTTACCGATTGAGCCACTGACGCTTGGGAACGAGGATGCGTTAATGCGTCAAAGTACGAGAGAAACGCTGTAGCTCGTCACTCGCATCGGCCATAAAAGCTTACCGCACTAAAGTACACAACTTACCCCGAGCGGCGTGAATTTACGATTGTCGCTGTACGGAAACTGCATTACACCTCGCCCCGAAGGGATGATTGCAGCGCAGATTTTTGCAGCAGCAGCTGGAGGGTTGAGAGGGGTGCACAACGGTTTTCGTGATGGATTATTTATTGCATCATATTTTGCTCTACCATTGGGCACGAGGATGCGTTAATGTGTCACAGTATGAGAGAAACGCTGTCGCTCGTCACTGGCACCGACCATAAAAGCTTACCGCACTAAAGTACACAACTTACCCCGAGCGGCGTGAATTTACGATGCGCGCTGTACGGGAATGCGTTACGCCTCGCCCCGAAGGGATAGCAGCGCAGATTTTTGCAGCAGCAGCTGAAGGGTTGAGAGAGGTGCACAACGGTTTTGGTGATGGATTATTTATTGCATCATATTTTGCTCTACCATTGGGCACGAGGATGCGTTAATGTGTCACAGTATGAGAGAAACGCTGTCGCTCGACACTGGCACCGACTATAAAAGCTTACCGCACTAAAGTACACAACTTACCCCGAGCGGCGTGAATTTACGATGCGCGCTGTACGGGAATGCGTTACGCCTCGCCCCGAAGGGATTGCGGCGCAGATTTTTGCAGCAGCAGCTGAAGGGTTGAGAGAGGTGCACAACGGTTTTCGTGATGGATTATTTATTGCATCATATTTTGCTCTACCATTGGGCACGAGGATGCGTTAATGTGTCACAGTATGAGAGAAACGCTGTCGCTCGTCACTGGCACCGACCATAAAAGCTTACCGCACTAAAGTACACAACTTACCCCGAGCGGCGTGAATTTACGATGCGCGCTGTACGGGAATTGCGTTACACCTCGCCCCGAAGGGATTGCAGCGCAGATTTTTGCAGCAGCAGCTGAAGGGTTGAGAGGGTTGCACAACGATTTTGTTTGTTTGTTTGTCTCGTCTATTTTTGCAAACTTCCAAAAGTTCTTTTGTTTTTCTAACTGGGTTATTTCTAGGCTTCTGTTCAAACTTTGAGCATTATGTAATTGAATTTGGTCTAAGTTACAAAAATACCCGTGTTATTATTGCAAATATAAAAATACAAATTTCCTTTTTAAATTAAAAACTTAATTTCTCCTGTTAGAAAGTGACGATGTAGTCAAGTATGGTACACTAAAACTAAAATAATGCTTATTCACTCTCGCCTTGAAGATCCCCATATTGTAATTTGTAAGAGTTGGGAAACACAGACGCAGGCAAGGAATCTCACTCCATCAATTCCAAGGAATCCCACTCCAAAATGTTAAGAAAAGATACAGATTGTCCCCTGATAGGGTAGCGAGTACTACAAAAACCATAAACTACACTATATCTGATTCGATGTGATCAAATTACTGTCCCTGCCTGTTAGGAAAAGTTTCGTGGCTTCGATTCCCACTCAGGACACGGTTCATGGTATTTTTTGTGACTGAATTGATATCTTCCTTTTGGTCCCTATAATATAGAAAATCACAGCTTTGAGCCAAATAAAATGACGTGTGACTTATATAGAACAGTTTAACAAACAGTGAAATACACCTACATACCTATACTCTTCGTTTTACAATGCAATAGTTACAACTACATGCTAATTTTTACCAAGACGTTGCCACTCACTTATCTATCATATAGAAAATCATAGCTTTAAGCCAAATAAAATGACGTGTGACTTATATAGAACAGTTTAACAAACAGTGAAATACACCTACATACCTATACTCTTCGTTTTACAATGCAATAGTTACAACTACATGCTAATTTTTACCAAGACGTTGCCACTCACTTATCTATCATATAGAAAATCATAGCTTTAAGCCAAATAAAATGACGTGTGACTTATATAGAACAGTTTAACAAACAGTGAACTACACGTACGTACACAAACTCTTCGTGGTACAAACGTTACAATTACATGCTTATTTTAATCTAGACGTTGCCACTCACTTCCCTATTATATAGAAAATCATAGCTTTGAGCCAAATAAAATGATGTGTGACTTATATAGAACAGTTTAACAAACAGTGAACTACACGTAAGTACACAAACTCTTCGTGTTACAATGCAAACGTTACAACTACATGATAATTTTAACCAAGACGTTGCCACTTGCTTCATTGTGTTTTTGTTTCTGACATCTTCCTTCTGGTCCCTATCATATAGAAAATCATAGCTTTGAGCCAAATAAAATTATGTGGACTTATATATGTCGAAGGGGGGGGGGGGGTTGGTAAGGTTATGGATGGCCTCGTGGTTCACGTCCTTAACTATTTCGGTCGTGGGCGTCGAAATAATAATGCAGCTATATCTCAGAAGTCCTCTTTCAACAGTCTTGATCATTCGGTAATCGAAATTGTACAGGATGCCTTGGATAACAATGGATGCAAACGCGGTGATCCCAGCGATAGCGTGACACGTATCTTTTGCTCACAGATCACCACTACTTGTGTTCTGCTCGACGCTCCGTCAAGAAGTGTCCGCCTCGAGACTGACGTCCAGCTAATATGGCTTCTCCACAGATCTAATAAATTCTCAACTCAGTGCTGCTACCTTAATCGCAAACAGCCCTCCGTTAATACGTCATCTTTGCTACCACAAACGATCGTCTCACGAGTACAAGCGATTGTCACGCCACCACCGGTTTCACCCAGGTACTAATACCTGACGTTTGATCCAAATTAAGTTTAACGATCTATGTAAACTTATCTCGAGCTGTTATCGGTCTTGTTTTCAATGACGCTCCGACATATAGAACAGTTTAACAAACAGTGAACTACACAAACTCTTCGTGTTACAACTACATGCTAATTTTAACCAAGACGTTGCCCCTCACTTAGATAATCATAACTTTGAGCCAAATCAAATGATGTTGGATGGAAGAAATCGCTTAAAGCGATAAGTCCGCTTTTGCATATCATTGTTTATTTTGCTAGTTAATAAGTTTTTTCATTTTTGTATATTTGGTGTGCAATAAAGGATATTTATCTTATCTTATGATGTGTGACTTATATAGAACAGTTTAACAAACAGTGAACTACACGTACGTACACAAACTCCTCGTGTTGCAAACGTTACAACTACATGCTAATTTTAACCAAGACGTTGCCGCTCACTCTATGGTGTTTTTAATAAAGAAAATCATAGCTTTGAGCCAAATAAAATGACGTGTGACTTATATAGAACAGTTTAACAAACACTGAACTACACGTACGTACACAAACTCCTCGTGTTGCAAACGTTACAACTACATGCTAATTTTAACCAAGACGTTGCCGCTCACTCTATGGTGTTTTTAATAAAGAAAATCATAGCTTTGAGCCAAATAAAATGACGTGTGACTTATATAGAACAGTTTAACAAACACTGAACTACACGTACGTACACAAACTCCTCGTGTTGCAAACGTTACAACTACATGCTAATTTTAACCAAGACGTTGCCGCTCACTCTATGGTGTTTTTAATAAAGAAAATCATAGCTTTGAGCCAAATAAAATGACGTGTGACTTATATAGAACAGTTTAACAAACACTGAACTACACGTACGTACACAAACTCCTCGTGTTGCAAACGTTACAACTACATGCTAATTTTAACCAAGACGTTGCCGCTACGCAAACTGCAAAATTTAATAGTAAAACTTTGTTTAATATAACACTTAACTCAGCATAATGCGGGATAAGTGCGGATTTGGCTTGGCTTAGCGCAACTTTAGCTACGCTCGAATAATATTTATACTAGAATTACGCGGTTTCGCGTCTTAGATAAGCACAAATAATACTTATAGTAAACCATAATTAATTTAGACAACTCTATCTTTTTATTATCATCATATCAGCCGAAAGACGTCCACTGCTGCACAAAGGCAAAGTATATATATTAGTACTAACATACAGTATGGACATTCCCTGCCGCTCTCTAGATTGCTACCTCACCCCCTCGTCACCCAGATTGATACAGATTGGTTATAGTTTGCTTTATTCCTTTTTGGAAATGTCATTTCTGGCCCGTAGTATGAAGTGTCCAGGGTGTGGTAATAGTACGGAACCTGCTAACGTGAATGGACTAGGATACATCCGTTTTGTTAATTGATTGATTGAAAACACTTTATTGCACAACATAAGAGAAAAAAAAAGAAACAATGATTAAGGAAGTTGTACATATAGGCGGTCTTATCCCTAACAAGCGATCTCTAATAAAATAATTATACAATACACTAGAAAAACAAATTGTTATTCCATTTTCCATTCCACGTTCTTGCACTCGAATCCAGATAATGACGTCATTATCTCCATGAAAGCTCCAGCTCTGCCTACAGAGATATTTAATTTAACAAAAGGAGGGTAGATATACATTTTCACTTTCCACCCGCCGCTGGCAAAACCGTGACCGTGACCCAGTTCTTTATTTGAAAAAAAAAAAGAAAAAAAACACCACTTTGATATTTTTCTTTTTTCTTTTCCGATTATACGGTTAGCAATTTGTTCAGTGCTGAGGCGAAAAAAACGAATTGTACACGAAATTCTATCGATAAATCTGCTGGTTTTCTTTAGCGGGGAGTACATTTGAAAGATTTATTCCCTTTCCGCGAATGCTAGTTATAAATAGCGGGAAAAAAGCTTTGTACGCACGCATTCCTCTACAATCCGATTTGAATTTGAAATTCGAATTAGGTACGATAGATGGTTTTCTCTTTTTTCCATAGACAAAAAATATATATTTCAAAATGTCTAAACTTTCGTTACCACGAGTTTGCATGTGGCGTAGTGTTTATTCCACTAGCTTAACACCTGGAGGTTGCTGGTTCGATTCCTGGCGGGGTCTTACCATGTAAGACTCGGTTTGGTTAGTGGTATGACATGGCATGACCAACATCTTATCCAAGTCTTACGCGTTCCGAAATGAAAATATCATAGCCAGTTTCCCATTGAATTGGGGAATCTTAATATATAAGGTATATATTTATGTCTTTGTAATTTATCTTTATTGTTATGTATTAATTTTTAGTTGCACATGCACCCACCCGCTATCGTTTCACTTTCTCGTCTCCTCCATTTACCAAAGGTTAGCTGGAAGAAATCGCTTAAATCGATAAGTCCGCTTTTGCATATCGTTGTATATTTTGATAGTTAATATGTTTTTAATTTCTGTATATATTTGGTGTGCAATAAAGAATATTTATCTTATCTTAAAAATCGTCACTTACCATAAGATGAGATGACGCCGCAGGCTTAATCATTGAAATGCTTGTAAGTCCTTTCAATAAACCTTACATTCTCGCGTGTCGCGATTCCGTATCGGCAACCCCCACAATTACAAAAACCTGCAGCTATAGAACATTAAGTTATGTCTGCGTGACCTATTTATTTTGAGGAGGTAACAATTTCATCTCAGCTGGTCTCAGCATAAACCATATGCGCCCTTTCAAAGGGCTTATTTACATTTGTGTTTTGTTCATTTCGCCCTGTTGTATACAGAGATATATATATATATATATATATATAGCATATCTCTGGTTGTATACATACAATTTTCCATCAGAGTGGATATGAATTCGAAAATTTAATTCAAGTCTCTCGAATTTAGAATATGTAATGTATACGTTGTATAATAAGAATAAAAAATCTTTTTTTTTGGCGACGTACATTCGTTTTTAGTATTATTCTATTCTCATCATGTCGGCCTGTATACGAGTCCCCACCGAGGGGCTCTAGCCTACCCTGAATTAGGGCGATCGGGTATTAGTCGCCCGCGCGGGCCCAGTGCGGGTTGGTCGACTTCACACACAACCTGCGAGTTTCTCTGTCATTTCTCCTTTCATCAGGCGTGTGCAGATTTCCTCGCATTGTTTTCCGTAGCCGCAAGAGCGTCGGATAAACGTACATATGAAATTGAAATTGGAAAACTCATTGGTACGTGGCAGGATTCGAACCACGACCTCCCGGACAGGAAGTAGCGGCCCTTGCCATTACGCCATCGACGATCTAATCTATTACGTTAAAAATCATTTTATCAAAGGCAATTTGCGTGGCTCGATTTTGGGAGGGGACTATCTAAGTTTGCCGTCGACTCGAAAAGAAGAAGAAAATCATTTTTTCTATAGTAATAGCTACTAACATTGTCTATCTGTTAATATTCCCGCATAAACTAGGTAGCAGCCTAGTTAATTAATAAATAGTGGTGGAGGGCAACTTGATACTACGCAGCCTAGCCTCTGTAATACTAAGAAGTTAATTAAACCTTAATTAGTCAAGGATGTTGAATTAATAAGAAGTTCCCTCTGTTAGCCACGAGAAATGGGATTGGATTACGCACAGAAACTGTAGGTAATTCAGGATAATTGTTTTGTATGAAACTAGAGTATTTTGCTCGTGAGGTTTTAAGAACAAATCCTCTTGGATGTCAAAAGCGAGGGAGTGGCATGTGTTTGCCACAAAAGTTCTAATTTCTGCCAAGTTAAACATGTTAGCTTAGGTATGTGTATAAAAAAAAACCGGTAAAGTGCGATTCAGAACCGCGCACAAAGGGTTCCGTACCATCATACTAGTTGGCGCTAGTTTCTTCACGTTTCAAAAAAAGGAGACTCACTTTTTCTAATTTTTTGTATTTGTTGTAATACTGGCAACAGAAATACATCATCTGTGAAAATTTCAACTGTCTAGCTATCACGGTTCATATACAGCCTGGTGACAGACAGACGGACAGCGGAGTCTTAGTAATAGGGTCCCGTTTTTACCCTTTGGGTATGGATCCCTAAAAATGAACCTATAAGTAGTCGCATATGATGTGTAATATCTGACGTAAGTGAAAACCTACTGGCTTTCCGGCCTCGCATTAGGCGGCATAGCCTTGTTTCCTTGGCCTTCGTGACTGGAAAAAAACGCATTTTCTGTTACACACTTCCGTCCTTTTTTACGAAATCACTCCCAGCAGGAAAGCGAGAGTAAATAATAAAAAATAATCTACTTCTCATCCCTTCATAAGCAGGGGGCTTGGCAGTTTTAGCATTTAACGCAAATAATTTAGTGATACTTAAGCCCTGGAAACCACGATAGTAATTTGCAACGCTTCCATTGCGTGTACGTTCACTCGCTCGATCAGAAATCGGGACGGACCTGCTTCCAGGATCGACAGCCATCCCAAAAGCGTGACTTTTGCCCCCGGAATAGACGGGCGGGGGAGGGGTATTGATCGCCCTGACTCGGCCACTTCGGGCTCTTTCGGGTACACTCGGTCAATCTCGGCGAGGCTCGGGCCTCCCGTCATAGTTTCAGAATCCACACGCGGCGGTCAGTGTTGTCAACTTTGCTATAAGGAGTGGGAGGAGTTGATTTTGAAGTTTATAATTGGGACAAGGTTAGGGGGGTCAGGTCTTCAATTAATCGGTCAGGCTCGGGCTTTGTATGAAAGCTAAGGTTTTAAGACGTGGAAGGTGTTCGAAGGTGGGCGTTTTAGGGGTGAGATGATGATGATGAATTTGATCAACTCCCTAAGAATTGTTTGTTTTTGAATTACTCTAGGTTAACATCAGTCAGAGTAAGAGCGTCGGTGGCGTTACGGCTAGGGCCGCCGCCTCCTGTCCGGGAGGTTGTGGTTCGAATCCTGCCACGTACCAATGTGATTTCGAATTTAAATTTCATATGTACGTTTATCCGACGCTCTAACGGTGAAGGAAAAATATCATGAGGAAACCTGCACACGCCTGCGGAGAAACTCGCAGGTCGTGTGTGAAGTCGACCAATCCGCACTGGGCCCGATCGCCCTAATTCAGGGTAGGCTCGAGCCCCTCGTTGGGGACGTATATGAGCTGATATAATAACCCTACTGCCTCAGAAGGAGGGCTATGTTTTTCGAGTGTATATGTAAATTTCTATGTTCCCTGCTACAGCCTAAACTGAAGGATAATAAAAAAACGTATGAGGTATCGTTACATTCGTTTTGATTCCGTGAAAAGAGGGTTAAGTTTTCGCATACAAACAACGAAAAACGCTTCGTCTATACCCATGCAAATTTGTCTGTATGACTGTGTATAATTGGGAAACAGCGACTCCAGACAATTCGATCTCATACAAGATTCCGGACTAAATGTGATGTTCGATCTCGTACCCTTTTTTATGAGTATTGGAAAAGTTTGTAGAGTAATCGTGAGTTCCCGGCAAACTTCCGACGAAATTGACAATAGTTAAATACAAACTGTAAAATCGGAAGGACATTTACTAGTCACTCAGATGAAACCATAACATCATGTTGCTCACGTTTTAAGTACATAGAAAATTGCATGTTTTTTTTTATTATGACTTTTTTTGGTCTACCCTCGAGTCGTAGCAGAAATCAGTGTTTTGCTCCTACAGGGGCAAAGCTTTTTACTGAGCTATGGCCCATTTGAACTGGATCACACTAGTGTAAACTTATTTATTTATTTAAATAATTTTGTTGTTATTTGTTTGTTTCTTCTTTTTTTTATCTAATGTTCTCTTTCTGTTTTTTGCTCTTTTAACTTGTTAAGTTTTTTTTACTTTTTTAATATGTATAATGTACTAGTATCTATGTGAATGTTTACAGTGACAAATAAACGTGTTATCTATCTATCTTTTAAGATGTTCAAAATTTATGGAAAACTCCGTTGGAAATGTTTGTTTGCCTAAATAGTTATTCAGTTCTTGCACGTTGTCCACCTAATTAGCACTCCTGGGTCACAGTATTAAGATATGGCTTACAGTAGCGCAACGCCTTTGATGTCGCAAGATGCCGCCAAGACGTAGGTACTAGCAGTACTAGCCCGGAGTTTGTCAGGCTGTGCCCCGCCGCCCGCTGCCCCGCAAGTACCCTTCCGTTGCTCTGCGTAAGTACATTCGTTGCAGCACTGTAGGCCGCTATATTGTAATACTGTGCCTGAGTGGACCATGGGCACTTTTTTCCCGTATCTTACCTCTTAGGTAATAAAATTACTAATTTAATTAAGGAATAAAACGCGAATGCATGAAAAAAATTAACAACCTTTTTGGACAGTCCGATAAAATGCATCCTATCAATCAGGGCATCAAGTCAAATCTAACGACATCTCGCACACCAAAATCCATCAAGCCGTTGGGGCTAAAGGCTCAGCCGAAGACACAGACATACCTACATGCCACTAGTCTTTTCTAATTTGGAACGCCAATGAGTTTTATAGTCTTTTAAAAAAAAAAGAAAAAACTAGTGGCCAGTGCCTATTGTCCTCACCCTCCTTTTTGGACAGACGGGAAAAAATAGAAAAGGTCATTGCCAGTGGTCCACCTCAGTCATTATTTGATGCTGGCCATAATAATCTTGAGAATCAGGCTGTATTTCATGAATCGTGATAGAGACAGTTGAAATTTTCATAGATGATATATTTCTGTTGTCGCTATAACAACAAATACTAAAAATTAGGAAAGTCTCCATACAAAAAACGTTTTTTTTCAAACGTGAACAAACTGGTGCCGTCTAGTACGACTAAAGAACTGAAGAAACTAGCGCCATCTAGTATGATGGTATGGAACCCTATATGTGCGATTCTGACTCGCACTTAGCCGATTTTTGTTTCTTAGCCACGCAATGACATATAATAACTATGCACAATAGGGATGATGACAGCATCAGAAATAAATTATGAACTCTTGATCACTAAATTGCCCTCCTACTTAAACTTCGGAAAACCTTACTCGTTTTTTTTCCATCAAGTCTTCGATTTTTAATTCATCAAAATAACAAAATGAGTACATAAATGACGCTGCAAAACTATGACGTCACGCCTAGGTATTTCAATCATTTTTAGAACAAAATATCGTTTTTGACAGATGATTAAAAGTAAATCAGATGACTAGCATTCGTCATCCCTATTTAATATTATGTTCGCCAAAGTATTTTCTAGAACGATTGATGCCATTCCACACGAGCGGCAAGCCAGCCTGAAACAGAATCACAGCGTTTTCATTTTGGCCACGCACCGCCGCATATTCCGGTCAAAACCGCCCGCCACCGGATCTGGGTCGAATATATACCCACCAGTGTAGCGGCTTAATTGAAAAAGTTAAAACGGCCATTTTCGTAAATCGCACCCTTTTTATTTTTTCGAGTTCAACGCGTCTCAGAATATCGTCATTTCTTGTTTTAAACTTTTTTTTATAAGTACTGAGGTGTTACATTCAGCGAGAATAGGTACCCTGATATTTTTTTCTCTTTTTCGTACGTGATCAAACCGTTAAAAAAGTATTAAAAAGAAGTTTATTATAAGGACTGCAAAGATAGTTTTCATGCAATTTCAATTTAAAGTTTTAAGGCGGTAATATTACAGATTTTCATTATTTTTGACGTCAATTACTCCTAAACGATAGAAACCTGAAGGTTGAAAAAAATACCCTTAATGTTGATGAAAAGCTATTAGAAACACGATTGATCAGTTATGCTTACACTGTTACTTTCAAATCTTGTTATGACTAATATTTGAAGTATAATTTAAAAAAATATACAACAATATTTGGTATGGTAATACAAAGTGAGTAATGTTTTTTTTAAAATTTTATTGTTGTTTTTGATTGAAACGAAAAACCATTGAAAAATAGAAAAAGTGTGGTTATTTTCTTTACTCTTTACACGTAAAGAAAAAGACAGAGACAACGGTTCCAATCAATACCTCGCCTTAACGTAGGTAAAATGACGATATTCAATTCAAATTATTGAAAGACTGTAAAGCTATCACTATGGAAAAAATCTATAATATTTTTAAACTAATAAAAAATCCATTTAATTATTTTTTTTTAAATAATATCACTTGATGTATAAAAATATAATTTAGATCCTGTTTTTGGCATTAATTGCAAAATTTCTCGAAAACAAATACTTATTGTTGAATGAAACCAATACATAAAAATCGGTGACTTTAAGATCTTTCATTTTAATTGAACACAAATTGTTTAAAAACTTATTTGAAAGTGAAGAAATTAAATAAAAACATGAAAAAATCAAGAATTGGGCTTTTGGTTTCAACATTTTTGAACTTCTAATTATTAGTGTACACTAAAGTAAAAATATAGTACAAATAACTTTAGGAATTAATTAAAAAATAAAAACCCGATTGCATAAAAACTTAACCCCTCTTTTTTGCCAGTCGGGTAAAAATGTATCCTATGTCACTCACGGGATCAAGACAAATGTAACGACACCTCGCTCTCCAAAAGCCTTCAAGCCGTGTAGGCTACAGAGCAAAACAAATAATTAAATGTTTTTTGCTAGTCGGGTAAAAACAATATATGGTAAAAATGTATCCTCACAGGATCAAGACAATTGTAACGTCACCTTGCACTCCAAATTCAAACAAGAGCGTGCCCAATCCCTACTAATATTATAAATGTGAAAGTAACTCTGTCTGTCTGTTACGCTTTCCCGCAAAAACTACTGAACAGATTTGGCTGAAATTTGGTAGGTAGACAGATTAGGACCTGGATTCAGACATAGGCTACTTTTTACCACGCTCGCGAGCCGCTTGCGGTTCGCGCACTGCGCACCCTCGAAAAGTCATAGAAACGTTGTCCACGCGGGTAAAACCGCGGGAAACAGCTAGTAAATAAATAAAAATACATACATACACAATTGATACATGGTGTTGCTAAATGGGCAAATATCAAACAATATACCGCCGCAGCTGGTTTACAGCGATAATGACAAGCCGTCAAACGAAATATTTTACGTACCCGTGAATTAATGAGATAGTATTCTTATTATGTACCCAATTGTCTAAATTTGGTCAGAATTGCAAATGACAAAGATATATATGTTGATTCTATATCAAATACCATTACCTGAGACTGTAATCTGAATCATGACATTATTTGTAATATACAGTATTTTTTTTTGTTCTGACTATTTAAAAGTGTGTGTAAACACCTATTTGAAATAAATTGTTTTGATTTTGATTTTATCTATTTGACATAGTTCACAGAATCGCTAAACTGAAGTGGCAGTGGGCAGGGCACATAGCTCGTAGAACAGATGTCAGTTGGGGCAGTACAGTTTTCGAGTGGCGACCGCGCACCGGAAAACGTAGCGTAGGTAGGCCTCCCACGCGGTGGATTGAAGACCTGGTGAAGATCGCGGGAAGCCGATGGATGCGGGCAGCGGTCGTGGAAATCTTCGGGGGAAGCCTTTGTCTAGCAGTCGACGTTTTTCGGCTGATATGAAGATGATCATGATGACATAGATTCGAAAAACAACCCTTCTTCTGGCACACTTGAGTAACAACCATATGCCCTAAATAATCAATTGATCTCCCATTCGCAATATTTCAATTGAAGCCTTACGCCACTGAAGGGAATTCATGGGCTTAAATAAAACAGAGCACTCCGCATTATTCAAATAAAGTTTGTTTAGACGATGTAATCTCCTCTTTTTTCCGTGATTTTTCACCAAAGAGGGATTTTCTAACCTAAAACGGACCGGAAAAAAAAGATAATGGAAACAAGAACGCCTCTGTGTGATTTTAGACCCGTTCGCTGAATCGATCTCGAATAGTAATGTTACTTTATTTTGCGTTCAATTGTAGGCATTAGTTTTTCAAAAGGAATTTCTTAAAAGCACTATGTTTGCTAGAGCGTCGGTGGCGCAACGGCAAGGGCCGCTTCCTCCTATCTGGGGGTCGTGGTTCGAGTCCTGCCACGTACCAATGTGTTTTTGAATATCATATGTACGTTTATCCAACGCTCTTACGGTGAGGGAAACATTGTGAGGAAACAAGCACACATCTGCAAAGAAACTCGAAGGTTGTGTGTGAAGTTGACCAACCCGTACTGGGCCCGCGTGGTCGACTAAGGCCCGATCGCCCTAATTCAGGGTAGGCTCGATCCCCTCGGTGGGGACGTATATGAGCTGATATGAAGAATTTGGAAAATACTGCACGACCGACACTCATTGCATGTTTAACTTTTTCAATAAATACCTAAAGGTACTTTGAGTAAGTATTATTGATCCGTATTGTTTGTTGAGCGTCGGTGGCGTAATGGCAAAGGCCGCTACCTCCTGTCCGGGAGGTCGTGGTTAGAATCCTGCCACGTACCAATGTGATTTCGATTTTATATCGTACGTTTATCCGACGCTCTTACTGTGAGGAAACCTGCACACGCCTGCGAAGAAATTCAAAGCTTGTGTGTGAAGTCGACCAACCCGCACTAGGCCCGCGTGGTCGACTAAGGCCCGATCACCCTAACTCTCGGTGTGGGGACGTATATGAACTGATATGATGATTGTTTGTGATATAACGCAACGAAACAAAGACTTAACAACGTATTTCCAAACGTTTGACTTGTAGTACTACGCACATATAATAAAACGCCAAATTTATGACAAAATCCTATCTGGAGCAAATATCGCGTGACATAATTTAGTTACCCACAAAATAGCCTCGTCCAAATAGGATCGTGCATTTACAGAATATTAAGTGGGGCCTACCGTACAATTAGAGTATGTCCATTCGGCGAGAATGCCAAGGGCCATCGCTTAGAACTTCGTTAATTCTTTTTCATGATCTTTTTATTGGAGTTCGGAACAGCGACTGAATGGGACTCGTTAAAAATCTTGGTTCAACAGCGAAGTCCTTGAGAGAACTCCTGAACGGTTCTAATTGTTTTGTTTTTCTTATTAGTTACAGCACAGACGAGATACTAGTTACTTGTTACAGGAAGGGCTCAAAAAAAACTTTAGCAAAAATCAAAAACCTTTTATGCAAACTTTCAGCTTAATCGGAAACCGGGAAGTGGGTCAAAGACACCGAGATAGGTGAAACTAAATTAAACCTTGTACTCCTAATAAATAGAAGTTTTACTATGTAATTAGTAAAAGAGATCCTACATACCTACAAGGTTTCATATAAGAAATGGCCAAGGGAATGTCTGGCTACGCATTGTGTAGATCTTACAAGGTTTCATGTAAGAAACGGCCAAGGGAGTGTGGGACTACGCATTGTGTAGACTTTCAAGGTTTAATATAAAAACGGCAAAGGGAGTGTCGGGCTACGCATTTTGTAAACTTACAAGGTTTCATATAAAAAACGGCCAAGGGAGTGTCGGGCTACGCATTGTGTAGTCCTACAAGGTTTCATATAAAAAACGGCCAAGGGAGTGTCGGATTACGCATTGTGTAGACCTACAAGGTTTTATTTAAAAAACGGCCAATGGTATGTCGGGCTACGCATTGTGTAGACTTACAAGTTTTAATATAAAAACTGCCAAGGGAATGTCGGGCTACGCAATGTGCAGGGTTCCGCAGGCATTATACTCGAACACTTTATTAGAGGATCGGATATAATTTTCATTAACAGTTCCTTTAAAACCCACTTACATGGTTTTTTTATTTATTCACAATTGGTAAGCCCTTGACATTATCTCACCTGATGGTAAGTGACGATGATGCCGAAGATGGAAGCGGGCTTACCAAGATTCCCCAACGCAATGGGGATCTGGCTTCAAAGCCGGAACACATCAATGATGTTCGCATTGATGTTTGGCGACAAGACTTAGATAACATGGTTATAGCTAGCCAGGCGAGCTTAGAAAATGCCCTACCACCAACAAAATTGACCCCACCGGAAATCAAACCCGCGACCTCCTGGTGTGAAGCGAATAGACTAACCATTACGCCGCGGAGGCCGATAATAAGCGTTTGAAAAGAAGTCAGGGACGCAGATCCACGCCAAGAATTTTCCAATAATCGCCTTTTTATTGAGTAAGCAACATGGTTTATGCTAAAAGGAATTCGGTAATTAAACGAATGCTTATAAATATTGGGGAACTAGCTTTTGAGGGTGTGTAGTGCGCGATCCGCAAGCGGCTCGCAAGCGTGCACATAAGTTTTTACCAGATCCCTATCCCAGATCGGGCTATTCTGATTAGTAGTCTATGTCACTTCCCATCCCCTCAACCAATTCTATACGAAAAATCACTTCAATCCGTTGCTCAGTTGCGACGCCGACGTGCGCGAGCGTAGAAATGAGTTTTCTCCAGATCTTTTGGGAACTGTGTCAGAATATGCTTATTAGTAAATTATGTCATTTCCCACCTCCTCAACCATCTCTGTGCAAAAAATCACAATAATCCATTGTTCCGTTGCGATGTAAAAGAA
This sequence comes from Coleophora flavipennella, assembly GCA_947284805.1. Classification (NCBI taxonomy): domain Eukaryota; kingdom Metazoa; phylum Arthropoda; class Insecta; order Lepidoptera; family Coleophoridae; genus Coleophora; species Coleophora flavipennella. Next base: position 8,252,603 of record OX369301.1, read on the forward strand.
ATTAACCAAAAAATAGTATTTTTGCAGTTCCCTCAGGAACTTCATTGGACTATGCTACTTTACGGGATAAAAAGTAGCTTATGTCCTTCCCAGTGACACAGGCTATCTGCATGATCAATTTTATCAAGATTGGTCGAGGTATTGAAGCGTGAAAAGATAACAAACAAACACATCTACACATACTATATTAGTAAGGATTTGAAAGGTGAACCAGAGTTTTTCAACCGACTTCCAAAAAGAAGGAGGTTCTCAATTCGACTGTATGTTTTTTTTAATGTGTTTTACCTCAGAACTTTTGACTGGGTGAACAGATTTTGATGATTCTTTTTTTTATTTGAAAGCTAGTGCTTCACTGCTTACCGTGTGGTCCCATATTAATTTTATCAAAATCGGTGTAGTACTTTATTAGAAATTAACAAAAATCAAAAATAATAATGCAAAATTGTACGAAGTTGATGCGATGGAAGTCGGTTTTTTAACGTGTTTAGCGTTTTCAACTGTTAAAGAGTCAAATGGACATAACAGAAATTTTCTATTGTGAAATAGGGCATGAAATGTATGTTCTAATGTATTTTAAAAGGCAGACAAAGGAAAGAAGGCAAGTATATTTTACAGCTATAGAGAAAAAGCGTCGGTAGCTCAACCAATTACGAATCGGCCCACCTAACCGGAGGTGCCGAGTTCAAATCCGGACGGCCAATGTACCCAATGAATTTTTCGAAACTTTCGTACATATACTCACCGATTGCTTTAACGGTGAAGGAATACATCGCAAGATTCAAGATTCTAGGTATTTATTCAAAATAGGTGCTAACTACACTCTTTCTGATAGTCATAAATTAATAATTACATAATTTCATTTGTTAAAAATCCAGAAATAAACAATCATTAGTTAGAAATAAACTAGATTATGTCATTAGAACATGAAAACAATATGACACGAAAAGTTATACACACAATTATTGAATGTCATTGAAACCTTTGACAAGAGTAGGCCAGTTCATACGGACAGCACCCGGTCACGAGTATAACGCGAGAGTCGGCCATCGCTCCCATCAACCTTATTAGAGGGAAAGGAACAACCCGGCTCCCGATGCGCCACCATCGGCACAAACATTTAAGCAAGCATGCACCACTCATGTCAATGCTAAGATACAAATATTAATTAAAAGAAGTAGTCGCTTCCATGTCAATTCTTAGGTTGTTTATCATTTTATTACTATTAAACATGTTCAGTAGTGTTGACAGAAGAAACACTGTCAACCCATACATTTTTGTCATTAAAATATTCGGATGTCTTATAATAATCTTTTTTACAAAGAGTTCTTTTGACACAATTTTTAAACTGTTTTTCTGACAAATTTAAACATCATCGGGTAATTTGTTGTGACATGAGTGAGCATTTTCCCACAAAGGACTTTGCTAAGTCTGGTATAAGTTATTTGAAGTTTATTCCTATTCCGAAGATTACGACTGTGCCTGTCACTATTCAGTGAAAAGAGATGCAGATTTTTACGTACATACATTATATTATCATAAATATATTGACAGGGGAAAGTCATTATATTAATATCTTTGAACTTATCTCGGAGCGACTCACGAGAACGCATTCCATAAATCGCGCGAACCGCTCTTTTTTGTAGAACAAATATGGTATTTGAGGAAACCTGCACATCTGATTCCAGATTCCTATGAAGGTGTTGTTGCATACGTCCTTAGGTGTAAATCTAAATTCCCTAAACATGACCACAGGTGATGCTAAGTGCAACACAAGGCGACGGCCGTGCCTTGGATAGCACGGTTAATTGTGCCACACGATAAGAAAGACAGAGCTATATAGATGATCACTGCTAGATCACTTTGTAAAATTAATAAAACCGTGCCTAGCAATGTATTAAATTTCATATCGGACACAGACTAAGCAATGTGTCCTTTGGATAACACGGTTATTAGGGGATCGGACTGCATCAAAAATAAATTCTGATATATGATTTCCTAAATTGCTCTCCTCTTGAAGTTTCAAAAAACCTTACTGTTGTTTTGTTTTTTCATCACGTCTTCAATTTTTAATTGATCAAATTCACAAAATAAGTTCGTCTATGACGCAGAAATCTATGACGTTACTCGTGGGTATTTCACAAATTTTTAGAAAAAAAATTGTTTTTGACAGATCATAAAAAGTAACTCAAATGACTAGCAGTCCGATCCCCTATTGTGCCACATGATAAGAAGGAAGAATCTCAGTAAATGAAGAAACAAAATACGATGACGTAATACTTTCATCTGTTGACAGACTTAACCATGCATGAGCAATGGTTGCAAAAACAAATGGCCAACATCGCACAGAACATTGAGTAAGGTCTGGAAAAAGGGCATCTATCAATCGGTAGAATTGTGCCACACGATAAGAAGTAAGAATCTCAATAAATGAAGAAACAAAATGCGATGACGTAATACTTTCATCTGTTGACAGACTTTCAACCATGGACTGCTGCGATTTTCACTGTCATGATAGGTACTGTAACAGTAATGCATGAGAAATGGTTGCAAAAAAAATGGCCAACATTGCACAGAATATTGAGTAAGGTCTTTAAAAAAGGGCATCTATTAATCGGTAGAATTGTGCCACACGATAAGAAGAAAGAATCTCAGTAAATGAAGAAACAAAATACGATGACGCAATACTTTCATCTGTTGACAGACTTAATCATGCATGAGAAATGGTTGCAGAAAAAATGGCCAACATCGCACAGAACATTGAGTAAGGTCTGGAAAAAGGGCATCTATCAATCGGTGGATGTTTCCGCCCAGTGGGCCGAGTCGACGATCCGGGTAAAATATCAATTTCCTTGCCATTGACCGCACCAACCGGTTCGTTTATCAAGAGCCCCTGCTCTTGTTTAAATAAAACATCTTTGATTCGGAAGTGGTTTGCTATGTTTTTATTTGTTGGTTTTGACCTTTTCTAATGTTCTTATTCTGTGTAACGTAGTCAGTGCTTTGAAAGATGTAGGTACTTAATGGTGGTAATACATGCAAATCTGCGAGAGATGGTTTTTACATTTGTGCGAGACCTGAGTGCACATAGATACTCGTATATATGTCGCAGGCATACTGTATAATTCGTCATTATACATGCGGACAGGCTAATGTCAGGCAAATTATATAATGCCGAGTAACTTAGGGAGCGTCCATATATCACGTGACGCATATTCAACTGAATTTTAAACGCCATCCCCTTAGTGTCACCTCGGTGACACTCTTTTTGACCCCTCTCCCCCGTCACGTGACTTTCAACTAAATAATATCTAGTTAAAAGGTAAATAATTCATCCAATTATGTATTTTTAATATAAAAGAAATTTAAAATGAAAAACATAGAAAAGCAGTTGGAAGATACCATTTTTTTCAATTCTTTCAACCATGGACTGCTGCGATTTTCACTGTCATGATAGGTACTGTAACAGTTATGTTAAATGTTATAATGTTATTTAGAATTTATCTTTAATTTTAATCAGTTTTACTGCTGGACGAAGTATCTTTAGAATCGTTGCCTACATTAATAATTACAGACGGAACAAGATTCGCGCGACCCCATGCGGATGTAAGGTAGGCGGCGCGGCGATTGAACTCAGGCAGCTCCTTTAACACAGTTGTTTGACGCGAGCCGGCAGCGGCGAGCGGCATTTATCAACAGTGCAGGTAATTGAGCGAACGAACTTTACACTATAGGCAGTCAACTATAGTACGGCCGCGAGGTAAAGTAGTTGGCGCGGGGCGAGGTAGCCTGAAGCGAAGCCCGCACAGTTACACGAGCTGCCCCGTCCCACCCACCCCACTACACGGCCCACACTCCGCTACGCTATTCTTCGCCGCCCGCGCATCAACATTAAGGCCCAGTGGTACCTAAAAATCCACTTAAACAGGTTTTAAAGAATTCACTTTTGAAGTAGTTAACAGTAAATTTAAAATCTAGGAAAACATATTGGTATTATTGAGAATAGTTACGAGGGATTATATCGAATGGAAACACGATTTAATAAAGTTGGCTTGATAAAATAATTTCGCAAAGGTACCTCTTTTCGAGCCATTTTATCGTCTATTTTCGGTTTTATTTTTAAATTAAGTAATTTGATAATATGATTTATTTACTAAAATAAAGTTCATAGGTGACTGAAGGGAAAACATCGAATGGATTTTTATTTAAGATAAATATGATAAAAATAAAAACAAAAACGTCAAAAAAGTGCAAAAGTGTGGTTATTTTCTTCCCTCTGTACACGTAAAGAAAAAGACAAAGACAGATTTTTAAGTACCACTGTGCTGCGCATGGCCTATCATGCTGAAACAAAAAATATAATAATTATTTTCACGGTGATTTTTGAAGTGAAAACTCTTTAGGCATTTTTTGAGATGGGAAAAACCATAGAATTCGCGACACTGTTACCGTTACCGTAACGGACACCTTTAATGTCTAGGTACAAGGCCTAATTGTTCAAGTTTTCACTTCTGTTGACACTCCCGAAATGGCTTTTTTTATTCACTATTTGTAAGCCCTTGGCATCATCTCACCCGATGGTAAGTGATGATGATGCCGAAGATCGAAGCGGGCTTAACAAGATTCCACAGAATAATGGGAAACTGGCTGTATGTAGCTTTAAAATTTATTTTTTAAATTTTCATAATTCTTCTTTTTTTTATTTACAATTGGTAAGCCCTTGGCATCATCTCACCTGATGGTAAGTGACGGTGATGCCGAAGATGGAAGTAGGCTTACCAAGATTCCCCAACGCAATGGGGATTTGGCTATCTTATCTGAAAGCCGGAACACATCAATTTTGTTAACACTGATGTTTTTCGGCAAGACTTAGATAAGATGGTGGTACCTAGCCAGGCGGGCTATGAAAATGCCCTACCACCAACCAAACCGAGTCTTACAAAGTTGACCCCGCCGGGAATCGAACACGCGACCTCCTGGTGTGAAGCGAATGGACTAACCATTACGCCACGGAGGCGGTTGAGGCGAAGTTCTTTTTCAACCGACAAAAAGGAGGAGGATTCGACTGTATGCTTTTTTTATGTGTTACCTCAGAATTTTTGACTGGGTAAGCCGATTTTGATGATTCTTTTTTTATTTTGATGCTTCCCTTGTGGTCCCATATAAATTTGAATAAAATCGGTGTAGTACTTTATTAGAAAATTAACACAAACCATTAAAAATAATGCAAAAATGTACTAGCTGTTGCTATGGAAGTCGGTTTTTTAACGAGTTTATGTAGTACAGCTGTTTTAAAACATGTACTTTACTATTTATAATTAAGAAGATATAATTAATCATCATATCAGCTCATATACGTCCCCACCGAGGGGCTCGAGCCTACCCTGAATTAGGGCGATCGGGCCTTAGTCGAACGCGCGGGCCCAGTGCGGGTTGGTCGACTTCACACACACCCTTCGAGTTTCTTCACAGGTGTGTGCAGGTTTCCTCGCGACGTTTTCCTTCACCGTTAAAGCAATTAATATTCGACATATACCTATAAGTAAAATAAACTAAAAACAGTATATAAACATTTCTAATTTTATCTCCAAAGGATCTATTATCCGTAACGTAAACACAAGATCCTAAGTCAATATTTGAATGGATTTCGTGCCAATATCCATATTGATTTTATCTTTTTTTCGCTTAGTCTGTGTCCGATATGAATTTTAATACATTCCTAGGCACGGTTTTATTAATTTTACAAAGTGATCGAGCGATCATCATCTATATCTATATATAGATGATGATCGCTCGATCACTTTGTAAAATGTAAAAAGGAGCTATCTCCTTCCCTCTTATCGTATGGCACAATTAACCGTGCTATCCAAGGGATAGACAGCGGTCGTCTGGTGTTGCCCTTAGCATCATCCGCGGTCATATATAGGGCATGTTAAATCACGTCTACGGACGTAGCAACGCTACCTTTATACACATCAGGAATCAGATGTGCGTTGGCCGTCCGGATTTGAACCCGGGAACTCTGGTTAGGATGACCGAGTCGTTACCGATTAAGCCACCGATCAGCAATCAGCATACAGCTTTTTACGTATCAAATGTTTTAGATTTAATGGCATGTTGTCAAGGGTTTACCAATTGTTAATAAAAAAAAAATTGCTGACACCGGCCTCAAAAAAAATTGTAGGCCCCTAATTTAATTCCTAGCTACCTTTGATTTCGTTATTGTTGGATAATGTCGTGTATCTAAGTATAATAATATTATTTTATACTTTTGAGTGAATTTCATTTTGAAGTCGGTTTTTAAGTTTTTAAACTTTTATTTTTATTTTATTTATTTTTAGTGATCTATCTATCTAACAACGTTATACCCAAACTCGCCAATAGGAACCATCAAATCATAACTCATGTGTTACATGTGCATGTGTTTCATTAACAGATACAGATTCCTGTGGCTTCCATCATCGTCATCTCAAGAACATGAAAGTTAAGGAGTTAAATCTTCCATCATCAGCTCATCTGAATAACCTGAAAGAATACAACTATCGGTCTACGTGAAATTTTTAAAGAATTATCTTCCAACTCCTAACCGTTAAGGAGTTGTACCTTCTTTCATCAGCTCATCTGATGATGATGATGAGATGATGACTACCAGTCGCCAAAACTTGGATAGTTTTAGGAAATACATGAAACACGTAATATGTGCCTATAAAATTTGAGGGTTATTCTCGATTTCCCTGGGATCACATCATCAGATCCTGACATGGTGACAATGACTCAGGAGTATACTCTTTCAAATAAAAAAAGAATTTTGAAAATCGGTTCACAATTGGCGTAGATATCGCGTAACAAACACACAAAAAAAACATACAGTCGAATTGAGACCCTTCTCATTTTTGAAGTCGGTTGAAAATTCCATTTCATTTCATTACGTCGCTCGACTTAGCGGTTATTACTATTTATCTCGTCTGCTCGACCAAGTGACGGGAGCCTGCCCTAACCTCTACTGTACTTTGACCACTTAGCCAACGCTACCACTCCCTTTAATCAACACCAGGCTTTACATCAAGCTCAGACAACGCAGTCTGTCTCTCAGTGGCTTCCTCCAAAAACTATTTGTTATTGTTTCGCCCCGAGTTCCTTTTAGTGGGAATCAGAGGGCGTGCTTACGACACAGTTGTTTTGGCAAATGGCTGTTCCCGGCTAGTGTACACACTAGTTTGTTTGGCTTGATTGGTTCTGTGTGTAGTGTGCCAGAATGAATACCGCTAAGTGAAAATGTCAATTTTCAATGCTTAGGGTAAGATGTTGCAATTAATTTTAGTTCGGGTAAATCAGGAAGTTTGTCTCTATTTTCTCCTAACAATTAAACGTTTAAACAATCAAAAATAAATTTGAACCGTATTATAATATTGGTAGTAAGTCAAATCACAATATTCAATTCAAATTATTGGAATCCTGCGTTAAGCCATCACTGTGAAACAAATAAATAACATACTTGAAGTAATGAAAAATATATTTAATTGACTACAATAATAAAAAGTACACTACCTCATCATCATCATCATCATATCAGCCACAAATCATCTACTGCTGGACAAAGGCCTCCCCCAAGGATTTCCACGACGACCGGTACTGCGCTGCCTAAATTACCTAAAATAAACCCTCTCATCATAATCATAATAATTTAAGAGCCGGCGTAGCTCTTTCCAGGTCTTTCTCTTTCCCACACTATCTCCTTCATTTCTCTATACGTTTCCTCCTAAACAAAACCTCTAAAGTACCTAAAATTAAACACCTAAAATACCATAGATAAAACACCTAAATAAATAATTATAAAAATATTACCACTTTTGATTTAAGTGACCTTAACACCTTCCATTTTAATTGAACACATTTTTTAACACTTATTTAAAAGTGAAGAAAAGTAATAAAAACATGTAAAAATCGAGAATCGAGCATTCGGTCTTACCGTAACCGCCGCGTCGAAGTCTGCACTGATTTGAACCTAAAATAAACGATGTTACGTTCGATATTATTTTATTACGGATCGACCTGCTTGGGTTGAGTCACTTAATATTTAAAATAAAAACATTCATATGTACGAGGTATCTCATCTGTGCCTGAGCCTTAGCAAACAGGGTATTAGCAAAAAATATAAATAGAGGGTAAAATTTTAACCGTTTCGTTCACGCAAGGTAGTTTCTCTATTTCATTAGTCATCATCATCATCATATCAGTTCACATACGTCTCCACCGAGGGGCTCGAGCCTACCCTGAATTAGGGCGATCGGGCCTTAGTCGACCACGCGGACCCAGTGCGGGTTGGTCGACTTCACACACAACCTTCGAGTTTCTTCGCAGGCGTCTATTTCATTAGTACCACAGTGTAACGATCCATACAGTAAATAGAGGTCTACTTATTCTGGACTTTAGGAATTTTTTCCAGTGAGAACGGAAGGTCTTCAGATTTTCTCATAGATTTTACTATATTGTATTCAACCTCATATGCTGTGATTTTTCAAGATTTTAGGCCATTCATCATCATATCAGCCGAAAAAAGTCCACTGCTGGACAAAAGCCTCCCCCAAGAATTTCCACGACGACCGGTCCTGCGCTGCCCGCATCCATCGGCTTCCCGCGATCTTCACCAGGTCGTCGGTCCACCATTTAGGCCATTAGTTTCAGAGATAAAGAGGGGAATGGTAAATTTTCGCCAATTTTCTTAAATAGTTTTAAAAAAGATTTTCTCATAGATTTTACTATATTGTATTCAACCTCATATGCTGTGATTTTTCAAGATTTTAGGCCATTCATCATCATATCAGCCGAAAAAAGTCCACTGCTGGACAAAAGCCTCCCCCAAGAATTTCCACGACGACCGGTCCTGCGCTGCCCGCATCCATCGGCTTCCCGCGATCTTCACCAGGTCGTCGGTCCACCATTTAGGCCATTAGTTTCAGAGATAAAGAGGGGAATGGTAAATTTTCGCCAATTTTCTTAAATAGTTTTAAAACTTTTTGTGTTAAAATTATTAAAAAAAATACATTTGACATTCTCATAACGAGCTCTTTCATTAGGTATGTCATACAATGTATTTAAAAAGCTTTTTTTTTAATTTACCCCCTAAATGTGGCCCCCATGTTTAAAATTCATTTACTTGTTTACGTTACACGTCCGTCTTTGGCTCACCGACTTAAATATGTGTGTACCTTTCAACTCAATCCGTCCAGTAGTTTCCGATTGGCTGTAACAGACGTACGGATAGACACTCGAGTAATCCTGTAATGGTTCCGTTTTTACCTCTTGAGGTACGGACCTAAAAAGAACAAAGAAATAGTATGACCCAATTTCACTGAAACTGTAATTGAACGTCGGGGTTTGTTTTTTTCATTATTTTATATTCAGCATTGGTAAGCCCTTGGCATCATCTCACCTGATGGTAAGTGACGATGACGCCGAAGATGGAAGCGAGCTTACCAAGATTCCCCAACGCAATGGAGAACTGGCTATCTTATCTTCAAGCCGGAACACATCAATGTTGTTAACATTGATGTTTGGGGCAAGACTTAGATAAGATGCTGTTAGCTAGCATGGCAGGCTAAGAAGTGCCCTACCACCAACCAAACCGACTCTCACAAGTTGACCCCGCCGGGAATCGAACCTGCGACCTACTGGTGTGAAGCGAATGGACTAACCATTACGCCACGGAGGCGGTTCTAACTAGATAGGTAGGTACTTAAAGGAGGTGGCGATAGCTTTCAGAAATGTCAAAGCTTTCGCTAAGCCGTTAGGTAACAGCGCAAGTTGTGCTTAATAATTTTAGCTTAAAAGCTCGCCCCACTATCGCTATCTCGTAAAAGGCTTACGAAGTTCACCGGTTCAGCTTTTTAGGCAAATTTTAGGAGAAAGTTTCAGCTTATTTACTGCTTGGTTGGATATTTGAAGTAGTGTAGTAATTTCGTTTGCTCCGTTGTCGGCTGGAGTTTGTTGAAGTTAATATTTACCTGCTACGGAAATTGAATATTTGAAGTGTCCTAATTACTCGACTCGTCGAAGAAAGAGGGTATAATACCTTTAGGGTGTATGTATGTAAGTACTGTTCTCTGCTTTTAAATCCTTTTTTTTCCATCTTCCTTTTCCTTTGTTTACCATAGATAGATAAAACATTTAATTTATTTATGTTTTTGTTTGTTTATGTATATATTTATTATTTTATATATTATTGTTATATTATTTAAGTATTTTATTGATATTTATAATAACTATTAAGTATTTGAGAATAACTGTTTATTTGCAATTTTTTCTGTTTTAACTATTGCACCGCCCTTTAACTTATTCTATCGCTGTTTCCCTACCCAAAGGTTGCCTAGAAGAAATTGCTACCTAGCAATAAGGCCGCCTATTTTATTGGCTTTCTTCTATATTGTCAATTTCTTTTTTTATGTTGTGATGCAATAAAGAATATTGTATGGTATTGTATTGTAAGTACTAGCTTTTGCCCGTTTGCTTAGTTTGCCCGCTTGGACATCGTTTTATGACTGTCTTTGATGGTGATTGATGGAATGAGTTTTCTCCAGATCCCTCAGGATCTATGTTGAAAAAATGAATGAAAAATAAAAAAAGTTTAGTGTGGTATCTCATTGTAAAAAACATAACACGTTGCAGGAGACTTTATTAAGTATAAGAATACTTGTGCCAGAAGAATCCACACTTCCATAACTAATAAACAACTCAGAGATACAATAAAAAAAACAACAACAATACTTTACAAATATATGCGCTACGTATTAATAAGCACACGCGCGAACTATATATGTGTGCATGTCATTGAGTGTGTGTGAATTTATGAGTGTGTGGTGTGTGTGTGTGTGTGTATGTTGGTCTATGTTAAATAATAATCTTTGTGATTCTCCACTCTCTCAAATATCTCTGTACAAAATTTGAGTTAGTCCGTTGCGACGTGCGCGGTGTGAAAACGAGCTTTCTCTTGATTCCTGGGGAATATGTATTTCAGCTAGATCCGTTCAGTAGTTTTTGCGTGAAAGAGTACCAAACATACATCCATACATTCTTACAAACTTTCGCGTTTATAATAGGTATTAGTAGGATGTATGTCTTCAGCTGTCGTTTTATCTTCTTTCAACTCAACTCAAGCATCATGAGTCACGTAGGTACATTTTTTTTTTGCATATTTTTTTGTCATCCCTCTTACATTAATCTAATCACAGAATGCTTTTATAAGTGCACGTACACGTAGTTGTAGATATATCTGCCAGGATTACTTTTTTTTTGTTTACTTTACATTCTTTAGATAGGTCACGGGAAGTGGGTGAAAAAATTTGAAGGGTAGTTATCTTCACTTTTTAAGGTTCCTTAGTTAAACTAGAAACCCTTTTTTCGCCCTGTGTGTGTGCTTTCATAAGTCAAAGTAGAAACTTACTTACCACCAGGTGAGATGTTGTCAAGGGTTTACCAATTGTGCATAAAAAAAAAAAAAAGTAGTTTTTTTTTATTCAATTGAAAAAAAAATAATGTTACAAAAAATAAAATGTATTAGACATCAAAAACCTTTACAGGTTTATCCGTGTACTAGTTACTAACGTTGCTGACAAAATACACTTAAGCTGAATTATCTATAAAAATCAAACACATAAAAGAAAAAAAAAAGAAATAAATATGACAATATATCAGTATTACAAAAATACAATAGATATGTAGGTAGATATAATATAATGTAGATATATCTGCTAGGCTTACTTTTTTTTGTTTACTTTACATTCTTTAGATAGGTCACGGGAAGTGGGTGCAAAAAAAATTGATGGGTAGTTATCTTCACTTTTTAAGGTTCCATAGTCAAACTAGAAACCCTTTTTACGCCATGTCCGTCTGCCTGCCTGTGCGTAGGTATTTCACATCCGTTTTTCTCAAACACTATATTGAAATTATGTATAATTAAACAAATCTGTGACCCCCTATAAAGTCCTGGAATAAAATCTGTACAATGTTTAGGATCTCTCCTACATGTGAATTGGGAATATTTTTGCTATCGTGTGGGGTAACGTTCAATAGGTCTTTCAAAATTACTAAGGTTGTTTTAAGATCATTTTTCCAATGAATAATTCGTTTACTTACAAAAAAGTTTTAAACTGGTGATTTTTGTTACAGTAGTATCTCCATCCCCTACCAACTAAACCGCTGTTTCAAGAAATTTTAATAGTATTGGAAATAGTAGGACATATAATCAACTAACTTTTGCCAGCTGCTTCGCTCGTGTGAACATAGTTTCTATGACTGTCTTCGAGGGTGCGCAGTGCCTATATGTATAAAAGTAGTCTATACGTTATTCCAGGTCCTAATCTGTCTACCTACCAAATTTCAGCCAAATACGTGCAGTAGTTTTTGCGTGAAAGATTAACAAACATCCATACATACAAACTCTCACATTTATAATATTAGTAGGATTTACAAGAAAAGTTATCACGGACAAGTAGGCTTTCTAAGTTTAGGAAGAATAGTCGAACACCTTAAGATTTGTAGTTTTATTTCTAAAAATTACATAGATATTCATAATAACTGCAATGCTGAACACCAACTGCAAAAATAACATTGCTTTTTAAATAAAATATTTATTTACTGAAAAGATTGCGGAACCTTGTTTCGGGCTTGGTCCGACACGCACTTGGCCTTTTTTTGGTCTGATCCGTCTTACCTGGGATCACGATCACAAATAAAGATAAGCGCTGTTGACATGATAGTGAGACCCTTTTCTGACGTTTAAGGACAATTTGACGCTTAAGTGCGTAAGCTTTCTCACAGGTAGTTGCTATATTTAGTGAATAGTTAACTCAGACCTTTGAAGTTGCGACTTATTAGTATTATTAGTGGATAACAGTTTTTTTTCAGACTTTTTCAATCTTTAGAATCATTAAAAAAATCCATTGTACAACGCTGTCTCTTTAATACTTTGTATTACTTTTTCAACCGACTTCTAAAAAGGAGGAGGTTCTCAATTCGACTGTATTTTTTTAATGTGTATTACCTCAGAACTTTTGACTTGGTGAACCGATTTTTATGATTCTTTTTTATTTGAAAGCTAGTGCTTCCCGTGTGGTCCCATATAAATTTTATCAAAATCGGTGTAGTTCTTTATTAGAAAATAAAAAAAAATAATGCAAAAATGTACTAAGCTGTTGCGATGGAAATCGGCTTTTTAACGTGTTTAGCGTTTTCAATTATGTCAATACGTCTTTTTACAACATCAATAAAAACATTACACATGTCATCATCAGTAACTGTTGTATGTATTTGTAAGCTAAAATTCGAGTTGCTTAGAAGCGAAATGTCCGTTACTATCTATCAGTGGCGTTCTGAACCCTATGAATAAATAAAAAAAAATAATAATGCAAAAATGTACTAAGCTGTTGCGATGGAAATCGGTTTTTTAACGTGTTTAGCGTTTTCAATTATGTCAATACGTCTTTTTACAACATCAATAAAAACATTACACATGTCATCATCAGTAACTGTTGTATGTATTTTGTAAGCCAAAATTCGAGTTGCTTAGAAGCGAAATGTCCGTTACTATCTATCAGTGGCGTTTGGAACCCCATGAGCTAATATCGAATTGACCATTAATAGCTAACTTCTGAGGGTTGACCAAAAGAATCAATATACAGGATGATGTGAAAAAATGTTTGCACGGTATCTACGATTATCTATTATAACTGATTGTAACAGCTTTAACTCTTTAATATAATTAGTTAGGTTCGCTATGTTTTGATTTAGACAATAGACAGATTTTTACTTGACACAAACACACACCGATTACACCATATAAAAAAGAGTAAAAAAAAAATACTTTAGGTCCTCCGCGGAATTTGGTTTTGTGGAGAGTATGAAAATAGTACAATTTAAAAAAGGTGAGAGCGTCAGTGGCTTGATGGCAAGGGCCACTGCCTTCTGTCCGAGAGGTCGTGGTTCGAATCCTGCCAACGTACCAATGTGTTTTCGAATTACGATTTCATATGTACGTTTATCCGACGCTCTTACAGTGAAGGAAAACATCGTGAGGAAACCTGCACTCGCCTGCGGAGAAACTCAAAGGTTGTGTGTGAGATCGACCAACCCGCACTGGGCCCGCGTGGTCGACTAAGACCCGATCGCCATAATTCAGGGTAGGCTCGAGCCCCTCGGTGGGGACGTCTCTGAACTGATATGAAGAAAGGTTTACAGTCAGTCTAGGCAATTGAAAAAAAAATATATTTTCATTTCCCCGAAGTCCTACATGGCCGCCATCTTGTTTTTTTTATGACGTTTAATATAAAAGTGTTTTATACTAAATCATAATTGCTTGTTTTTACCCGCGACGGTACGGTGACGGTATATGCGTTTAGTGTGAGAGGTTGTTTGTTTGTGTGTGCAAACGAATGTTGCCATTTAACTCAAAAACTACTAGTCCGATTTTAATGCGGTTTTCAGTGATGGGTTCTGGTTTGATTGGTGCATGTTCTTAGATAGGTGTTACGGTGACAACTCACCAGGGGGCGCTGCAGGAAACATTTATTTGTGCGAAACCAAAACTACTAGTCTCATTTTTGAAGTCATAGTCTCATTTTTGAAGTAATAGTCTCATTTTTGAAGTCATAGTCGAATTTTTGAGTTCATATCAGCTCATAGTCGAAGTATGCAACACTTACTTAATTGGTATAAAGGAAAATTAGAGATTTTTTGTTAGATTTATTTTCAACACCATGTAGGTATCCCTAATGCTCAATAGGAGTAATTTAGTGTAACGAGGGTGAAACCTGTAAGAAACCGGGAGAGGTTTGGGGATCTATTTTTTGGGGACCGTCCATTGATAGACTGATAGTCGAATAGGCGGGGGGCGTTTCTGTAATAACTTGGGCACGTTTTGCTGATGTTTGTAATTGTATGGGTACAAATGAATAGCTGGTAAGGCGAAAAATTAAGATGTATTTATAGAAATACTAGCTGTTTCCCGCGGCTTCGACCAATCAGATCCCGGTGAAAAATTTTCTATATCTATTCTCAGACCCACCGAATCGTCATATCAGCTCATATACGTCCCCACCGAGGGGCTCGAGCCTACCCTGAATTAGGGCAATCAGGCCTTAGTCGACCACGCGGGCCCAGTGCGGGTTGGTCGACTTTACACACAACCTGCGAGTTTCTTCGCAGGCGTATGCAGGTTTCCTCACGATGTTTTCCTTCACCGTTAAAGCAATCGGTAAGTATGTACGTAAGATTTTTTTTAAATAAACTCATTGGTACATTGGCGGTCCAAGATTTGAACCCGTTACCTCTGGTTAGAAGGACCGAGTCGTTACCGGTTGAGCCACCGAATATACACATAGAATTTCATGGAAATCTGTCCAGCCGTTTTGGAAGAGTATGGCAATAAACACTGTGACTCGAGAATTTTATTTATACTGGGTGTAAAAAATTGGTGTAGGTCCTGTTAACTGGGGCTTCTACTCATCATACTTGACTGACTCGGTGGCTCAGTGGTTAGTGCCCTTGACTACTGATCCGAGGGTTGTGGGTTCGATCCCCACCCAGGGCAAGCATTTGTGTGATGAGCAGATTTGTTTGCTCTGTGTCTGGGTGTTAAATATCTATATATGTATGTATTTAAACGTATATAAGTATGTATATCAGTCTCTGGTAACCCATAACACAGGGAATCCTACTTTGGGGCCAGATGACCTTGTGTGTTTTGTCTGAGAATATTTATTTTATACTGAACAATTCCCAAGGAACCCATAGTAAATTCTCACAAAAAAAATGGACCCTCCATACTATAATGCACAAAATTGGTCGATCAGCTGATCGATTTGTATGAAGAGTAAAATTTTTTTTAAGCGATTTCAGCAAACTCGTAGAATAAAAGTTGTTCAGTATGATGAGTAGAAGCGCCAATTAACGGTTCCTACACTAATTTTGTTACATCCTGTATAGATATACATTGTAAGTGTAAGATGTTCTTTCAATGCTAAGTAGCTATGTATGTATGTATGTATGTTGTTAATCGAATTTTAGAAGTTCATAATTACTGGACCACGTCTTATTAAATACAGGGGTTATAGTGTAAAAAAAACCGGACAAGTGGGAGTCGAACTCGCCCACCGTGGGTTCCGTACAAATTTGTAGGCACATACGAGTATATTAAATCATAACAGTACAAACTGTTAGGTGTACTACCCTACATACACCAAAATTATTAGAGACCTTATAAAAAGGGAAACGATTTTTTTTTCATTCTTCGTCATAAATCTAAAAACTATACATTATAAAAATAATTAAAAATCTGTTTAGGCTTGTGCCAATGAAGCCCTTTCATACGATACCCCACATGACACGGTTAACCCAATTCAAAATTTGGACCGCCGCTCCTTTGCATAATTAATTACGTACCTTAAATAAAGACTATAATTTTTTATGATTTAATTACAAATGTATAAGTTTTCAGATTTGTCCCTATACTTGTAGTATAAGACGGTATTACTTGCCAAATTTCATAGTTCTAGGTCAACGGCAAAAAAATACCCTATGAATTTGGATTCCCTTGAGAGTGTCGAAATATAAGGTTAGTATCGTTTCGTCTAAAAAGCAGCTGGTCTAATAACCAAATCGTCTAAATAGCAGCTCGTCTATGTAGCATCTGGTCTAAAAAGTAGCTCGTTTATCTAACAATAAATAAATGAGCGAGCGATGTTTGGGGATCGGTCAGATTTGATTGATTTAACAGTCTACGCGAGGTTCCCCAACCTGGGTACCAAAATACTTCGCAGCAGAAGAAATCATCGGAAGATTAGACCAGTTGCTATTTAGGCGAAAAGCGTTTTAGACCAGGTGTTAAGTGCGTTTTAGACGATTTGGTTTTTAGACCACCTGCTCTTTAGACCAGCTGCCTTTTAGACGAAACGATACTAACCCGAAGTATACCCCAAACTCGGTAAGGTTGGGCCATACTCCCCCCCACGGGAGCCAAGTCCGGGTTGGTGAAGGTGGAACCCCACTGTCAGAAGTTTTTTAATCCCCTATAAGGCATCTGACACGTCGTAACGACTGCCATCTAGTCATAGCACCCGGCACCAACGGCTATAAGTGCCTTGCTAAGCCTAGAAAAATGCCATTATAACAGCCAAACCCATCCGAGTAATGACCGTGCTTCAGCTTAGTTAACTGACGTGATCGAGCCTACCAAGATAAGATAAAGATAAATTTATTTGCGAAGAAAACATATTACATTTCAGGTATCTTATATGTATATATAAAAAAACTCAAAGGTGACTGACTGACATAGTGATCTATCAACGCACAGCCCAAACCACTGGACGGATCGGGCTGAAATTTGGCATGCAGGTAGATGTTATGACGTAGGC
The DNA here is from genome assembly GCA_947284805.1 of Coleophora flavipennella. Taxonomy (NCBI): domain Eukaryota; kingdom Metazoa; phylum Arthropoda; class Insecta; order Lepidoptera; family Coleophoridae; genus Coleophora; species Coleophora flavipennella. The sequence continues at coordinate 8,270,005 of OX369301.1, forward strand.
ATCCGCTAAGAAAGGATTTCGGGAAATTCCCACGGGAACACCAAAAAACGGGAACAAACCATTTTACTATTTACCATCTTCATTCTTTTACGAAATAGAAACGATTTTCATGCAACCACTTAGTCAATGAACTTTTAAATTGATTACCATTTAACATTTTTTAATTATCTGGCAAGGCATTATACAACATTATACTCATGTTATACACGTTCTTTGTATAAATATAGGTATGACATGGAGGTTGATACAATAAGTTCAAGTAATATAACCTTTTTTGCCTTGGATAGATTTCTGTGTGTTTTTACACGCAATTTACAAGCAAGTTACACTGAGCTTGAATCGCTAACCACCTTATCCAAACGTCTGTATACAGGGTTATTGGTAATTAGACCGGATCCTCTTAAGAGGCTATAGGGGCGGTTATTTGGAATAATTTTGACCCCATATTGCATTATCCGAAACTCAACCGTTTTTGAGATATTTGCTTTTTAAGAGTTTTTATGGAAAAATCAGATTTTCTCCTTCAAAAATTTATAAAAAAATAACTATTCATCCAGATTTCATTTTGTTTACATTTTTAGATAGAGTACATTTTAATTCTTAATATTCAATCATGGCTCCCGGCTTAGAATAGGGCCATCCTATTTCATCCAATAGGTGTCGTAAGAGCCGACTAAGGGACTTAAACCGGAGGATGGGCAGCAGCGTCTTTCCGTGACTTGCAGCCAATCTGCAACACTGCGATCGCCAACCCGCCTGCCAAGCGTGGCGATTACGGCAACACCCCCCAAATGACCGACACAAAGAAAAAACGGCCCCTAGTCCCCGGCGGCCCCGCTATTCCTGGCTCCGGTAGCGGTCAAGGTAACGGCGGGGCATGGGGTGCGAAGAATCCCCGGCAGATGCCAGGCTACCAACACAAAAGACCTCTGGCCCTGGCAACCTACAACACGCGCACACTGCGAACCGACGTAAAGCTAACAGAACTCGAGGAAGCATTGAGCAGGTTACGATGGGACATCGTAGGATTGTGTGAAGTCCGAAGAGAGGGGGAGGACACCATAATCCTTAAATCCGGAAACCTGCTCTATTTCCGGGAGGGCGACCAACTGTCCGAGGGTGGTGTCGGGTTCCTAGTCCACAAGTCCCTCATTAACAATGTGGTCCGGATCGAGAGTGTTTCGACGAGGGTAGCGTACCTTATTCTCCGAATTACCAAACGGTATTCGCTGAAAGTTATTCAGGTATATGCACCGACCGCGCAACACTCCGACGACGAAGTGGAGCTCCTATATGAGGATATCTCTAGAGCTCTACATAATAGCTCCCGGACTCAATACACCATTGTTATGGGGGACTTTAACGCGAAACTGGGCAAACGAAGTGATGGTGAGCTGAGAGTGGGGCAATTTGGATATGGAGAGAGAAATGCACGTGGCCAGCTGCTGGCCGACTTTATGGAGAAGGAGGGCCTTTTTATGATGAACTCCTTCTTCAAAAAGCCTAAACAGCGAAAGTGGACATGGTTGCATCCCAATGGCGTAGCCAAGAACGAGATCGACTTCATCTTGTCGACAAGAAGGCAAATATTCAATGATGTCTCTGTGATCAACTCAGTCAAAACAGGAAGTGATCACCGAATAGTAAGAGGCACATTGAATCTAAAGACCAAGCTAGAAAGATGTCGACTGATGAAGTCCACACTCCGACCAGCGCCCATCCAGCTCCAAAACCCCGAAAACTTTCAGCTCGAGTTGCACAATCGCTTCGAATGCCTAGGAGACTGCGAGAATGTGGACGATTATAACGACAGGTTCGTGGAAATTGTCCAAACGGTCGGGTCTAAGATTTTCAAAACTCGCCGTTCAAACAGAACCAAAAAAATCTCTGACTTCACCAGCAACCTCATGGAAGAAAGACGCAGATTGGTTTTGCAGTCCTCTGAAGACGCTACTCAGTATCGGCAACTAAACAGGCAGATCTCTAAGTCTTTAACTCGCGATTTGCGCCACTTTAATACAAATTGTATTAAAGAGGCGATTGAAAACAACAAAGGCTCAAAAGTGTTCGCTAGAGATCTGTCTGTTGGTCAAAGCCAACTGACCAAGCTGAAGACTGAGGACGGCAGGATCATATCGTCTAAGACTGAGTTGCTGGAAGAAGTTGAGAAGTTCTACGGACAATTGTACACGACCACACGTCCGCCTGTCAGCGATCTGGCTAAAGACCCAAGAGCTAGACTTACCCGACACTATACCGAAGATATCCCGGACGTCAGCCTGTACGAGATTAGAATGGCTCTTAAACAGCTTAAAAACAATAAGGCACCGGGTGATGATGGAATTACGGCTGAACTTCTGAAAGCAGGTGGAACACCGGTACTTAAAGCTCTTCAGAAATTATTTAATTCCGTTATACTTGAGGGACAAACGCCTAAGGCATGGCACAGAAGTGTGGTCGTGCTTTTCTTCAAAAAGGGCGACAATACCCTGCTGAAGAACTACAGACCCATCTCACTTCTGAGCCATATCTACAAACTGTTTTCGAGGGTCATTACGAATCGTCTCGCGCGCAGGTTTGACGACTTCCAGCCTCCCGAACAAGCCGGTTTCCGAAAAGGATTTAGTACCATAGACCACATACATACGCTGCGGCAGATTATACAGAAGACCGAAGAGTACAATCAGCCACTGTGCTTGGCGTTCGTGGACTATGAGAAAGCCTTCGATTCGGTCGAAACCTGGGCTGTGTTACAGTCTCTCCAGAGGTGCCAAATTGACTATCGATACATCGAAGTGCTGAAGTGTTTGTATGAAAACGCCACCATGTCGGTTCGCCTCCAGGATCAAAACTCGGAACCTATCCAGCTGCAGCGAGGGGTGAGACAGGGAGACGTTATATCTCCGAAACTGTTCACCGCCGCCCTGGAAGATGTTTTTAAGCTTTTGGACTGGGGTGGACTCGGCATCAATATCAACGGCGAGTACATCACCCACCTTCGATTCGCTGACGATATCGTGGTCATGGCTGAGACTATGGACGACTTAGGCACAATGCTCGATGGCCTCAGTAGAGCCTCTCAACAAGTGGGTCTTAGAATGAACATGGACAAGACGAAAATTATGTCAAACGTCCGTGTCATACCTACTCCTCTGAAGGTTGGAGGCTCTACACTCGAAGTTGTTACCGAATATGTATACCTGGGACAAACAGTCCAGTTAGGTAGGTCCAACTTCGAGAAAGAGATCAATCGTCGAATCCAACTCGGCTGGGCAGCGTTTGGGAAGCTTCGCAATATCTTTACGTCCCAGATACCGCAGTGTCTTAAGACCAAGGTCTTCGACCAATGTGTGTTGCCAGTGATGACGTACGGAACTGAGACATGGTCGCTTACTATGGGCCTCATAAGAAGGCTCAAGGTCACTCAAAGGGCAATGGAGCGTGCTATGCTCGGAGTTTCTCTGCGTGATCGAATCAGAAACGAGGAGATCCGTAAGAGAACCAAAGTAACCGACATAGCTCTCAGAATTGCTAAACTTAAGTGGCAGTGGGCGGGGCACATTGCTCGTAGAACAGATGGCCGTTGGGGCAGTAAAGTTCTCGAGTGGCGACCACGCACCGGAAAGCGTAGTGTAGGCAGGCCTCCCACTCGGTGGACCGATGACCTGGTGAAGGTCGCGGGAAGCCGCTGGATGCGGGCAGCGCAGAACCGGTCGTCGTGGAGATCCTTGGGGGAGGCCTATGTCCAGCAGTGGACTTCCTTCGGCTGATATGATGATTCAATCATAAAATCATAATATTCTGTATTAATACAGAAAGTACAGGCCACTTCGTAAAAAACAAATCAGATTTTTTGTTAAACTGTCTACTTAAATGTGATTTTTCTCGAAGAAAACCCCTATTAATTGAGTCTGCATGTTATTTGAAAAACATCTACACATTTCTAGCTATCCAACGAGGTAAAAAACACTGCATTTCGTGGCATGGTTTCAGAGAAAATGTAACAAAACCAAAACTGGGTAGTAGAAACTAAAGGTGTGAGGTTGAAATAATAATTTAAGGAAGTTTTTAGAATCAAGGTATTTCTTTCAATTTCCATTGGGTTATACCAAGACGTCGTGCTACCATGTTGGTCGAGGTGGTTGGATCCTCTTCAAAGTAACGAAGAATGTCTTCTTCCCTCCACACGATAAACACGAGGTCTGCCAGCATCGATTTGTCTTCTCTGAACGCTACCGGTTTTTCGTAGTCGCCGATACACTCCGTCAAACACTCTCTCATCGGGTAAACGGCGGTTAGGAAATCGAGACTGATACTCCGTACGAGCACGAGTAGAGATACCGTTGGCATATCCATAGCAAAACATTATGTCCGCATATTCCTCATTTGAAAACTCTCGAGGACGAGGTTGGACGCGGGGATCTGCAGCCATAATTTGATCGTCAATCAAGTCCTTTAATACACGCCAAGTCGTCGGGAATGCAATCAGTCACAAAACGTTTACAAGCCAAGTCACAAAGTAAAGATACCGAAGTCCAAAGATAGTGGAAAGCGTCTACACAGTACGAATCGCACGAGCAAACTGGACTTAACAACAACACAAATCTGCTAGCAACGTGAGCGAGAGCGAGACAGAGCATACGGAGCATTGAAGTAGTATCGCTTATTGACCTCGGATCAAAAACCACATTCTCGGAATTCACTACCTGGGCCTATTGTTTTCACATTTTCTTTGAAATTTTTTAACTAAATGCAATGTTTTTTACCTCTTTGGATAGCTAGAAATGTGTAGATGTTTTTCAAATAACATGCAGACTCAATTAATAGGGGTTTTCTTCGAGAAAAATCACATTTAAGTAGACAGTTTAACAAAAAATCTGATTTGTTTTTTACGAAGTGGCCTGTACTTTCTGTATTAATACAGAATATTATGATTTTATGATTGAATATTAAGAATTAAAATGTACTCTATCTAAAAATGTAAACAAAATGAAATCTGGATGAATAGTTATTTTTTTATAAATTTTTGAAGGAGAAAATCTGATTTTTCCAAAAAAACTCTTAAAAAGCAAATATCTCAAAAACGGTTGAGTTTCGGATAATGCAATATGGGGTCAAAATTATTCCAAATAACCGCCCCTATAGCCTCTTAAGAGGATCCGGTCTAATTACCAATAACCCTGTATACCAGCTCCATGGCCATAAACATGTTACCGAAAACTGGTGTATCGCATAAGCAAGGCGTCGGAACATCGCGCACTAAATCACAGGTCGACTCGCCCCATGTATAATTCACGAGGCTGGAAGCGACACCCGACATGTACACATAATTTCGGCCAAACACCGAAGAAGATACCGAAAAACCGAACACGAATAACGTACCGTTGACCGTGCTGACCAATTTCACGGTCCAACGACAGCTACCGGCCGATTCAATTTCGGTAAAATTTTATTCCACCGAAGTCGACCGTGCGAGTGAAATTCTATCGTTGACCGAATATACGATTCCCTGGTGATTTCTAGTGGCCTTTGCTTTTGGAGGCAAAGGAGCGAAATGACCGGAGAGCATTTTTGTTAGCAGAATTTTTTTTTTAAGCAATCAGTCTCTGCGTGAAACGTAGCTTTGTAGATCTGTAAAATATTAAGGCGTTGACAAAAGTATCTCAATCTTATGAGGACTGTAAACCCACGCACGGCGAAAATTCGACTTTTCATACAAAAGGCGATTACGATTTTCACCTCTTAGCTGTAAACCGATTTAGTCCAATTTCTGATAGATTGTCAGTCAGAACAAAAGCTAGACTTATACGTTTCGTTTTTTAAATAACTGATTATTATAAAAATGGCCGAATTTATTTTATATGAACACACGTGAACGACAATAAAATTAAACTTATTAACTTTATCGAAAAAACAAAAACGTACTAACCTAGCTTTTGTTCTGACTGACAACCTATCAAAAATTGCTCCTAATCGGTTAACATTTAAGAGGTGAAAATCGTTATCGCCGTTTGTAGAAAAGTCGCAGCTTCTCAATCCTCTTAAGATATTGAATTTGACAAGAATTTTGGTCACAAACAAGAATTTCTACTCATTTTATTAACAAACTAATTTAAATTGACATAGTATTAAATAAGAGTTCCTGGTCTTCTATATCATTAATTTTAATCAAGATAACAAAGTTTCTTTCCATTACACAAACTTTTAAATGACAACACTGGTTCATGTCTTTATTGAGATTTGTCATTAATATTGATAAAAACCGAAAATCACTGTAGTACAAATCAATTTTGGCCTTTGTTGAATGACATTGGAAATAGACGGTTATGTTAAATAAATAAATATTCTGGGACAAATCACACATGGTCATCTGGCCCCAAAGTAGGATTCCCTGTGTTATGGGATCCAGAGACTGATAGTTATACTTATATAAGTTTAAATAAATACAAATATATATAAATATTTAACACCCAGACACAGAGCAAACAAATCTGCTCATCACACAAATGCTTGCCCTGGGTGGTGATCGAACCCACAACCCTCGGATCAGTAGTCAAGGGCACTAACCACTGAGACACCGAGTCAGTCAAAATAAAATGTTAAATACTTAATTGAAGTCTTAACACTAAGAGATAGTTCTCGACGCGCCCAGTAGCTCCCAATAAGTACTGCTCACTAACTTTAATCCAGTGAGTGATATTCCTAACTGCCGGACATTTGTATCTAAGAGTTGCGTCATCACTTATTTCTACTCGGTAGCTTAATGAGAGCTCCGATTGTGCGTAGGATTCTACAATTGGGAGCAATTCTTTTGAATCTGTTAATGGTTTCCCATTAATTCGAATACCCTCTACAGCGAGCGGTTGCTGTTTGTTCTTCGTCTATACTTCTATTCTACTCGTAATAATCTAAACAGGAAAGATTTGATTGTTTGTTTGTTTGTTTGCATTGAATAGGCTCCGAAACTAATGGACCGATTTGAAAAATTCTTTCACCGTTGGGAAGCTACACTATCCGCGGTTGCTATAGTCTATTTTATATTTTTAAAAGGTTAAGGATCCTTATTAAAACTCAAATAATGTAGCCCAAGGTGTAAAAAAATACCTAAAAATTCCTGCATTATCTACAAAAAGTAGTGCAGTGTATTTAAGAGGCTTTAGAAAGTTTGCCGGGACAGCAAATAAAGTACCAAAAATGTCGTTTTTATCCTTCCTTACTTAACATTATAAATGTGAAAATGTGTTTCTTTGTTTGTTACCTTTTCACGCTTCAACACCTCGACCAATCTTGATGAAATTTGGCATGCAGGTAGCCTGTGTTACTGGGAAGGCCATAGGCTACTTTTTATCCCGTGAAAATGGCATAGCCCTATGCAGTTCCTAAGGGAACTAAAAAATATTCTTTTTTTGTTATTTTTTTTTCACATCGCTACGGAACAATGGATTGTTGTGATTTTTTGCATAGAGATGGTTGAAGGGGTGGGACTCACCCTCGGACAGTCATAAAAACCATGTCCACGCGGGCAAAGCCGCGGTAAAAAGTTAGTAATATAATAAATGTGAAAATGTGTTTGTTTCTTTGTTACCTTTTCACGCTTCAAAACCTCGACCAATCTTGATAAAATTTGGCATGCAGGTAGCCTGTATCACTAGGAAGGACATATGCTACTTTATATCCCGTGAAAATAGCATAATCCGATGCAGTTCCCGAGGGAACTAAAAAAACTCTTTTTTGGTTAATTTCTTTAACATCGCTACTTAACAATGGATTATTGTGATTTTTTGCACTGAGTTGGTTGAAGGGGTGGGAAATGACATAATTTACTAATTAGCACATCCTGACATAGTTCCCGAGGATCGGGGGAAAACTCATTTCCACGCTCGCGCACACGTCGGCGTCGCAACGGAGCAACGGATTGAAGCGATTCTTTGTACAGAATTAGTAGAGGAGCTGGGAAGTAACATAGACTGCTAATCATAATAGCCCGATATACTTCCTGGGGAACTGAACAAAACCGCACCACTCACCCTTAAAGACTGTCACAAATACTATGTCCACGCGTGCGAAGACGCGGACAAAAGCTACTTTCTTATAATTATTTAAACGGCTGTCCTAATTCTAATTACAGTGCTATGTCTTGTTACAGGTACGTCGACTATAGACATAATTATTTGACGACGATAATTACACACGTAAGCTATAAGTTAGTCTTGAGTTATTCATTACTTACGAGTACTACATATTTTCTTTTCCTCATTAAGATTTAAGGTTCTTAAATGCTTCTTTGAATGATAATTTAGGTTATTTGCTAATTAAGTAATTGCCCTGAATTAGGGCGATCTCTGTTTCAGGGTAGGCTCGAGCCCCTCGGTGGGGACGTATATGAGCTGATATGAATGAATGAAGTAATAGCACACCCTGGACACTTCACACAACGGGCCAGAAATGACATTTCAAAAAACGAATGACGAAAAAAACGAAATGGTGACGAAATTATATACGTTCGTCAACGAAACTGTAACCAATCTGTATCAATCTGGGTGACGAGGGGGTGAGGTCGCAATCTAGAGAGCGGCAGGGAGTGTCAATACTGTATGTTAGTACGAGTACTAATATATTGTCATCTGTATCAATCTGGGTGACGAGGGGGTGAGGTCGCAATCTAGAGAGCGGCAGGGAGTGTCCATACTGTATGTTAGTACTAATGTATCGTCTTTGGTAATTGTTAAGTCAGAAAATTATGAGTTCTATCCTCTCAAAATCCAAGCCGAAATAAGGTCAAAGTCTTTATAGAACCTCGCGTCTCACCCCGTTTGAAGATCACCGTTCCAATTAAACTTGCACTGAACGAAAATCCTCCAGTCTCCGTGTTTATTTCGCACCAAAAACACCTCTACAGCTGCTGGTAGATAAATCTCTGCCAGTTAAGGGTAGTGGGGGGCTGGAAGCCTCTTCGGTAATACCTCCGCCCTTTAAACACAGCGTGATGGATTTCTTACATTTATTGAAAAAGGTCTTATAAATAGCTCTCTCGCTTTACGCATTTCCAGATATTTTTCTTCTGGCGTAATGAGCTCGCTCGGTTCTCTCCAAATCTGGAGTTTGTGAATAGCTATTGAGTTACTATGTGCTCCAATATTCGGGCTTTCGAATCAATATTATATTTATGAAATGCCTTCTAGCAATATTTTTTGTGGAATTCATTATAATTCTTGGGGAAAATTCGTTGTCATTAGAGGTATAATTGCGTGTGTTTTGTTTGTACGGTAATCCTACGGTCTAACGATGAAAGATTTTTTTTTATTCGCAATTGGTAAGCCCTTGGAATCTTCTCACCTGATGGTAAGTGACGATGATGCCGAAGATGGAAGCGGGCTTACCAAGACTCCCCGACGCAATGGTGAACTGGCTATCTTATATTCAAGCCGGAACTCCTCAATGTTGTTGCATTGATGTTTGGCGGCAAGACTTACATAAGATGGTATAAGATGGTGGTAATGTGTTTTCAAATTTCGATTTCGTATGTGCGTTTATCCGACGCTCTTACGGTGAAGGAAAACATTGTGAGGAAACCTGCACACGCCTGCGAAGAAACTCATAGGTTGTGTGTGAAGTCGACCAACCCGCACTGAGCTCGCGTGGTTGACTAAGGCCGTTCGCCTAAAACAGGGTAGACTCGAGCCCTTCGGTGGGGACGTATTTGAGCTGATATGATGATGAGAGGTATAATTATTTCAGAGTTTTTACACCCAAGGAACTCTTCATGGATAAGTATGTACCATATTTCTCTGACACATTAACTTTAAATTGAAAATTTAATAAAAACACGATTGTCTAACAACTTTCATATTGAAGTCGGGTAAAATGTATCATAAGTCACTCACGGGATCAAGATGAATCAAAATTCATAATTCATTTATTCATAATAATAATTACATGTTAAAATAGAAAATAAAAATAAATATGTCAAAATCAAAATATTATGTCAAGTTACACAATATTAATTAATTCAATTTTAATTGAAAAATTCGATGATATTATAAAACGCCTGCTCGACGAGCCAACGTTTTAGTAACGACTTGAAGCTCCTCAGCCTGAGACTCAATCTAACGACACTCTTAAATCCATCAAGCCGTTTAGAAGATATTGTGGAATTTAAAAAAAACATACATACATACAGTAGATCTGAAAACAATTCACTCCTAAGACTTAACGAATTTATTTATTACTAGCATGTCCCCAATTACGGTCCACCGCAAACAATTAAATTTTTCTATAGCATTTTCCCAAACAAAAGCCTTGGGGCCGTTTTGTGCCGCAAATGGACCACTTAATCACATCTACATGAGGAATGGTGACCATCATTCCAGCGGGCCCTGTGTTTTTTGTCACCGACCCCTGCCCTAATCACTGATAATATGAGTTTTGATGTCAAACATCATGGTTATTGATGCGTGAAATTAGTAACATGGAATGGTTTAAACTTTTAAAGCTCGTCTTGTAGGTAGATATATTTTACTAGTACAAAAACTTTAAATTTTATGGTACTAGGTTACTTTTTAAGGGTAAAATCGTGACCCTAATTCTAAGACTTCGCTGTCCGTCCGTGTGTCACCAGGCTGTACATATTTCATTAACCGTGATAGCTAGATAGTTGAAATTTCTGTTGCCGCTATAACAACAAATACTAAAAATTAGAAAAAGTGTAAGTCTCCATACAAAAAACGTGTTTTTTTAAACGTGAAGAAACTAGTGTCATCTAGGGTGATAGTACGAAAGTGAAGAAACTAGCGCCATCTAGTATGATGGTATGGAACCCTATGTGTGCGGTTCTGACTCGCACTTGGCTGGTTTTTACAGTTACTATGGTTGTTCTTAGGGTTCCGTACCTCAAAAGGTAATAACGAAACCCTTAAAAGGATCAATCGTTGTCTGTCCGTATGTCTGTCACAGGCAATTTGCTCGGACCTACTTGAGCGATTTTTTACTAGAAATTTGGTACACTTAATATGTAAGTTGGTGACCCAAACGGAAAACTAGATAAATGAATTTCAAACATGGGGACTACTTTTCTGGGTAAATAAGAAAATTAAAAAATGTTTTTTTAAATACATATTGTGTGAAATATCAAATGAAAAGGCTTGTTGTGAGAATTTTAAATAAATTTTTTAATACGGTCGAAAATCATATCCGAAACTATTGGGCCTAAAATCTTGAAAAAACCCGTTTGAATGGTTTACAGAAAAATCTATGTGAAAATCTTAAGTCCTTCCGCATTACCACAGGAAAAATTAAATTTCTATACTCCAGGATAAGTAGACCCCTATTTACCTAGAGCAAAGTATGTAGTGAGAAGACTTATTCTGTTGGTAGCTAGTTTTGGTGCGGAACCCTGTTTGTGTGACCCCGAGTCGTACTTGGCCGGGTTTTTTTTTCCATTGTTCATATGCAGGATTTTCCGTACTTTATTAGTAAAAAAGAGCGTCGGTGGCGTAACGGCTAGGGCCGCTCCCTTCTGTCCGGTAAGTCGTGGTTAGAATCCTGCCACGTACCAATGTGTTTTCAAATATCGATTTAATATGTATGTACGTTTATCCGACGCTCTCACGGTCAACGAAAACATCGTGAAGAAACCTGCACACGCCTGCCAAGAAACCAATCGCCAAGAGACAAATCTGGATAAAATTTGGCATGCAGTTAGCCTGTGTCACTGGGAAGGACATAGGCTACTTTTTTCCCGTGAAAATTGCATAATCTGATGCAGTTCCTGAGGAAACTGAAAAAATACTCATTATTTATATTAATTTGTTAAACATCGCAACGGAACTATAACATAGTTGTGAATAGACTGCTCATCTAGTAATCAGAAAAGCCCGATATAGTTCCTGAGGGATCTGGAGAAACTCATGTCCACACTCACGACCCCATCTTACCCTCAAAGACAGTCATAAAAACAATGTCCAAGCCGCGGGAAAAAGCTACTTTACAATAATTATTTGCAAAGTTTTCATTTAACGTCGCTTAATCCAAATTGCTAAGAAAGCCAAAGTGGTTTAACACTGATTAATCAATAGGTTGATAATAATCCAGTCCTTAATTAATTTTATATTACTTTGGTCGTTCTAAGAAATTTTTATTTTTAATCCTCTTACATTTTACACAACATCTTTTTTTTAAACATTTGCTTGTTATAAGTGTTATTGTAGCGTGTTTGCTTTACTTTACTGTTCAATTTTTTTTACTGCTTCATTTTTTTTTTCGAAAGGACAAGCTTGTTGTTGGCCGTTGGGGCCTTTACAACTTCACCGGGCGTTACAACTTCACCGGGCGTTACAACTTCACCGGGCGTTACAACTTCACCGGGCGTTACAACTTCACCGGGCGTTACAACTTCACCGGGCGTTACAACTTCACCGGGCGTTACAACTTCACCGGGCATTACAACTTCACTGGGCATTACTGCTACAGTGCTCTAAATTGACTTAGTTGCCCAAATCAAAATGTAACGTTACCGCGTTCTAAAAACTTACAGTGCCATCTATTAGCGATTTGCAGTACTAAAAGGACCTAGTCAATTTTACTAGTGTAACTTTCTTAGTGTTAATTTATTTCATAAACATCCCTCGCCCCAAGGACTATATGGTCCTTTAATCAAAAGGAGCATACGAAAATAGTAAAACATCAAAAAATTGTGAATAAATACTGCTTAAATAAAAAAAATATAATTGCATAAGTTGATAAAAAATGCTATGTAATAGCTTTACCGCGGCAGTCCCCGAGTGCCACATGCTTTTTTTTGGAAATGTCGCATATTTAATGAATATAAGAATTTTCATTCATTAAAAAGTAATTTTATTTCTTTAGAAATTTTAAACTGTAAATTTCTGACCTGTACTTTCAAGCCTTACTCCCCCAGCGATGGACGGAGCCATAAGTCAGGGAAGGGTGTTTCCAGATGATCGCACCAGCCCTGCGAAGGCTTTAATTGGTTTATAAATAACAACCCCCTACTGACCAACCCTTCAGGGTACCCTAGAAATTATGACCTTAGGGATAGGAACCGTACATACTAACTGGTGAAGCTTTTTGGCAGTTTTTCTTTGCTTTTATACAGGGTATAACAAAATTGGTGTAGGTCCCGTTAACTGGGGCTGCTACTCTTCATACTGAACAACTTTTATTCTACAAGTTTTCTGAATTTGCAGGATAAATTTTGAACACTTCATTACAATCGATCAGCTGATAGACCGATTTAAAACGTTTTTGTATGGAACGTTGATTTTTTTTTAGAATTGACTGGATTCCTTGGGAAAAGTTGTTCAATTTGATGAGTAACGGTTCCTACACCAATTTTGTAACATCGTGTATATTTTCAACTGACTTCAAAAAAGCAGGAGGGTCTAAATTCGACTGATTGGGTGTTGTTTGATTCCATATACAGATTTGGAAATTCAACTAAAATAAAAAGAGTATGTAAATAAATTGTTGCGATTGAAGCGTAGTAACTAATTAGTAATCTGTGATTGAAGTCTTGCCGCCAAACCACAGATTACTAATTAGTTACTACGGCCAAACATCAGTGTTAACAGCATTGATGTGTTCCGGCTTGATGATAAGATAGCCAGATCCCTATCTTGGTAAGCCCGCTTCCATCTTCGGCATCATCGTCACTTACTATCAGGTGAGACGATGCCAAGGGCTTACCAATTGTGAATAAAAAAAACTGTTCCACCAACACCTTGCGATCGCCAACCCGCCTGTCAAGCGTGGCGATTACGGCAAAATCTCCCAAGTCAGTGGAGGTCCATGTCCAGCAGTGGAAGACCTTTGGCTGCTGTGGTGATGATATTCTTTTAAGTTTTTATCCACTCTTCATCTAGTAATACCTTCAGTAAACAAATAACTACCAAGCATTGAATAATGCGCCGCCTGATTCAATTATTTGAAACTTTTATAAACTTTTTTATATCTTCTTTAACGTTTACTTGAGTCACAGTATTACGATATGGCTTACAGTAGCGCAACGCTTTTAATGTCGCTTGATGCCGCCACGGTGCAAGCAGCACTAGCCTGTTAACTCCGCGAGTTGCATTGGCATTTACCGGCAGTTTTGGCTACCTAGCTACTAAATGTTGGAATAATATACCACCACCTATACAACAAATGTCATCTAAGCATTCTTTTATAAAAACATTTAAAACTTTTCTTTTAGAAAAACAAAAATTAGGCATACCTAGTGGCTATTCGGTGGCGGATTTTGCTGTGTGATGTGGCTGTTGACTGACCGTTACCGGCGAATCAAACGATTTTTAGTATCTATAGGTAGATATGAGTCACACACACACACACACACCCACACGCGCACGCACAGAAATACACACTAAACATATTTGTATTTTCATTACGTTAGTTTTGCTTTTGTTTGCTCGTTTTTATTTTCCTTGTAATCGACACAGTCCTCGGGCTGTGGCAGAATTACCAGTGTATTGCTCGCAAGAGCAAATCAACACACTGAGTCACGGCCCTTTTGTACTACTGCAACACACATATGTTATTGTATTATTATTATTTTTTGCTCTTTTTAATTTGTTATGTTTTGTTTTTTATTATGTATGATTGTAATAATATGTGTGTGATTGCAGTGACAAATAAACGTGTTATCTATCTATCTATCTATCTATCTATCTACCCTTCAGTTGCTTTGCGTAAGTACATTCGTTGCACTACTGTAAGCCGCTATATTGTAATACTGTGCTTGAGTGCTCTTTCTATAAATAACTTCAATAACAAGCCGAAGCTTTTAGGACTCATGAAAAAAGTCGTGAGGTCACCTCGATCGACCTGTAAAGTTCATATTCCTACAAAGGTCAATTATTATGATAACCACACTATTCTAAGGTCGAAATTAGGTTTACGGTAAGTACAAACCAAAATACTATTTTTACATTTATAAAACATATATTTTGTTTGATAAATGATTGCATTTGAGTGTTAATTTGACAGTTTGTTGGATAAATAACTGTAACGATCTTAGTTTTTTTCTGTAAGGAGATACTAGTTACGTAACTAGTATCTCATCTGTGCTTAAAGTTCTAGAATTACTGGCTCATTATAATCAGCTTTTTAACTTGAATGCTACTAATATTATAAATGTGAAAGATTGTATGTATGGATGTTTGTTACTCTTTCACGCAAAAACTAGTAAACGTATCTGGATAAATTTGGTAGGTAGACAAATTAGGACCTGAATTAGCATATAGTGTACTTTTTTCCAGGCTCGCGAGCCAATTGCGGCTTGCGCACTGCGCACCCTCGGAGACAGTCATAGAAAAGATGTCCACGAGGGCGAAACCGCGGGCATCAACTAGTAATAATAATAATTTTTAAATGACTCCTTAAAACCGGCTACTTTAAATGTGACACGTGATCGAATTCATGAAGTTTTATAACATTAACAATGACACTAAGACAGTAATTAAAAAAACGTTCGTATTCAATGATAATATTTTAGATTTTTTTTTTGTATGTTAACTTGTTTCATGAACCCTTACTTTAAGCATGCATTCAATTTTAAAGTTTGTTTAAGGATGTGACTGAGTAAATTAAATTTTATAAAAGATTTAAAAAATTGCCAAACGTCATCATATTGCATATCTAGAGATACAAGTAGGTCTACCTACGTGCACCTATTTTGGGGCTCCCTTCGACCGAAGTGATAACACAGCCCGGGGCCTCTGGATCTGTTTGTAAGTGGCATACACAGGGCCGGATTCGGTCAACTTTGTGGGAAAACTTTGAAATAATTTGTGATTCCATTTTGAATAACACAAACTTTACATACATGTCAATTTTTCAACCGACTTCTAAAAGGGAGGAGGTTCTCAATTCAACTGTATGTTTGTTACGCTATATCTTCGCAGATTGTAAACCGATTTTCATGATTATTTTTTTGTTCGATAGGGTATGCTCCCGAGTTGATCCCATATAAATTTTATTGAAATCGGTTAAGGACTTTTTCAGAAAATTAACAAAAACCAAAAATAATAATGCAAAATTGTACTAAGTTGGTTGCGATTGAAGTCGGTTTTTAACGTGTTTAGCGTTTTCAATTATATGTCACACAGAATAA
The DNA here is from genome assembly GCA_947284805.1 of Coleophora flavipennella. Taxonomy (NCBI): domain Eukaryota; kingdom Metazoa; phylum Arthropoda; class Insecta; order Lepidoptera; family Coleophoridae; genus Coleophora; species Coleophora flavipennella. The sequence continues at coordinate 8,286,134 of OX369301.1, forward strand.
AGTTTAGAATTAAAAAAAAATCAGGTGGATATATATTTTCATTTCTTTATTAATAAGAATGTTGTACAGATTTATTTATTACTATTTTATGTGAGTGATTTTTCAGAACTTTCCTAATTAAAAGTGAAACACATTTTTATTTTAGTATCTTGCAAATTAAGTAAAACTTTTAAGTGTACGAGCGCAGTGCGTAGACGTTAAGAAAGTATTGCCATCGTAAAAAAATATATCTAAAGTGTATTGCAGTGTACTATATCATTCGTGTAAACAAAAAATATGTTTGGCAAAAATGTCCGTCTGTCTGTCCACTCTTCGGTCCGGTCGTTCGTCACACTTTCCCTAGTGGCTAAACCAATTTTTCGATTAATATCTAATTGTGAAATTAGGAAGGAGTTTCATGATAATTTATTGATGGATTCTGGACAGCTTTTGACTGGGATGTTATTTAAGAGTAACTGACATACAACAAAACAATAAACATACTCAAAAATGACACTAACAACTATCATGAAATGAAATGATATTCTATCAAGTGACACAATTAATTATTCCGATAAAAATCTTTAAAAGCAGACCTCCCCTCCCATCCCCATACACCTGTAATTTTTGTTTGCGATTTTCACGATAAATAAATCTGCTTTTCAATTTTGTTTGTCAAAGCTACAAAACGTAATGTTAATTATTATTATCTGTATACAGGGTGTGAAAAATTGGTGAAGGACCCGTTAACTGGGGCTTCTTCTCACCACACTAAACAACTTTCCCGTATGAACCCATAGTCAATTCGCAAAAAAACTTTCGACGCTCCGTACAAAAATGCAAAAAGATGGTCAATCAGCTGATTGTTTTGTATGAAGAGTTCTACATTTTTTTTGCGATTTCAGCAAACTTGTTGAACAAAAGTTGTTCAGTTTGGTGAGTAGAAGCCCCAGTTAGAGGAATCTACACCAATTTTGTTACAGCCTGTATAAGCCAGACGGCGAAGGCTACGCGAGAAAGTATGCACAGCTTTTTCCCGTGGTTTCGCCTGAATGGAAATAATTTCTATGATTATAATCGAGGGCGCACTAATAAAAAAAATTAGCCACTACGGGAGTGGCGACAGAAGTGTAAACTATTTAAAGTTTTATAAGTTTTGAACCTGCGAGTGTTCCTGCTGAGGTGTCGGGGTCGATGTCGCGAGTTCAATGGTTTTTTCCCATCTCAAAAATGCCCATCGCGTCTAACGAAGTTTTCATTTGAAAAAATTGCCTTTCAGTCTACCAAATAAGTTCAGCAGTATAGACACGAAGGTGGAATAAACAAACATCAAACATATATACTTTCGCATTTTTAATATAAGTGTGTTTGCACTTGACGCGTGATTAAAATTCTTGAACTGTATGATATGAAAGTAATTTGAAGCAAAATATTTTTGTAAAACCTACAACCGCCTCTGTGCAGACAGCTACGCGGGCTACGACCACGTTGCTACGCCGTAGCCGTGGGCGCTCGTAGCGATAATGCATTTAGTTATTTCGAATACAGCCTCCCTTGTAACCAAATCGAAATATTTGACATAAATTGTGATAATATTTTTATCAATGACTAGCTGTTGCCCGTGGCTTCGCCCCACTGGATATAGAGGTTGCGCGGTGCTGGTGGTGATATATTTATTTTAAATAGTGACCTAAATAGTGATCTAAAAAGTAAAACTAAAAAAAAATCTAATTCTACCCAGTAGTTTTTGCGTGATACGCTCACATAGCTCGTAGAGCAGATGGCCGTTGGGGCAGTATAGTTCTCGAGTAGCGACCGCTCACCGTGAAAACGTAGCGTAGACTGATGACCTGGTGAAGGTCGCGGGAAGCCGCTGGATGCGGGCAGCGCAGAACCGGTCGTCGTGGAAATCCTTGGAGGAGGCCTTTGTCCAGCAGTGGACGTCCATTGGCTGATATGATGATGTCGCGCATAGCGGCAGATCTCTATCGTTTTTATTTATATAGATAATACCTTCTTCTCCTCAATCGCGCTTTCTCACTGTCTCCGCTTCATATCCTCCACAGCCCGTCTCCACATATTGGGGTTCTCGGCCTGGTGTAGTGCGGTGCTGATGGGGATACCTCGTTTTTCGGATATGTGATCCGACCACCTCTTAAGCCTTTGGTGTCTAGGTCTTATTAGGCTTCCGTACACAAAGGGTAAAAACGGGACCCTATTACTAAGACTTCACTGTCCGTCCGTCCGTCCGTCTGTCTGTCTGTCTGTCACCAGGCTGTATTTCATGAACCGTGATAGCTAGACGGTTGAAATTTTACACATGTTTTTTTCTGTTGCCGCTATATCAAAAATACAAAAAAAAAATTGAAAAAGTGTATAATTAAGGGAGGTCTCCATACAAAAAACGTGTTATTTTTGAAACGTGAAGAAACAAGCGCCATCTAGTATGATGGTACGGAACCCGTTGTATGCGATTCTGACTCGCACTTAGCCGGTTTTTTAGGGTTTCGAAGTCAACAAGGATTAACCCTTATAGTTTCGCCATATCTGCCCGTCCGCGGCTTAGCTCAGAGACTATTAGTACTGGAAAGCTGTAATTTGACACGGGTATATATATTAATCAAGCCGACAAAGTGGTACAATAAAATCTTGAAAATATTTTTTTTAGCCTACCTACTTGTAAAGAAGAGTGTATTTTTTTTTTGTTGACGTACCCTATCGTGTGGGGTATCGTTGAAAAGGTCTTTCAACGAAAAATACTGAGGGTTTGCTCACACCATTTTTTGTTACAGTCAAGCCCCCTCCCACCCCTTCCAGCTAAACCGCTATTTTAGGACATCTGAAAAAAATTTTAAATAGTAGGACATTTAATCAATTTAAAAGAAAACTATCATGGCTAAGGAGGCTTTCTTAGTTAAGATAGATAACACGTTTATTAGCAATATATTCGACCAACTAAAGGTGTGCAGGTAGATTTGTAAAAAAAACATATATTTTCCACACAAAATTTTCTATTACCAACTGAAATAATAATTTAGTTTTATTAAATATACATAATTTTTTTAATTACTACGGAACCCTACTTTGCGCGAGTTCGACTCGCACTTGGCCGGTTTTTTTCTTCCGCTTTACCTGTTACAATTAGTACGTTAACGTTCCTTCGAAGAGCCCCACTTTCTAGATTATATCCCAATTCGGTGGCACAAACAAACACACTATTTAACAATTTCTAGATCATACCCCAATTCGGTGGCACGAACAAACACACTATTTAACAGTTTCTAGATCATATCCCAATTCGGTGGCACGAACAATCACACTATTTAACAGTTTCTAGATTATATCCCAATTCGGTGGCACGAACAAACACACTATTTACAGTTTCTAGATCATCAATTCGGTGGCACGAACAAACACACTATTTAACAGTTTCTAGATCATATCCCAATTCTGTGGTACGAACAAACACACTATTTAACAGGCAGTAGGCCATTCGGTTCGGGACGCATAAATCGAACGACAGCCATTTCGTACGTGGACAGTGCACGTTGTCAGGCTAATTTGTGTTGTTGGGGCCACAGAACTAGCGATTAGACTTTTTTAAGTGAGAAAATATCTTGTTTGTTAAACATTAATGTATAACACTTTAAACTTTCCCGATTATTCATAATGACAAATTGAAAACGGGGCTTGACGTGATTTTTTTTTTCGTAACGTTGAGGTAAAAACAACATAAATAAAATCACGTCAAGCCCCGTTTTCAATTTGTCATTAAACATTGATGTGTTCCGGCATGAAGATGATATGAAGATAGATAAGATAGCCATTTGGTTGGCATTGGGGAATCTTGGTAAGCCCTCTTCCATCTTCGGCTTCATCGTCACTTACCATCAGTTAAGATTATGCCAAGGGCTTACCGATCGTGAATAAAAAAAAACAATAATCTTTACTAATATTATAAATGTGAAACAAGCGTCGATGGCTCAACCAAGCGGTAACGACTCGCTCCTCCTAACCAGAGGTGCCGGTCAAATCCGGACGGCCAACGTACCAATGAGTTTTTCGAAACTTACGTACATATACTCACCGATTGATTTAACGGTGAAGGAAAACATCGTGAGGCAACCTGCACACACCTGCGAAGTAACTCGAAGGTTGTGTGTGAAGTCGACCAACCCGCAATGGGCCCGCGTGGTTGATTAAGGCCCGATCGCCCTAATTCAGGGTAGGCTCGAGCCCCTCGGTGGGGACGTATATGAGCTGATATGATGATGATGAAAGTTTTTATGTATGTATGGATGTTTGTTACCCTTTCACGCAAAAACTACTTAACTTATCTGGCTGAAATTTGGTAGGTAGACAGATTAGGACCTGGATTAACATAAAAGCTACTTTTTCCACGCTCGAAGACAGTCATAGAAACTATGTTCACGCAAGCAAAGCCGCTGGCAAAAGATAGTGTTATAAATGTGAAAATGTGTTTGTTTGTTTGTTACCTCTTCATGCTTCAAACCCTTGACGAATCTTAATGAAATTTGGCATGCAGGTAGCCTGTGTCACCGGGAAGGACGAAGGCTACTTTTTATCCCGTGAAAATAGCATAGTCCGATGCAGTTCCTGAGGGAACTGAAAAAATAATTTTTTTTTGGTTCATTTGCATCACATGCTAGTTTAATTAAATATTTTATATTTAAAAAAACATATGTTTGTATGTATGTTCGTTTGTTTAGGTTAAACCTGCACACGATTTTAGAGCGACTCGATTCGATTCGATTGAGCTAAAATTTGATATGAAGCCGTATTCCCGGTGACAATAGATCCTTTTGGTATTTTGAAGTTATCTGATGATGAACTTTACAGGTGGAATCAGGTTTCCAGAATCATCTTTTATCTTTAGTAGAATAGTACGAAATACTCATATAATGTTATAAACGCAAAAGTTGGTAAGAATGTATGTTTGTTACTCTTTCACGCAAAAACTACTTAACGGAACTGGCTGAAATTTGGTAGGTGGACAGATTAGGACCTGGATTAACAAAAAGGCTACTTTTTCCCACGCTCGCGAACCGCTTGCGGCTCGCCCACTGCGCACCTTCAAAAAGTCATAGAAACGTCCACGCGGGTGATGACGAGTACTTATATAATTTTTGACATTTCCACGTCGTGTATTTATTGTCACATTTGGCACACTAAGCATTTGACTTCTTGAGCAAAAAACTCTTATCAAATAAAAGCTTGTAGGTACCTAAAAATTTTTTTGGTTTTTCGAAAATAATATTACTCAACTATCATATTTTTTAAAGTGCAATAAATTGAACAGTAAACTTCGGGGCTCAACAGGCACCATTTGCGCTATACGTTGTCCCTAACGTTTCTCCTCGCCTCTATCGTGCCAACGCATCGTGAATTCATCGTGTGATTTGTTTCCATACTGTTTATTAGATGTCTGTCCAACTGATTATAATCAAACAAAAATACTCAGTACATGTTTTTTTTTATTTACAATTGGTAAGCCCGTGACGATGATGCCGAAGATGGAAGCGGGCTTACTAAGATTTCCCAGCGCAAAGGAGAACTGACTATCTTATCTTCAAGCCGGAACACATCAATGTTATTAACACTGATGTTTGGTGACAAGGCTTATGACTTAGATAAGATGGTGGGGCTTAGAAATTGCCGTACCACCAACCAACCGAGTTTTACAAGATGACCCCGCCGGGAATCGAACCCGCGACCTCCTGGTGTGAAGCGGAAGGACTAAACATTACGCCACGTAGGTGGTTGTATTGTAAAATATATAAAAAGTATCTGAATTGTTTATGTTTAGCAAGTGCATTTATTTTTTTAGGGTCCTTAGGAGGCTCGAGTTTCCATACAAACTTAGTTCCGCTTTAATACAAAAACTACATGCCGGATTACATCCAAACTTTGCACATACATTGAGTAGACACATATCGATGTTTGTAATTAGTATTCGATGTACTAATATAAAACGGTAAAAAATAAGAGTAGTTTCAAACTTTCAGTACAAAATTAATTAAAGCCTTCGTTTAGTTATGTTTAAATCGACTACGATTACAAACATCGATATGTGTCTACTCAATATATTTGCAAAGTTTGGATTCATTCCGGTATACAGTTTTTTTTATTAAAGCGGAACTATGTTTGTATGGAAATTCGAGCCTTCTGGGGACCCTTAAAGAGTCCAAAAAAACGTCGTTTATAGAAAATCGTCTTGAAATTAGATAGTTTAAAGTCGAAAGTCAGGGGACAGTCTTTTTTTCACCATTCATCAATAACATAGGTATTCATTGAGGAGACCATTCCAATGAACCCAAACACGATACGTCTGCTGTAAGTTGATGAGGAGTTCGGTATCCTGCAGATTTCAGGTGATATCGCCACATCAGGTCATGGTTACCATGTTCTTGCAATATCATCGAAGTAATATGATATCAAACTTCAAAACAAGATGATGATCTTAAACGGCTGATCAAATTTTATTGAATTATAGCTAACGAGAGTGTTTGTTTGTTTGTAAACTCTTTATTGTACAAAATATACACTTAAAATAATATAAAAAAGGTTAAGTACAAAGGCGGACTTATCCCTTACCTTTTAAACAATGAAAACCAAATCAAAATCAGTTTATCTGTTCCGTAGTTCGATGCCACAGACACACAGTTACATGCGCTATAAACTTATTGTAAATTAAGAGAATAGAAGCGAGAATTCTATCTATACATTACCTCAATGTACATAAGGGAACTTGGTTTTATTTGTGTACGTGATTTAATGTAAATAGAAACTATTCAATAGCAGTCTCCTTAGTAAACTCTTGTCATTATCAACTCTTAAACCGGAACTTGTGAAAAGTTTTTCCTTGCATCCAGTAATTAACCGTCTGGAAGCGGCTCTGACTCCTTTCAGAGGATGAAAGGGGCCTCTACATAATGTAGTCCATATACCGACAGCAAACTCTAGATTAGTGATGCGAACGAAGATTATCTATCGATAGTGTTGTAAGTTCGATAATATTTATTACTGCAGCGTCTGTATACTGTTGGGGTTTAAGCAATGCAGGTTTAAAAATGATTTTTAACCGATGTTGTTTTATCTATTAAATAACTAAATAAATTTTAAAAAAAACCATCATCCTTTTTTACCAACCTATTAATTGAGATCATTTTCCAATGAGCCCAAATACTGAGATTAATTAATATCGAAAATGAGCAACGGATTGCTGTGTTGTGATTTATTGCACAGAGATAGTTGAGGGGTTGGAAATGTCACAGAGTACTAATTAGCATAGCCCGACGTAGTTCCCGAGGGATCTGGGGAAAACTTATTTTCACACCCGTGCACGTCGCAACAGAGCAAGCCATTATCGTACATTCATACCAATCTCGGCGAAATTTGTCATGCACGTACCCTGTGTCATGGAAAAGGACATGGGCTAAGTTTTATCTGATGAAAATATCATATTCCGATACATTTTTGGAGGGAAGTGAAAAAAAACTCCTTTTTTTTGTTTGATCATTTGACATCGCCACGGAGTTGTATGATAAACGAGAGTAAGGTCTGAACCGCCTACGAGGTTTTTAAAAATGAATCAATACCACCACTCCGTTTCACTGGCTTTCTTAAGCTTTTATTCTTCAATTACATAACACAGTCCCTGATAGAGTCACGATTTTCGAGTGAAGATCAGGGACCAACTAATACCTGTACGTTATTGGAGGCAATAATTTTTATATAGGTACTAACTCTTACTTGATTATATTATTTCATTTTTATGTCGTTCCGATAAAATTAGTAAAATTAAAAGCCATAGATCAAATTTTAGCCAAATCAGAGCAACTTCTCTTTGGGCACCCATTTTGTTTTTGGCCATTTCGATTTTTTTATTGCACCTTAAATCTGCCCAGGGTTTACATGATTTTAGTTAAAGTACCATGTGGCTATCTCTTACCACTTAATGGACAGTTGAACATCTTCATGAATGGCTGAATGGATTTCCATCAAAAATGGCTACGAACCGTCTCAGTTAATCTAGCTTTCAAGTATGAGTAAACTGCATTGAAATCGGTCTACCCGTTTGGGAGCTACGATACCACAGACAGGCACATAAATACACTCGTTAAAATTATAACACCCCCCTTTTTGCGTCGGGGGTTAAAAATCAAGGACACTTTAAAATTATCACGAATTTCCAGGATCAATTTATCGATAGCCAAAATATCGACAGTTCCACAACTCTGCATGGTACGAGTATAACCATTCAGTACTTGATTACTGCGGCCTAGTCGCAACGCGTTCATTCGTTATTTTTGTGAACGCAACCGTGTAAAAAAGAGACTCATATTGCTGGAGGCGACAAGGCTTAAATTTGTGATAATTTTAAAGATCACCAATTTCCAGGATGAATTTATCGACAAAATATACACGCCAAACTTCTAACATCCCCTTTTTGAGTCGGGGGTTAAAAATCAAAGAGACTTTATGATTATCACGAATTTGCAGGATCAATTTATCGATAGCCAAAACATCGACAGTTCCACAACTCTGCACGGTACGGGTATAACCATTCAGTACTTGATTACTGCGGCCTAGCCGCAACGCGTTCATTTGTTATTTTTGTGAACGCAACCGTATAAAAAAGAGACTCATATTGCTGGAGGCGACAAGGCTTAAAATTTATATAGGCTACAGTAACCGTAGTGATGTAACATGGCAAAATAAGCGTCATGAGAATAAAGTTACACCATTTAAAAATTACATGTAAAGCCTCGGTGGCTCAACCGGTAACGACTCGGTCCATCTAACCAGAGGTACCGGGTTCAAATCTGGATGGCCAATGTACCAATGAGTTTTTCAAAAAACATACGTACATACTTACCGATTGCTTTAACGGTGAAGGAAAACATCGTGAGGAAACCTGCACACGCCTGCGAAGAAACTCGAAGGTTGTGTGTGAAGTCGACCAACCCGCACTGGGCCCGCGTGGTCGACTAAGGCCTAATCGCCCTGATTCAGGGTAGGCTCGAGCCCCTCGGTGGGGACGTATATGAGCTGTAATGATGATTTAAAAATAAATGTTTAGTAAACAATTATTTTTTAAATGATCTCATCAAACCCGGTTTTGAAAGACCCATTTAACGATACGATCTGTGACCCCTATAAAGTTACAAAAAATAATTAAAAAAAAGAGTGTGTGATTTTATGAAATCACGGCAAAAGTGAAACTTTTTTTCACATTATAGACATTTACAGAGCACGAAACGATCGTGGCTGCTCTCGTCTTGGAGCTACGGTACATAGGACGAAATGATCATACCGACCGTCACGCGACACACAGACGAAAAAATTTGAGACGATGTAATAAAAGTTTCACTTTAAAAACCGTTTAAGTGCGAGTCAGAACCGCACACAAAGGGTTCCGTACAATCGTATTAGATGGCGCTAGTACAAAGGGGTTCCGTACCATCATACTAGATGGCGCAAGTTTCTTCATGTTAAAAAAAATACGTTTTTTGAATGAGACCCTCCTTACTTTTTCACTTTTTCAATTTTTTGTTATAGCGGCAACAGAAATACATCATCTGTGAAAATTTTAGCTGTCTAGCTATCACGTTTCATGTAGTATAGCCTGGTGACAGACGGACAGACGGACAGCGGAGGCTGAGTAATAGCACAGTATATATATATTAGTGTATTCTCGAGCCCCTCGGTGGGGACGTATATAAGCTGATATGATCATGATGATATATATTAGTACTAGCGTAGTAATAGGGTCCCGTTTTTACCCTCTAGGTACGGCACCCTAAAAAATTAAGGTGCCTCCCCGACATGTAGTGGTGGTAATTTTTTTTTCACGTATCTTACGTGTTAGTAATTCTCGAGTATCTCTCGTTTATACGTCCAAGGTTCAAGGTCACCCAAAGGGCAATGGAGCGTGCCATACTCGGAGTTTCTCTGCGTGATCGAATCTTCAACCTGGTCCATTATGTTTTGGCTAATTATGGGAGATCCGGGACTTAAATAGTCACCTTTCCATCTGTCTAACCGCCTTCGTGGTCGCAGGTTCGATTCCCGGCGGGGTCAACTTTGTAAGACTCGATTTGGTTGGTGGTAGCCTGCCTAGCTAGCTACCACCATCTTATCTAAGTCTTGCCGCCAAAGATCAGATCGTTGTCATTTATTATCAGGTGAGATGATTTTCTCCTGAAGGTAAGTGACAATGATGCCGAAGATGGAAGCGGGCTTACCAAGATTCCCCAACACAATGGGGATCTGGCTATCTATCTTCAAGCCGGAATACATCAATGATGTTAACACTATTTTTTTTTTGGCATTAGCCAAGGGCTTATCAGGGATGCCGACAGCATCAATCATGACATTATTTGTAATATTCAATAAGTTTTTTTACTATTTCTATGGGTGTGTAAACACCTATTTAAAATAATTTTTTTTGATTAATTGATTGATCAGAAATAAATTATGAACTCTTGATCACTAAATTGCCCTAATACTTAAAATTCGAGAAATGTCTCGATTTGATCTTCTTCGATTTTCAACTCACCAAAATCACAAAATTAATACATAAATGACGCTGCAAAATTATGAAGTAACGCCTAGGTATTTCAAATATTTTAAGAACAAAATGTCGTTTTTGACAAATAATAAAAAGTAAATCAGATTACTAACATTCGTCATCCCTATTGTGGATTTTAAAAAAAGGATCCGGGACTTAAACCTAAGTATATATATTAGTACTAACATATTGTATGGACACTCCGTGCCGCTCTCTAGATTGCGACCTCACCCCCTCGTCACCCATATTGATACAGATTGGTCAAAGTTTGTTTCTCGGACGTATGGGATTTCGCCGTGATTTTTTTGCTCCGTCATTTGTTTTTAGAAATGTCATATCACGACCATTTGTATGCAGTGTCCGTGATGTGCTTAACAGTCACCGTTCCATTCATCGTCCACTGGCTATAAACGTTTGTTAATGGTTATAGACAATTTCAAATTGTTTTTAAAATCTAACTGCTAGTTCAACACGATGACTCGCACATTCTTCGGATAATTTCCGTGTTATACCGTGAAATAAAATAATCATCGTACCATTAGTTTATTGGGCCAAACGGTTTATTGGTTGACTTAAACCGTTATCTAAATATGATACTTACCTATTAAAATTAAAAGTTTTAATTGAGTTAAACGTTTAACAGTTATTTTATTGTTTTCTCCAAAAAAAGTATGTATAATAGTTATAAAATTTAATAGCCATACCAATTACTTTCTAAGTCCTCAATTTTACGTGGTTAATAATTTAAAACGAAAAAATCCTTCCAAGTGCGAGACGGATTCGCGCTCTGAGGATTCCGTACAGCTGCAAATGGTCTACTGCTGCAAAGACGTCCATTGCTGGACAGAGGCCTCCCAAGGATTTCCATAACGACCGGTCCTGCACTGACTGAATCCAGCGGCTTCCTTCACTAGGTCTTTGGTCCACCGAGTGGGAGGCCTGCCTACGCATAGTCTTCCGGTGCCGGCTGAAAACCAGCGCATTGGCTTTGTTAAAGCCAAAGTATTATGCTGAGACGGTGCCCTTTTTGGCAGAGTATTTAAATCTATAATATAAGTATATATAAGTATTAATATTGTACGTACTTACTTGCTTGTCAAAATAAATTCATTTTCTTTCTTTCGATCGCTACTCGAGAATTCCGCTGTCCCGGCCATCTGTTCTACGAGCTTTGTGCCCTGCTCAATGCCTCTAAACTTTAGCAATTCTGAGAGCTATGTCGGTTACTTTGGTAGTCCTACGGATCCCCTCGTTTCTGATTCGATCACGCAGCGAAACTCCGAGCATAGCACTCTTCATTGCTGAGAGACATTACTGAAGCCATCGAGCATTGTGCCTCGATCTTCCATAGTCTCAGCCATGACCACGATATCGTCAGCGAATCGAAGTATTGATACAGAGTCCACCCCAATCCAGAAGCTTGAAAACATCTTCCAGGGTGGCGGTGAACAGTTTCGGAGATATAACGTCTCCCTGTCTAATCCCTCGCTGCAGTCAGATAGGTTTCGAATTCTGGTCCCGGAGGCGAACTGGTGGCGTTTTTATACAAAAACTTCAGTACCTCGATGTATCGATAAACAATTCGGCACCGCTGGATAAACTGTAGCACAGCCCAGATTTCGACTGAATAAAAGGCTTTCCATAGTACTTTAACGCCAGGCATAGTGGCTGATTGTACTCTTCCGTCTTATGTGTAATCTTTAACAGCGAATGTATGGGGTCTATGATACTAAAGCCTCTTCAGAAGCTGGCTTGTTCTGGGAGACTGGAAGTCGGCAAACCTACATACGAGACGATTTTGAATGTCTCTCGAAAACAGCATGTAGACATAGCTCAGAAGTGAGACGGGTCTGTAGTTCTTCAGCAGGGTGTTGTCGCCATTTTTGAAGAAGAGCACCACCACACTTCTGTGCCTTGCCTTAGGCGTTTGTCACTTGTAACTTTTGAAGATCTTTTAAAACTGGTGTCCCTGCTTTTAGAAGTGTCAATGAGCCCTCATCACCCGGTGCCGTATGGCGCCCATCATGAGTTCCGTCATCACTCGATACCGTATGGCTCCCGGCTTAGAATAGGGCCATCGCATCTCTTGCAATGGGAATCGTAAGAGAAGACTAAGGGACTTAAACTGGAGGATGGGCAGCAGTGTCCTTTCCGAGAACTGCGTCAGACCTGCAACCGCACTGTGATCGCCAACCCGCCTGCCAAGCGTGGCGATTATGGCAAAACCCCCCCAACAAGTATAACTACTAACGTTTGTCTAAATATAATTTTATAGCTTTCTAAACGTAATTATTTTAAAACTAGCTTTTTCCCGCGGCTTCGCCCGCGTAGACATTGTTTTTATGACTGTCTTAGAGGGTGTCAGAATATGCTTATTAGTAAATCATGTCAATTCCCACCCCCTCAACCATCTCTGTGCAAGATATCACACAATTTATTGTTCCGATGCGATGTTAAAGAAATTAACCAAAAAAAGTATATTTTCAGTTCCCTTAGGAACTGCAGCGGACTATGCTATATTCACGGGATAAATAGTAGCCTGTCCTTCCTCGTGATACAGGCTACCTGTATGCCAAATTTCATGAAGATTGGTCAAGGCGTTGAAGCGTGAAAAGGTAACAAACAAACAAATACATTTTCACATTTATAATATTATAGTAAGGATGATGTAATGAAAGAATGCTAAATCAAACATGGACAATAGATGTCATGTCATTAAGTATGTCAAATAATAGATAGACTGGGCGCTAGCTCAGTGAAGTAGGAATCGTACAACACAAGGTCACACCATCCTGGACACTGCATACAACGGGCGAGAAATGACATTTCTAAAAACAAATGACGGAGCATACAAAATCACGGCGAAATCCTATACGTTCGAAAACCAAACTATAACCAATCTGTATCAATCTGGGTGACGAGGGGGTGAGGTCGCAATCTATAGAGCGGCAGGGAGTGTCCATACTGTATGTTAGTACTAATATATTTACTTTGACAAGGTGCTGTAAACACAGAAAATTCGCCTCTATTTGTGTGAAATAGTGAACAACTGTGGTTAAACTTTTAGTAAAACACCTTTTTAGGATTCCATCATCATCATCATCATATCAGCCACAAATCGTCCACTGCTGGACAAAGGCCTCCCCCAAGGATTTCCACGACGACCGGTCCTGCGCTGCCCGCATCCATCGGCTTCCCGCGACCTTCACCAGGTCATCGGTCCACCGCGTGGGAGGCCTGCCTACGCTACGTTTTCCGGTGCGCGGTCGCCACTCGAGAACTTTACTGCCCCATCGGCCATCTGTTCTACGAGCTATGTGCCCTGCCCACTGCCACTTCAGTTTAGCGATTCTGTGAGCTATGTCGGTTACTTTAGTTCTCCTGCGGATCTCCTCGTTTCTGATTCGATCACGCAGAGAAACTCCGAGCATAGCACGCTCCATTGCCCTTTGGGTGACCTTGAGCCTTCTTATGAGGCCCATAGTAAGCGACCATGTCTCAGTTCCGTAAGTCATCACTGGCAACACACACTGGTCAAAGACCTTAGTCTTGAGACACTGCGGTATTTGGGACGTGAAGATATTGCGAAGCTTCCCGAACGCTGCCCAGCCGAGTTGGATTCGTCGATTGATCTCTTTCTTGAAGTTGGACCTACCTAACTGGACTGTTTGTCCCAGGTATACATATTCGTCAACAACTTCCAGTGTAGAGTCTCCAACCTTTAGAGGAGTGGGTGCGACACGGACATTTAACATTATTTTCGTCTTGTCCATGTTCATTTTAAGACCCACTTGTTGAGAGACCTTACTGAGGCCATCGAGCATTGTGCTTAGGTCTTCCATAGTCTCAGCCATGACCACGATATCATCAGCGAATCGGAGGTGGGATATGTACTCGCCGTTGATATTGATGCCGAGTCCACCCCAGTCCAGAAGCTTAAAAACATCTTCCAGGGCGGCGGTGAACAGTTTCGGAGATATAACGTCTCCCTGTCTCACCCCTCGCTGCAACTGGATAGGTTTCGAGTTCTGGTCTTGGAGGCGAACCAACATGGTGGCGTTTTCATACAGACACTTCAACACCTCGATGTATCGATGGTCAATTTGGCACCGCTGGAGAGACTGTAGCACAGCCCAGGTTTCGACTGAATCAAAGGCCTTCTCATAGTCCACAAACGCCAAGCATAGTGGCTGATTGTACTCTTCGGTCTTCTGTATAATCTGCCGCAGCGTATGTATGTGGTCTATGGTACTAAAGCCTTTTCGGAAACCGGCTTGTTCGGGAGGCTGGAAGTCGTCAAACCTGCGTGCGAGACGATTCGTAATGACTCTCGAAAACAGCTTGTAGACATGGCTCAGAAGTGAGATGGGTCTGTAGTTCTTCAGCAGGGTGTTGTCGCCCTTTTTGAAGAAAAACACGACCACACTTCTGTGCCATGCCTTAGGCGTTTGTCCCTCGAGTATAACGGAATTAAATAACTTCTGAAGAGCTTTTAGTACCGGTGATCCACCTGCTTTCAGAAGTTCAGCCGTAATTCCATCATCACCCGGTGCCTTGTTGTTCTTGAGCTGTTTGAGAGCCATTCTAATCTCGTACAATCTCGTTAGGATTCCATACTTCAAAAGAAAAAAAATAGAGCCTTATAGGATCACTCATGTGTATATCTGTCCGTCCGTCTGTCACAGCCGATTTTCTCAGAAACTACATGACCGATTGAGTTGAAATTTGGTACACATATGTAAGTCGGTGATCCAAAGACCTACATGTAAAGTAAATAAATAAATTTTAAACATGGGGTCCACTTTTGAGGGGTAATTTAGAGATAACTTAGATAAATTAACTTAGATAATTTAGAGATTTTTAACCGCCTCCGTAGCTCAGAGGCAAAGTTCACTGGCTTTACACAGGAGGTCGCGGGTACGATTCCCGGCGGGGTCAATTGTAAAGACTCGGTTTGGTTGGTGGTAGAGCATTTTTTAAGCCCGTCTGGCTAGCTACCACCATCTTATCTAAGTCTTGCCGCCAAATATCAATGTTAACAACATTGATGTGTTCCGGCTTGAAGATAAGATAGCCAGTTCCCCATTGCGTTGGGAAATATTGGTAAGCCCGCTTCCATCTTCGGCAACATCGTCACTTACCACCAGGTGAGATGTTGTCAAGGGTTTACCAATTGCGAATAAAAAAAAAAGATAACATAAAAAAGTTTTGCAAACTACGTCGTCGTGTGATATATCAAATAAAAGGGCTTGTTGTAAGAATCACAAATATATTTTTTCTTGTATTTTAAAATCAATAGATTTGACGGTATTGAAGAAAATATGCGAAAATTGACCATTCCACTCTTAACTTCGAAACTACTGGGCCTAAAATTTTATCTATAGATGGCGCTGTAGATGAAAATAAGTTTTTGGTACGGAACCCTTAGTGCGCGAGTTTGACTCGCACTTGGCACGTTTTTTGTGTTTGATTTCTAGAAATTGACGAATCATTTAAGTATTTTACGCGCAACGCGCAAACTCAAATAATTTCTATTCTGTCTCGGCGATTCCTAAAATGTTAATGTAGTCGAGAAACACTGACGCCTCACTCAGGCACAGTATTACAATATAGCGACTAACAGTAGCGCAACGAATGTACTTACACAGAGCAACGGAAGGGTACTTGTGGGGCAGCGGGCGGCGGGGCAGGGCGGGGGGAGTTTGCCAGACTAGCTACATGTTAGTACTGCTAATATTACGCCGTGGCGGCATCGTGCGGCATCAAAGTCGTTGCGCTACTCTAAGCCATATCGTAATGCTGTGACTCAGGCAAGCTTATACAAAGTTCAAGATAAATGTATTTCTTTGAGATTCAAAGTTGTATCACTGTGTCATCATAAGTACCTACTTAATGTGGTGGGCATCCAAGTTATTGGACATATTCGTAGAATGTATCTTTGAAGGTAGCTAAAAAAAACAGCCAAGTGCGAGTCATAACCGCACACAAAAGGTTCCGTACCATTATACTAGATGGCGCCAGTACGTAGGGTTCCGTACCATCATACTAGATGGCGCTAGTTTCTTCACGTTTAAAATAAACCACGTTTTTTGTATGAAGACCCCCTTATTTTTTGACTTTCTCTAATTTTTAGTACTTGTTGTTATAGCGACAACAGAAATACATCATCTGTGAAAATTTCAACTGTCTATTCATTGAATACAGATGAAAATCATGAAATACAGTCTGGTGACAGACGGACAGACAGACACGGACAGACAGTAGAGACTTAGTAATAGGGTCCCGTTTTTACCCTTTGAGTACGGAACCCTAAAAACAAACTGTTTTTATTTGACTAATGGTAATAAAATCATTATTTTAAATTTTATACAACCTTTACAAAGCTGTATATTAAAGTTTACGGTGAAAAACATCGTGAGAAAACCTGCATACGCCTGCGTGGAAACTCGCATATTGTGTGTGAAGTCGACCAACCCGCACTGGGCCCGCGTGGTCGACTAAGGCCCGATCGCTCTAATTCAGGGTAGGCTCGAGCCCCTCGGTGGGGACGTATATGAGCTGATATGAATGAATGAATGAATGAATATTAAAGTTTTACATGCTTGATGACGTAGTCACAGTATTACGATATGGCTTACAGTAGCGCAACGCCTTTGATGTCGCACGATGCCGCCACGGCGGCGTAGGTACTAGCAGTACTAGTCTGTAGCCAGGCTGTGCCCAGCCGCCCGCTGCCCCGCAAGTACCCTTCCGTTGCTCTGCGTAAGTACATTCGTTGCACTACTGTAAGCCGCTATATTGTGATACTGTGAAGTAGATATTAGATCTGTAACGCACACAGAAACACCCCGAGTAACCCAGTGGGCCCGATCGTGCGTGTCGGACCGCAAAAACAGTTCGTTGCTCGCTGCCGTGAAGAGGTAAACTTTTGTTTATACCTGGATGGAACCGGGTCACGTGAACCATTGTGAATTGGATATGTGCACGTTGGTTGGATAGGTAATAAACGTTGTTCATCTGTGTTTAAATGGAACCATTACCGTAATCGTTGATTCACTTGTGTTTCAATTCATAATTCATAATAATAATGTATTTGCCTTAAACATGGTATAAAAAACATCTTAAAATATGTATATAGAACTCATGTTTAGCTAGTATTTCAAATAGCATGCAAAATATTTTAATCTTTTTTTTAATTCACAAACAATTTTGTTTTTTAATAAAATATACATGTCAAATTATAAAATATTTCAATCGTCAGAAAGTAAATTTATAAATTAACAAAAACAAAATGTCAAAGTCAATTTTTTTTTTATAAATACCTTACTAACTATCACAAACTAAACAAACAAAACAATGTCAATCTTAATCTAAAGAAATCTACAAATTTAAAAAGTCTTTGATATTATAACAGTTCGTGTCACTCAGCCACTCATTTAATTTGATTTTGAATTGTCTAATGTTTAAATCCTTAAATTCATATGGTATTTTGTTATACAGGGTGACTGGTTGAACAACCGACACATTTAAGGAGGTGTATAAGAAGCCGATACCCATTCCATTAAGCATAAAAAACCACCACCTATTTATTATTATTATTTTTTTATTTTTAAAAGGTCCATCTTTTTTTTTAGCGTTTACTACGCTCGCTATGACGCGTACGTACGCAACAGCTGACAACGACTCCGATAGGAAGATAACATGCGCTCCGCACAGTATAAGCAAAATTACAGAAATTTCACATTTCAAAAAATGTGTAATTCACACGTATTTCAAAATAACTTTTCCCTTTTTTTACCGAGAGGGAATGTACATGGGTTACTAGTTTACCTCCTTAAACGCGTCGGTCGTTCAACCAGTCACCCTGTATATGCGAATGAACATCGTCAGGCAACTTTTATCATACACAAATGACCTGGGAATTTCTTGAAACACTAGGTTTTCTGGGTCCCTGCGAGATCTGATACTTCCATCACATGCTCTTTTGAATAGTTCGCCATTTGTCCGTACAAATATACAAATTTCAATGGGACCATTGCCTTAAGTAAGTAACTAAATATACTTAATTGCATGCCAAAAAAACAATACATGACTTATAATTTGCCCTTGACCGTTGATGTACGTTGTAGGGTGCGTGATTAGGATGTGAAGGAAACTCGAGTCTTTGATAGAGAAAGTATTTTTTTTATTTTTTTTCATACAGACGATAATTATCTTAATTAAATGCTAATTATCTATGCTAACAGTGAATGCACCCGAACTGCGCGCTGCTCAAAAATGCGCTGTTAATGCTATGCCGCACGGGCGGTGACGGCGGCGCGATACAAGTTGTTCGGTGCCCGTGCACCGAACATACGTTGTTATCTGCGTTTCAATGGGATCATTGCCTGAACCATTAATAGGTATACGTTGTTCATATGTGTTTCAAGGGGACCATTGCCTTAACCGTTGATAGATACGTTGTTCGTGTATGTTTCAATGGGACCATTGCCTGAACCGTTGATGTACGTTGTTATCTGCGTTTCAATGGGATCATTGCCTGAACCATTGATAGGTATACGTTGTTCATATGTGTTTCAATGGGACCATTGCCTTAACCGTTGATAGATACGTTGTTCGTGTATGTTTCAATGGGACCATTGACTTAATCGTTGTCTAAAGTTAGGTTTCGAGATGACGGGCCTCTTTAGTAATGAAAGAGAAGAAGAAGAAGCAATGATCTGCAATCTGTATTTAGTTATTTTTTTTAAAACTTGATTTTGCCCGCAGCTTCCCCCGCGTGGGTATAGTGTCTATGACTGTAATCGAGGGTGCATTGAAAATCCCATAAAAGCATTTTCAGTTTAAATTTTTTCGAGCAACTATTCCTATTTTAAAAGCTTTTGATTGACTCGCTATGTATGTATTTTTGTTCGGGTGGAATCTTGCAATTTAAATTTAAACCATTTTCCGATTTCCGATTGAGCTGAAATTTTGCATGCATATGTAAATCTCGTAACAATGCAATATTAAAAGCTTGTACATAAAAGTTTTTAGGTTTTTCGAAAATCATTTATTTCCCATTTCTTTCCCTAAATCACAATATAATGATATTTTTTTTTATAAAAATTGTCTAGACTTTCTCAAGTGATGCGCTTACTAACGAATAGGATTTTTTTTTAAGTGATCCAACCTACCATATTGCCACTATTTGTTAAAGCAATCGTAATATTTATCGACTGATTCAACACAAAATTTACACCTATTTCCTTCAGCACTCCTATTGGCAAGCATTAGAGGCTTTTTAAACCCCACTCCCCCTGATAGTTAATTAAACGTCAGTGGGGAAATATTCGCGTCATTAGGAAAACTCACTGCAGTCGCGAGCGGAAGCAGGCGAAGAGGAGGTAGAAGGAGGGGGCGGGCTACCATTTTCCTTACTATTTGTGCTCGAAGACGACGTTTTCTCAAAGTATACTTGGAATGTATTCAAATCTATCCCCACTCTATGAGGAAGGTTCCCGTTTTTACCTGAAGCGCGTTCTTTTGAAGATTCCTATAAAATTTCTAGAACAGTCCAGAACATTTGACAGTATTCGAGAGCGTTCCACAATAACATTTCAAATCATTCTCGAATATTGTGGAGTGTTTGGGAACATTGTAAACCATTCGAAGCTTTTTTTTATTATCAACTCCCTGTGTACACCCCGGACACTTCATACAACGGGCGAGAAATGACATTTCAAAAATCTAATGACGGAACAAACTAAATTACGGCGAAATCCTATACGTTCGAGTACCAAACGGTAACCAATCTGCATCAATCCGGGGGTCAAGGGGGTGAGGTCGCAATCTAGAGAGCGGCAGGGAGTGTCCATACTATATGTTAGTACTAATATATATAATTTGCCCTGAGCGAGGCCGGGTAGAACGGTCTTACAAAGGTTTTAGTAGAAAATATGTCCAATTTTTTAATATTTTTGCTTTCCTAGACGTCTCGCCCCGTGTCAGGTTCGATGACAGCTGTTTTACGACATCTGTCATTCGTCATGTCGTCATCAGGGGCCAGCCAGCCAGTTCAGTCAGTCGCTATGAAGGCTGGATAGCCGCGACATCCCAGCTTGTATTTTGTTATAAAACAAGTTATGATTATAAATATACACCTACAGTTAGTATCGTTACAAACCGAGGATCGTACCTGATATTATCAGATACTGCTGTCTCAAACCCGATAAAAAGACTTACTAACAAATTTAGTATTCCTTTTATCAAATTCAATTCAATTCAATATATTTATTCAAAATAGTCGTATATAAAAAGCGTCGGTGGCTCAACCGGTAACGACTCGGTTCTTCTAACCAGAGGTACCGGGTTCAAATCTGGACGGCCAATGTATCAATGAGTTTTTCAAATACTTACGTACATATACTTACCGATTGCTTTAACGGTGAAGGAAAACATCGTGAGGAAACCTGCATACGCCTGCGAAGAAACTCGAAGGTTGTGTGTGAAGTCGACCAACTCGCACTGGGCCCGCGTGGTCGAGTAAGGCCTAATCGCCCTAATTCAGGGTAGGCTCGACCCCCTCGGTGGAAACGTATATGAGCTGATATGAATGAATTCAAAATAGGTGCAAATTACACTCTTTCTGATACTCATAAAATAATAATAACAATGTCATTTGTGAATAATCAAAAATAAACAATAATTAGTTAATAACGTCAAAATTAAATCCTTGATATAAACCAGATTATGTCATTAGAACATGAAAACAATATGACACGAAAAGTTATACATAAAAAAAAACATTGAATGCATTTAACAAGAGTAGGCCAGTTCACACGGACAGCACCCGTTCACGAGTACAACGCGAGAGTCAGCCATCGCTCCCATCAACCGTAGTAGAAAAACTTTTTTTTCCTTTCTTCGGGAGGGGGATAAATGCATTTACGCATACCAGTACAGCCGGCAGTATTGGTTGTGTGGGACTCACAGCCCTATGCCTATATGCATGCATACACTTATATATACGGGTGTAACACAAAGGTGTGGTGATCCTTTAAGGTGGGCTTGTACTCATCAAACTGAGCAATTTTTGTTCTGCAACTTCACTGAAATCGCGACATTTTTATTGGATTTTTCATACAAAACCCTTTAATCAGTTGACCGATTTGTACGAAAAATCAAAAAAAAATTGCGATTTCAGCAAAGTTGTTGAACAAAAAATGTTCAGTTTGATGAGTACAATACAAGCCCACCTTAAAGTATCACCATACCTCTATATATTACACTCTATACATAAGGTATATAATATATATATACAGGCACAGGACGGCACTACCCACAGTTTGGCTGCCTTAAAAGCCTAGGGAAAAAAGGGAGGGGGGGGGGGGAGTCGAAAAAGGGCGCTAAGGGGACAGCGCGGAAAGCTCCTGACGGGAGTTGCCGCTTTGTGGTTCACATTTATTAAAACATTTCAAGTTTCGAGTTTATATAGTACCTACTAAGAACTCCCAGACATCGCGTGCAATCCAGTAAATATTATTTATTACCGATATTAGAACCCGTGGCTTTCAAAATATCGATATTATTGCGATTTAGCGCCTCCGACCGCTGTCCAAAATTCAATTCTGGGTCGGTCATTTGAATAACAAACGGCTATTGATCTGCAGTGTTTTGGACAATTGTAAACATGGATTTGTCCACTCACATCGCAGCGAAATCTACTGTTCGGTGATTGCGATTTTCTATTGAATTACGGAACTGAGACATGGTCGCTTACTATGGGCCTCATAAGAAGGCTCATGGTCACCTAAAGGGCTAAAGGAGCGTGCTATGCTCAGAGTTTCTCTGCGTGGTCGAATCAGAAACGAGGAGATCCGTAGGAGAACCAAAGTAACCGACATAGCTCTCAGAATTGCTAGACTTAAGTGGCAGTGGGCGGGGCACAGTGCTCGTAGAACAGATGGCCGTTGGGGTGGTAAAGTTCTCGAGTGGCGACCACGCACCGGAAAGCGTAGTGTAGGCAGGCCTCCCACTCGGTGGACCGATGACCTGGTGAAGGTCGCGGGGAGCCGCTGGATGCGGGCAGCGCAGAACCGGTCGTCGTGGATATCCTTGGGGGAGGCCTATGTCCAGCAGTGGACGTCCTTCGGCTGAAATGATGATGATACATGGATTTGTCCACTCACATCGCAGCGGAGTCTACTGTTCTGTGATTGCGATTTTCTATTGAAATTTTGGAATTTCTATTCGGCAGGGCACAAGAAATACGGAAGATATAAGCATTTTCAACTACTAATTAGACAGAGAGATCCGATATGTAAATGTGATGACATAAAACTCACGGTCCATAATATAAACTCTATGCTAAATTCTGTTTTGGTAGAAATAGATAGAGATAAATCTTTAATGGCTTATGTCTTGGTTATTTTTATAGTTATTCAAAAATATTTTTTGTATACCGTTTCTTATATGAATGAGCTTTTATTAAAGCAAAAAAATCATGCATATTCCCCATTGGTAAGCCCTTTAGCATATTATCTTACCTAATGGTACAAAAGTTAGGTAGGTGCTGTTCTTTTACGAGTTTTAGCTCTTCTGGATATGGAATTTTTATCCGTTATAGGTACTTAGATACTAAATCCTACTAATATTATAAACGCGAAAGTTTGTAAGAATGTATGGATGTATGTTTGTTACTCGTTCACACAAAAACTACTGAACGGATCTGGCTGAAATTTCTTAGATAGACAGATTAGAACCTAGATTAACACATAGTCTACTTTTTCAGGCTCGCGAGCCGCTTGCGCCTCGCGCACTGCGTACCCTCGAAAAGTCATAGAAACGTTGTCCACGCGGGTGAAGCCGCGGGAAACAGCTAGTACCGTTAGTTTTAACCGCCTCCGTGGCGTAATGGTTAGTCCCACCGGAGGTCACGGGTTCGATTCCCGGTGCGGTTGACTTTGTAAGACTCGGTTTGGTTGGTGGTAGGGCATTTTCATAGCCCGCCTGGCTAGCAACTACCATCTTATCTAAGTTCTGCCGCCAAACATCAGTGTTAACAGCATAAATATGTTCCGGCTTGAAGATAAGATAGCCAGATCCCCATTGGTTTGGGGAATCTTGGTAAGCCCGCTTTCATCTTCGGCATCATCGTCACTTACCATCAGGTGAGATGCCAAGGGCTTACCAATTGTAAATAAATACATTAAAAAAAACCTTATATTTTCGTGACATCCAAATTTCATATGATTATATATGCAAGGTCCCATAACATTGCAGCAGCCAGCTATCACACAACTTATAACTTGACAAGGTAAACGGAAGCACCATGCGGGCTCATTCACGGGTTGAGTGAGCGATGGGATGCAACGATGACATCCCTTAGTGTTCGAGTGCTCATTGTTTCAATATACTCTAATTACTTGATGGCGGATCAAAATCAAATCAAATCAAAATAATTTATTTTAAATAGGTGTTTACACACACTTTTAAATAGTCAAAATAAATAGAGTTTTTATAACAGCGACAATATAATAATTTCATAAGTTTGAACTAAAAAATAAAAATTTAAAAAACACGCTTTTAAAGTGTGTACCTACATCAGACTAAAAAGTAAAAAATAGTTCTTAATATAAGTTGAAAATAATAATTTACAAATTACTAGTATTATTGTGAAAAAGTGTGGGTTGCTCGATAGACGAAAAATATGGCATAGAGCGAGCGCCCCTCTGTGTTTTTTAAACTCTATTTATTTTTTATTTTTTAGTTCAAACTTATGAAATTATTATATTGTCGCTGATTCTTGATAAGTCTACAAAGTTTGAATTAAATCTGTCTGTTTAAAGTGGGTCAAAATCGAGTCCAAAGGAGTCGGTTACATATGTCGCAGGATAATTTGATAATCCGTCGTTTCGCGAAAATCCTAGGAAAATTGGATACTATGGAGTAGAAAACTCCTAATAAAACCAAGTCGGACGGAGCCCCGCTATGCGGGGCTCCTTTTTACGGTAGAAAAAGACATGCTAACATGACCTAACCTATTTAACGAAGCGGGGCTCCGTCCGACTTGGTTTTATTAGGAGTTTTCTACTCCATAGTATCCAATTTTCCTAGGATTTTCGCAAAACGACGGATTATCAAATTATCCTGCGACACATGTCAACATACAGGTGAAGCTAATAAAAGCGTGATAAAAAACTTATTGACTATTAAAAATAATGTCATAATTCAGATTACAGTCTCAGTTAATGGTATTTGGTATAGAATCAACATAATATATATCTTTGTCATTTACATAATTTATTATTTTATCATATCCTCTAGAGCACAAGTATTTTTGACATGAGTCTCGAATTTGTTCTCTGACAAACTATGTAGTTATGTACACACGGCGCCACATCAAGCTATACAAAATCAGTATACTAGCTTATACTGGTTTTTTTTAGCTTGATGTGTCGCCGTTACGTCTTGTACTGCACTTTACTACGTTTAACACATTCTATCAAAAAAAAAATTTGTCGCAAAATGTTTAAAATGGAAAGGCGTGAAGACAGAGTTTTTTTAAATCTTCGTTGACGTACCAATTTTCTGATATTTATCTATTACAAACTATCCGTCCCGCGGATTTGTCCGTGTTTCACCTTTTTGCCAGAAACCTTCTTTGGTGTGCCCACAACAGCTGCACAAACTTTCGGAGATTTTTAATTATATACTATAACCACAAATCGTCCACTGCTGAACAAAGGCCTCCAGTGGACGATTTGTGGCTGATATGATGATGATGATGATGATACTATAATCAATTCATAACCCTTCCTTTTGGCTTCGCCGTAGTCAGGTAAAAAGGAAAGGTATTCAATTCAATATATTTATTCAAAATAGGTGCAAATTACACTCTTTCTAAGAGTAATAATAACAATGTCATTTGTAAAGAATCAAGAAATAAACAATAATTAGTTAAAACCAGATTATGTCATTAGAACATGAAAACAATATGACACGAAAAGTAATACATAAAAATCATTGAATGCCTTTAACAAGAGTAGGCCAGTAGGTAGGATACATCATAATATCAGCCACAAATCGTCCACTGCTGGACAAAGGCCTCCCCCAAGGATTTCCACGACGACCGGTCCTGCGCTGCCCGCATCCGTCGGCTTCCCGCGATCTTCACCAGGTCATCGGTCCACCGCGTGGGAGGCCTGCCTACGCTACGTTTTCGGTAGGATACAAATTAGGTTTATTTTTAATGCAGTCATTCTCATTACTTTCTTAGCTATGTGTTAAGTCTAATGTGTTTTCGGGAACTATATTTGTTTTAAATTTAATATCCATATAAAAAAATCTTGGTGTTTTTTGTATTTTTGTTTTTTCCCCAGTTTCAAGAATTGACTGTTAAAGCCCTCTTTGCTGTTAAAATTATCGTCCAAACGCATCTTCAAGAGGCACGCTAAACCCGCTATCTCAGATGCCTACACGATGCCTATAAAACATTCGGAACTACTATATCGGCATATAAAAGAGTTCTCAGACACATTAGACACCCGACTTGACCTCACTTGACCCCTCAACGACATTTTGTGGGCCGTCCGCCTAATATGCGTACGTGTGGACCCTGCAGTCGCAGTGATAAAAGAAGTATGGTAGGGTGACCATGACCGTATTATATATTTCAGGGCAAACAAGTTTCCCTAATTCAGGGTAGGCTCGAGCCTCTCGTATATGAGGGACGTATATGAGCTGATATGATTATGATGAAGTTCCCCTTGTGTTTCGTAATTAATAATAAGTTCGGTTTAGATATAGAATTCCGTAGCGTTTAAAAAAAAGAGTATATAATTTAAAATCCCAATTCTTTTCGCAATTAGTAATTTCAATTAGTCTTTTCTGCCATCTTAGTCAAAACTTTCTTCTTTCCCGGGTCTGCTGGAAGAAATTTCTTTAGAAATATAAGCTGTGACCTAACTTTGTAAAATGTGTAACTTATGTTTCCTGTGTACTATAAACTATAATTGTATTAAAAATCTATGAACTTAGATTTGTAAAAAGTTCAAAGATTTTCTAAAACTCAGAAACCCTTAGCCTTGATAGTTTTTCTATTAAATTGATATGTTATATTATTATTAATTTTGTTTAGGTGTACTGAATTATTGGTTTAGCTGGCTGGCACTAGACTCTAACTAAAATGCTAATTTAAGCACAATATTTCGCAATAAATATATATTTTTTACGCAAATGCAATTTTTTTAAACGATATATTCAACGTCACCCCACACCATAGGATAGACGAGAGAAAAATCACCCCCACTTTTAAGTGCAGGAGAGGTAGGTAGCCTATTTTTTTTAGATATTTTATTGTACCACTTTGTCGGCGTGATACCCATTACCCATGTCAAATCACAGGTTTCTAGTAGGTACTAAGAGTCTCTGTGTTAAACCGCGAAGAGAAGTGTTCCGTGTTAAACCCTAAAAACAGACTTCAATCACAACAACAAAGAACAATAATTTTGGTTCACTTTTTTATTTTTGTTAATTTCCGAAATAACAGATTTTGATGAAATTTCTATGAGACTAATTTATCCTTTCAAATAAAAAAAGTACCATCCTCGACTGCATCATCACTTACCATCAGGTGAGTTGCAGTCAAACGCACTCAAATTTTTAATAAAAAAAAAAAAAAAACATATTTTAAATCGGCCTGTAAATGACGAAGTTCTGAGGTTACAAAAAGTACGAGCGAATTGAGAACCTCCACTTTTTTTGAAGTCGGTTAAAAACAAAAGACACGGAAGACGCCATTATAGAATTTATTTAGAGGAGTACCTACCAAAGAGTTTTAGATTCGAATCAAATGTGGCGTGACGATACGCAGCGCCGCCGCGCCGCCGTGATATCCGTGCGGGTTATTTAATAGACAACTTTACTGATCGAAAATATAGTTTAAATTCATTTGAGCGTTTAAACACGTGTTCTCACGGTGAACGCTCTTGCAGAAAATATTCTACTTTCCAATCAATTTCCGATTCACTGGGACTGGCAATAATTAAAATTATACATTAATTCAAGAAAATTAAATATCCGTTATGTTGCAATGTTTGATTAGTTCGAATATTACGATCTATTTTAGAGCGACTTCCAGAAGTCCGATTGAGCTGAAATTTGGAAAAAGGCCGTATTCGCGGTCACAATAGATGCTTTTGATATTTTGAAGTTGATCTGATGATGAACTTTGGAGGTGGAATCAAGGTTCCAGAATATTCTTTTGTTTTTAATAGAACCGCAGGAAATACAGTTTAGTTGTTCAGAAATAGCCAAATGTGTAAACAAATCGTGAAGTGTTTTCTTAAAAAAAACTATATTCAGTTGTAATTAACTCTTAAATGAATGACACAGTGATTATATAATTAAAATGCAGTTAAGAATATGCGATATCCAAACTGTAATGTGATTAAGATTAAATGTAATTAATGATAAAATGTTTTGTTTACATATTTGATCATTTTCAAACAAATAGACTTTACTGTGCTCAACTTTTTATTGAATTTGCAACCGTGTATTTTTATATTAATTTGAGCAATTGGCTTTAAGACGATAAAAACTCTTCTCAAATAAAAGCTTGTTCCCACAAGCTTTTAGGTTTTTCGATTTTTTTTTTAGGTTTAACAACCTTGATACGATACCATCTTCTTCGTCAAAACAGACAAAAATTTGGGTAATAGATAAGAATTTCATGTCATGATTCTTCACGATAGCTTAAGATAGTACTTAGGTAAGTAGTTTGTGTCCATCAAGTCACCAATTTTGTCGGCATGTTCATGAATGGAATATTTTTAGGGTTCCGTACTCCCAAAGGGTGACCAACAGGACCCTATTACCAAAGTATAAACATAAAACACTGTTAGTAATTAAGTTAAACACTGAGTTAAAATCATCATTACAGCTCATATACGTCCCCATCGAGGGGCTCGAGCCTACCCTGAATCAGGGCGATTAGGCATTAGTCGACCACGCGGCCCCAGTGCGGGTTGGTCGACTTCACACACAACCTTCGAGTTTCTTCGCAGGCGTTTGCAGGTTTCCTCACGATGTTTTCCTTCACCGTCAAAGCAATCGGTAAGTATGTACGTAAGTTTTTTTTTTTGAAAAACTCATTGGTACATTGGCCGTCCAGATTTGAACCCGGTACCTCTGGTTAGATGGACCGAGTCGTTACCGGTTGAGCCACCGACGCTTTTAAAAATAAGAGTTAAAATAGCAAATACTAAAAATCGATCAAGTGTGAGTCGCACTTAAGGATTCCGAACTGAATGACAAAAAAGAGTATTTTTGTAGTTCGCGTTGATGTCTTTTATTTGTAATGTGATAGGTATCATTGTCATTATTACTATGTAATTGTATTTAACCGCCTACGTGGCGTAATGGTTAGTTCATTCGCTTTACTTCGTGGGTTCGATTCCCGGCGAGGTCAACTTTGTAAGACACGGTTTGGTTGGTGGTAAGGCATTTTCATAGCCCGTCTGGGATAGCTACCATCTCATCTAAGTCTTGCCGCCAAACATCAGTGTTATCAGCATTGATGTGATCCGGCTTGAAGATAAGATTGCTAGATCCCCATTGCGTTGGGGAATCTTGGTAAGCCCGCTTCCATCTTCGGCTTCATCGTCACTTACCATCAGGTGAGATGATGCCAAGGGCTTATCAATTGTGGATAAAAAAAAGAACTGTGGAGGCACACCTTGGACACTTTATACAAAGGGACAGAAATGACATTTCAAAAAAGGAATGACGGAAAAAACAAAATGGCGGCGCAATCCTATATGTTCGAAACCAAACTGTAACCAATTTGTATCCATATGGCTGACGAGGGGGTGAGGTCGCAATCTAGAGAGCGGCAGGGAGTGTCCATCCGTACTGTATGTTAGTACTAATATATATATATACTTCGGTGGAGGTGCGGAACCCTCGGAGTGCTAGTTTTACTCGCACTCGCACTTAGCCGGTTTTTATTTACAATTTCTGAGTAAAGTCATAAGTCGTGACCAAGTTTTGTGCTTTGAGGCTGCTTCAATACCAGTTTTGGGTGTTGTTGTCATAGCGTCTTTATTATATACTTACTAGCTTTTGCCCGCGGCTTCGCTCGCGTGGACATCGTTTTTATGACTGTCTTTTAGGGTAAGTGGTGCGCGAGCCGCAAGCAGCTCCCGAACGCGGACATGAGTTTTCCTCAGATCCCTCAGGAACGATATCGGGCTTTTCTGAATAGAAGTCTATGTCACTTCCCACCCCCTCAACCAATTATATACAAAAAACCACTTCAGTCTGTAACTCCGTTGCGACGCTGAAGTGAGCGAGCGCGGAAATGAGTTTTCCCTAGATTCCTCGGGAACCATGTCAGGATAAGCTAATTAGTAAATTATGTCATTACCCACCCCCTTAACCATCTATGTGCAAAAAAACTCAAAAATCCATTGTTCCGTTGTGATGTAAAAGAAATTAACCAAAAAAGAGTATTTTTTCAGTTCCCCCAGGAACTGCATCGGATTATGCTATTTTGACGGGAAAAAAAGTAGCATATGTCCTTCCCCGTGACAGAGGCTACCTGCATACCAAATTTTATCAAGATTGGTTAAAGTTTTAAAGCGTGAAAAGGTAACAAACAAACAAACACATTTTCACATTTACAATATTAGTAAGGATAAGGATTTTACCCGACTGCGAGACTCAAAAGTAGGATAATATGTCTGACCGGAATGTATGTATGCCCGTTTTCCCTCATTACCAATAAAGGGGTGAACCGAAATTTGATAAACTACTATCCCTTTTTACCAACGGCTTCGCTCGCGCGAACATAGTTTCTATGACTGTATTCAAGGGTGCGCAGTGCGCGAGCCGCTTGCGTGTGGAAAATAGTAGCCTAATCTGTCTACCTACCAAATTTCAGCCAGATACATAGTAGTTTTTGCATACATACAAACTTTAACATTTATAATATTAGTAGAAAAAACTTACGAGGACCAAATAAATAGCCCATCTAACAGAAATTTTGTTTTTTTTTCTCAGGTGAGTCGCAACAAAATGGGGATGACTGCAGTTATAGCTATATAAGTGAGTAATTATCTTTATAGTTCTATTAACTTATAGTGCAAGTATTAAAAAAAATGTGCGTGTCGACTCCGATGTGCGAACGGAGCTTACTCAATGAGTCTTCTTAAGAGGATTGCGAAGCTGCGACTTTTCATACAAACGGCGATAAAGATTTTCACCTCTTAAATGTTAACCGATTTGGACCAATTTTTGATAGGTTGTCAGTCAGAACAAAAGCTAAGCTTATACATTTTTGTTTTTTCGATAAAGTTGATAAGTTTAATTTTATTGTCGTTCACGTGTTTTCATACAAAACAAATTTCGGCCATTTTTTGTTTATTTATAATAAGTAATTTAAAAAACGAAACGTATAAGCCTAGCTTACTATTAGATACTATGAGATGCTATTAGGATTTTTTCTGTCACGAAAAAGCGTTACGGCCGCGTGGAGGATGTAGGTAGACAGAGAAAGGCTGGCGGCGGTGGCGGCGGAGAGGGCAACGGCTGTATTCGTAGATAGAGAAAAGTTGAGATGGAGATATAAAGCAGGTACTTAGCCTGCGACCACACCGTTTATGTGGGAGCCAGCTTCTCTGGCGTCCCGAGCGGGGATCGAACCGCCAGCAGCGAAAGCCGCGGGAGGTGAGCGTGCCTACTGCTCCGGGACCTACCTGGACAGTAGGTAGTGGTTCTCTTCCACGAGGCACTCTCCTTGCAGAGTACCAGGACAAGCGTCTTGGCGGCAAGACCTACCGTAACTGGTACTTGCCTTCGCCTTATGGTGCTGGCAGGAATAGCGGCCCTAACTATATGAGCCAGCTGTCGGTGCGGGACGCTATCATAGACTTGGTAGTGAACTGGGAGGTCTTCGTCTATCTAGTGTCGCGAGCCGTATAACATAAGAAACGGAAGGACACACCTCATGTTTGATATATGTGTTATTTTGTAACTGTCAACATTTCTAGCCAAGGATTGACTCACATTAAACTTATGGCCACTTAGCATCTGAGCTTTGTTTTGGCCCGTTCTTGAGCTAGAAAATGTTTCCCCTGGATTGAAACTTGAGACCTTCGTTCTTCACAACTAAGTGTAGCCGATCTACAGGAAAACCAATCTTGAGATTCGCAACTAAGGCTTTTTTCACGAGTCAAACAAGAAAATGACGATCACATTCCTAGGTAAGTGGGTTCCGCGAGAGATTTGATCATAGGCCGGTGCGGAACCACCACAGTAGTTTAGCGTATCTGGTAGATATACGAGAGGGGTATATCTGTTGAAGTTTCACTTCTACTATGTGTCCCAGCACATTTAAAAAAAAAAAAACATTTAATGAAGTACAAAATTCTAAATACGAAAAGGAATCTCGAATGCACTCTCGGTCCTCGCCTGCCTCGGCCGGCTCCCCGCTCTCTCTGGGGAGCCATTCGTTTGCTTTGGCGCCTGTTCGGCAGCGCCTTATAAATTTCGAATTTGGAATTGTTTTGTTTTCTCTCTTTCTAAAAAGAAAATAAAGCTTTTCTTTTTTTTTCAAGGTAATTCGGTTAGTACACTAGCGCCGTCAATAGAAATAAGTCATTTACTCATTCCTATGGACTTTAAGGCCTTAAGATGGGTCAAATGACAATATTCAATTCAAATTATTGAAATACTGTGTAAAGCAATCACTATGGAAAAACATATCATATACTAATAGTAATAAAAATTCGATTTAATTGAATACAATTTTAAAAATATTACCACTTTTGATGTAAAAAAATACTGTAGACCCTGTTTTTGGCATTAATTGCAAAATTTCTCGAAAACTAATACCTAGTTAATGTTGAATGAAACCAACACACAAAAATCGGTGACTAAAAGTCCCTTTTGATTTTTACATATTTAAAACTTTTTGAAAGTGAAGAAAAGTAATAAAAACATGTAAAAATCCAGAATTGGGCTTTGGCTTCAACGTAACAGCCGCGTTAAAGCCCACATTGTTTTGAACTTAAAATGAATAGACTTACGTTCGATATTATTTTAACACGTTTCAACCTGCTCGGATTGAGTCATATTATAGCCTTAATCGAAATCATTGATTATTTATTTAGATTAATTAATTTGCGCATATAGGGGGCAACAACTATTGTTTAAATGTTAATTTACAAAAATATAAATATAAGGTGTAACAAAATTAGCTGAAACTATTTTAACTGGTGCTTCTACCCATGAAACTGAACAACTTTCCCCATGGAACCCATAGTCAAATCGCGAAAAAAATTTGGCTCTCCCATATTAACTCGATCCACTGATCAGCCAACTTAGTATAGGAAGTTCAATTTTTTTTTTGAGATTTGATTATGGGTTTCATGGGGAAAGTTGTTCAGTTTCATGGGTAGAAGCACCAGTTAAAATAGTTTCAGCTAATTTTGTTAGACCTTATATAAGGTGCAAGTTATTTTTTGCAAAATTGCTAAAAGAGGTCGTTTTTAACAATACCGACAAACATAACTTGTGGCTAATAGTTAAAGTTGTACAACAACGATTAAAACACCCTGTATATACGTGCGCAAATAATATAACAGATTTTCATTTTTTTTTCGACTTCAATTACTCCTAAACGATAGAAAACCCAAGGTAGAAAAGAAACCCTTATTGTTGATGATGTTCCTTAAAGTCAAAAGCTATTAGAAACACGATTGAGCAGTTTTGGCTCTATAGAATAAACCCCAAAGAAAGGTCTACACCGTTACTTTCAACTCGAGTTATGACTAACATTTTAAAGTTTAATTAAAAAAAATATATACAACAATATTTGTTATGATAATACAAAGTGAGTAATGTTATTATTTTTTATACTTTCATTGTAGTTTTTGATTGAAACGAAAAACCATTGAAAAAAAGTGAAAAAGTGTGGTTATTTTCTTTACTATTTACACGTGAAGAAAAAGACGGAGACAACTGTCCCAATCAATACCTCGGCTTAAGTTCATAAGAATGAGTAATTTATTATTTATTTCAATTGGCAGCGCTCTAGTGTGCCAATCGAAACGCCTTCGGTTGTGGTCTTGAATCGACTTACTTTTAGTATCTACAAGTAATTTCAAAAAGTAAGTAAGAATTGTATTAAGAGCGCGTAATAATAGCAAGTCTTAAATTCATGTATCATGTCATCTTATTAGCTCATATACGTCCCTACCGAGGGGCTCGAGCCTACCCTGAATTAAGGCGATCGGGCCATAGACGACCACGTTGGTCGACTTCACACACAATCTTCGAGTTTCTTCGCAGGTGTGTGCAGGTTTCCTCACGATGTTCTCCTCCACCGTTAAAGCAATCGGTGAGTATAATGTACGTAAGTTTCGAAAAACTCATTGGTACATTGGCGGTCCGGATTTGAATCCGGCACCTCTGGTTAGAAGGACCGAATCGTTACCGGTTGCGCCACCGACGGTATCATATTATATCATCAAACTCATATCAGCTGAAGAACGTCCACTGCTAGACATAGGCCTCCCCTAAGGATTTCCATGATTTCCCGCAACTTTTATAATAGTTACAAAAACGATATTGTTGATTAATAGAAATAACAGTGATAAAATTCACACGTAAACAATTCAAAGTTATTTTGTCTAAACAAAATTTTTGTATTTTAATTTTTAGTAAAAAATAATGAGCCAAAAATAATAATCAACGCTAGTAATTGACGGATAATTATCGTGATAATTATCAAAGAAAATAATTATCTTGACAATTTCGAACCCTGTCTGATATTAATAAATCATTAAGGCGAATACCGCCGCCGCGAATACGGATGACGAATGCTATTCAGCTGATTTACTTTTTATGATCTGTCAAAAACGACATTTTGTTTTAAAAATGTTTAAAAAACCTAGGCGTGACGTCATCATTTTGTGATTTTGGTGAATTAAAAATCGAAGACTTGATGGAAAACAAAACGAGTATAAGGAGGGCAATGCAGTGATCAAGAGTTCATAATTTACTTCTGATGCTGTCGTCACCCCCTATTAAGGATTTGAGGAATCAAAGAAATCAAAATCACTCCTCATGTCCTTTCCCCTATTGAGGAAAGGACATGAGGAGTGATTTTGATTTCCTCGAATCCTATTTTAATACACAGGACAAAAGAAAAAATATCCTAACGCACCCTTTTTTTATACTAGTTGTAACCATAGAACTGCTGTATTTTAAATGAAACTTTATGATAATTTATGAACTTCTTAACAAAGTGTGATACTGAAACTTCTTAACAAAGTGTGAAAGTGTGGGAGGTGTGTGGATACGGAACCCTCGGAGTACTAGTCCGACTCGCACTTGGCCGGATTTTTCCTTTCTGTCTATATTAATTCTCGTATCGCATCGTACGACCAAACGGGCACTAACTTCCAGTTTTATTATGCTAGCGTAAAAACAATCTCGCCGTGTCCAAGTTTGTCAGACACTTGGCTAACTCAATTAATTAAGAACTTCTGCACTCATCCGCCTTCCAGTGATGAGCGATATCGGGGAGACTGCACTTTGTTTACCTGAGAATGTACAGAGGCCAGCACATTTGGACTTTGTACCGTTCTTATTCCGAATGGGTATGGATCAGAATCGCACTACGAGTGTCTAGCTTGTTGTGCTGGCCTGTGTACATTACTCGAAAGGAGCTTTCTTCATAATTGCAACCCAGAAAAGTGTCAATGCAAGAGGCTTATGGCACATCGGGGACACTGCATACAACGGTCGTGAGATGACATTTCTAAAAAACAAATGACGGAACAAACAAAATCACGGCGGAATCCTATACGTTCGAGTACCAAACTGTAACCAATCTGCATCAATCTGGGTGAGGTCGCAATCTAGAGAGCGGCAGGGAGAGTCTATACTTTATGTTAGTATACTAATATATACACTCGAGAGCGATGAATCCGGTCACTTAAAGAATCCTAAAAATCTCGGAAACTAAGAAGGCTAGCTTCATGAAATAAAGTGTTTTTAATAGACACTTTAATACCCCTTAAATGAAAGTAATAAAATTTACGAGTCACAACATTTTATTTACAAAAAATTACATAAATAAAAAAAACTGCTGATCTCGCCTTAAAACAAAAATAGGAAACATGACATTTTTGAACAACATTACGATTTACTTGAATTTTAATACTTCGTATTGCCTCCTCGTGCTTCCATCACTGTGTTTACGCGGTTTGGCATGCTGTACACCAAGTTCCTTATACGATTTTGGGGAATATTCTCCCATTCCTCTGTGAGAGCAATTTTGAGCTCACGAAGCGTGATTGGGGGAGGGCTTCTTTGTTTTACGCATCTCCTTAGCTCGTCCCAAGCATGCTCGATCGGGTTGATATCCGGGCTGCGTGCTGGCCACTCCATAGAGTAATGTTCATCTCTTGAAGGTAGTCATTCACAATCCAACCCGTATGAGGCCGGGCATTGTCATGCATAAAAATAGCATCCTCACCCAAATTGACCATAAATGGACCAACGTGTTCATTGAGGATTTCTTCCACATATCTTTCGCTAGTTAAAGAGCCGTTTTCTATGAACACCAGTTCTGTGCGACTCTCAGAAGAAATTCCGGCCCACACATGTACAGACCCACCACCGTAGGCTACTTTTTCTTCAATGCATGCTTGCTTGAATTTTTCCCCTGGTCTACTCTGTGTCTTCCATCGTGCTTGTAGAGCATAAATTTTGATTCGTCGGAGAACATAACTTTTGACCAATCTCCAATACTCCAATTTAAGTGGTTCTGGGCATATCTTAGTCTTGAAATACGATGCCCACGCTCCAGTTTAGGGCCGTTTGCAGGTCTAAGTGGTTTCAAGTTAGCTTCAGCAAGTCGTCGCCTTACTGTCCATGCGCTTGGGTTACTTCCTCCGAGGCGTCGAAAGTGATTTGTAAGTTCAGTTCCTGTGAGAAAGCGATTACGAAGCATTGTGTTCACCAAGTATCGATCTTCTCGTGCTGTGGTACACCTGGTTCTGCCTGTTCCTGGTCTGCGTAGGTTAGAGCCAGTTTCCTCGTAACGTTGGAGAACTCTTTGTACTGTTGAGAGCGACACACCGACAGTCGTGGCTGTATCGCGCTGACCCCGGCCGTTTTCCAGCAATGTGAGTATTTTGGTGCATTCTTCAGGTGTAAGCGACATGATTACTGCTTGAATAATAAATATGGAACACTATCAACATGGTTTATGTACCCACATAAATGACAGATTAGAAACAAAAGCAAAAACAAATGTAGTAATTTCGTAGTTCCATCTTCAAAAGTATCCCTTTTTCAAATTTGATTTTTTTATGACATAACTTTACAATAACTAAGAAGTTTTAATGACTTCATTTAAGGAGTATTAAATTGTCTATTAAACACAATTTATTTCATTAAGCTAGCCTACTTAGTTTTCGAGATTTTTAGGATTCTTTAAGTGACCCGGATTCATCGCTCTCGAGTGTTTAAATACTTTGCTTATGGGCGCCAAGTCGAGATGAAAAATAGGGTAGTAACAAAGAAAAATCTTGTTTTTCACACTTCCTGCTGGACAGTGACCAATCATATATCACGCAATCTCAACGTAAAGCAAGGAATTATATCCCAAGGGGATAAAAATGTATGTAACTCCCAGAAGGATATGATATGATTTGAATTTGGAACGTTAAAATTCTTACAAAAACTCTTAGCATACGGGCATTGCAACTAAGAATCCTACTAATATTATAAACGCGAAAGTTTGTAAGAATGTATGGATGTATGTTCGTTACTCTATCTTGCAAAAACTACTGAACGGATCTGACTGAAATTTGGTCGGTAGACAGATTAGGACTTGTACTAGGCTTGCGGCTCGCGCACTTCGCACCCTCGAAAAGTCATAGAAACGTTGTCCACGCGGGTGAAGCCGCGGGAAACAGCTACTAGAAAATTCTTTTTTCTTGATCTGAGCATTGTAAATAGAGTTTATTCGAAAATTAAGTTGGCTATGGTGGTCGGGCAGAAAAAAAAAACAACTAAAAAAGGCGCGATTGCAAAGAATGTGAAACAATTGACGATGTTAGGTGTTATTTTAATTATTGTTTAAGTAGCCCTGGCATATTATTGCCTATAGCAGTTGGAATAAAGCCGTTATTCGTCCTGGGCGGCTTGAACCCCTCAATTCACTCAGGAGTTTACATAAGAGTTTACATAACCACCTCCGTAGCTCAGAGGCAAAGTTCACTGGCTTTACACAGGAGGTCGCGGGTTCGATTCCCGGCGGGGTCAATTGTAAGACTGGGTTTGGTTGGTGGTAGGGCATTTTCTAAGCCCGCCTGGCTAGCTACCACCATCTTATCTAAGTCTTGCCGCCAAATATCAATGTTGATATCATTGGTGTGTTCCGGCATGAAGATAAGATAGCCAGTTCCCCATTGCGTTGGGGAATCTTGGTAAGCCCGCTTCCGTCTTCGGCAACATCGTCACTTACCACCAGGTGAGATGTTGTCAAGGGTTTACCAATTGTTAATAAAAAAATATAAAAAAAACCCGTTACGTTCGGCGGTCCAATATGCCGCCTGTGACCTAAGACACGGTTCTATTACCTTGTTGCATAATTTACTTAGAACTGAGGCATGGTCGCTTACTATGGGCCTCATTAGAAGGCTCAAGGTCACCCAAAGGGCAATGGAGTGTTCTTTGCTTGAAGTTTCTCTGTGTGATCGAATCAAAAACGAGGAGATTCGTAGGAGAACCAAAGTAACCGACATAGCTCTCAGAATTGCTAAACTTAAGTGGCAGTGGGCGGGGCACATAACTCGTAAAACAGATGGCCGTTGGGGCAGTAAAGTTCTCGAGTGACGACCGCGCATCGGAAAACGTAGCATAGGCAGGCCTCCCACTCTTGGTGAGAGTCGCGGGAAGCCGCTGGATGCGGGCAGCGCAGAAGCGGTCGTCGTGAGAAACCCTTGGGAGGGCCTTTGTCCTTTGTCGGCTAATATGATGATGATGATGATGATAATCAACTATTTGGACTCTTTTCGGGACACGACAAAAAGACGAAAATAATTCTGTTTGCAGATGTAACAGAAAAAACAAGAAAGGCAACGCAGAACATTTATCTATACCTTGTAAGGAAAGCATGTCTTTTGTACGGTCAGAAGTTCCAGGTCCAACACAAGCAGCCGTACAGGCACAGAATATGTAAACAGGATATTTTACTAAACCCCGAATATCTTTCAAAAACCTACGTAACGGCAGTGAAGGTGGCTGATAAAGCAAACTGCCTCCACGCCACGGTCCGTTCATTCGCACATTTGCAATTCTATTCGCGTCTCAGGCTGTCCGCATAGCAGCTATCTCACTCGCTCACGTTGTAAAAGATATCTTCCATCTCAGTCTAAGTGCATTCGATTGCAGAAAGCCGATTTCAGGACACGCCGGTCGCTCACATTTGTTTCGTTTCACGGATAGGACTAGATAGGGTTGTCAATGTCACCTTTAGTGGGCGAATGTCATTGTCATTTGAAAGTAGACCCTTCAAAAGGAATAGTAACCATGTGAAAAATGCTGCAATTACTTAAGTAAACGTTAAAGGACTGGTTCTCGTTTGTATGGACCTGTCGGACACTGCACACAACGGTCGTGAAATGACATTTCTAAAAACTAATGACGGAAATTTGTAAAGCGTCGGTGACTCAACCGGTAACGACTCGGTCCATCTAACCAGAGATACCGGGTTCAAATCTGGACGGCCAATGTAACAATGAGTTTTCCAAAAACTTACGTACATACTTACCGATTGCTTTAACGGTGAAAGAAAACATCGTGAGGAAACCTGCACATGAAACTCGAAGGTTGTGTGTGAAGTCGACCAACCCGCACTGGGTCCGCGTGGTCGACTAAGGCCTAATCGCCCTGATTCAGGGTAGACTCGAGCCCCTCGGTGGGGACGTATATGAGCTGTAATGGTGATTATGAATGACGGAAAACAAAATCACGACTTGAGAACCAAACTTTAACCTATCTGTATCAATCTGGGTGACGAGGGGGGAGGTCGGAATCTATAGAGCGGCAGGGAAGTGTCTATACTGTATGTTAGTACTCATATGTTATTTTGTCATATACTTTGCCCTTTACAAAACGGCAATAGATACTTGCAGTGTTGCTTAGTTCAAAGTAATCCTTTGTTATGTATTCCTATTTAATTTTAAAAACACAGAGGATATTTGAAAAAATAAACTCCACCAATACAATTTACCAAAACCGCCATGTTATGTTCGACAGCTGTCATGTTATTTTGTAATTTTTGTGCTATCAGAAGATGAAACAGAAAAACCGATTTTTTTTAAAAAGTTTCCTGCTTGTTTGTACATGGCCTAGCCAGTATCGAGTGCAAGTCCTTTGCCGTACCATATTTTACCTTGTCAAAATAACATTGTCCCTTAAAATTGACTATCATCAGATTTACTTGCTGTTTTTTTTTTTTTTTAGCCTAATCTTTTCATCAAATTGATCCTAGATTACATAAGATTTATATCGGACATTTTAAAGAGTTGTACAACCCTACCTCCTGATTCTGTATTCGCCATCTGGCCTTCCCTCGCGTTACACGTTCGTAACGCGATTTTTGCCGATTCTATCTTTGAATACCTTTTCGCCATTTTAGCAGATAGAGTACATCTCTGCTCTGAAAACTAAATATTTTGATGCGATGCATTTTTGAAAAAAATAAAGCAAGTATTTTATAATTAAAGAATTTATTAAATGTTTTTATTTTACTTGCATACATACATATTACATACATTGCGAGTAAAATAAAAGGTTTTAATAAAGAGGTTAAGTCAATTTAGATGTACGTAAGAGGTAGGTAAATCTCCGAAACTACTCATCCGATTTAAAAATTCGCACCAATATTTAGAATGAACCTTCAGCGACATGGACAAAAAAAACCGGCCGAGTGCGAGTTAAACTAGCACTCCGAGTGTTCCGCACCACCACCCTCTCCCCACTACTACATAGTAATAATGACAGTGATACCTATTCACATTACAAACAAAAGATATCAACGCGAGCTACAAAAATATGCTTCTTTTGTCATTCGGTTCGGACTCCTTAACACGAGTACGACTAGCACCTGGCTGATTTTTATTATTTGTTCTTTTACTTAAGTATTAGTACTATAATCAATACTTCTAAAGACCTATAAACCACGTTTTTTTGTGTAGAGACCCCCCTTATCGTTTCACTTTTTCTATCTAATTTTTAGTATTTGTTGTTATAGCAGCAACAGTAATACACATTCTGTAAAAATTTCAACTGTCTACCTACTACGGTTCATTAAATACGACAGACGTACAGACAGCGGACATAGTAAAGCGAAACCTTATTAATAGGGTCCCGTCAGTAATCCGGAACCCTAAAAAGCGCACCTTCGATATCCAAGCAGGCAAAGCAGCGAGCATCTGCGCGTAATTTATCTTCTTTGTTATCGTGTGGCACAGTTAACCGTGCTATCCTAGGGATAGACGGCGGTTGCCTGGTGTTGCACTAAGCATCACCTGCGTTCACGTGTAGGGCATTTTAGATTTACACCTACGGGACGTGTGCAACGCGACCTTCATACACATCTGAAATCAGATGTGTAGGTTACCTCCCGATGTTTTCATTCACCGTTAAAGCGATCGGTAAGTATAAATGTACGTAAGTATCGAAAAAACTCATTGGTACATTGGCCGTCCGGATTAGAACCCGGGACCTCTGGAAAGGAGGACCGAGTCGTTACCGGTTGAGCCACCGACGCTTTCGTAATTAATATAGGTACTTATTTAAACTAACCGACACCACCATTACTTTGTCAAAACATTACCTAGCATTTTGATGAACAACTTGACAAACTTATCAGTTCACTTTAATACCTACCAAACATTAGAAAAAAAATCAGATTCAACCGCAAATAAAACTTTGTTCATATGAACACATGACAAATTGGATTAGTTCTGCTCTCCACGGTTGGCCGAACTGGGAATCGAACCCGTAACCTCGACCCGTGACCGCTAGGCTATGTGTGGTCACAATAGACAATCATTTCAAATTGGTCATGTTTTGATTACTGAACACACCCTGTTAACATAATAATATGACTGTCATTTCAGTTAAATAAACTGTCACTTAAATCTGTTGGAATGTTTATTTTTAAGGTGAGGCATTGATTAGATTAGATTTATTTATTTCATATTATCAATGTCATTACACTATTATTATAAAGGCGAAAGTTTGTGAGTGTGTATCTGCCGCCGCTGTTCATCATCATCATCATCATATCAGCCGAAGGACATCCACTGCTGGACATAGGCCTCCCCCAAGGATTTCCGCGACGACCGGTTCAGCGCTACCCGCATCCAGCGGCTTCCCCCGACCTTCACCAGGTCATCGCTCCACCGCGTGGGAGGCTACGAGCCTACGTTACGTTTTCCGGTGCGCGGTCGCCACTCGAGAACCTTGCTGCCCCAACGGCCATCCGTTCTACACATAAACAAAACATAAACTGTTGTAAACGTTTTTTTCTAAAGAATCCATAGTCAATTCGTAAAAAAATAAGGACTCTTTGTACAAATCGATCAGCTGAATGATCTATTTATAAATTTTTGTATGGGGACCCAGAATCCCCAGTTAATGCTGCTACACCAATATTGTTACATCTTGTACATTTTTTTAAATATTTTCTTCTCTTTTGCAGTTTTATACTATCCTTCTGCGATGGTCTGAGGGTGAAGGTACTGAATTTTTAATTTTGCACCTTATACGCACCAGTCGAATGTGACTCTTTCTGTCTCAATTATTTAATTTAACACAACTAGTGAATCACATTTTCATCCGACTTCCAAAAAGTAGAGATGGGCCGAACATGGGTTTCACCGAATACGAACATTCGGCCGAATATTCGGTAAAACTTTTACCGAACCGAATATTCGGCCGAATATTCGGTACATTCATCGATATACATGTACTTACTAGATTTCGAGATCCGAACACTGAGTTTGTGCAAATAAACTTGACTGCGGACAGTACACCTTACTTTAGTGTGGGTTCGACATTCAAGCTGTGTGGGCGCGTACGGAGCGGTACTAATAAATTAATAATACCAAAAATAACTTGGATGTAAACAACACAATTCAGTTGTCAAGTAAATACAATTATTTGTTGGTCATGTGAATAAATAGCTTATAATATCTTAATACCATAATAGAAAAGATTGAGAAAAGAATATTTTTTTCATTTAATCTCTTACGGATTTTCGGCACGTTCTGTTACATCCACTTTGTCAAGCTAGGTACGGTCACGGATGTTAATTGTTTAGCAGATTCACGAAACTTCAATTTTGCCGGGTTATAAGTACCTACATACATTTCCGAGATATGACGAATGACACGTCTAACTAATTTGACAACCCGGCAAAATTAAAGAGACTTGAATCTGCTTAATACGATATTGGTTGAATAGGATAGGTTTAAACGTTTAATATAAATAAATATATTTTGCGACGCTATGCTGAGTAGAAACTAGAAAAAAATGTTATTCATAATCTACTAAACTTCTTATCTTATCTTTGTAAGTGGGGGCTGTAGTTGCAGCGACACTTCGACCCAATGGGATCTTTTGTGTCTACCCCTATAACCTTTGCACCCCAACCTACTCGAAGATGTGCTGCATTAATGCAGCAATTCCGCTGATTGGAAGGTGCTTGTAGTCCTCCGGTGTTGGGTAGCCATCACCTAGGAGGTACATACGCTTGCTAGCCAGGACATCGCAGTGACACAGTAAGTGTTCCATTGATTCTATATCTTCACCACAGGCCCTGCAGGTCGGGTCGTGCGTCAGGCCGATTTTTTGCAGGTGTGCGTTTGTGGCAAAGTGGCCCGTCAACGCTCCTGTTATCGCCCTGACTAGCGTCCTGCTGTTATTCCAAATGTACTTGTTTGCCCCTGTGGTGACCTCACCGATGAAGAGCTTAGAGTGTTTATGTCCATCTCTGGATAGCCATGTCAATCTATGTCTTCCCTTGGCCTGTTCCTTTAATGCCCTTATAATAGTGCTCCTTGGTAGCCCTATCCTCGGTTCTGGACCACACATTGTTGTTTGTGATCCCATTATAGCCAGTTTGCCTGCTTCTTTATTGCCTTCCACTCCTACGTGTCCAGGGACCCAGACCAGTTGCAGTTTGTTGTGTCGGCCCACCTTATTGAGGACCTTTACACAATTTAGCACTAGCCCGGAGTCAA
Organism: Coleophora flavipennella; assembly: GCA_947284805.1. Classification (NCBI taxonomy): domain Eukaryota; kingdom Metazoa; phylum Arthropoda; class Insecta; order Lepidoptera; family Coleophoridae; genus Coleophora; species Coleophora flavipennella. The sequence goes on from OX369301.1 coordinate 8,330,024, forward strand.
CCTTGAAGGAGTCAAGAGCTTTAAGAACAGCTTGGCTATCACTGAGAATATAGATGGTTTTGTCTTTGACTTCCTTGTCTATAATCTCATGTGCACATGCAATGATAGCATAAGTCTCCGCCTGGAAGACTGTTGCATATTGCCCTAGACTAATACTCGCTGAGTAATCCTTAGCATAAACGCCTGCACCAGCACCAGACTACTAAACTACTAAGGTGTTGTGATTTGATTCAGCTATTCTTTTACCAACCTTCTTTAATTGAAGATAAAGCTTCAGTGACGACAAAAACAGAAAGCTACACTCTAAAATACTTACCTCATTACACTGTACACTCAAATCATGATAATACACGGGTCAACAACAGTAAAAACTTTGAGTATCACTTTGCCGAATATTAGGTGATTCAGCCGAATATTCGGCCGAATATGAATATTCGGTAAAGCTGCCGAATATGCCGAATACCGAATATAAAACGAATATTCGGCCCATCTCTACCAAAAAGGTTCTCAGTTTTTTTTATGTGTGTTACCTTAGAACTTTTGACTAGGTGAACCGATTTTGATGATTCTTTTTTTGTTTGAAAGCTAGTACTTGCCGTGTGGTTCCATATAAATTTTATCAAATCGGTGTAGTAATTTATTAGAAAATTAACAAAAACCAAAAATAATAATGCAAAAATGTGCTAAGTAGTTGCGATGAATGTCGGTTTTTTAACGTGTTTAGCGTTTTTTAATTATTATGATTCCGTACCATGTAACTGGACCCCATTACTAACCCCACACTGTCTGTCTGTCTATCCGACTCTTAAAAGGCTGTATCTTGTGAACCGTGGCTGGCTGCAATATTCACAGATTATGTGGCATTGTGGAGGATTTACTTAGAAATAGGTATAAATACATTTAAAAAGTAAAAAAACCGGCCAAGTGTGAGGCAGAATCGCATAAAAGGGTTCCGTACCATCATGCTAGATGGCGCTAGTACAAAGGGTGCCGTATAGGGGAAGGTTGCTATGATTGGACCACTTAACTTCACAATATTATATCTCTTTGATCATGGGTGATAAATGGAACCAGATCATGAGTATTATAATTTCTTAGAACTTTACAACGATAGTCTTTCACATTAGCTGTTCAGGCTTACAGTTTTTGAAATAAATTGGAAACAATATTTCTGTATCAGTTGCTTTCTTTGGACCATGGTCGCCTTGATTGGACCACGAGGTTGCCATCAATGGACTTCGACAAATTTGTACTTGAGGTCCAATCAAGGCAACCAATGGAACATAACACAAAATAAAAAACAAAATTATTTAGATAAGTAATCAACTTTTTAATAGTTTAACAAAAATACCAGACTCATAGGGCGCAAATTAGCATTTAATATTTTTTGCACGTTTTAATTTTTTTCCTCCGTAATATTAAATAGAGCAAGAAATCAACTATTAAACATAACAAAAATTACAGACACATATGGCGTAACTTTTTTTTTTGTATTTTTAATGAAGTAACTTTTACTTACAGTTAGGACATAAATATTATTTTATATTTTTTTTAACGCAAGCACAGTCTACGTGTACCCAGGCTTTACAACTGAGACACTGAATCATGTCTTCAACTTCACATTTAAGGCAGATTTTGCAGAACCATTTTTCTATATCAATCGAAGCATTAGCTTTTTTTGTGTTTTTACTACATGTCGGTTTAGGCGAAAGTTTTCTCATCTTCCTAGGTTTTGGCGCCTTAGCGTTTTCCAAAGCAGCCTTATAAGGCGATGAAGTTATCTCCATGCTACTTTGAGCTTTCTTACATCTTTTACGTAACTCTTCTGCAATGTTTTTGGCACCTGGGGAAATCTGGTTCAAACGGAAATCAAATTTACCGGATGAAATACCTTTAGGAGAAGCATTCTTTGTACTTAATTGCTCCATGATTAACTCTGTTGCCTTAACTTTCTCACTTATCAGTGGTGCAGCTTCTGTATTTTCTGAATTTGACTGTTTTCTTTGATCTATGATTGAATCTGATGACATCAATTCTTCATCTGGCAATGTTGCAGGCAAAATTGCAGCTGTCTTCGGTTCATTTCGCTCTGTAACATCCACAGATAATGGATCTTCTTGGTCTTGTAGTGGCAGTGCAGATGCTGGAAATTCCTCTGAGTTTTCTTGTCCCGCTTCAATGAATTCGTAGTCAGCAAAAACATCTTTGTTTAGAGGGTAGATACCAGCTTTTGCAAAGCCATTAGCAGCAGTGCCCACAGAAGCAGCTCGAGAGTACGCTTTCCCAAAAAGCATAGACACCTGAAACGTTGTCACAGTTCTACCAGGATTTTGGCGCAGCCATTTTTCGGTTTCGTCTATGTAGTAAAGGCTCAGAGGCTTAAAAAAAGAAACATCAAGTGGCTGCAGTTTGTGAGTAGTGTGTGCCGGGAATGAAAGCATAACTACGCCGTGTCTTTTTCCGTAAGATATTGCTTGCAGATTTTTTGTGTGACTAGCATGACCATCCAGTAAAAGCAAAACCTTTTTATCTTGGGAAGGTTTCACACTCTCAACAAAATGTTGCACCCACAAAAAAAATATTTCTTTATTAATATACGCACTATCTGGGTTAAAAGCAAATAATGTTCCAGGTGGTGCACCGTCTCTCAGTTCGTCCTTAGCCCTCTTTCTTTTAAAGACTATCATCGGTGGCACAAAAAATCCAGCAGCACTAGCACAACAGACGGCTGTGGTTGTTGTACCTCGTTCTCCACTAGTGATTGCTCCCACTTGACGCTTGCCTTTTAGTGCTAAAACTTTTCTTGGCTTTCTCTGAACAGTAGACAAGCCAGTTTCATCTACATTGAAAATACGCTGAGCGTCTTTTATATCATGCTTTTCCATGACTGCCTCTAATTTATTATGGAAATCTGCAACAGCTTGTTTATTGAATCCGGTAGCCCTGCTCATCGAAGTAGCTCTTGGCAGTTGCAAACTCAACTGAGGATGCCGTTTCATAAACGCATAATACCATTTTTTGCCAGCAGTTTTCTTTTCTTTGTTAAATCTATGTTTAAGATTATTCTTCTCTGCTAAGTCAAATGCCAGTCGTCTTATTTCCAGAGGAGTTATACCGTAAAAACAACTCTCCATTTCAAGAACGTGTTCGCAAAGTTCATTTTCTAATTCAGGTGGGAGATCGCCTTCGGACCCTACTAGTTTTACTTCTTCTTTAGCTTTTTTATTTACTCCATCTATTCTTCTTTTTAGTGTTGGCTTTGGAACACCGTACATTCGACTTGCCTCATTCAGACCAGCTCGTTTTTTTCTTACAGTCTCAATAGCCAGGTTCATACTCGTCTCGTTCCACGCATAATATTTTCTTTTCTCCGCCGACATTATGAAATAATAGGAAATACATCATCTAAGATGGAGGGCTTCGCACTGTCGCAAATCAAAATTTTTTCAAAGTTATTCGTGATTTACGGTTTTTTGACATTATTTATTACGATAGATCCATTTTGCGGTAATCTTATATTATTTCACACTAATTCAAATGCAACTTATCAAATATTTAGGTATTTGTTAATGAAAAAATGATAAAAAATAATTTGTCATGATGTCCAAAAATTTATAAATTTTATGCGGTAAATTATTTTGAAATAGTTACCAAATATTGCGCTATTTACGCAAAATAGATCTAACTCATTAAATGATGACACATGGAGCCGCAAATCACGAAAAACCGCGAAAAATTTGAAATTCGCGCCAACGCCTAACGTTCCTTTAAGTGATGGAAAAAAATACTATCCAAAATTCTGCCTAGACACCATTAAACTCTATGATATATCAAAAAGTGGCTACGCGCGTTGTTTGCCGATAATATTTAAGAGAAATATTAAATCTGTACCATAAAATCTCTCTCAAAAAAGTTGCCATGATTGGACCGGTACAATGATAGAAACATCCATGTGGTCCATTGATAGCAACTAGGTACAAGGTCAGAAAGAATATTCTAGAAAAATTAACGAACACGGTTCACAAAAATTGTAGATACATTTTCAATCATTACTAAATGTAAGAATATTTTACACTAGTACAATGAAATTTACGGTCTAAAATGATACTTACACATCAGTTTTCTTTTGCAAGAATTTTATAATTCGTGTGTCGTAAACAAACACGGAAACGTCACTCACTATCGGCGCTCGCAGCGAGACTGAGGTTCCAGGGGGGGAGTTGGGTACACGACCGCTGCGTTTGGCCTCATCGGAGTCCCTCTAGTGTGACCAGTTTTTGAAATATTTAGATGGTCCAATGAAGGCGCCGGTCCAATGATCGCAACCTTCCCCTACCATCATACTAGATGGCGCTAGTTTTTTCCAGGTTAAAAAAATCACGTTTTTTGTATGGAGACCGTACCATCATACTAGATGGCGCTAGTACAAAGGGTGCCGTACCATCATACTAGATGGCGCTAGTTTCTTCAAGTAAAAAAAAACAGGTTTTTTGTATGGAGACCGTACCATCATATTAGATGGCGCTAGTAAAAAGGGTGCCGTACCATCATACTAGATGGCGCTAGTTTCTTCAAGTTAAAAAAAACACGTTTTTTGTATGGAGACCGTACCATCATACTAGATGGCGCTAGTAAAAAGGGTGCCGTCCCATCATACTAGATGGCGCTAGTTTCTTAAGTTTAAAAAAAACACGTTTTTTGTACTATTACACTTTGTTACTAATACGCTTTTTTACATTTTTTGTACATATTTGTTGTTATTACGGCAACAGGAATACATCGTCTGTGAAAATTTTAACCGTCTAGCTATCACGGTTCATGAAATACAGCCCGGTGACAGACGGACAGACGGACAGGCAGACAGCGGAGTCTTAGTAATAGGGTCCCGTTTTTACCCTTTGAGTGCGGAACCCTAAAAATGGTTCCCCATAAGGAAACGTCTTTAAAAGGTTTTTTTTTGGTTTTGTTCCATCCTATAAACAGTAATACAAACAAGCGTGAAAATTGGTGTGATAACAATACTAATAAAACAATAAATAATAGAAACCGGCCACTGACAAGGCAATTTGCGTGACTATCTGAGTTTGCCCTCGACTCGAAAAGAAGAAGATAAAAACCAGCCAAGTGTGAGTCGTATTGGAAGAACCCCGAGCTGAATAGAAAAAAATGTATTTTTTCCGTCGCTCTCGTTGATATTTAGGTATCATTTTTATACTCTTGTGGAGAAGTGCGGTGGTGCGGAACCCTCGGTCCGCGAATCCGACTCGCACTTGGCTGGTTCTACAAGACCTATAATTCGTCATATCAGCTCATATACGTCCCCACCGGGGGGCTCGAGCCCACCCTGAATTAGGGTAATCAGTCCTTAGTCACAGATTTACAATATGGATCGTAATATTGTGCCTTAGTCGACCACGCGGGCCCAGTGCGGGTTGCTCGACTTCACACATAACCTTCGAGTTTCTTCTCAGGCGTGTGCAGGTTTCCTCACGATGTTTTCCTTCACCGTTAAAGCAATCGGTTAGTAAATGTACGTAAGTTTTGAAAAACTCATTGGTACATTGGCCGTCCAGATTTGAACCCGGTACCTCTGGTTAGAAGGACCGAGTCGTTACCGGTTGAGCCACCGAAGCTTTTTGCAAGACCTATTATATCATACCTACCTTGTAATACCACCAAATCACAGAGCAGAAAAAATTGACGCTTAAAAAGTCCCATGCACCAATTAGTAGCTGTGACGTGGCCTTCAAAGGAAACTCAATCCTAATTAACTCTCAGCACAGTTGGAAATAGGTCGCACGTAATAATTACACCACTCTTATAACATGGCAACACTAATTAGCCTGCCTACGATTTCAGTTTTATATTCTTTGAAGTTAAAATTAAAGGGTAGGTATTCCTAATTTTAACAAATACACTAAATATTTTATTTTTAAACGACTTCAAAAATAGCAAAAGTCAAAACCCAGCACATCACCGCGCATGCTCTAAAGCGGGCGCTGTCACGGATATGTAAAAACAATGATGAAGAAAAAAACTTGATAAGTAAAAAATGCAATAAAAACTTTTTGTAATGCTACAAAAATAGAAAAAAACTTGATGACATCTCCTTGGACTTATCTTGTATCGTAATGGTAAATAAAATATTTTATAACATTACTAGCTGTTTCCCGCGGCTTCGCACGCTCAGATCCCGGTGAAAAAAATTCCATACCTATTTTTAGACCTACCGAATATAGACAGAAAATTTCATGTAAATCCGTCCAGCCGTTTCGGAGAGTAAGGCAACTAACACTGTGACACGAGAATTTTATATATATAAGAATTTGTTAGGGAAAAAGTGTAATAATATGTTTTTTTTTTATTTCGGTATAGTGTTCAATAAAGTATGTCAATATAAATTCGCCTTGAAGTTTATAATTCGAAGTTTACGATATGAAAGTAGATAAAGTAACTTACATAATTTTTCATCAACGCAAAATTAATTCACTGACGTACCTACTTAGCCGCTGTTCGAAGGTAAGAATCGTTCTCATTCCGCGCACCGCCACAAAATATGGTCTTTCATAACACCCCCACAAAAAATCCCCGTAATTTAATGCTTTCCCAAAAAAATAATATGTAAAAACACGCGCCTGGGATAGGAATTCTCATGATATTCGTGCCTCCTCGGTCATTTTCGACCCCCCGAAAAGTATAAGGCTGTAAGGACCCATCTTTCGTAACGTTATCTGGGCCCTTAGAATAAATCAGGGTATTATTTCCCCACGATATATTGTTTTCCATATCTAATCAGTGCGTACGATATATGGATATTGTGGGTACCCGAATCTCATTTTTATGTGTTTCGCTTTTGTCTGAAGGACATTTTAAGATCTCTTTAATGCATTCCATAGAATAATAGTGTTAAAGTTAATATAAAAAGTGTAAAGTAAAAGTGTAATGTATGTTACATTGCCTTAATATATCTCAATAGAAAAACTAATAAATGATGTTTTTTTAAAACTGAATATTATCTTAAGAGCTGTATAATGCATTCCATACAATAGTGTAATTTCGGTATAAAAAGTTTAAAGAACATACATTGCCGTAGCAAATCTCAATTGAATGACATAAATAATTGTTTTTTTTTTAAACTGAAAATCATCTTAAGATGTCTGTCTATGATGCATTCCATACAATAGTGTAAATTTTATTATAAAAAAGTATAAAGAACATACACTGCCGTAACATATATCAATAGAATGACATAAATAATAGATTTATTTTAAACTGAATATCCACTTAAGATCTATAAGATGCATTCCATACAATAGTGTGAATTTTAGAATAAAAAGTATAAAGAACATACATTAATTTTCGAAAAACCTAAAAACTTTCAGGTACAAGCTTTTAAGCATTGTCACGCGATATACATATGCACAAAGTTTCAGCTCAATCGGAAACCGGGAAGTGTGGCAAATTTAACTTGCAAGATTTCACCCGAACAAACATACATACATTTCAAATAAAATAAAAGCTTGTAATTATATTGAGGCTTCGTCCGAAGAGATTAGTATTATTTAAGGTTTAGCAAAGTAACAAGAGTTCAACCACAATGCTGGAATACATCATCATATCAGCCGAAGGACGTCCACTGCTGGACATAGGCCTCCCCCAAGGATTTCCACAACGACCGGTTCTGCGCTGCCCGCATCCAGTGGCTTCCCGCGATCTTCACCAGAAATAAATGCGCTCGCTGTTATAAAAACAACAAGAGACTTAATAATTTTTACCGCCTCCGTAGCTCAGAGGCAAAGTTCGCTGGCTTTACACAGGAGGTCGCGGGTTCAATTCCCGGCGGGGTCAATTGTAAGTCTCGGTTTGGTTGGTGGTAGGGCATTTTCTAAGCCCGCCTGGCTAGCTACCACCATCTTATCTTAGTTCTTTTCTTCAAGCATCAATGTTTAAGATAAAAAAAACCAGTTGCCCATTGCGTGGGGAAATCTTGGTAATCCCGCTTCCATCCTCAGCAACATCGTCACTTACCACCAGGTGAGATGTTGTCAAGGGTTTACCAATTGTGAATATATAAAAAAAAATATCAAAGTCTCGTCTGAATCGCAATGGAGACAGCCAACAACCAAATCTGATAGCGTATTAACTAAATTTATCTACTACACCCGAAAAGACCCGGAGGGACACCTAAAGGACATAGGATTACCAACTTTTTCCATCAAAAACTTACACTATAAATCGTCACGGACCAACGACTCTGCGGGAACTATCTGAAGGCTTCCTCTATTGACAATTTATGGAAGATTTGCATTAGCCGTGAGTAAAAGAAGTTAAGAGGACTGTGAACCCACGGCGAAATTTCGACATTTCATACAAACGGCGATATATTTTTTATTTTTTTTTAAATCCACAATTGGTAACTTATGGCATCATCTCACCTGATGGTAAGTGACAAAGATGGAAGCGGGCTCACCAAGATTACCCAACGCAATGGAGAACTGGCTATTTAATCTTCAAGCCGGAACACAAAAACGATGTTAACATTGATGCTTGGCGGCAAGACTTAGATAAGATTGTGGTAGCTAGCCAGGCGGGCTTAGAAAAACCACGTCATAAAAAGTTAGACTCCGCTGGGAATCGAACCCGCGACTTCCTGATGTGAAGCTAATGGACTTAAGAGGACTGTGAACCCACGGCGAAAATTTGACTTTAAATACAAAGGGCGATAACATTTTTAACCTCTTAAATGTTAACTGATTTGGACCAATTTTTGTTTGGTTGTTAGTCAAAACAAAAGCTAGGCTTATACGTTTGGTTTTTTTTTAATTACTGATTATAAATAAAAAAACGTGGCCGATATTAGTTTTGTATTAAAACACGTGAACGACAATAAAATTAAACTTATAAACTTTATCGAAAAAACAAAAACGTACAAGCCTAGCCTCTGTTCTGACTAACAACCTATCAAAAATTGGTCCAAATCGGTTAACATTTAAGAGGTGAAAATCGTTATCGCCGTTTTTAAGAAAAGTCGCAGCTTCACAATCCTCTTAACTCCGCCAAAACTCTACTCAAATTTAAATTCAGTTCCTTTCTCTGAATATTTCAAGGGAATTTTATACATACTAAAATTAGTGATACCTGTAGCACACATAAGCCAACTAAAATAAGTTTATTTGTGAGCTATTTCAATTTTCTTGCTAGCCGTAACTGGATTTCAGTAAAGCATCGTCTGTGATCGGCTTTAGGGAGGAAATTACTATCGTCATGGAATAAGTTTCGGGATGAGTTGACAGGTTTGTTGGACTGTAAGTTTTCCATTTGTATATTAGGATGGGCTTCACTTAGGACTTCGGGCATTTAGACTTACTGCTTGGGCTTGTAATTTATAAAATGTAGTTTCCTAAATTTTCTTACTTCAAGGGTTTAGCTTTTGTGATTATAATCACTATTGTTTTCAGCTTGACTACTGTTTTCACACGTTATTTATTTAATGTTTTCAATTATTTTTTATCCTCATATTTATTAGCCCTCGACATCATCTCACCGGATGGTAAGTGATGATGATGCCGAAGATGGAAGAGGGGTTATCAACATTCCCCAACGCAATCGAGAACTGGCTATCTCATCTTCATGCCGCAACACATCAATGCTGTCAACATTGATGTTTGGCGGCAAGACTTACATAAGATGGTGGTTGCTAGCCAGGCGCGCTTAGAAAACGTCCTACCACCAACTAAACCGAGTCTTACAAAGTTAGATCCCACCGGGAATCGAACCTGCGACCTCCAAGTGTGAAGCGAATGGACTTACCATTAAGCCACGGAGGAGGATAAAATTAGTCAATTATTAGTTCAGATTATTTTGGAGCCAGATTTTTTAAATCTGTTTTGCTTTAATAAGCCTTCCACACTGGCTGCGTGATCCATCAATGTTAACGTCATTTAACATCATGTTGCGTATTGGCATGTATTGGGTAGGTGTAGATTTTTTATGCGGTAGGCAAAATTGGGTAGTTCATCATATCAGCTCATTTACGTCCCCAACGAGGGTCTCGAGCCTACCCTGAATTAGGACGATCGGGCCGTAGACGATCACGCGGGCCCAGTGCGGGTTGGTCGACTTCACACACAACCTTCGAGTTTTTTCGCAGGCGTGTGCAGGTTTCCTCACAATGTTTTTCTTAACCGTAAGAGCGTCGGATAAACGTTCTTATGAAATCGAAATTCGAAAACGCATTGGCACGTGGCAGGATTTGAACCACGACCTCCCGGACAGGAGGTAGCGGCCCTTGCCATTGCGCCACCGACGCTTTCAAAAAAATATAAATAGAAATAAACTTAAACAAAAACTAAGAAGGAGTTAAAACATAAACATGAAGCACAAAAATAAAAAAGGTGAAACAACAAATAGGAAATAATATCGAAAAAATGTTAGAAAGCAGAGCTTTTACTGTACGGAGCTTGGAATTAAATAAATATAAGCGGTAAATATATAAGGTCTAACAAAATTAGCTGAAACTGTTTTAACTGGTGCTTCTACACATGAAACTGAACAACTTTCCCCATGGAACCCATAGTCAAATCTCAAAAAAAAATTGAACTTCCCATACTAAGTTGACTGATCAGGTGATCGAGTTAGTATGGGCACAGTACAATAAAGAGTACTAGCGGTATGGGAGAGCCAATTTTTTTATTTGCGATTTGACTATGGGTTCAATGGGGAAAGATGTTCAGTTTAATGGGTAGAAGCACCAGTTAAAATAGTTTCAGCTAATTTTGTTAGACCTTATATATTAGATACCTAGGTATACACACAGCTGCAGCCAAAATTAGGTGGCTGGTGGGGCCGCAGGTGACCGCAGCCATAAATGGTCGGGACAACCACAACCACACGACACAGCGTAACTCGAAACTGTATCTACGACGCGACGGGTGAACTCCGATACAGAATCGATGCCACAATGCCGCTTGGATTGCCTTTGTTTTGTTTTATATATCTACTAGCTTTTGCCAGCGGCCTCGCTCGCGTGAACATAGTATCTGTTGCGCTAACAAAAATTAAACGTTGCCTAACTTTATTAGACCTTGAAATGTGGTCGCATCATATCTATGACTGTCTCCGAGGATGCGCAGTGCCACCGTGGAAAAAGGTAGTTTATATGTTAACCCAGGTCCTAATCTGTCTACCTACCCAATTTCATTCGGATACGTTCAGTAGTTTTTGCGTGAAAGAGTAACAAATATCCGTACATAAACTTCTTTCGCGTTTATAAAATTTAATATTAGTAAGGATTTATTATTATAGCTGATAAAAAGGAAAATTAAATTGTGGTTGTAATGCAGGATAAATTTCCTGAAATTAGCGAAAAAAAATGAATATGTACTTAATTCATCATGTCAGCCGAAAGACTTCCACTGCTGGACAAACGCCTTCTCCAATGATTACCACGACGACTGGTCCTGCGCTGCCCGCATCCAGCGGCTTGCCACGACCTTCACCAGGTCGTCGGTCCACCGTGTGGTAGGCGTTAGTAACTAATTTAATTAATCGGGGATTAAAATTAAACTAATGGATTCTTAGTTTTCGAGCCTGACTGATGAAATATAGTGTATTAATATGCGATTGGATGAGATTTGACAAAATAGTCCTCAAAGTGTTTCACAGCAAAATATTTAAGATTTTCTTACAAAGCCAAAATTACTAATTTACTTTTTAAACAATGTACTTTTTACTATTTAATGACTTTCAGAATACATTTATGTTAAATAAACATGTTTGAATTTGAAATTTGAACGGTCAAGTAAGAGTCGGACTCGTAAGTAAGATACCGTAGTCTTTTCAAAAACTACATTTGTATTTAAAAAAGCAAAATTATATTTTCATTTGGTAATAGAACATTTTGTATGGAAAATCGATGAACTTTTAACAAATCCAACTGCACACCTTAACTTGGTCAGTTATTACTCCTAAACTGTAAGCCGTGATAGTTTTCCTTTTGAGTCCTACTATTTACAATTTTTTTCAGATATCCTAAATTAGCGATTTAACTGTCAAGGGGAGTGACTTGACTCTAACAAAAAGGACCACTTTAAAGCTTAATATTTCGCTAATCAATCCTTGAATCGAAAAATGGTGTTATCATACCATTTGTAGTTTTGAAAGACCTATTCAACGATACCCCACACGGTAGGGTACGTCAACGATAAAAAAATCACCCCCTCTTTTTTTACATGTAGGGGAGTAACAATTTTTTTTAAAGATTTTATTGTACAACATGTCGGCGTGATTAATATGTATTATTATTATTATATCAGCTAATATACGTCTCCACCGAGGGGCTCGAGCCTATCCTGAATCAGGGCGATTAGGCCTTAGTCGACCACGCGGGCCCATGTGCGGGTTGGTCGACTTCACACACAACCTTCGAGTTTCTCCGCAGGCGTGTGCAGGTTTCCTCACGATGTTTTCCTTCACCGTTAAAGCAATCGGTAAGTATATGTACGTAAGTTTTTTGGAAAAACTCATTGGTACATTGGCCGTCCAGATTTGAACCCGGTACCTCTGGTTAGATGGACCGAGTCGTTACCGGTTGAGCCACCGACGCTTTTTACTGTGTCAAATTGTGAATGTGTATACCTGTGTCAAATTACAGCTTTATATTACTAAAAGTCTCTGAGCTAAGCCGCGGACAGACAGACATGGCGAAACTATAAGGGTTCCTATTTGACTTCGTTCGGAACCCTAAAAAAGAAATAACGAACCAACCTATTAAGGCGAGGTATTGATTGGAACAGTTGTCTCTGTCTTTTTCTTTACGTGTAAAGAGTAAAGAAAATAACCACACTTTTTCATTGGTTTTTCTTTTCAATCAAAAACTACAATGAAAGTATAAAAAATAATAACATTACTCACTTTGTAGTACCATAACAAATAATGTTGTATATATTTTTTTTAATTTAAACTTCAAAATATTATCCATAACTAGAGTTGAAAGTAACGGTGTAGATCTATCTTTGTGACTTTTTCTATCGAGCCAAAACTGTTCAAACGTGTTTCTAATAGCTTTTGACTTTAAGGAACATCATCAACAGTAAGGGTATTTTTTTTCAACCTTGGGTTTTCTATAGTTTAGGAGTAATAAGGAAAATCTGTAATATTACCGTCTTAAAACCAGTCTGACTCTTTTCCCTTACCTGCAATTTAGATAACTACAAAATCAGCACCCCATTAACTTTAAGATGAGACTGTAAATAGGTATCGTCTCACAATTCAAGAACTAAATAGCTTGGTAACTATGTACCTACCAACTTATCTCTCTTCTGGGAAATTTTAATCAAGAAATCCTTGTCGCTCGCTTAATCAAAGGAAAACTTGAATAGTTTGCCACATTCCTTGGTAAGACTCACAGGTACAATAAGTATATACCTCCCTACATACTTATAAACTTACTTAATTATTAAGTGTTGGGATTCTAAGAAAGGGAATCAAGATATAGCTCGCCGTTTTGTCTCCATTGAAAGCATTACATGGATATAACATTACAATAAATAACATAAATAAATTTTCGAACAACCTCGAAGCTTTTAGGTTAAAGCTTTTATTTGAAAAGAGTTGCTCCAAAAACCAAATGCTTAAATGAGCATAAAAAATACACGGTTCCACATTCAAAACAGGTGAGCACAGTTAAGTCAAAGTATATATATTATAACTAACATACAGTACGGACACTCCCTGCCGCTCTCTAGATAGCGACCTCCCCCCTCGTCACCCAGACTGATACAGATTGGTTACAGTTTGGCTGTCGAACGTAAAGAAATTTCGCCGTGATTTTGTTTGCTCCGTCACTTGTTCATCGAAATGTCATTTCACGACCGTTGTATGCAGTGTCCGGGGTGTGGTATTAAAAATTAAAGACTATTCTGCGACCTTGATTCCACTTCCAAGGTTAATCATCAGATCAACTTCAAAATACCAAAACCATGTCACCAGGAATACGACTTCATTTCAAATTTCACATCAATCGGACGCCTGGAAGCCGCTCTAAAATCGATCGCAAAATTTGAACTAAACATACATACATACATACAAACATTGCAAGTTAAATATAAGCTTTAAAAAAAACAATTCAAAATCAATTATAGTTATAATTAATCATAAGTTTTTTCATTGATATATGTACGGTAATGTATCGGTTATAACCGTTGCGCCACCGACCCTGAAAAATTTCAAATGTTTATCAAGAAACATTAGATCACTCTAAGAAAAATTTTATGTGTATCTACATTCAGAAATAAAATCGATAATATTATGTGTTAACTTTGTTTTTAGGCGGCAAAGCTTTGCTTGGGGCATGAATGGGGTATAGTACCCAGAGCCGTTAAAAACATTTAAAAATACGCTACCTATGATACACTTTGCGCGGCATATTTCAAGGGCGAAAATCTCTGAAAATACCGTTTTCCCAGAAACGAGGGCCTATCTTAATCGATTTTTAGCTTCCAAAAATCCCCGTATACTAATTTTATATAAAAGAATTGCTCGCTTAAAGGTTTTAAAAGATTAGGGTAAGGCACTTAATTCTCTGTCTAGATGTAGACCTACATACTATCCTCAACAAAACCCACCAATGCTTAACTGCTACAAAACTACAAAGACAAAGCTTTGTAAAAGAAAATTTGACTTATGCGAGCTACATTATGTAATAGTGTGTCTCGGGCCTTGGATAGAACGACCGACAAAACCTTGTTACGTAGTAATTTTTGACCAATTTCCTTTGCTATTGAAAATTTTAAATTGCTGCAAAGTCACATTGTAAGCCTAGGCTTTGCCTTTGATAGATTTTTCTTGCTTGAAATATTCTAGTAAATTGACATAGCTCTGGATTATCTAAAATTTAACAATTGTTTTGAGATTAGATCATAAATCTATTATAGCTAGTTTTATGACAAAACTTTAATATTTGAGTATCCAAGATGGATAGATACTTATATATACGAATTATAAGTACATCAAGTATCTACACTCAAGGATGCACATTTTTTAAAGGACGTGAACCCACGGCGAAAATTAGGATTTTCATACAAACGGAAAAAGCTATTTAGACCAATTTGTGATATGTTATCAGTCAAAACAAAAGGTTTCGTTTTTTTAAATTAAAAATAAACGAATAATATCCACAATTAGTTTCGTATCAAAACACATGAACGACAATAAAAGTTAACTAATCAACTTAATAAAAAAAACTACATACCTAGCTTTTGTTGTGACTGACAATCTCAAAAATTGGTCGATTTTGACATTTAAGAGGTGAATATCGCTAACGCCGTTTGCATGAAAATTCGCAGCCTCTTAAGGCGGTAAGGTTTTCGTTATTTTTGACGTGAATTACTCCTAAACGATAGAAAACCCAAGGTTGAATAAAAAAAACCCATATTTTTGATGATGTTCCTTAAAGTCAAAAGCTATTAGAAACACGATTGAGCAGTTTTGGCTTGATAGAAAAAAATCCCAAAGATAGGTCTACACCGTCACTTTCAACTCTAGATATGACTAATATTTACAAAGTATTAATTTAAAAAAATATACAACAATATTTGTTATGATAATATAAAGTGAGTACTTGATGTTATTATTTTTGACGTGAAAACGTCTAATAAATCGATGGACGCCGCCTGCACGCACGAAAAAGGATGACTCAATGTCCCGTTACGCTCATTGTCCCGTTTCGTTGTGACGTTGTCACGTTGAACTATCGTCCGTAAACCGACTTTACAGACAACCAATTTTTTATACTTTCATTGTAGTTTTAGATTGAAACGTAAAACCATTGAAAAAGTGAAAAAGTGTGGTTATTTTCTTTACTCTTTACACCAATGTACACCAATGTTCCAATCAATACCTCGTCTTAATTGTTCAGCAAAAACTATTACCAAAATGGTAAGTCGACATAATATTGTCTTCAACAGACAACAATGAAAAACGCTCTCCAATGGCTCTATAATTAATAAGCTTTTCGCCTTTAATTATCGACACTGCAGTTCCATTCAATGCTTTGTTTTATTTCCATCACCCTGCACTACCGAGGGGTGATTAAATAATTTTGCCTCGGTACTGTTTCCGATTCCACGCAATTTTTCATTCAGTTGTTCTTATTGTTATCGTTTTACTTTATCTTTTGTTATTTAATTTGTTTGTCGAAACTGTTTTTTTTTTATTCGCAATTGGTAAGCCCTTGGTATCATCTGATCTGATGGTAAGTGACGATGATGCCGAAGATAGAAGCGGTCTGTTTATGGAGTACTATCAAGAATTCACTTGTATTGACTACAATTTTATTATAGTTGTTTTGTTTGTTTGTTACCTTTTCACGCTTCAACACCTTGACAAATCTTGATGACATTTGGCATGAAGGAGCCTCTGTTACGGGGAAGGACACAGGCTACTTTTTATCCCGTGATAATAGCATAGTCCGATGCGGTTTTTGAGGGAACTGAAAAAATACTCCTTTTTTTTGGTTAATTTCTTTATCATAGCAACGGAACAATTGATTGTTATGATTATTTGCACAGAGATTGTTAAGGGGGTGGGAAATGATATAATTTACTAATTAGCATATCCGCACATAGTTCCCGAGGGATCTAAAGAATTGCGGCTCGTGCACCACTCACCCTCAAAGATAGTCATAAAAACGATGCCCACGCGGGTTGTTAAATACCTATTTAAAGTAATATCTCTTAGCAATTCTATCCTCTTGAACGAGAAGTATGTGTGTGTTTGCAATCGTTGAAAATGGGAGTTTTTGGGTCGAAAAATCAATCTTTCTGTAGGTCTCATCTACGGAAAACGCGTTTTTTTCCGAATTTTCACGCATCTTGTCTTTTCCGCGCAATAAGATTGATTATTTCACTGCATCTGATATATAAGCGATAGTCCAGTTGCCAATGCGTTGGACGTCTTACTCCTAGATCGTGGGTTCGATTCCCGTTCTGGTGAAATCCTTTTGTATTTCATTTAAAATTTAAATTTTTGCCTTTTCGGAGCAAAGTTTCCTTGGTACTTTATATTTGAAATATTGTTTTCCATGTCATATAATTAGTGAATAAAAACCGATCAAACGCGTGTCAGACCACGCTTAGTCATTAACTTATAACCGCAGATACGCCGACCAGCTGTTATAAAACCGGAAATTTTATTTTTTTAATATTTTTTTTTCCAAGCTAGTAGAACGATTATAAATCACATGCAATTATATTAAAAAAATAGTAATTTCCGTAGTAAGTGGATTAAAAAGTGTTTTTGTATACCCGAAATTATCTTCAGTGAGAGTTTCTTTCTGCTAAGGTTACTTACGTCAAAGTATACATATTAGTACTAACATACAGTATGGACACTCCCTGCCGCTCTCTAGATTGCGACCTCACCCCCTCGTAATTCAGGCTGGTGCAGATTGGTTACTGTTTGGTCCTCGAACGTATAAGATTTCGCCGTGATTTTGTTTGCTCCGTCATTTGTTTTTAGAAATGTCATTTCACGACCGTTGTATGCAGTGTCTGGGGTGTGCTTACGTGTTAAATTTCAAGTTTCTATGTCAAAAAGTTTAGTATCAGGTGGATGGGGAGGGAGGATTCCAGTTGTTAACGACTTTGGCGGCCTATATCTTGCAAAGTATACATCATCATCATAATATGAGCTCATATAAGTCCCTACCGAGGGGCTCGAATTAGGGCGATCGGCCCTTAGTCCACCACGCGGGCCCAGTGCGGGTTGGTCGACTTCACACACAATACAAACTATACACTTTATAAAATATGTTCATGGAACTTAAAAATTCTGTATGTGACGGACGGACGGACGGACAGAACGGGGTTCCTAGTATAAAGACTACGAAACCTTAAAAAGAAAACTACTCGTGAATCTTAATCAAAACAAACATGTGACACACTTAATTACTAAATTTAATTAAATAAAGCTTCCAAATAAATTAATAGTTACAAAAAAAAAACAACACCAACATGTGATAGCATTCATCCAGTAAAGCGCCAATACATAAATCAAACTGGCGTTCTAAATCTGTCATCGCCATATTAAATATGGCGGTGGACGGTAATTTTTGAATTTCGAACACGAGGCGCAGTGCATTTGAAAGAGGAACGACTAAGCAAGGGTGATATAAAGCCAATAGGTCCCTAGTCGCCAGTTACAACAAGGCAATATACTCGTATATGGCAAAATATTCACATTTCCGCTGACATTTTGATAAGAACCCGCATAGTGTACTGTTGTTTACGTGTAGGGTTACCATTTGACCGGATAAATCAGGTCTAGACCGGATTTTAAGAGTATAGACAGACTGGACTCCGCCCGGATTTCGTTCGAGACCGATTTTTTTCAGTGAAATTAAAAAAAAATGTATCGGAAGCTGTTGCTAGTGGACAAAAATATATATTAGTACAAATAGTGCAATCAGTACCTACAAATAATAAAGGTTAACAAAACGTAGTTTTAATCTACTTAAATTCAGCCAAAGACCGGGTTTTTTTACAGAAATCAAGATTTTTGAACACTCTCAATCGACTTTTCGATTTAAAGTCCTGGTAACCCTATTAACGTACGGAGTCATGCGTGAAATTTCAGCTTTACTTTATCAGAACTCTCAGGTTTTTATCTAGCTACCCTCATCTGTAAAACCAGACATCATGGTAAGTAATTTACAGTAATTATTTGCCTCATTGAATTAAAGATTTACCTACTCATTAACAAGACATACACGATGGATGATTAACGTGAACAAAAGCATTCTTTTTGTTAGTCAACGAAGCGAACGTGCTTTCCGAATGGATGACGTCACAACGACAACTGTTCGTGGTATAAAGAAGCCCCTGAACACATGTATAGTCGTGTCTTTGTCGAATTTAAGAACACTCGATCCCATTGTGGATAGAGTCAAAGCACAATTTGTTCCACTGCAGTCCACTCCACATTCATCCAAAATTATCCTAAACCAGTGTTTCTTAACCTGTGGTCCGCGGACACCTGGAGGTCCGCATTTTCATCTCTGGACCATTTAACAATTTGTTACATATAATAAAACTGTAAGATGGCCGTGTCTGTACATGAAATATTTTTGGAAAATAATAACTGTGATGGACATCCATCACTAACGATATAGAGGCCAAAACAACAACCTTTGGAATTTCTGTCTGTGTTCTGTCTATCTGTGTTAAGTTCGAGCATCACGCAATAACTACCAGGCCGAT
The DNA here is from genome assembly GCA_947284805.1 of Coleophora flavipennella. Taxonomy (NCBI): domain Eukaryota; kingdom Metazoa; phylum Arthropoda; class Insecta; order Lepidoptera; family Coleophoridae; genus Coleophora; species Coleophora flavipennella. The sequence continues at coordinate 8,349,280 of OX369301.1, forward strand.
TTTGATGAAATTTTGTTTGGTGGTTACATATAGGATACATTTAATCCCGGAAAATTCTAGATTTCCCATGAAACATACATGAAAGCGTCGGTGGCTCAACCGGTAACGACTCGGTCCATCTAACCAGAGGTATCGGGTTCAAATCTGGAGGGCCAATGTACCAATGAGTTTTTCAAAAACTTACGTACATACTTACCGATTGCTTTAACGGTGAAGGAAAACATCGTGAGGAAACCTGCACACGCCTGCGAAGGAACTCGAAGGTTGTGTGTGAAGTCGACCAAACCGCACTGGGCCCGCGTGGTCGACTAAGGCCTAATCGCCCTGATTCAGGGTAGGCTAGAGCCCCTCGGTGGGGACGTATATGAGCTGTAATGATGATACATGAATACTAAGTCGCGGGCACAGCTAGTATTAAGTAAATGCCACCAAAATTCTTGTGATAGCTACGCTTTCTTACATTGGAATCCCATTTGAGATTACAAATTCGACACGAATATTACTAATTTAGTTGCAAAAAAGCAACACCAACATTCACATTATCGTATAATTTGTAAAAAAAAGTATTTTTTTATATTTGTAGTATAAAATATATGGTCCGAAATTTATTTCTGTTTTTTAAGGTGTCCTTGAAAATTGTGCTTGATTTCCTAGTGGTCCGTGGCTGAAAAAGGTTAGGAAACACTAACCTAACCTAACCTAACCTCAGAATAATCAGTATACTACGTATAACCTAAACTATTACTTTTAACTGCCTTCGTGGCGTAATGGTTAAGTCCATTATTTTCTCATCAGGAGGTTGCGGGTTCAATTGCCGGCGGAGTCTAACTTTACAAGACTCGGTTTGGTTGATGAAAGGGCATTTTCTAAGCCCCATGGCTCACCATTATCCTGTCTAAGTCTTGCCGCCAAACATCAATGAGAACAGCATTGATGCGTTCCGGCTTGAAGATAAGAAAGCCAGTTACCCATTGCGTTGGGGAATCTTGGTAAGCCCGCTTCCATCTTCGGCATCATCGTCACTTACCATTAGATGGGCTTACCAATTGTGTATATTCAAAATGTATTTTTTAGTTAGTACACAGAAGCTAAATTATTACTATTCATTTGATTAAAAAAAAGTTACAAAAATTATTATAGACATAGGACATCCAAAACCTTTATAGTTTTATCCATGCACTAGGTAACATCGTTGCTGACAAATCCTCTTAAGCGAAATTAAATAAGTTACCTACGTTAACAAAAATTGAGAATTAGTAAAAATTAATAAGAAAATGTATCAGTTTTACAAAAATATATATCCACCTATTAAAAAAAACTTGACGATTTATGTATACATATATGAAATTAGATTTCCTATTCATAATTATATAAAAAACACTCGAGGACATTATATATATTTTTTAATATAGCATTTTTTATCAACTTATGCAATTATAATTATTTATTTATTTTTTATTTATGCAGTATTTATTCTTTTTTTTTGATGTTTTACTGTTTTCGTGTGCTCCTTTTGATTAAAAGACCATATAGTCTTTGGGGATGTTTATGTAATAAATTAACACTAAGAAAGTTACACCAGTAAAATTGACTAAGTCCTTTTAGTACCTCAAATCGCTAATAGATGGCACTGTAAGTTTTTGGAACGCGGTAACGTTACGTTACGCTCGGCCGAGCTACATTGTAGGCGGAGTGGGGGGGTGTTAGGTTTTATTACCGCGCTCAAAGCCCGCGATAAAAGCTATCCAATAGCTAAAAAAATATATACAGGATTAAAGTGCAAGGGTATTCAAGTTACTAGGTAGTATACTGGGATGTAAGTGGAACAAACCCGACCGACATATGGACTTCTATTTTTAAAGTGACGAAATTTAGACATAAAGATAAGTTTATTGCGTTCAAATGTCCCTTGTCTATCTCTCTCTCTCTCAAGGTATACGTTTGTTTTATTGTTTAAAACGAGACAAAAGCTTTTTTAGTGCGCTTTTAGATTTTAGATGGTCCAATGTCTCCTGATTTAGTATTTATTATCTCTGGGTTAAGGAAGTTTTTTTTTATTTTTATCCATTTTCTGAGTCCCTGGAGTCTGCTACGAGTAGATAACAGAAAAACATTACATATAACAAAAATAAACTGTTTGATGTTAATTTATCCATAAATGAAACCAAAGTAGGCTCTTAAGTTTTGGACACATTTTACTTTACTGTATCACCAAATTATCATATACACCAAATTACCAAATACGCCCGCCCGCGTTGTTTTCGATTTTCCCGTGGGAATAAGACGTTTTCCCGAGGTTAAAAGTAGCATATGTCCTATTCCAGGACCCAATAAGGTGCAACAAAATTTGCTGAAACTATTTTAACTGGTGCTTCTACCCATGAAACTGAACAACTTTCCCCATGGAACCCATAGTCAAATCGCAAAAAAAAATGGCTCTCCCATATTAATTCGCTCAGCTGATCAGCCAACTTAGTATGGGAAATTCAAAAATTTTTTTGAGATTTGACTATGGGTTCATGGGAAAAGTTGTTCAGTTTTATGGGTAGAAGCACCAGTTAATAGAGTTTCAGCTAATTTTGTTAGACCGTATATATATGCCAAGTTTCATCCCGATCCGTCCAATGGTTGAAGCGTTAAAGAGTAATCATTCATACATCCATTATACAAACTTTCATATATTTCATATCTAGGTTTTGCCCGCGGCTTCGCCCCCGTGGACATCGTTTTTATGACTGTCTCAGAGGGTGCGCGGTGCGCGAGCCGCAAGGGGCTCGCGAGCGTGGACATGAATTTTCTCGAGATCCCTCGGGAACTATATTATTATTATTATTATTCCTTTATTTCGGATAACGTTGATCCATAAGTGTTAGTAACAAAGGTCTTACAATCTATGTTAATAAAGAATATGACGTGTTATAAACAAAACTTATTGAGCATGCCCAGAGGCCACTCGCACGCAATGCCATAGCACAGGACAGTCCCAGCTGGCCCGCACTCTGCGTATCAGAGACGCTGCTCGCTTGCGCTATATGGCTGGGAAACCATCTACACGTGCTTCCGCAAACATTCTGGAAGCACTGCAGAAGCGGGGCAGCCCCAACAGCACCCTGAAAGCGTTATTGTACTGGACTCACAGGGCGTTTAGCGATTTCTGAGAGTAGTTACTCCAGAGGCTGCTCGAGTAAAATGATTGACAGTAGGCTCGGAAGAGCGTGATCTTGACATCCTGTGTACATCGAGCAAACCTACGGGCAATCATGTTGCTTCTCACCGCCAACGCCCTACGCTCCCTCTCTATATCCTCGTCATCCTTGAGGTCCTCCGTCATCACATGGCCCAGGTATTTAAACTTTGTAACCCTTTCTATCAAAGTCCCGTTGAGGGTTAGACATGGAATCACACTGGGGCATTTGTTACCTGCCTTAAAAAGCATAAATTTGCTCTTTTTTGCGTTATATATTAGACCATGTGACTCCGCGTAGGCCTCGCAAATAGTAAGTAAGTAAGTAAGTAAGTAATTCTTTATTCGCTTTTAAACAAGGTACTACAAGTAAGATGTTCTATTTAACAATACAGAATCACTTGTTTAGCCATTAATATAGCATGCAAATGTTAAAACAGCAATAAAAGGTAGGTACGTATTTAAATCTTACAGTCATATACATGTTTATTTTTATATTTTTTTAATTCTGCACCACTAACCTGTGATCCAAAAACTCACCAAGAGAGTAGAACATGTTTTGAAGCAGCCATTCGCGTAGACATTTTTGACACTTGTTATAAGGAAGGTCTTAGCCAGGAGTTTCCTGAGTGCGCCCACCGTCGGTCCCAGCAGCACCATGTCATAAGCATAACTAATGTTGTTTGCTGATACATCACCTATATGGCATCCGACACACATGCTGCTGAGACTGCCGATGAGCTCGTTTACATATATATTGAAGAGACGTGGGGAGCTTAGTCCCCCTTGTCTCACTCCGCATTCCATGATGTACTCTTCCGACGCCCCGTCTGACCACCTTACAAGGTTAACCTGGTTAGTGTACCAATGTTGGAAGACAGACAACAGCTCCGTCGTCGGCAAGTTTGTTTTTTCAAGCTTCCTCCACAGTACATCGTAGGACACCAGGTCGAACGCCTTCGACAAATCCAGGAAACAGGCGTATATCGGAGTGCTTCTGTCGGTATAGTACCTGACGGATATGTCAGGATATGCTTATTAGTAAATCATGTCATTTTCCACCCCCTCAACCATCTCAGTGCAAAAAATCACACAACCCATTGTTCCGTTGCGATTTTAAAGAAATTGACCAAAAAAGAGTATATTTTCAGTTCCCTCAGGAACTGCATCGGGCCATGCTATTTTCTTGGAATAAAAAGTAGCCTATGTCCTTCCTCGTGACACAGGCTACCTGCATGCCAAATTTCATCAAGATTGGTCAAGGCGTCGAAGCGTGAAAAGGTAACAAACAAACAAACACATTTTCACTTTTAAAATATTAAGTAAGGATTATTATAATTAATTATTTAATCAGGGTTGATTATTAACTGGGGTCTTCTTTCTACTCAACAAACTGAGCAACTGTATCCAAAAGACCCGTATTCCTTACACAAAAGAAAATAAAATCTTCTTTTTTTTTCATATCTCCAACTGGTACATCATTTGTATATAATAATAAAATAAAATATGTATCCAATCAAGTTAGCCTGTGAGGATAGATAGATGTCGGAGAATAAAAAAATAATAAAAAAAATAATGGATCAGCTGATTTACTGGTATTGTGCATTTTTTGTGTACAATGCACTTGGTATCATCTCACCTGATGGTAGGTAACGACGATGATGCCGAAAATGCAAGCGGGCTTACCAAGATTCCCCAACGCAGTGGGGAACTGCTGTTATGTTTGGCGGCATGACTTAGATAAGATGGTGGTAGCTAGCCAGGCAGGTTTAAGAAAATGTCCTTCCACCAACCGAACCGAGTCTTACAAAGCTAGTCTCCGCTAGGAATCGAACCCGCGACCTCCTGCTGTGAAGCTAATGGAATAACTATAACGCCACAGAGTATATTTCGGTAGAGTCCAATTTTTTAAAATGGCTATTGGCTTCTTGTGGAAAGTTGTTTAGTATGTTTAGTTTACGGTATCTGCACCAATTTTATAACACTCTGTATTAAGTAAAATTAAAAAGCTTCCGTGGCGTAATGGTTACTCCATTAGCTTTACATCAGGAGGTCGCGGGTTCGATTCCCGGCGGAGGCTAACTTGGTAAGACGCGTAAAACTCGGTTTGGTTGGTAGAAGGGCATTTTCCAAGCCCGCCTGGCTAGCTATCACCATCTTATTTAGGACTTACCGCCGAACATCAATGCTGACAGCATTTTTGTGCTCCGGCTTGAAGATAATAGAAAGCCAGTTCCTCCTTGCGTTGGGGAATCTTTGTAAGCCCGCTTCCATCTTCGGCATCATCGTCACTTACCATCAGGTGAGATGATGCCAAGGGCTTATTTTGGGTTTACCAATTGTGGATAGAAACGGTATGTATGAAAATAATACATACAACATTACATACATATTTTAGCTAAATCGGATTAAAATGGGGAACAAAATAAACAAGAACCCATCCCTGATAGCCACAACCCTGGTTAAATTTAGTTCCGGTATTGATCGTCATAGATGAAAGGGAAAGGGCCGGCAGGAAAAGTTTTTAAATATAATAAACTAGCTGTTTACCGCGGCTTCACCCGCATGGACAAAGTTTCTATGACTTTTCGAGGGTGCGCATTGTGGAAAAAAGTAGCCTATGTGTTAATCAAGGTCCTAATCTGTCTACTTACCGAATTTCAGCTAGATCCATTCAGAAGTTTTTGCGTGAAAAAGTAACAAACATACATCCATACATTCTTACAAACTTTCGCGTTTATAATATTAGTAGGATAATATAGAGATAATTTATTAAAAAACATCATTTGTCATCGCTCATATTATAATTAATTACAGTATCGCTAATTATACGATTTTAAGATGTTTATTCAAAATAGGTGAAAATTACACTCTTTTTGATAGTTTAACAGCCTCCGTGGCATATTGGTTAGTCCATTCGCTTCTCACCCGGAGGTCGAGGGTGCGATACCCGGCGGGGTATTTGTGAGACTCGGTTTGGTTGGTGGTAGGGCATTTTCATAGCCCGCCTGGCTAGCTACCACCATCTTATCTAACTCTCGCCCCCAAACATCAGTGTTAACAGCATAGATGTATTCCGGCTTGAAGATAAGATAGCCAGATCCCTATTGGGTTGGGGAATCTTGGTAAGTCCGCTTCCATCTTCGGCATCATCGTCACTTACCATCAGGTGAGATGATGCCAAGGGCTTATCAATTGTGGGTAAAAAAAGTAACAAAATACCTAGTAATTACATAATTATACATGTAATTGTACATGTGAAAAATAAAAAATAAACAATAATTAGTTAATATTAATAACGTCAAAATACAATCTTTGTTAAAAAACAAATTACGTTATTAGAACATAAAAAAATAAGACACGAGAAGTTATACATTAAAATCATTGAATGTCATTAATGCCTTTGACAAGAGTAGGCCAGTTCACACTTCACACAGTTACAAAATTTTTTTTTCTACTCACAAAGACTATGTTAAGGATTTAAGATGCCTCAATCCGAGCAGGATCATACATGTTTAAATAATATCGAACGTAAGTCTAACTAATAACTATTTAAGTTCAAATCAAAGCGGGCTTCAACGCGGCTGTTACGTTAAAACCCAATTCTCGATTTTTACTAACACATTTTTTTAAACTTATTTGAAACTATAGAAAGGTAATATGTTTTTATTACCTTTCTATAGTTTCATATAAGTTTAAAAAAATGTGTTCAATTAAAATGAAAGGTCTTAAAGTCGCCGATTTTTGTGTGTTGGTTTCATTCAACATTAACTATTTGTTTTCGAGAAATTTTGCAATTACTGCCAAAACAGGGTCTACAGTATATTTTTTTACATCAAAAGTGGTAATATTTTTAAAATTGTATTTAATTAAATTTCTGTATTACTTTAAGTATATTATATATTGTTTCAATAGTGATAGCTTTACATAGTCTTTCAGTAATTTGAATTGAATATTGTCGTTTGACATATCTTAAGGCTTTATCCCAAAAACGAAAACATTCGTACTTGACTCCTCCGTGAAACTATGTCAGCACAATCTGGGTATACCTATTCAAACCGATGTAAAAATAAGTGAGTCGCTAAAAGTGCCACTTGCATCCGCCCACATGTCAAACTGTCCATTCGAATTTGAACCCCCCGCTGGGCTTGGCACTGTTTCTTGCCAGGGTTGCCAAGTGAGAGTATTGTCCCGATTTTGAGGGGAAAATGTGCGCCACACTAGAATTGATAACTTTTTATCGCATATTAGCACTAGAATTTGTGACTGTTCATTTCATGCAGGGCTATTTCTGGACACATTTCACAGTAACTTCAACTTTTGTTCTACAAATTTGCTAAAATCGCACAATTTTTTTTCAATATTCCCATTCAAAGTTTCTTAATCATCTGACCAAATTACATGAGAATACACTAAAATAATTTGTATTTCTGACAATTGTCATGAAATATTTATATAGTTACATCACTAGTGGTGCTAAATAGCAATAATATACAGGGTGAAACAAAACTGGTGTAGGCCCCGTTAACTGCGGCTTCTACTCATCATACAGAACAACTTTTGTTCCATGGCTTTGCTGAAATCGCAAAAAAATATTTTAACTCTTCATACAAATCGATCAGCTGATCGACCAATTTTGTGCATTTTATTATAGAAGGGTCCACATTTTTTTGAGAACTTACTTTGGGTTCCTTGAAGAAACTTGTTTATTATGATGAGTAGAACCCTAGTTAACCAATTTTTTTATTTACAGAAGGCCATATACAGGATATGGCCTTCTGTAAATAAAAATACGTTTACCGCGCAAATATATTAAAAAGAACATGACACAATTTAAAACTTAGTTTTGCACTTAATCTGTTGCGTTTAGTTTCACGTCGTATGATGGATCACACTATAACGGTCGATTCGTCACCACCGTGCCACGTCATGTTTTTGTTTTTATTCAGCTCTGTGGAGGTTTTATTGAGCCACCAGCGTAGTGGCGTGCATTCGATATTGACGTTAAACGAAAGGCTACAAGAACATCCTTGGTTTTATAGTCGAACATCACTTACCCACTTTTTATGGGACACCCAAGATATCGATTACTGAAATACCCAGTAATACATTTGATTCCAGCCAGATAAAGCTTTCGATAAGAGTTATTGGTAAAAAAGTACTTGATCTGAGTGCCTATTTTAATAAGCTCTTTTTCTGTTTTGTGATCTGTCCGTCCTTCGCATAAGACGTCGTATTGGAAATTTTTGGTCGCATTGTTCTCGATTTTTCTCAGCAATTACAAATCATATGAAAGTAAACATAAAAAAATAAAAAAATAAGCTGGTAAACTGTCTTTGACCCTCCCAGGACAGGTTTTGCCTAGTGTGGGGGTCGCAAGTAAACTAATCTTATGTATATGTTATAGGCAATGTGTATAATGCAGGCATTCTATAATACACATACACATTGCCTGAACGTTTCAGGCAATGTTTATAAAGCCTAGGCATGCTATACAATGCCGGATTATACACATTGCCTATGACATATATATTTTTGGCAAAACAACTTTTAATTCTTATTCTTAATGTTTAGTAATATTTTAACCTGATTCTTCATTTCAATGACTTCATTTTGTCAGTTGCAGTAACACGATTCGTTAACTTTTATAACAGAATAAAATGTATCAAAAACCATAATTTAAAAAAGAGATTTACATTCTACATGCAAACCAGACCGATTTAAACCTCTAAATTTTCGACGATAAGTCTAAACACACACTTCAATATGCCAGTTGGATTTTTTTAAACTAATTGTAGTTTTTAATTGAAACGAAAAAAACATTGAAAAAGTGCAAAAGTGTGGTTATTTTCTTTACTCTTTACACGTAAAGAAAACCGAGACAACTATCAAAGCCTCGTCATAACATAAATAACTATGGTTTTTCAAAACGAGAACGCATAATGACGAGGTTGTATAATGATGCGGTCGCAGTATGACATGGTAGCCAAATACGTATTTCACTTTTTTTTCATAAAATCTTTTATATTTGGTCTGTTATTTGGTATTAATATACATAATCGGAATAAATGAACTTTGACATTAAAGGCATGTCATTAAATACACAAGCGAGGGACGAAGGAGTCTAAACGATTCAAAATGTATTTAAATTATCGTTCAATGAATCCGGTATTGATACAATCGATCCTATTTCGTAGTTTTTTTTTTACCTATTTATCCGACTGTCCAAAGAGTAGAGTAATGTTTTTCAGGTGTGTGTATATTGTATGTAGATAGGTTATGTATTTATATATGTTTCTTTGGCTTGATGGATTTTGCAGTGCGAGGTGTCGTTAGATTAATTGTCTTAATCCCGTGAGTTTCAGAGTATATTATTATGTTCCACCTCAGAATGAAGCTGCTGCAAATACTGTTAAGAACTCCAGATAAGATTTATAATGCACTGGCACTAACATTTCAAATCTAAAAATAAATGAAGAAAATTAAGACTCTCAAAAGGGCTAGTACCCAGAGACGTTAACCAACAAACACACTTTTGAATCTACTTTTTTTTTCTCAAAGATGCTTAGAAGTTTGAGCATTATTTTACATTCTTTAACATTTACATTTTTACCCGACTGTAAGAGGGGTTCTGTTTTGGTTAGGTTATTTAGGATTTATCAGGGCTTTTCTAGCAATAACTCATGCAAAGAAAACGTAGTTTAAAACAATTCAAAACACAAAAAAATATTACCAATTATTAATCTTTGATAGGCTGTCATAATTGTCTGAACTCAGTTTATTCCAATTAGACAATGTTCCAGAATTAGAATTTTCGGTAGCGCTAGGGCGGTACTTGTAACCTTAATGGTACAGTCCGCTACCGATGATTAATTGACCCGATCTGACCTAACAATTACCTCAATTATTTACCACCCTGTGTACAGTTACGGTACCGCATTTCGATAACGGCTCCTTTAATTTCAAATTACGAACAGAATTCCGGGTACAAATTTCGGCAACTCTACGTGACCCATATCGGGTTGCAAATGCTGTTTTAATTTGCATATGTTTCCTTATGTGACCTCGATACACATCAAGTTATTTAGCGAGTGAATAATGAACACAAGGAAAAACATGTTTTTTCATCAAAACATTTATAATATACCTACCCAGATTCGTATGAATCGTGTTACGAACAAAAATATAGAAAATTAATTAATCATCATATCAGCTCATAATATACGTCCCCACCAAAATCTCGGGCCTACCCTGAATTAGGGCGATCGGGCCTTATCGACCCCGCGAGCCCAGTGCGGGTTTGTCAACTTCACACACAACCTTCGAGTTTCTTTGCAGGCGTGTGCAAGTTTCCTCACGATGTTTTCCTTCATCGTTAGAGCGTCGGATCAACCTACATATGAAATTGAAATTCGAAAATACATTGGTAAGTGGCAGGATTCGAACCACGACCTCCCGGATAGGAGATAGTGTTCCTAACCATTACGACAACGACGTTATTGAATTTTAATTGATGTTATTTACAAATTAGTGTTTAAGACTTAAGTAATCCGTAGAACCGAAAAATGGTATGAAGCATGAATGTATTCACAACTTCAATCCCCGACGCAAACAGAGTCTTAAATTTAACGTGTGTATCTGTGTGTCTGTCTGTGGCATCGTATCTCTTAAACGGATGAACCGATTTTGACTTAGTTTTTTTTTGTTTGCAAGGTGACTTGATCGAGAGTGTCATAAGACATGATTTCAGCCGTTTGAAAATCATCCGTTTTTTTCTAGTTGATGTAGGGATGTGGACAAATTCCACAGGTGTAATCGATTCGAAATTAATATCCTGTTACCTCAATGATATTGTAAAAACATGGTAACCTTGACTTAATGCTGCAGCATCACCTGAAATCTGCAGGATACCCAACTCCTCACCAAATTACTGCAGAGGCATCGTGTTTGGGCTTATTAGAATGGTTTCAATGAATAAGTTTAAGAGTTCAAGTAAAAAGTGGGACGGGTTTTTTTTATTTATTTTTAGTTTATTATCATTTCAAATGTTAAGATGAAATATCTCGCCCACATCCACAACCCCACAGAGTAAGCTTCAGCTAAAATAAATCTATCTCCCCTCTACCCCATAACTTTTGTTTATCCATCCGGCTTGAGGCAATCACTTAGCACCCGGCTTGAAGCAGTAAACGCGACTTGTAAATTATTTAGTGCCATTGTCTCATTACGACTACGACTCCCATACGTCTGCGTGTATCGTGTATCTGTCGCAGCCATATTGTTGAATTAGCCGTTTTACAATAGGGCTCGCCGTTTTGTAAACTACTGAATAAAAACTTTGGATTAAATTGAGTCGGACGGACGGACGGACAGACAGTTAGTTTAATCAAAATTTTATTTGTAAAATATGTTTAACGTGTTTAAAGATCTTGAAAATTCTAGATAGTCTTAACATATTTAGCCAGTGATAGGCATACAAAATATACTTATGAACATTTTCAACATTAAATAGATTAAGTATTAATTAGGTATATAAGTAGTTTACATTATAAAATTATATGTCATTACAGTTGCATAATCCAATAAAATGACGAATAAATCAAATCTCACAAATGCAATACATGTCCAATTTATAAGGAATTATCCGTCGAATACTGATTTAAGTTATAGTAGCATTTACATACTTATAGTAATAAGTCATAAAGTTTGCTTTTGAATATTACCGGATTATCTATCTTTCTTATACCCTCGGGAAGCCTATTAAATACTCTGGAACACATACCGATTATTATGCTTTTATCAAAGATGGCTGTTTTACGTTCAACTGTATTAATGTTGTAGAAGTGGCGCTTACTCTGAAATCTCTCAAACAGACTGTTATTACCCGACTACGAGAACAGGAGGTTATGTGAAACTTTTATTACATGGTCTCAAATTTTTTCGTCGGTGTGTTGCATGTCGCGTGACGGTCGCTTTCGTCTGACGGTGTGATCGTTTTGTCCTCTGTACCGTAGCGAGAGCAGCCATGATCGTTTCGTCCTCTGTAAACTTTTACTTTTACCGTGGTTTTATAAAACCACACACTTACTTTTTTACTTTAACTGTTTAGGTTAGCATTTCTTATTTTACCGTGAAAAGGAGACACGCAAAACGGTTCTCCGTCCGACTTATTCGGAGTTTTTTTACTCGTGCCGTTTTGTTAAATGGCGAATTCTACAATATGGCTGCGACAAATCCATTGTGGGCTGTAAGCTAAGTATATTGCGGCAGCGTTTTAATTGCTCATCTATTTCTGAAGATCGATGCTGATGTCACTCAGTATTAGAAAAGTCACTTATAGGTATTATAGTAACCGCCTCCGTGGCGTAATGGTTAGTCCATTTCTTAACACACAGGGAGTCGCGGGTTCGATTCCCGGTGGGGTCTAACTTTGTAAGACTCGGTTTGGTTGATGGAAGTGCATTTTCCAAGCCCGCTTGGCTATCTACCACCATCTTGTTTAACTCTTGCCGTCAACATCAATGCTAATGACATTGATGAGTACCGGCTTGAAGATAAGATAGCCAGCTCCCTATTGCATTGGGAAATCTTAGTAAGCTCGGCATCATCGTCACTTCCCATCAGGTGATATGATGCCAACGGCTTACCAATTGTGAATAAAAAAAAAGTGAAAATCATCAGTGAGTCCCATCAACCATCCTTGCCACATTCCATCAGTAGCGAGCGGCTACACCTCCTACTAGTACTAGTAATAGTTTACTTCACAGCTGCCTTGGAATGAGTAGAGGGGGGTCACGGCCGCAGCCGAGCCGTGTCGATGAAATTTTTATATCCCGTGTTATCTTTAGACATAACTGTAGCAAAGTGTGCTACTGCGTCAAATCCTTACTTTTAATATTATAAATGTGAAAATGCGTTTGTTTGTTACCTTTTCACGCTTCAACGTCTTGACCAATCTTTATGAAATTTGGCATGTAGGTAGCCTGTGTCACGGGGAAGGACATAGGCTACTTTTTATCCCGGGAAAATAGCATAATCTGATGCAGTTCCTGAGGGAACTAAAAAAAACTCGATTGTTGTGATTTTTTGCACAGAGATGGTTGAGTAGGTGGGTAACGACATAATTTACTGATCACCCTTTAAGACAGTCATAAAAACGATGTCCACGCGGGCGGAGCCGCGGGAAAAAGCTAGTAAGTATGTAAATATGCGTCAAATTGTGTGGGAACGGGTGCGTATTTCGATTGGAAATTAATAACTAATGATCACCTTCGATTAGGTGATCGTATATGCAGGATATGTACCTTCCTATTAATTAACTATTAGTAACTTTACGTCGGTGGCGTAATGGGATGGGCCGCTACCTCCTGTCCTGGAGGTCGTGGTTCGAATCCTGCCACGCACCAAGTGTGTTCCGTTTCATGTGTACGTTTATCCAACGCTCTTATGGTGAAGAAAAACATTATGAGGAAACCTGCACATATGCCTTAGATTTTTTATCGTTTTGGAGTAATTGACGTCAAAAATAACGAAAATCTGTATATTACCGCGTAAACTATATATATTCCAAAAATATTAAGGAAACATAAAACTATCCTCAAGGCTGTAAAAACGCACTCATAAATTGATGGAAGCGTAGTCGAATAAAATATATTAAATGTACATAGAGTACAAACGTCGCCCCATCAGCGTTCCCACTTTTAACAGAAGGTCCTACTCGTCGTATAATGCGATCAAAGAGTAGTGTATCCGTAAGGAAATGAACATTTTCATGATTATTTGCAGAGGGGCGCAAACAAACGTCGTCACGGGGAGCTTCCATCCACTTGACCCTGTTTTGGAGCAAATTTCTACAAGCACAGGTTGGGATTCAGTGACATATGTATCCTATCTTTATCCTTACTAATATTATAAATGTAAAAATGTGTTTGTTGGTTTGTTACCTTTTTCTTTTTTTTTCTTTTTTTTTATTCACAATTGGTAAACCCTTGACAACATCTCACCTGGTGGTAAGTGACGATGTTGCCGAAGATGGAAGCGGGCTTACCAAGATTCCCCAACGCAATGGGGAACTGGCTATCTTATCTTCATACCGGAACACACCAATGATATCAATATTGATATTTGGCGGCAAGACCTAGATAAGACGGTAGTAGCTAGCCAGGCGGGCTTGGAAAATGCCCTACCACCAACCAAACCGAGTCTTACAATAGACCCCGCCGGGGATCGAACCCGCGACCTCATGTGTAAAACCAGTGAACTTTGCCTCTGACCTACGGAGGCGGTTAAAATTTCGATTAATTTGAAATTTGAAATGAAGCTGTATTCCCGGTGATAATAAATCCTTTTGGTATTTTGAAGTTGACCTGATGGTTAAATTAGCAGGTGGAATCATGGTCCCATAATCGTCTTTGTTTTCAATAAAATCGTAGGAAATACACCCTTTTTTATTTTTTATTTTTTTATAACACTGCTTTACAGTTATTACCTATTTACAGTATTATCAAAATATTATCATCAAATAAGTGCCTACTTATAAAATTAGTTATTAAAATTAAAACCGTGTATTTATATTCATTTGAGCATTCGGCTTTTGAGCATGAAAACTATTTTCAAATAAAAGCTTGTACCTAAAAGCCTTTAGGTTTTTACGAAAATTATTTACATCTCAAACAATTTATCACATATATAATTAGCAATAATATACAGTGTAAACTCTGTATAACGTCACTCGATATAACGATTCACTCTTTCAAACGTCCAAATTTTCTGGATCTAGTTGGTTTATATTAACGCTAATTTCTCTCTGTATAACGAAAACTCTCAATAACGTCACAAAAGCCTGGTCCCTTGAGTGTCGCTATATAGAGTTTACACTGCATATAATAATAATAATAGCAATAGGTATACCAATTTAGAAAATAATGTGACATAATTAAAAAATGTATTTAAGTGATACTCAACTTAATTATCTAAGTTAACTATATGACCTTATATGCATATTAATAACATTTGACTCGGAGTTTCTCTGCGTGATCGAATCAGAAACGAGGAGATCCGTAGGAGAACCAAAGTAACCGACATAGCTCTCAGAATTGCTAAACTTAAGTGGCAGTGCGCGCGGCACATTGCTCGTAGAACAGATGGCCGTTGGGGTACTAAAGTTGTCGAGTGGCGACCACGTAGTGTAGGCAGGCCTCCCACGCGGTGACCGACGACCTGGTCAACATCCCGGGAAGCCAATGGATGCGGGCAGCGCAGGACCGGTTGTCGTGAAAATCCTTAGGGGAGGCCTTTGTCCAACAGTGGACGATTTTCGGCTGATACGATGATCACATAAATAATTCTGAATCATAGTTCTTCTGAGTCCGCCCCTGCACGCGAACGAACGCCATCATACCCCGTCAGTTTCTCCGATCAATACTGGCGGCGTAAATAAATCACTAAGTTTGGAGTTCGGATGGAGCTCAGGCTCAGCAGTTCGCGTCTCGTGTATCCCTAGCACAAGCACACGAAACTTTAACTGGATAGGTGCTGGATTTGGAGACCAATCCTGGCAAAATTTACGCAAAACTTATAAGTGTACCAAATGGACTGATATAATTTTTTTGTATAAGAGCCTAGTAACATCCGATTTCGTGTTGTTAAGGAGTAGTTGAATAAAAACAAATAATATAGTTTATAAAAACAAAAGGGCGCAACTTTTTTTCACAACAATACTAAGTATTTTCGTTCATTATTGTTTTCAGCTTATATTAAGAATTATTTTTCACTTTTTAGTTTGATGTGCTTTAAAAGCGTGTTTTTAAGTTTTTTTAAACTACCTATATATTTATTTTTCAATTTTTAGTTCAGGATAATAA
The DNA here is from genome assembly GCA_947284805.1 of Coleophora flavipennella. NCBI lineage: Eukaryota > Metazoa > Arthropoda > Insecta > Lepidoptera > Coleophoridae > Coleophora > Coleophora flavipennella. The sequence continues at coordinate 8,365,327 of OX369301.1, forward strand.
GATAAACTTATGTAATTATTGTATTGTCACTGATTCTTGATAAATGTAAAAATGTAAAGTGTAAAATGTAAAATTTGAATGAAATCTGTCCCTTTAAAGTGGTTCTGAATCGTGTGCGAATGAGTCAGTTACAAACATACATACATACATACAGGTGAAGCTAATAAAAGCGTTATAATAAGAGTATGGCGTAATGGTTAGTCCATTCGCTTCACACAAGGAGGTCGCGGATTCGATTCCCGGCGGGGTCAACCTTGTAAGACTCGGTTTGGTTAGTTGTAGGTCATTTTCATAGCCCGCCTGGCTAACTACCACCATCTTATCTAAGTCTTGCCGTCAAACATCAGTGTGAACAGCATTGATGTGTTCTGGTTTGAAGATAAGATAGCCAGATCCCCATTGCGTTGGTGAATCTGGGTAAGCCCGCTTCCATCTTCGGCATCATCGTCACTTACCATCAGGTGAGATGATGCCAAGGGCTTACCAATTGTGAAAAAAAATCCGTGTCCGCTACTTAGTTCCCTCTTTATACCATTACTTGTGGGTTTTTTTTAAAAAAACTGGCCTTATTCCTTGTCTTGGTTTAAGGTTTTGGGTTGGCCATTGACGAGTCAGTGATAATTCAGGAATTTTCTCTTAGGATATTCTATTGATTGATTTGATATACATTTTTTTTTAGCTTTTGCCCGCGGCTTTGCCCGCGTAGACATAGTTTTTATGACTGTCTTAGAGGGTTGCAAGCGGCTCGCGAGCGTGGACATGACTTTTCTCCAGATCCCTCGGGAACTATGTCAGGTTATGCTTATTAGTAAATCTTGTCATTTCCCACCCCCTGAACCATCTCTGCGCAAAAAATCACACAATCCATTGTTCCGTTGCGATTTTAAAGAAATTAACCAAAAAGTGTATATTTTCAGTTCTCTCAGACACTGCATCGGGCTATGCTATTTTCACTGGATAAAAAGTAGCCTATTTCCTTCCTAGTGACACAGGCTACCTGCATGCCAAATTTTATAGAGATTGGTCAAGGCGTTGAAGCATGAAAAGGTAACAAACATACAAAAACATTTTCACATTTATATATTATTAGTAAGGATAAGGATTGATTGATTTTTAGCTGTGGAAACACAGAATAAAAGCAAAATACAACCTCTTATATTAAAGTGTTGAGATACCCACTAAAGACCTGCAGTATTTAAAATACTTAAGAATTATTGCTGCTTTAAATGCTCAAACTGACGATCACCGTAATCAAATTCGAACAATATTATACCGAAACTAGTTCCATCTTGTACCACCGCGGCGCTCCCTTTGATGCGAACAACAGAGGTAAACAATTGTGTACTAATTAACGGTACACAGTGGATAGAATCGTTACCCGAAATATCGCTTTTAGGCACTTGTCCCACCGCCGCCGACGAGAAAGCGACTAACTATCGACTATATTCTCGCTCAAAAACAACAAAACTTGTTCAGTTTGATGAGTAGTGTAAACACTTATTTAAAATTAATATTTTAGAATTTGAAATCAAACACGTTGTTCGACTCTCACTTTGTTAATTCAACTTTATCTATAAAAGGTGTAAAAAATTGGTTAACTGGGGGTTCTACTCATGATACTGAACAACTTTCCCAAAGTCAATTCGCAAAAAAATTCGACGCTCCGTACAAAAATGCACAAAATTAGTCAATGAAGAGTTCTGTTTTTTCGATTTCAGCAAACTTGTAGAACAAAAGTTGATGAGTAGAAGCCCCAGTTAACGGGACCTACAACAGTTTTGTTACACCCCGTATAAGTTGGACATTATGCGAAAAGACTTTGGTCTGTATGACATTTTGCTTAATTGTAGTAAAAAAAGGCTTCAGGCACTTGTCCCACCGCCGCCGACGAGAAAGCGACTAACTATCGACTATTTTCTCGCTCAAAAACAACAAAAGTTGTTCAGTTTGATGAGTAGAAGCGCCAGTTAACGGGACCGACAACAAAATTTTGTTACACCCCGTATAAGTTGGACATTATGCGAAAAGACTTTGGTCTGTATGATATTTTGCTTAATTGTAGTTAAAGGCTTAAGGCACTTGTCCCACCGCCGCCGACGAGAAAGCGACTAACTATCGACTATTTTCTCGCTCAAAAACAACAAAAATTGTTCAGTTTGATGAATAGAAGCCCCAGTTAACGGGACCTACAACAAAATTTTGTTACACCCCGTATAAGTTGGACATTATGCGAAAAGACTTTTACCAACAGTATCGGTTGTCAAGTGTTAGATATACCTACCTAAGAAAACCAACCCACTAACCCCACTTTTCATAAACATTCAGCATCTAGGTCGCCAGGTACGGGACGCTGACTATGTGAAACGTGTCGTGTTGGAAGTGCTTGTAAACCTACCTTTTTTACCCGACTGCGCCAGAAGGAGGATTATGTTTTTCGAGAGTATGTATGTATGTTTGTATGTTTGTATAATTGTTTGGCACGCTCTGCAGCCTGAACGGCTGGATGGATTTTAGCTTGAGACGTGTCGTTAGATTCGTATTTACTGTGAGAGTGACACTGGGTATATCAAAATAAAAAAAAACAAAATGGCGGATTTTTGGCGCCAAATTCAAATGTTTGACACGCTCTGAAGCCTGAACGGCTCGATGAGTTATAGCTTGAGGGTTGTCGTTAGATACGTTTTTACTGTGAGAACACTGGGTATATCAAAATAAAAAAAAACAAAATGGCGGATTTTTAGCTTTTTAGTTCAATAATAAAACTAAAAAAATGAATAAAATAAAAAAGGGTAATTTAAAAAACTAAAAAACCCGCCTGCTTTTCTGTGTAATTTGGAAATGAAAAACCCTAAAACAAGAAAGTCGTCATACCCGATTGCACTTAACTTAAGAAAAATTGTAGCAGTCGGGACCCATTCTAGAAATGGAGGCTCAGTGAATTGAGAGCACATACCTATATTACATTGCAGATTACTCCAATATACTGACTAGACGGCTGCCTTTCTAGAATGGGTCCCGACTGCTACAGTTTTTCTAAGTTAAGTGCAATCGGGTATGACGACTTTCTTGTTTTAGGGTTTTTCATTTCCAAATTACACAGAAAAGCAGGCGGGTTTTTTAGTTTTTTAAATTACCCTTTTTTATTTGGTCATTCTTTTTCCATACTTCGGACTGAATAGTAGCATAGCTAGCTCATAAGGTAATTTAATTCTTTGTAATTACTTAAAATCTGTAATTAAAGTACCTTTAAGAAGTCTTTTGGTTTTTTTGAGCTTCTCTGCGCAGCGTTACGTAATTCAAGGCAACAACATACCTATAGTTTTCACAACATTTGTTTAAGTTTCTTAAATATTCTTAATGATCATTTTTTGCACACCGTACCCATGTGTCGCAGTGACGTCATCGACGCCAGGTCCATTCTTTTACCAACCGGGCAGTAAGTTCGAACATCCGGTGACATAGTGGTTGTCCCGTCGAATACAGAGGCCAATCCTCCTACAAGAGTGGCATGCCGTCAGTAGTAGCCCGTTTGACGCCATATGCGACAGACCCAATACTAGAACAAGCTTAAACCATCTCAGATACATATGAATTTGAAGCCTATTATTCAACCGTTAAGGTAGAACTTGATAGAAACGGCACACATGAGGGTGTGTTGATCAAAGTGGGGTGAAATCCCAAAGGTGACGTACGCCGCTGTGCTCATCATTTCCCCATTGTCTCGTTAGACAAAAATCAAAAACAAACACTCGCCTTTCGGATTTTTGGAGCTAAGTTCTGGACCGATGATTGTGTGATCGGTCCAGCTCTTTATTTGCTGCGTGGATCGGGCCTCTGGGATTTGCTTGTTTGACAGCGAATGTTATTATTACTTTCTATAGGTTTCGTCATTACCACAGCTGTTTGTGCTGATATTTCGTTGCCATGGATCCTTACACTGTACCAATACATAATTGAATCTTGGTAAGCCCGCTTTCATCATCGTCACTTACCATCAGGTGAGATGATGCCAAGGGCTTACCAATTGTGAATAAAAATTTTTTTTTCTCAAGTTATTAAATACCTTCAAACTGAAAGCGTCATTTTTAGGGTTTTGTACCCTTTTTAATATTATAGCTGTCCCGGCGAACTTCGTACCACCTTGCACTACACAACACTACCCTACACTACACTACACTACAATACACTACCCTACCCTTCCCTACCCTACACTACACCGACCCTACCCTACCCTAAAAACCTTCTCCTGACAATAACGAACTCGACAAAAAAAGAAATAGCGAAATCGGTCCAGCCGTTTACGCGTGATGCCGTGACTAAGGGAAATAGGGATTCATTTTTATATATATGACTAGCTGTCCCGGCGAACTACGTACCGCCTTACATTACAGTACACTGCCCTACCCTACCCTACCCTACACTACACTACCCTACCACAGTATATATATTAGTACTAACGTACAGTATGGACACTCCCTGCCCCTCTCTAAATTCGACCTCACCCCCCCGTCACTCAGATTGGGTGTAGATTGGGTACCAAACGTAAAGGACGAGCTACGCAAGCACTTTTATTCACTATATTCACAAACATTGTAAATGGTAACTGCGACGTGGACGTATGAATTCGCCGTCCGAGAAGTGGAGGACCTTTTTTTAATAAGCGGCAGCGATTTTCGGCGTCATAGAAGTAGATGACCTTTTTTTTAATAAGCGGTAGCGATTTGTCGGTCCAGGAAAAAGTGTTTAAAGATGTAAAAAATAATAGCAGGTTTCATTGTTAATTCGTACGTCCACATCGCAGTTACCATTTATATTTTTTTAGTCTCATAATATAATGTGTATGGTATATTCGAAAAGTGGTGTTTTTTTTTCGAACGGTGTTTGTTTACAACGAAAAGTATGAAAAAAAAAAGAGTTTAGTATTCACACAGCATTCAGTAAATAACTAACAAACATTTCTCGCTCGTTTGTATGGAGTGTCCGCTGACAATAACGAACTCGACAAAAAAAGAATTAGCGAAATCGGTCCAGCCGTTCTCGAGTTATGCGCTTTCCAACACATTTTGCGATTCATTTTTATATATTAGATAGATCGTAATAATAATAATAAATAATCAATAAGCATACACAGTGTTCACTATACATATTTTTCTGGCCACATTAATTTTATCTTACAATCAATCCTCGCATCTTATCAACTAAATCCTCCCATACTACACAGGATATTCCAAGGGCTTCAAAGCTAAAGCTCCTCCTATATCTGCATACGTCCGCGCCTATGCATTGAATTACTCGAGATTCGCCCTCGCACGGATAAAATGTAATTCTTTCTTGGAGATTGCGCCAACGCGTCTGGCACGTGACCACACTACTAACGTGCCATGTCTTCGTCTGCAGCAGCCTCTTTATTCCAATCATTTATTCTGTCGTTCGGCTTACGTCAGCTATTGACAAGTACAGTTCATTTTGGATCCCCGCTGAACTAGTGAGGGTTATTTACGATTGTGGACATGGCATTTCTGCGTATTTTGCGTTCGTGTCCCGCTGATTTATCGGTTGCTTTGTTTTTTCGTGTTCCTTGTCCCTTTTTGCACACAACAGAGTTCTTTTACTGTGTTTTTATTTTGTTTTAGCGTTTTGTTTGTTATCATATCAGACAATGATAGAAGATGTACAACAGGTCCTTACATTTACAGGTACATTTTCACCAGGTCGTGGTGGTTCTGCCTACGCTACGTCTTCCGGTGCGCGGTCGCCACTCGAGAACTTTAACTGCCCCAACGGGCGTCTCTTCTACGAGCTATGTGCCCTGCCCACTGCCACTTCAGTTTAGCGATTCTGTGTTTGAATCTCCTGCGGATCTCTTCATTTCTGATTCGATTGCGTAGGGTAATTACGAGCATTTTTTTTAGTTTACAGTGTTATTACCAAAGTATGTATATTAGTACTAACATACAGTATGGACACTCCCTGCCGCTCTCTAGATTGCGACCTCACCCCCTCGTCACCCAGATTGATACAGATTGGTTTTCGAACGTAAAGGATTTCGCCGCCATTTTGTTTGGTCCGTCATTTGTTTTATGAAATGTCATTTCTGGCCCGTTGTATGAAGTGTCCAGGATGTGGTTATTATTTAAAGCACAGCCCTTCAGCTGGGATTATTTCTAATGCTGAAGCTCGAAACGCAATAAACAAGACCGGTGGCGATAATAAAAACGTTGAGCTCATCCCGAGCGAGCGCGCTGTAAATCTAAACCTTTAGGGCCGAAACATACAACCGCGTTGCGGTCGGCGGCGTCGCAAAATAAAGAGTTCTACTGCTGTACTGTGGCTTCAAAGTATATATATTAGTACTAACATACAGTATGGACACTCTCTGCCGCTCTCTAGATTGCGACCTAACACCCTCGTCTCCCAGATTGATACAGATTGGTTATAGTTTGGTTATCGAACGTATAGGATTTCGCCGCCATTTTGTTTGTTCCGTCATTTCTGGCCCGTTGTATGAAGTGTCCAGGGTGTGGTGGGGTGACAATTTTCTTGTGAATTTTTGACGTTGATGGACGTGTCTCTGCCATGGATCGCATAAAACGTATTGCTCTTTTGTTATTAAGAAGACATTACACCAATATTTAATAGACAACAGAGAAGACACTAAATACATCCATTTAACAGAGCTATGAATCCTGATGACAAGTACTTTTCTGTAAAATATGAAGCAAGCTGTGCCCACGACTTCGTCCGCGTGGAGGTTTTGAATTTTCCCACGGAAACTCTTAAATTTTTCGGGATAAAAATTATCCATTATGTTAACCCGGGCTTTAAGGAACCACCATACAAAATTTCATCAAAATCGGCCTGGTAGTTTTTGCGTGATGCGCGAACATAGACAGATAGACAGACAAAAATTCCAAAAGTTGTTGTTTTGGCCTCTATATCGTTAGTAATGTCCACCACAGTCATTATTTTCCAAAAATATTTCATGTACAGACACGGCCCCCGTACAATTTTATTATATGTATAGACTAAAGATAGAAAAAAACGTGCGGTACTCGGGGACTGCCGCGGTAAAGCTATTGCATAGCATTTTTTATCAACTTATGCAATTATATATTTTTTTATTTTATTTATCCAGTATTTACCAGTACCATGCAGCCCTTGGGGCGCGGGATGTTTATGTTATAAATTAACACTAAGAAAGTTACAACAGTAAAATTGACTAAGTCCTTTTAGTACCGCAAATCGCTAATAGATGGCACTGTAAGTTTTTTAGAACTCGGCCGAGCGTGGGGTGTTAGGTTCTATTTTCGTTACGGAATTTCTTGATTCGGTCGCCGCGCTCAAAGCCCGCGATAAAAGCTATGCAATAGCTTAATAAAAAAAAAGGTTTTTTACCGGGTTAAATTGTCAACAAGAGTGACGTCATAACGCTGGAAGGTGAGGCGCGCTGCGTACTGCAAAATTACACATTTTTTTTATTGTTGCTCGCCAGGTGGACTGATGATCTAGTGAAGATTGCAGTCAGGCTCACTGCATCGCTAACCGCCCGCGCCGTGGTCGTATCGATGCATTCTGCGCAGCGGCGGGCGGCGCCGCTGATTTCGGCGGTGCAGTGCCGCAACGCGGTTATGTGTTTCGGCCCTTAGGGTTGGAATACACTCATCGAAAAGACAATCTTATAGAGCGGGGTTAAACATTTTAACTTGCTTTTTCTCTTTAAAAACGTTTTTGAAGTGAAAACTTTTTAGGCGCTTTTGTCATTTTTTGAGGTTGGAAAAAAATATTGAACTCGCGAGACCGACACCGCGACACCGACACCTTACCAGGAACACTCGCAGGGTCAAAACTTATAAAACTGTAATAAAAATTACTTCTGTCGGCACTCTCAAAGTGTTAAGATTAGTGAAAGCTCGTTTTTTATCCGACAGCGCCAAAAGGAGGGTTGTGTTTTTCGACTGTATGTATTGTATGTGTGTTTATTCATTTATTTATTTATTTCTTTGGCACGCTCTGTAGCCTAAACGGCTTGATGGATTTTGGAGTAGGAGGTGTCGAAGAGTGGCCAAAAAAGAGGGGTTTAGTTTTTAAGCAGTCGGGTTTTTGGTTTTTAATTAAGTAATTCCTTAAGTTATTTTAGTCTCGTATCAGGTTTCTCGATTGGCGCGAGGAGGCGCAGAATAGGGACGACTGACGACTTTTGGTGTCGAAGGATTGAAGATTAGCTTTGGGTCGCTGAGCCAGTGAATCTGATCTGATCTCAGGTTTCGGAATAAATACATAAGGTCTAACAAAATTAGCTGAAACTGTTTTAACTTGTGCTTCTACCCATAAAACTGAACAACTTTTCCCATGGAACCCATAGTTAAATCGCAAAAAATTTGGCTCTCCCATACTCACTCGATCAGCCCCCCATAAAACTGAACAACTTTTACCATGGAACCCATAGTCAAATCGCAAAAAAAAATTGGCTCTCCCATACTAACTCGATCAGCTGATCAGCCAACTTAGTATGGGAAGAAAATAGTTTCAGCTAATTTTGTTACACCTTATATAACCAAAAAAAATACTGTCGGCTGTAAGGAATATGTCAAAAAATGCTTTACCGAGTAGATTTTTCAAATAACAAAGGGTTAAAGCAAAAAAAATCACTTCAGAACAAAAAATATGCATGTTTTGTTTTTCCATATTTTGAACGTCACCACCTACTTAGTTTTATGAAGTTACTTACTTATAGCTTAATAGCTTAATATATAGCTAATGTAATATCTTTAAAAATACAGTGTAAACTCTGTAAAACGTCACTCGATGTAACGATTCACTCTTTGATACGTCAAATTTTTCTGGCTCCAGTTGGTTTACTTTGACGCTAATTTCTCTCTGTATAACGAAAACTCTCGATAACGTCACAAAATGCCCGCGGTCCCTTGAGTGTCGCTATATAGAGTTTACACTATATTAATCAGACTTTACCCAAACAACTTTAGCAGGTGAATCTTTTTATTTCAGCCATTGCCATGTTGCCAGTATAACCATGAAACAGTTTAGTTTAACTGTGATACCCAGACAGTAAAAATTTTCACAGATGATTTATTTCTGTATTTTCTCTTTGCCGCTATAACAACAAATACTGAAAATAATAAAAAGTGAAAATATAAGTAGTCTCCATTAAAAAAAAATATTCTTTTTTTTAAACTTGAAGAAACTAGCGCTATCTAGTATGATGGTACGGAACCCTTTGTGCGCGGTTCCGACTAGCACTTGTCGGGTTTTTTTTTAATAAAACCCAACACCCAGAACACACCTATTTGTCAACCGTCTTTAAGGGATACGTTCTAAAATACAATACATTGCAATGTAAAAGGGACTGTCACCAGATGCTAGTAAGATATGTATTCGCACTGCAGTTTTCTTGTGCTGGCATAAAATATGAAATCCCAACAGGGGGGCCACGGTGGATTAAAGCTTTTCCCTTTAAAGTAATAGAGGTGTATTTTATTTGTAAGGAGAGGGATTATATTTGGGATTTGCGCAGTGTGGCACGTAGGTGAGCCATCGCTCATGTGACAAATTTCTACTTCTGCCCTAACTCGAGGTTCACCGTGTTTAGAATACATATAATATTTGGAAAGGAAAAGTAATGTACAATGCTTTCATGACTTGTATATGTACTTAAACAGGTATTTTAGAATAAGCTCATTATGATAAGCCTAAAAACTGTTGGGTACAAGCTTTTGTTTGAAAAGAGATTTTAAGTTCTTTTAAGTGCTTGATTCCAAATTTTAAAAAGCCGGGCTGAGATGACTGCAGAATATTTCGTATAATTTGTTAATAAAAGACGATCCTGGGGACCTTGATTCAACCTTCGTGGTTTGTCATCAGATCAACAATTAAATACCAAAAGGATCTGCTGTCACCGGAAAAACGGCTTCATACCAAATTTCAGCTCAATCGGACCCCCGCGAGTTGCTTTAAAATCGATTGCAAGATTTGAAGCCTTACATACAAAGATCGCGGGAAGCCGATGGATGCGGGCAGCGCAGGACCGGTCGTCGTGGAAATACTTGGGGGAGGCCTTTGTCCAGCAGTGGACATTTTCCGGCTGATATGATGATGATGATGATGACGTACGATCATTGCAAGTTAAATGTAAAAAAGCTTGTAAAAATAAATACGTTTGATTGTTTGTTTCTTTGTTAAAAATTAAAAAAACTTATTTGTTTTTAAATACAATAAAGAGTATTTAAAAACAAATAAACTCTTATCAAAAGAATAACAATATAGCAAAGGCGGACTTATCCCTTTCGGGATCTCTTCCAGTCAACCTTGGAATTCTGAAAGGACTTCAGAGCATACGGTCAGGAAAAGTTTACCAATAAAAATAATTTTAACGATCATGTAATCGTCTCTAGTATCCTTAATCCTTAATCCTTAATATAATATATAATCTTAATATATATAAATCTCGTGTCACAATGTTTGTCCTCAATGGACTCCTAAACCACTTAACCGATTATAATAAAATTCGCACTACATGTGCAGTTCGATCCAACTTGAGAGATAGGATAGGGTAGGGTAGGGTAGTGTAGGGTAGGGTAGTGTAGGGTAGGGTAGGGTAGTGTAGTGTAGTGTAGGGTAGTGTAGGGTAGTGTAGGGTAGGGTAGTGTAGTGTAGTGTATGTAGGGTAGGGTAGGGTAGTGTAGTGTATGTAGGGTAGGGTAGGGTAGTGTAGGGTAGGGTAGTGTAGTGTAGTGTATGTAGGATAGGGTAGGGTAGTGTAGGGTAGGGTAGTGTAGGGTAGGGTAGTGTAGTGTAGTGTAGGGTAGTGTATTGTAGGGCAGGGCAGTGTAATGTAATGTAAGGCGGTACGAAGTTCGCCGGGACAGCTAGTAATATTATAAATGTGAAAGCGTGGATGTTTGTTACGCTTTCACGCAAAAACTACTGAACGGATTTGGCTGAAATTTGGTAGGTCGACAGATTAGGACCTGGATTAAGACATAGGCTACTTTTTACCACGCTCGCGAGCCGCAACCCTCGAAAAGTCATAGAAACGTGGTCCACGCGGGTGAAGCCGCGGGAAACAGCTAGTATTAATATATACATAGATAACTAGACCCATACAAAATTAATACATCTAAATAATAAATACATACAAATTATAATATATTTAGCTCAACGAAGGAGGATTTGGGTAATGTTTTTTCAGTGCGATCTTAAGGCGAGGTATTAATTGGAACAGTTGTCTCTGTCTTTTTCTTCGTGTATAGAGTAAAAAAAAATAACCAAAATTTTTCACTTTTTCAATAGTTTTTTGTTTCAACCAAAAACTACAATGAAAGTATAAAAAATAATAACGTAACTCACTTTGTATTATCATAACAAATATTGTTAAATATTTTTTTAAATTTATACTTCAAAATATTAGTCGTAACTAGAGTTGAAAGTAAAGATGTAGACCTTTCTTTAAGTTTTTTTTCCATCGAGTCAAAACTGCTCAATCGTGTTTCTAATAACTTTTGATTTTAAGGAACGTCATCATCAATAAGACCTTTCTTTAGGTTTTTTTTCTATCGAGCCAAAACGGTTCAATCGTGTTTCTAATAACTTTTGATTTTAAGGAACGTCATCATCAATAAGACCTTTCTTTAGGTTTTTTTTCTATCGAGCCAAAACGGCTCAATCGTGTTTCTAATAACTTTTGATTTTAAGGAACGTCATCATCAATAAGACCTTTCTTTAGGTTTTTTTTCTATCGAGCCAAAACGGCTCAATCGTGTTTCTAATAACTTTTGACTCTAAGGAACGTCATCAACAATAAGGGTATTTTTTTCAACCTTGGGTTTTCTATCGTTTAGGAGTAATTGGCGTCAAAAGTCTGGAATCAGATGTGCAGGTTTCCTCACCTTTTTTTCCTTTACTATTGAAGCAATCGGTAAGTACATGTACGTAAGTTTCGAAAAGCTCCTTGGTACATTAGTCGTCCGGATTTGAACCAGGTACCTCTGGGTAGGAGGACCGAATCGTTACCATTGAGCCATCGACGCTTTTTCACGTTATTACAATGATAATTTAACCGCCTCCGTGGCGTAATGGTTAGTCCATTCGCTTTAAACCAGGACGTCGCCGGTTCGATTCCCGGCGGGGTCAACTTTGTAAGTTTTTTTTTTATTTTTTTTATTCACAATTGGTAAACCCTTGACAACATCTCACCTGGTGGTAAGTGACGATGTTGCCGAAGATGGAAGCAGGCTTACCAAGATTCTTAAAAGAAGAATGGGGAACTGGCTATCTTATCTTCATGCCGGAACACACCAATGATATCAACATTGATATTTGGCGGCAAGACTTAGATAAGATGGTGGTAGCTAGCCAGGCGGGCTTAGAAAATGCCCTTCCACCAACCAAACCGAGTCTTACAATTGACCCCGCCGGGAATCGAACCCGCGACCTCCTGTGTAAAGCCAGTGAACTTTGCCTCTGAGCTACGGAGGCGGTAGTAGTCTCGGTTTGGATGGTGGTAGGGCATTTTCATAGCCCGCCTGGCTAGCTACCACCATCTTATCTAAGTCTTGCAAATATCAGTGTTAACATCATCGATGTGTTCCGGCTTGAAGATAAGATAGCCAGATCTCCATCTTCGACATCATCGTCACTTACCATCAGGTGAGACGATGCCAAGGGCTTATCTCAATTGTGGATAAAAAAAGGGTTTTATTCATACACTTTGTGCAGAAATGTTCTTCCAAATTTTTTTTTATAGAGATTTTATGATATCGATATTATGTAGGTAGATGGAAAAAGTAGGTACCCACTTACCAATTCTTTTATCGCACTATACGCGGGTAGGTACGAATTCACGACTCCGTGCTATATTGGATTGTCATAAAACGAAAGCTATCCTTATCCTCTGAATTCAGAATTCTTTACTTGTGTCTGAGAAATAAAAGTTGTTCTATAATATTGAATCTTCGCTGACTCCGGTAAATCTGTTAATATTGCTTTGGAGACGGCATTAAGCAGTGGGTTGGATAGCCATTCTGAATCGAATTGTTACAGAACAGAAGAAAATATATTTTTGTCGTAACGTATACCAAAAATACAAAGATTGTAAATTTAGAGATTCATTTTATGGTTCTATCCTATAAATTTGAAGAATAAAAATAAGCAAAGTATATATTATACTCGTTTTAGTACTAACATACAGTATGGACACTCCCTGCCGCTCTCTAGATTCCTGCCTCACCCTCTCGTCACCCAGATTGATTCAGATTGGTTACAGTTTGGTTGTCGAACGTATAGGATTTCGCCGCCATTTTGTTTGTTCCGTCATTATTTTTTTGAAATGCCCGTTGTATGAAGTGTCCAGGGTGTGCCCTAAGTGTATTCACATATTCGTTTCCCATACAAACATTAAATTACTACTTCTTGAAACCTATTTTAACTGCCTCAGTGGCGTAATGGTTAGTCCATTCGCTTCACACCAGGAGGTCGCGGGTTTGATTCCCGGCGGGGTCAACTTGTAAGAATCGGTTTGGTTGGTGGTAGGGCATTTTATAGCCCGCCTGACTAGCTACCACCATCTTATCTAAGTCTTGCCGCCAAACATCAGTGTTAACAACATTGATATGTTCCGGCTTGAAGATATGATAGCCAGTTCTCCATTGCGTTGGGGAATCTTGGTAAGGCCGCTTCCATCTTCGGCATCATCGTCACTTATTAGGTGAGATGATGCCGAGGGCTTACCAATTGTGAATTGAAAAAAAATGGTTGGGCCGATTCTAATGAATCTTTATACATAATATGAGCAAGTCATGAAATTCTAATTTGTGGACGTATTACATTAAAAAAAATATATATTGTTGTCACTAAATAATAGTGATTCAAGGTATTCATAGTAATGTTAATATTGGCTAATCTTTTTTAAAATAAAGTGATTCGAAAATGTAATCTATCCACAAACTAGAATTTCGTGACTTGCTTATGTGTATATAAGTATGTATATCAGTCTCTGGTTCCCATAACACAGGGAATCCTACTTTGGGGCCAGATGACCATGTGTGATTTGTCCCAGGATATTTATTTATTTATTTATTTATTAAGTTTCATTAGAATCGGCTCATCAATATTCAAGAATACATGTGTTCCGGCTTGAAGATGAAGATAGCCAGTTCTCCATTGCGTTGGGGAATCTTGGTAAGCCTGATTCCATCTTCGACATTATCGTCACTTCCCATCAGGTGAGATGATACCAAGGGTTTACATTTTGTAATTAAAATAAAAAAAACCTAACCATTTCGGGATTGCCGACAGAAGTAACAACTTTTTATAGTTTTATAAGTTTTGCCCTCCGAGGGTTCCTGGCGAACAACTAGGTTGACAAAGTTTTGACCCTGCGAGTGTTCCTGGTAAGGTGTCTGTACCGGGGTCGAATTCAATTGTTTTTAACCGACTTTAACAAAGGAGGAGGTTTCTCAATTCGACCGTACATATTTGTTTATGAGTGTTCGCGGATAACTTCGTCGTTTATGAACCGATTTTAATGATTCTTTTTTTGTTAGAAAGGATATATCCCAAGGGTGGTACCATGATAAGGAAACCAAGATCTGATGATGGCATCCCAGAGAAATCGAGGGGAACCTTAGTTTCCTGTTTGAAGTTGGTTTTTTTTGTTAAAAACTATTCTTATATCTCAAAAATGCCCAACGCGCCTAATGAAGTTTCCACATCAAAAAGTGTTTTTAAGTTTGCACGGGAATCGATTTTGTGAATACGCTCGCTAACCACAACAAATGATTCAATCAAACGATTCAATCAAACGATTCAATCAGTCAAACGAATTATCGTCCCCAAATAAAAACCTATCATATCTTCGCTAAGTCGTACACAAACTCCTTGGGGTTGAATCGTGTAAACTTATGTATGAGTATGCGAATTTTTTCAAAGCACTGTGACGAATTGTGACAGTTGCGCCCAGGGGAGACAGGCGGGTTTGTCAGCTCGTTTGTGCGGGTTGGAAAATTTGTCCCCAAATTTGGGCCTAGTTTGGGCACGTCTGTGTTATACGAACAATAGGTACGTGCGAGTTTTATTTGTGGAATGTTTCGGAAGAATCCCTTTGGGGGTTGCAGTAAAAATGTACTAGTAGAGCCTAGAACGGATTGCACTGTTTACGTCACGATGTCGTTCGCAGTGTAACGCGGCAACGCGTTGCTGATATTCGTTCTTCATTCATTCGATCTATTTCATCGAGCACAGCTAGAACAGATGGCCGATGGGACAGTAAAGTTCTCGAGTGGCGACCGCGCACCGGAAAACGTAGTGTAGGGGGGCCTCCCACGCGGTGGACCGACGACCTGGTGAAGATCGCGGGAAGCCGATAGATGCGGGCAGCGCAGGACTGGTCGTCGTGGAAATCCTTGGGGGAGGCCTTTGGGCGCCGGCACAAAACAATCCATGTGTCACATTTTGGAAAACAAAGTGTGACACGTGTGATTCAAAATCCATTCATTTTGCTATCTTTCAATACATTTTCACCACCAAACAATTGTTTATAAAATAGTTATTTAATACCTCATACTCTCTAAAAGACTCATTTTCGGGTACGATTAATTTATGTTTTTATTGTAATTTGTGTTTAAAATTTAAGTGCATATAATGTTTTTCTAATTCTCGTGTTCTTTTTAGGTCTTTAACTTCATCATTAAATTAAATACTATTCATCTGTAAGTACATACGTTTTTTAAAACCCACGCTCTACCTACTGTATGACGCGACGTCGTGCTACAGCAGGGGTAGAAAATAACTCCTTCATCGTGTTCGGAAATTAACTAGGACTTAGCTGGACTATCACGACTGCGATATGAAGTTTCTCGTGTAAATACTGCTGCTTCGGTTAACTTGGAAAATTTAACACAGTTAAAAGATGATATAAAAAACCGGTAAAGTACGAGTCAGAACCGCGCACAAAGGGTTACGTACCGTCATACTAGATGGCGCTAGTTTCTTCATGTTTAAAACTAAACACGTTTTTTGTATGAAGACTTTCTTTTTTTCAAATTTTTAGTTTTTTTTTTTTATAGCGGCATGGAATATTTCAGTCTAGCTATCACGGCTAATGAAATACAGCCTGGTAACTGGAAGGATGGACAGCAGAGTCTTAGTAATAGGGTCCCGTTTTTACCCTTTGATAACGGAACCTTAAAAATAACCTGAGCAATTTATGAAATAATTAAAAACCCGATTGCACAATAGACAATAGTAAAAACGTATCCTATGTCACTTAGGGGATTAAGACACCTCGAACTCCAAAATCCATCAAGCCGTTTAGCCTTAGCCAAAGAAACGTACATCCAAAAACTTACCCCCTTTTTTTCATCATATCAGCTCGTATACGTCCCCACCGAGGGGCTCCAACCTACCCAGAATAGGGGATCGGACTGCTAGTCATTTGAGTTACTTTTTTATGATCTGTCAAAAACGAAATTTTGTTCTAAAAATGTTTGAAATATACCCACAAGAGACGTCATAAATTATTAGCTCCATTGACGAACATATTTTGTGAATTTGATAAATTAAAGACGTGATGGAAAAACAAAACAAGTAAGGTTTTTTGAAACTTCAAGAGGAGAGCAATTTTGGAAATCATATTTCAGAATTTATTTTTGATGCAGTCCGATCCCCTTAGGGCGATCGGGCCTTAGTCGACCACGCGGGCCCAGTGCAGGTTGGTCGACTTCACACACAACCTTCGAGTTTCTTCGCAGGCGTGTGCAGGTTTCCTCACGATGTTTTCCTTCACTACTTTTTTTAGCAGTTGAGTAATAATGTGCGTAGGCATTCCATATCGCCGAAACGTTCCGTTGTTAGTTCAGTGTCGCTACTCGAACAGATCTCCCCCCGCCCCCTCTACCTTTGACTCGGTACCGTGTCGACGTGATTTCGCTACGCAAGCAACTTGCCAATTGCATATTTATGAGTTCACTATTTTGTTGTATTGAATTCTTCGGAGGTAATCCGATTTTTTGTTGTCGCAAACTTCATTTTGTCAAGGGTTTGTTGTTCGTTGATGGGATGGGAAAAAAATTGGGGATTGTTCATTTTGTAAGGTTGTCGCAAAGTTTCAAAGTTTTTTTCTAGTCTTTGTTTTGTCTAGCCTGTCTTTCGGTATTCTATCGAATTCATTTTGGAGAGTGTGCTCAAGAACTGCACGGCTTCATTCCCCCAGCTCCATTCCACCTTCGGTCAACGAGACGCAGGGAGAGGTTTCACCCCTATGTTGTTGACATTCAGCCTATACGCACGAAGCGTTACGCTTCCTCATTAATTATGCGGATAGCGACGGAGTGGAACTCCTTGCCTGTGTCTGTGTTTCCCGACTCCTACAATTTAGGTATCTTTAAGGCGAGAGTGAATAAGCATTATTTGAGTTTGCGTGTACCATCCTCGACTACATCGTCACCTACCATCAGGTGAGTTGTAGTCAAACGCACTTTTTTTTTAATAATTAATAAAAAATCTGTCATTTATGTTTTATTCTAAACTTCAATCAATTTAACTTTAAAGTCATTCTTACCTCCATTATTAGCAGTTTTAATGTTACTTTATAATTTCACAGAGTTAGTTAAAAGATTAAAAAAAAGGTAATCTAACCAATTTAACAAAAAGTTTAAAAACCCGAATGCTTAAAAACATCATCCTCTTTTTTTGGAAAGTCCGGTAACAATGTATTCTATGTCACTTAGGGGTTTTTTTTAAATCCACAATTGATAAGCCCTTGGCATCATCTCACCTGATGGTAAATGAAGCTGGAATACCAAGATTCCCCAACGCAATGGAGATCTGGCTATCTTATCTATCTTATCAATGATGTTAACACTGATTATGACTGAAAAAAAAACTTTTAGGGTACAAGTAAAGTATAGTGGGGATGTATTTTTTTCTCGTCAAACCCAGTCGTGTAGGGTAGAACTTAAAAAATAGTTGTGAGTCTTCTAAGACCATTTTATAATATAGGGTTCCGTTTTCGAAAAAATAGGCTTGAAAGTGCTAAATTTTGTTGGAGTCGATTGTCCCCACCCCCTAACAACTAAACCGCTGTACTTGGAAATTTGAAAATTAGATATATGGACGCGATAATGGCAACTACGGAACCCTACATGGCGCGTGGCCCGACACGCACTTGGCCGGTTTTCTCTTTAAAAAAACTTCATCAGCTCTATTATTAACAAGTGCAGTTAAACGGTCAAGTGTTATCATGAGGACATCCTGGTTGCATATCATCAGAGGCCTTATCAAACGCGCAGGAAACAGGGAACATGTTTTTATTTATGTATTCATTGCTCATCATAGTATTAACAACGACTCCTACGCGTGTTGACGGATTTTAGAACACAGTTTGCAAATTAAATAATTCCATTTAATTGGGTTTCACTCGGGGCATACTTGATTTGATAAGTCTTGGTAATAGTTTCGTGTGACAGTTTATTTCTCTGTGCAGTGACTGTTCTGTGAAATTTGTGATATTGTGTTTTATATATTTGGAGACCTATTTGTGTGGAATTTCGCAACTGTGATTAAAGGTATGCATTCACTAATTTCTAAAAGAAGACAATTATTATTATCATCTAGATACAAGATTATGTAAATGACAAAGATATCATTATAATTTAAAAGCCGTGCTCTTGTCGTTGTAGCTCTCTCTCTATCCCACAGCTGGACTGAAAGAGTAACGAACGAAGAAATTAATTAATATCATAAAAAAATAATTAATAAATCCCCGATTCGTATACTTTAGGAATCTTCAAGTCGAGAGTGAATAGTCACTATTTGTGCTTATGTGTTACATCCTCGGCTGCATCGGCACTTACCATCAGGTGAAGTGCAGCCAAACGCACTCAAATTTTTAATTAAAAAAAGGTATTAAAATGAGTAAACGAAAAGAGGAACATATGTGCCTTACTTATTTGTTAATTTTGTGTGAACTAAATTAAACGCTAAAAAAATTCGTTCTACACCTGCAGAGGAATTAACCACAGTGAGCAGTTGTTTGATCTAATTTTGATCATTGAGAACAGAAGAGGACCTAAGATAAAGATAAAAAAATGAAATTGACTTAAAAGCATTGTAAAACCCCTAAAAAAATTAATTCCAAAATGTAATTTAATTAAATAAAATTGCAGTTAACGACGTCGCATTTCCATTGTATATTAGTTTGTTAAAGTACAATTTTCTATCAAAATAGGAAAGCATGAGACTTTTCACTAAGTTTATCTTTAGAACCGGAGCGTGAATGACAAATGCCCGCTGTTTCCCAAGTTTATGGTGAAGTATCTTAATTTTTCAATAGAGTTGTCGTCAAAATTAGCATTCCACCGGAAGCAAAGTCGGGGTGGACTAGCGAGCAGTGGAACCCTTAACGAGGACATTGTCCTTTTTGTTTGGAGGCTTCTTTGTGAGGGGTACTCGTTAATTAGGGCATTGAACAACTTTCGAGACGAACCGATAGGTTGTTGTTATTATTTTTTTTGTTTTCATCGCGTGCATTACTCTAAATATCAGAGACAATAATTAAAATTGTATCTTAGTTTTATACAATTGTTTCATATGCATACTTAATTACAGACTCCGGAAATAAGGGTGTCTAGAAATAATTACAGAGTCCAGTAATGAGGGGATCTGAAAAAAGCGTTTCATATGCATACTTAATTACAGACTCCAATAATGAGGGGGTCTGAAAAAAGAGTTTCATATGCGTACTTAATTACAGACTTCACTAATCAGAGGGTCTGAAAAAAGCGTTTCATATGCATACTTAATTACAGACTCCAATAATGAGGGGGGTCTGAAAAAAGAGTTTTTATATGCGTACTTAATTACAGACTCCAGTAATGAAGGGGGTCTGAAAAAAGAGTTTCATATGCGTACTTAATTACAGACTTCAGTAATCAGAGGGTCTGAAAAAAGCGTTTCATATGCATACTTAATTACAGACTCCAATAATGAGGGGGGTCTGAAAAAAGAGTTTTTATATGCGTACTTAATTACAGACTCCAGTAATGAAGGGGGTCTGAAAAAAGCGTTTCATATGCGTACTTAATTACAGACTCCAATAATGAGGGGATCTGAAAAAAGAGTTTCATATGCGTACTTAATTACAGACTTCAGTAATCAGAGGATCTGAAAAAAGCGTTTCATATGCATACTTAATTACAGACTCCAATAATGAGGGGGTCTGAAAAAAGAGTTTCATATGCGTACTTAATTACAGACTCCAATAATGAGGGGATCTGAAAAAAGAGTTTCATATGCGTACTTAATTACAGACTTCAGTAATCAGAGGGTCTGAAAAAAGCGTTTCATATGCATACTTAATTACAGACTCCAATAATGAGGGGGGTCTGAAAAAAGAGTTTTTATATGCGTACTTAATTACAGACTCCAGTAATGAGGGGGTCTGAAAAAAGAGTTTCATATGCGTACTTAATTACAGACTCCAGTAATGAGGGGGTCTGAAAAAAGAGTTTCATATGCGTACTTAATTACAGACTCCAGTAATGAGGGGGTCTGAAAAAAGAGTTTCATATGCGTACTTAATTACAGACTCCAGTAATGAGGGGGTCTGAAAAAAGAGTTTTTATATGCGTACTTAATTACAGACTCCAGTAATGAGGGGGTCTGAAAAAAGAGTTTCATATGCGTACTTAATTACAGACTCCAGTAATGAGGGGGTCTGAAAAAAGAGTTTCATATGCGTACTTAATTACAGACTCCAGTAATGAGGGGGTCTGAAAAAAGAGTTTCATATGCGTACTTAATTACAGACTCCAGTAATGAGGGGGTCTGAAAAAAGAGTTTCATATGCGTACTTAATTAAGGGTCACAAATTTTTAGTCACTAAAAAAGTTACTTATTGATAACTGTTACTACTCAGTGAATGAGTTTTTATATGAAAAAATGTAAAAAAATATTTTCTAAGTTGTTGTTTGCATGTCTTTGAAATTAGGCTTAATGTGTATTGGACAATTTATTTACCTGTCACCATACAGTACCTACCACATTTACGCAAATAAAATATTATTCTATTCTATTCTGAAAAAAGCTTTTCATATGCATACTTAACTACAGACTCCAGTAATGAGATGGAGTCACAATCACAACTAATTTTATTTCCCCGGAGTCCTTTGAACCGCTCTCCAGATGTTTGCCATAAATTAAAAAGTTTTCAGTCGAAGCCTCAAGAACTCTCAAACATGGTCCGTTTGTTTCTTTCCTATACTTTTCCTTAATGCTCTCATACGATTAATCTACGTTTGATTTGGAAAGAGTACCACCATTAAAAAAATACACGGTCTTTAAAAGTCGAAAATTTACATATTTTGAGTACGCCTTAACCCATACAAAAAGACGGCGAATATTCTGAACAATAAACCTTAAATTGTAAGCGTTAGGCTAATCAAAAGGTTTTCGTCTCGAATTCGAATTTATGTTTCCCCGGCCTTCTCCAATTAGAGTAATGATTATTGTGACGGAAAATGCCTCTCGTATTATTTTTGGCTTTTATTTACCAAAAATTCGGTCCTTTTATTCTTTTTTTAATACCCTTTTTTGCTCATAATTCGAATACAATGAAGCTGTAGATAGATTTTTTTATACGTCATCATTTTTATCAAGACATTAAGAAGATTACCTACCAAAAGATGTTTCGTTGTTTCTTTCAAAATTAGAAAATTTAAATACTATATTAGTACTAACATACAGTATGGACACTCCCTGCCGCTCTCTAGATTGCGACCTCACCCCCTCGTCACCCAGATTGATACAGATTGGTTACCGTTTGGTTGTCGACCGCATAGGACTTCGCCGCCATTTTGTTTGTTCCGTCATTCGTTTTTTGAAGTGTCATTTCTGACCCGTTGTATGAAGTGTCCAGGGTGTTCTCAGAGTCTGGACTCGCATTAAAACCAACATTTATCAGTGGATATTTTTTCCTTTAAATGCTTTGCTTTTTTACCTTACTGTCCAAAAAAGAGAGTAATGTGTTTTGGGTGTATTTGTAAATATAATATGTATGTCTGTTTTTTGTCTGAGCTTGTAGCCTAAACGGCTTAGTAGATTGTAGAGTGCGAGGTGTCGTTATATTCGTCTTGATCTCGTGAGTGACATAGGGTACAATTTTTACCCGTTTGTCCATAAAAAGGAGGTAAATGTTTTAATGCAGTCCGGTTATTAATTTTTAATAAAATTGCTTAGGTTATATAAATATGTGAAAACTTAAGTTTGTATTTCATCATTATATCAGCCGAAGGACGTCCACTCCTGGACATTGGCCTCCTCCAAGGATTGCCACGACGACCGGTTCTGCGCTACCCGCATCCAGCGGCTTCCCGCGACCTTCACCAGGTCGTCGATCCACCGAGTGGGAGGCCTGCCTTCGCTACATTTTCCGGTGCGCGGTTGCCACTCGAGAACTTTACAGCCCCAAAGGCCATCCGTTCTACGAGCTATGTGCCCCTCCCACTACCACTTAAGTTTATCAATTCTGTGAGCTATGTCGGTAACTTTGGCTCTCCTACGGATCTCCTCGTTTCTGATTCGATCACGCAGAGAAACTTCATGTTTGTATATAAAGTAAAAAAAATCCACGAATTTTTACCATATACTATTTTACTTTAATATTGTTGCCTCCAAGACCAGAACTCGAAACCTATCCAGTTGCAGCGAGGGGTGAGACAGGGAGACGTTATATCTCCGAAACTGTTTACCGCCGCCCTGGAAGATGTTTTTAAGCTTCTGGACTGGGGTGGACTCGGCATCAATATCAACGGCGAGTACATATCCCACCTCCGATTCGCTGATGATATCGTGGTCATGGCTGAGACTATGGAAGACCTACGCACAATGCTCGATGGCCTCAGTAAGGTCTCTCAACAAGTGGGTCTTAAAATGAACATGGACAAGACGAAAATAATGTTAAATGTCCGTGTCGCACCCACTCCTCTAAAGGTTGGAGACTCTACACTGGAAGTTGTTGACGAATATGTATACCTGGGACAAACAGTCCAGTTAGGTAGGTCCAACTTCAAGAAAGAGATCAATCGACGAATCCAACTCGGCTGGGCAGCGTTCGGGAAGCTTCGCAATATCTTCACGTCCCAAATACCGCAGTGTCTCAAGACTAAGGTCTTTGACCAGTGTGTGTTGCCAGTGATGACTTACGGAACTGAGACATGGTCGCTTACTATGGGCCTCATAAGAAGGCTCAAGGTCACCCAAAGGGCAATGGAGCGTGCTATGCTCGGAGTTTCTCTGCGTGATCGAATCAGAAACGAGGAGATCCGCAGGAGAACTAAAGTAACCGACATAGCTCACAGAATCGCTAAACTGAAGTGGCAGTGGGCAGGGCACATAGCTCGTAGAACAGATGGCCGATGGGGCAGTAAAGTTCTCGAGTGGCGACCGCGCACCGGAAAACGTAGCGTAGGCAGGCCTCCCACGCGGTGGACCGATGACCTGGTGAAGGTCGCGGGAAGCCGATGGATGCGGGCAGCGCAGGACCGGTCGTCGTGGAAATCCTTGGGGGAGGCCTTTGTCCAGCAGTGGACGATTTGTGGCTGATATGATGATGATGATTGTTGTTTGTGGCGTGGAGCGACGGTGGCTCGGCAAGGGCCGCTACCTCTTGTTCGGGAGATCGTGGTTCGAATTCTGCCTTGTACCAATGTGTTTTTGTATTTCGATTTCATATGTACGTTTATCTGACGCTCTTACGGTGAAGGAAAACATCGTGAGGAAACTTGAACACGCCTGCGAAGAAACTCGAAGGATGTGTGTAGTGGACCAACCCGCACTGGCCCCGCGTGGTCGACTAAGGCCCGATCGCCCTAATTCAGGGTAGGCTCGAGCCCCTCGGTGGGGACGTATATGAGCTGATATTATGATTGTTGTAGGTAGTTATCTAACTATTCTTTCTTACTAATATATGAATCCGAAAGTGTGTCTGTCTGTTTGTTACTCTTTCAAGCTTAAACTAGATACTTTAAAGATTTATTTGAGATATGCTACAGAGGTAAAGTAATGGGACGAGAACAACGTAGAATATTTTTTATCTCATCAAAAGGCATATTTCTGGAAAAATTTGAAAAAAAAAACAGTTTTTGCAAGTGATTTTTGTGTCAAATGTCTTATAAACAAATTTTAAGTATGAAATTTCAAATTTCATGTATCAAATTCTAGTCCAGTGTTTCTTTGTATTAATATGGTGGCAACCCTTGAAAATCAAGATATGGAAAAATTAAGAAAAAACCGCAGGATATATTAAAACAATATAACTTAGAACTAGAGCACCGGGCGGACTCGCACACACAAACGCACATACACGCACACACACAAGCACATACACGCACACACACACATACACACATTTTTTTAAGACTGTAAAAACATCGATCCTCATCAAAAACTTAACTTCGATTATTTTTTTCCATCACAATACATACTTCAGCCCTTTGTCCCTCGCTGACGCTGCTCAGTCGCTCGAAATTAAAAAGCTGACACTGCAGTATCTGTTGTTCTTGTTCTTCCTTTCTTGAAGCCGTACGATTCCTAATTATTCGGTCCCTCCTTATATTATATTCTCCTTTATATTATATGATTTTCCTACCTAATATTTGCTTTTGATGAAGCCTTTTTCTCCCGTTTCTGTGAATGTATGGATGTATGTATGTATTGCTAAGTTGAAAAGGAGCTTTTGTGGTTTACTTGTTTTGTGTCTTCGTTGATTGTTATCTCCGTAAGGCTTCTTGTTTCGCTTTTGATGTTGTTTTCTATAAAAGCCATTTTGTTTGTATTGTGGTGTAATGGCAAAGAATATACAGGATGTAACAAAATTTGTGTAGGTCTCGTTAACTGGGGGTTCTACTCGTCATACTGAACAACTTTCTCCAAGGAACCCATAGACAATTAAAAATAAATATTTGGAACCTCCATATTAAAATGCACAAAATCAGTCGATCAGCTAATCGATTAGAATAAAAAAAAATACGTTTTTAGCAAAGTCGCAGCACAAAAGTTGTTCAGTATGATGAGGAGAAGCCCCAGTTAACGGGACCTACACCAATTTGGTTACAACCTGTATAATAGTACTAACATACAGTATGGACACTCCCTGCCCCTCTCTAGATTGCGACCTCACTCCCTCGTCACCCAGATTGATACAGATTGGTTATAATTTTCTTGATTAAAAAAATCGAGGCTGTTTGAACCACTTCTCTGTATAAAAATGTACTGTAAATACTTAGGTGTCACTTATGTTTTAAGAGGATTGTGATTAAATGTTTACGGATTTGGACCAATTTTTGATAAGTTGTCAATCAGAACAAGTCAGTTTTTGTTTTTTCGATAAAGTTAATAAGTTTAATTATATTGTCGTTCACGTGTTTTCATACAAAACTGATTTCGGCCATTTTTTACTTTATTTATAATGAGTAATATAAAAAACTAAATGTTTAAGCCTAGATTTTGTTCTATCTGACAACCTATCAAAAATTGGTCCAAATCGGTTAACATTTAAGAGGTAAAAATCGTTATCGCCGTTTGTATGAAAAGTCGAATTTTCGCCGTGGGTTCACAGTCCTCTTAAGTAGTATAAATGCAAGTCATAAATATAGGTACCTACCTAATGTATTAAATATTGTAGTATGTTACATGAAAAATAATTTTAGTACTCCCGTTTCCTCTATGCAGATATATTTTGTAACAGCTGTTGCCACAGTGAAGTGCGCTCCATAGTGCAATAACAGTGATCAATACTTGCAACTTAATTACTGTGTTCGGTTTCCGAATGGGCACGTTCGAGTATATTTGTATTTTTATTTGCCTATATGTTTTTTCCCGTTTTTACCGTGCGAAATGTTTGCTTTTTACACCCTGATGGATTTATTTTATATCAGATTTGAATGTAAAAACTCGAAAATTTTATTTGTTTTATTTGAAACTGTAAGGAACTGTAAATATACGAAATGTTCTGTTTATTTTATAGTTTATTGTACACAGGAAACATAAGTTACACATTTCACAAAGTAAAGTCACACAAAGGGTACAACTTATTTCTAAAGAAATTTCTTCCAGCAGACCCGGATCTACATACTAACATGTTATCATCATAATATCTGCTCATATATGGCCCCTCTGAAGGGCTCGAGACTACCCTGAATTAGGGCGATCATCTCACCGAATGGAAGATTGAACGTGCTTAACGAACTGGCTATCTTATTTTTATGCCTTTGACGATGGTTTTAATATTGTTGCTTGGCGGCAGACTTAGATAAGATGGTGGTAGCTAGTCAGGCAGATTTAGGACATACGCTACTACAACTAAATCAAGTCTTAAAGTCGGACCCCGACAGGATTCGAACCCACGACCTCCTGTTGTGAAGCGAGTGTACTAACCACTAACTGTACTAACGCCATGGAGGCGATTTTCTTAAATGTGCTGGCAGAAATCAATTTTTTTGGTATTTTTTTCCCTATTCTTCTTTCTTTGTGTACCTGTCTGCCGTTTCAGTTAAAACTCACTTTTTCCCGGGATGTGCTGGAAGAAATCCCTTTGTATGACTTTCTTTTAGGCCTGTTTGTTATCGTATTTGTACACAATAAACTGTTAAATAAATAAATATCTTAAGAGCCACACTTTTGTAGATTGACCAAAGAACCACCTCCATTGTTGAGCAGCCAAATTGTAATTTAACCGTATTACAAACAGGTTAGGCTTTTGTTAACTACTGCTTAAACAAAACCGGTCAAGAGCGTGTCAGTAGCGGGCACCGTGGGTTCCGTACCACCAGACGTCTGCCTAAAGATACCTTAAAAACATTAAAGAGTACAACAGAATAAAATTTTAATTTTAATTGTCATCGAATGAACCCCCTTAGGTAAAACCCTTGGGGTCCAGACGCACGGACTGCAAGCCAGCTGCAAATATGCAGATCATCGGACGACCAGGCGCGGAGAGCGGTTCCACCCCTTTGTCGTCAATGTTCCACCTTTTCGCACAAAGCGTTTTGCTTCTTCGTTCATCATGTGAACGGCCAAGGAGTGGAATTCCCTTCCGGCGTCTGAAAGATGATAGTGAATCGTCACTATTTGAGCTTGCGTGTTACATCCTCGGCTGCATCGGCGCTTACCATCAGGTGAAGTGCAGCCAAACGTACTCAAATTTTTAATAAAAAAAAACTTAGGCCACAACTTACTAGGAGAACTGCATCCTAACTGTAAGTTTGCAGCTGGCATGCAGTCCGTGTGTCTGAAACCTTAGAGGTTTCACATTGGGGTCTAATATGTAATTAAATGCATGTAACACTAAACATTATTGTTTCTTAGTGTAGCTGACATAATAACACATCATATCAGCTCATATACGTCCCCACCGAGGGGCTCGAGCCTACCCTGAATTAGGGCAATCGGGCCATAGTCGACCACGCGGGCCCAGTGCGGGTTGGTCGACTTCACACACAACCTGCGAGTTTCTCCGCAGGCGAGTGTAGGTTTCCTCACGATGTTTTCCTTCACCGTTAAAGCAATCGGTAAGTATGTACGTAAGTTTTGAAAAACTCATTGGTACATTGGCCGTCCAGATTTGAACCCGCTACCTCTGGTTAGAAGAACCGAGTCGTTACCGGTTGAGCCACCGACGCTTTTTAATAACACATTCTGTCAAAATTACGTTGAAAGATACAGCCCTTTAAAGGTCAGACACACAGACGGATGGACGGGGCGTAGGCTTAGTAATGGGTCCAGTTGATACTCTTTGAGTATGGAACCCTAAAATTCTAAATAAAACCGAATCAGACAAA
The DNA here is from genome assembly GCA_947284805.1 of Coleophora flavipennella. Classification (NCBI taxonomy): domain Eukaryota; kingdom Metazoa; phylum Arthropoda; class Insecta; order Lepidoptera; family Coleophoridae; genus Coleophora; species Coleophora flavipennella. The sequence goes on from OX369301.1 coordinate 8,393,175, forward strand.
CGGTTAGTTAGCTTCGTTCAACATATCTGATGCTATTGTGAAAAAGAGCCCCCACGTCTCAATTTATTTGGGCTTTTTACACAGCAGTTTACCAGTGTCACAGTATTACGATATGACTTACAGTAGCGCAACGCCTTTGATGTCGCACGAAACCCCCCTTAGTTCCATTCAATGTTACGTAGATTCGGGGATTGAAACATGAAAGAGATCACACTGGTCATTCATAAAAGACCATAAAGTAGTATGTCACTAACGGTCTGTAATGAAAAACAATAACAATAAAAAAAATTGGCATTGAAGTTGGATTAAGATATATTATTTATTAGAGTTACTACACATTAATTATTTCCTACCCGTGTTGTGTGAAAGCGCAGGTTCCTTACACTTAAAGTCACAGTATTAAGATATGGCTTACAGTAGCGCAACGCCTTTGATGTCGCACGATTCCGCCACGGCGTAGGTACTAGCAGTACTAGCCTGTAGCCCGCCTGGCAAAATCGCGAAGTTTGCCAGGCTGTGCCCCGCCGCCCGCTGCTCCGCAAGTACCCTCCCGTTGCTCTGCGTAAGTACATTCGCTGCACTACTGTAAGCCGCTATACTGTAGTAGGGATGACGGCAGCATCATCAGAAATAAATTATGAACTCTTGATCACTAAATTGCCCTCCTACTTAAACTTCGGAAAACCTTAATCGTTTTGTTTTCCATCAAGTCTTCGATTTTTAATTCATCAAAATCACAAATGAGTACATAAATGACGCTGCAAAACTATGACGTCACGCCTAGGTATTTCAATCATTTTAGAACAAAATGTCGTTTTTGACACATGATAAAATGTAAATCAGATGACTAGAATTCGTCATCCCTATACCAAAATATAAATATTAGTACTAACATACAGTACGGACACTCCCTGCCGCTCTCTTGATTGCAATCTCACCCCGTCGTCACCCAGATTGATAAAGATTGGTTATAGTTTGGTTCTCGAACGTATGGGATTTTACCTTGCTTTTGTTTGCTCCGTCATTTGTTTTTGGAAATGTCATTTCACGACCGTTGTATGCAGTGTCTGGGGTGTGCCTATACTGTGCCGGTGTGTTGTACGACTAATTTTGTAATCCGGTTGCGACATACACAAAACGTTTACGTTTTATCTTTCATTACCACTCGGTTAAAATTAACTAACTTGTTTGTGTCTCTTTCTTTCTCTCTCGTCTGGGTTGTCAGACTGTATTTTCCAGGGAAGACTCACTTATAAAATGTGTTAGCGAGCCAGACTCAATATACCTAACTAAACACATGTCGGTGGCGCAACGGCAAGGGCCGCTACCTCCTATCCGGGAAGTCGTGGTTCGAGTCCTGCCACGTACCAATGTGTTTTCGAATTTGGATCTCATATGTACGTTTATCAGCCGCTCTTACGGTGATGGAAAACATCGTGAGGAAACCTGCACACATCTGCGAAGAAACTCAAAGGTTGTGTGTGAAGTTGACCAGCCCGCACTGGGCCCGCGTGGTCGACTAAGGCCCTGTCGCCCTAATTCTGGGTAGGCTCGAGCCCCTCGGTGGGGAGGTATATATGAGCTGATGTGATGTGATGAAACACAGTTTTTTTTTATTAATATCTTTATTTGGTTAGGCAGAGTAAGTTCCTATTGTAACTATAAAGGTCCAGTACCTAAAGGGTAAAACGGCACCCTATTACTAAGACTTCTCTGTCCGTCCGTCTGTCACCAGCCTGTATTTCACGAACCGCGATAGCTAGACATTTGAAAATTTCACAGATGATGTATTTCTGTTGCCGCTATAACAACAAATACTAAAAATTAAAAAAGTGAAAGTCTTTTTTAAACGTGAAGAAACTTTCGCCATCTAGTATGATGGTTCGGAACCCTTTGTACTAGCGCCATCTAGTATGATGGCATGGAACCATATGTGTGCGGTTCTGTCTCGCTCTTGGCTGGCTCGTTGGGGTATGCTGCCAGATTGTTCTCATATATGTTTTGTCAAAATCGGTTGTACTTTTAAAAAAAATGCAGAATTGTACCAAAGTATATACATATATTAGTACTAACATACTGTATGGACAGTGGACACTCCCTGCCGCTGTCTAAATTCAGAGCTCACCCCCTCGTCACCCAGATTGATTCAGATTGGTTACAATTTGGTTGTCGAACGTATGGGATTTCGCCGCCATTTTGTTTCTTCCGTCATTCTTTTTTTGAAATGTCATTTCTGGCCCGATGTGTGAAGTGTCCAGGGTGTGATTGTACTAAGATGTTGCGATTTAATTTGTTTTCGTGTGTATGTAAATTTATATGTATACTCAACCTTGGTTTGTTTGTCGACAGGCCTGGGCCGCCTCCACCCTTACGGCTCGGGCAGTAGCGGCTCAAGCGGCAGCGGTCGCCGGCGCGCGCGCAGCCGCGGCCTGTCGGACTCGCCGACCGCGCCCACCACGCCGACGTCGGCCTCCGACAACGCCTCCGACGCAACGTTGACCGACTCGGAGTTGCCGCTCGCGAGGGACTCCACGCTGCTCGTGTCAAACGGTGAGTTAAAAAAACCGAGAAATTTAATGTCATCGACGTAGCTGATTAATTTGTATGGAAAGCCACAAAATATTGGCGTTTATTTAAAAAAAAAACTATGACAAAAGTTGTCACATTTTATCCGAATTATGGTTGTGTTCACCATGTATAATGTTTTAAATATCTACACATAAATAAATAAAATAATATCTCGTACTTACCTTTAATCGAGCAATTCTTGTATATAACAGCTCCAACAATTTGCTTGAAAATAAGTATATAATATATTATATAATCAATCAAAAATCGATTTAGATAGGTCACATCTCAGGGAAAACGCTGTTTTCCGAGATTTTCGCACTGGAGTATGCCGCGCAAAATATTTTTTAGGCAGCTTATTTTTAAATGTTTTTAACGGCTCTGGGTTCCGTAGCCCAGGTACTTAATTTAAAATAATCACTGGTCAAAGACCTTAGTCTTGAAACACTGCAATATTTGGGACGTGATGATATTGCGAAGTTTCCGCAACGCTGCCCAGCCGAGTTGGATTCGTCGATTGACCTCTTTCTTGAATGGACCTAGCTAGCTGGACTGTTTGTCCTAGCTATACATATTCGTCAACAACTTCGAGTGTAGAGTCTCCAACCTTCAGAGGAGTTGGTGCGACACTGACATTTAACATTATTTTCGTCTTGTCCATGTTCATTTTAAGTCCCACTTGTTGAGAGATTACTGAGGCCATCTGGTCTTCCATAGTTTCTGCCATGACCACAATATCGTCAGCGAATCGTAGATGGAAGATGGTTTAAGACCCACTTGTTGAGAGATTACGGAGGCCATCGAGCATAAAAGTTATTTGAAAGTTATTTAGAAGTTAGAAGTTATTTGAAAAAAAAAATATGGTTGGAGATAATAAAATAATATATCTCTAACCCAAATTTTATCTATATATATGTAATGTAATGAATACCTACATAATATATCCATATCCATACTGCAGTGCATACACAGGCTCAGTGAGATACTAGTTACTTCGTAAACACAAGTCACCTACTAGAGCAGGCACCAGAGCATCGAATGGACGCACACACACTTGCACACTTGTTTTTTTCATAGTATTTTTGGACTCTATTAGCGTAAGACAACCGATCCCCATTAATATCTCAAGTTCGTTTTTTTTGGTCATAGTTACATACTTATATTAGTTTAATTCTCGAAAGTTCCTCAAAAGTAAAAGTGGCACTCTTTTTTTAGTGGGGGGGAATATTACTCCGGTCAGTAAAAGTGTTGTTTCTTATATTCATCATATCAGCTCATGTACGTCCCCACCGAGGGGCTCGAGACTACTCTGAATTAGGGCGATCGGGCCTTAGTCGACCACGCTGGCCCAGTGCGGGTTGGTCGACTTCACCTTCGAGTTTCTTTCTTCGCAGGTGTGTGCAGGTTTCCTCGCGATGTTTTCCTTCACCGTTAAAACAATCGGTGAGTATATGTACGTCAGTTTCGAAAAACTCATTGTCACATTGGCCGTCCTGATTTGAACCCGGCACCTCTGGTAAGGAAGATCGAGTCGTTACCGATTGAGCCACCGACGCTTCTTATATTATAACCTTACAATTCAAATAATATGTTTCACTGAGAAATCATTCAAATAATTCTCAAATGTATTCATTTCCTCATCGCTGCTGCATAAAGTATGAGTTTGACATTTTCCAATATTCCCCCAACATATTTCTGCAACCTTACGACGCTCAGAGTATTCCGTTTTCACATTTCTCGCTCGCAAGGTGACCTTGTAACTTCTATGCCTTGTTCGCCCTTTGTAACTCTTAACCCTGCAGTGCTCGTGCGGATGACATATGTAATCCACGGTAATTAAAAATGAAATTATTCGTAAATAGTTCAAGTTGTTACACAGGACTCCGTGTACTTTAAGTGTGATAATCCCCACCCCCGCGATGTTCATTCCAAATTATGTATGTAGTTCCTGTTTAGAAAAAAATTGTTGATTTGTTTTCGCAATAAGCGTTAACGCGTATTAAGGTCTCACGTAATCCAAAGTAAATTTCCAAAGACGATTTATGAGAAGTTTGTGTTTTTATGGTTGTTTCGCCTATGGTGCGGCTGCATAAATTATGATGCATTATTATATATTTTTAAAAATATTAAATCTTTATCCTTAAGTATAATTACATGTCATATATAATTTTCTCAGAACCCATTGTGAACTGGGTCACTCGTCAAAAATGCCCCCCCGGGTCATACCAGCCGCAAAAGAGCCCATGACACACATCGCGTTGCCGCGTTGGATGGCAATGGACATCCTTTGCAGCAGGTAGGCCCCGGAGCGAGCGTCACAACCCCTCTCACGAAGCCGACGACCCACCTCTTTTATGAAGGCTAAAGCCTCTGATCCCCAGCAGCCTGTAGTTTCACACGCCAACGGCACAAAACAATAGCTTTCCTTAAGAACTGAGTACTTGTCGTGCTTTTTGGCGGCTGCGAACTCAGCGGCGGCCCCAGCCAACGCCGTCGTACGACTGAGGTAAGAGGCAGCAAAAGTGTTGACGCACGTAGCTTGTGTTTTGGTTTATTTTTACAAAACTGTTAATTGTACTGTTCAGTTTCTTATCACATCACTCTAATATTATAAGGGCGAAAGTTTGTGAGTGTGTATGTTTGTTATTTATGCACGCAAAAACTACAGAACGGATCTGGCTGAAATTTGGTAGGTAGACAGATTAGGACCTGGATTAACACATAGGCTACTTTTGTTCACGCTCGCGCGGCTCGCGCACTGCGGACCCTCGAAAAGTCATAGACATGTTGTCCACGCGAGTGAAGCTGCAGGAAACAGCTGGTTATAATTGAATTTCAGATAAGGATACGTGCCATTTTTCAAAAGAAAAATATTAAATTAATTTTATTAAAAAAAATATTCAAAACAATTTGGCATATATATGTAATCCACGGGACCACTCAAGAGACTTGGGCACAGATTACTAAATAGTTACTTACTTGGGGGCGCGGCCACAGCATGGTTAAGTGAAATAAAAGACTTTTGGCTTATATATATATATATATATATATATATATATATATATGTGTTATGTAATGAATACCTACATAATATATCCATATCCATACTGCAGTGCATACACAGGCTCAGTGAGATACTAGTTACTTCGTAAACACAAGTCACCTACTAGAGCAGGCACCAGAGCATCGAATGGACGCACACACACTTGCACACTTGTTTTTTTCATAGTATTTTTGGACTCTATTAGCGTAAGACAACCGATCCCCATTAATATCTCAAGTTCGTTTTTTTTGGTCATAGTTACATACTTATTATTAGTTTAATTCTCGAAAGTTCCTCAAAAGTAAAAGTGGCACTCTTTTTTTAGTGGGGGGGAATATTACTCCGGTCAGTAAAAGTGTTGTTTCTTATATTCATCATATCAGCTCATGTACGTCCCCACCGAGGGGCTCGAGACTACTCTGAATTAGGGCGATCGGGCCTTAGTCGACCACGCTGGCCCAGTGCGGGTTGGTCGACTTCACCTTCGAGTTTCTTTCTTCGCAGGTGTGTGCAGGTTTCCTCGCGATGTTTTCCTTCACCGTTAAAACAATCGGTGAGTATATGTACGTAAGTTTCGAAAAACTCATTGTCACATTGGCCGTCCTGATTTGAACCCGGCACCTCTGGTAAGGAAGATCGAGTCGTTACCGATTGAGCCACCGACGCTTCTTATATTATAACCTTACAATTCAAATAATATGTTTCACTGAGAAATCATTCAAATAATTCTCAAATGTATTCATTTCCTCATCGCTGCTGCATAAAGTATGAGTTTGACATTTTCCAATATTCCCCCAACATATTTCTGCAACCTTACGACGCTCAGAGTATTCCGTTTTCACATTTCTCGCTCGCAAGGTGACCTTGTAACTTCTATGCCTTGTTCGCCCTTTGTAACTCTTAACCCTGCAGTGCTCGTGCGGATGACATATGTAATCCACGGTAATTAAAAATGAAATTATTCGTAAATAGTTCAAGTTGTTACACAGGACTCCGTGTACTTTAAGTGTGATAATCCCCACCCCCGCGATGTTCATTCCAAATTATGTATGTAGTTCCTGTTTAGAAAAAAATTGTTGATTTGTTTTCGCAATAAGCGTTAACGCGTATTAAGGTCTCACGTAATCCAAAGTAAATTTCCAAAGACGATTTATGAGAAGTTTGTGTTTTTATGGTTGTTTCGCCTATGGTGCGGCTGCATAAATTATGATGCATTATTATATATTTTTAAAAATATTAAATCTTTATCCTTAAGTATAATTACATGTCATATATAATTTTCTCAGAACCCATTGTGAACTGGGTCACTCGTCAAAAATGCCCCCCCGGGTCATACCAGCCGCAAAAGAGCCCATGACACACATCGCGTTGCCGCGTTGGATGGCAATGGACATCCTTTGCAGCAGGTAGGCCCCGGAGCGAGCGTCACAACCCCTCTCACGAAGCCGACGACCCACCTCTTTTATGAAGGCTAAAGCCTCTGATCCCCAGCAGCCTGTAGTTTCACACGCCAACGGCACAAAACAATAGCTTTCCTTAAGAACTGAGTACTTGTCGTGCTTTTTGGCGGCTGCGAACTCAGCGGCGGCCCCAGCCAACGCCGTCGTACGACTGAGGTAAGAGGCAGCAAAAGTGTTGACGCACGTAGCTTGTGTTTTGGTTTATTTTTACAAAACTGTTAATTGTACTGTTCAGTTTCTTATCACATCACACTAATATTATAAGGGCGAAAGTTTGTGAGTGTGTATGTTTGTTATTTATGCACGCAAAAACTACAGAACGGATCTGGCTGAAATTTGGTAGGTAGACAGATTAGGACCTGGATTAACACATAGGCTACTTTTGTTCACGCTCGCGCGGCTCGCGCACTGCGGACCCTCGAAAAGTCATAGACATGTTGTCCACGCGAGTGAAGCTGCAGGAAACAGCTGGTTATAATTGAATTTCAGATAAGGATACGTGCCATTTTTCAAAAGAAAAATATTAAATGAATTTTATTAAAAAAAATATTCAAAACAATTTGGCATACATATGTAATCCACGGGACCACTCAAGAGACTTGGGCACAGATTACTAAATAGTTACTTACTTGGGGGCGCGGCCACAGCATGGTTAAGTGAAATAAAAGACTTTTGGCTATACATTTTTCGTTTTACCTTCCAAACGTTATTCGTTACGTTGAAGATTTTCTTTTTGTTTTCCTTGTATGGGGATTATATTATTACCTTTCCTCTCGTCGTCGAGTCGATTCGTTTAATAATGCAGTAGACACTTATTTCGTGTACCTATTGTTTTGGTCCCTATTTAAGATAATACGAGTTATTTTTAAACCCTCGGCCCGTCGCGAAATGTCACTATTAGTCATTTGAGTAACTTTTTATCAACTGTCAAAACGTCAGTTTGTTCTGCAATTGTTCGCGTTATTGACAAGTGACGTCATAAGTGTCATCATCATATCAGCCGAAGGACGTCCACTACTGGACATAGGCCTCCCCCAAGAATCTCCACGACGACGACCGGGTCTGCGCTGCCCGCATCCAGCGGCTTCCCGCGACCTTCACCAGGTCATCGGTCCACCAAGTGGGAGGCCTGCCTACACTAAGCTTTCCGGTGCGTGGTCGCCACTAGAGAACTTTACTGCCCCAAGTGTTAGTCTTTTACAAACTAATTTGCTGTTTTTAATAAATATTAAATTAAAAATTGTTTAATATTTCAAATGAGCAAGTGTTTCTGCTATTCAAGAAAAAATGCTATGCATATCAGTCGAAACACGTCCACTGCTGGACAAAGGCCTCCCTCAAGGATTTCCACGACGACCGGTGCTGCGCTGCTGTCCGCATCCAGCGGCTTCCCGCGACCTTCACCAGGTCGTCGGTCCACTGCGTAGGAGGCCAGCCTACGCCACTCGAGAACTTTACTGCCCCGACGGCCATCTGTTCCAAGTAAGTCGAGTATTATTCCTAAACTAAGAAAGTCTACTTGGCCGTGGTTTTCTTTTAAAATTCATTATATATCATACTATTTCGAACACTTTTATAGATTTCGCGGTTCACCCGAAACAATATTTTTTCTTAAAAATTATCTTAGCAAATCATCAGTAGTTTAGAGAGACATATCAAGAGTTGGCCTTCACAATAAAATACTTGAACAAAAAAAAACACCCCTTTTTACATTTAGGTAGGGAAAAGTACCCTAAAATTTTTTTTTATAGATTTTATTCCATATTTTTATAGCGGTCACATAGAATTGTATAACCATACCATATTTCAACTCTATATCTGTTTTATTCTTCGAGCCAATTGGCTGTGACATATTAACGGACAGACAGACAGATTGACGGACATGACGAAACTTAAGGTGTTCCTAGTTTGACTACGAAACCCTAAAAAAAGGCGAGTCGGTCTGAGTCGTTCGCAATTGATAAGACCATGGCATCAACACACCTGATGGTAAGTGACGATGATGACGAAGATGGAAGCGGGCTTACTAAGATTCCCTTACTTAATGGGGATCTGGCTATCTTATCTTCAAGCCGGAACACATCAATGATGTTAACACTCATGTTTGGCGGCAAGACTTAGACAAGATGGTGGTAGCTAGCCAGGCGGGCTATGAAAATATCCTACCACTAACCAAACCGAGTCTTACAAAGTTGGCCGCGACGAGAATCGTACCCGCGACCTCCTGGTGTGAAGCGAATGGACTAACCATTACGCCACGGACACACCCTGGACACTTCTGACAACGGGCCAGAAATGACATTTCAAAAAAGGAATGACGGAACAAACAAAATGGTGACGAAATCCTATACGTTCGACAACCAAACTGTAACTAATCTGTACCAATCCGGGTGACGAGGGGGTGAGGTCGCAATCTAGAGAGGGGCAGGGAGTGTCCATACTGTATGTTAGTACTAATATATATACTTTGCCACGGAGGAAGGCTGAAAATAGATCAAAATCTCCCCATGGCGTCGAGGAACAATTTGGAAAAACTCTCGTTGCTTGGTCGGCGCAGGATGTGGCGGTAAAAGTGTTTGCCGGAATGCAAAATGAAGCATGTGATTGCTGGGGAATCGCATTATGGTGCGCTCCTGGTATCGCAGGGTTAGAGGTTACTAGATGTGTCGCATATTTTAACAATTACGAGGTTTTTTTATACAAGCTACGCTAAAACAACAACCTAGGTCCACAATAAATCAAAAAGCACTAACAACCACCTCTCTTAACTTCCGGGCAACTCATGAGATTTTTAAATGCAGTGTTCTGCACTCTGAAATAGGGATGACGACAGCATCAGAAATAAATTATGAAATCTTGATCACTAAATTGCCCTCCTACTTAAATTTCGGAAAACCTTACTCGTTTTGTTTTTCATTAAGTCGTTGATTTTTAACTCACCAAAATCACAAAATGAGTACATAAATGACGCTGCAAAACTATGACGTCACACCTAGGTATTTCAAACATTTTTAGAAAAAAATGTCGTTTTTGACAGATGATAAAAAGTAAATCAGATGACTAGCATTCGTCATCAATATTGAAGAAGTGTTCCCATATTATTACAGATTTCTCTACTTCCAATAAGTTCAGATTATTATTCATACAGATTTATTAGGGTTCCCGTACCCAAAGGGTAAAAACGGGACCCTATTACTAAGACTCCGCTGTCTGTCTGTCCGTCTGTCACCAGGCTGTATTTCACCGTGATAGCTAGACATTTGAAATTTTCACAGATGATTTATTTCTGTTGGCGCTATAACAACAAATACTAAAAAACGTGTTTTTGTTAAAACGTGAAGAAACTAGCGCCATCTAGTATGATGGTACGGAACCCTTCGTGCGCACTACACTGTTTTTTTTTCTAAAAAATTTGAGTGTGTTTTTAAACTTGTCAAAAGAAATCTTAAAATATTCCCAGGCAATGTTCACATTTTACCAAAGGGTGAATATTAAAGGACCTGAATCATCGATATCACTCGCTTTCGCCTCAAAATAAAGTACCTAGCCTGAGTTTACCAAAACAGCCATCAAAATGTTCCGTTATCATAATCCAGGCAAAGTATATAAATTAGACAGACAATACACGAAAGTAGGGTTACGTAGTATTTTTAAAACATGATGTATATATTTTGAAAAACAAAATGGTTTTTGCAGTTAGTAATAGAACATTTTGTATGTAAAATCTACGAATTTTTTTACAAATCCAACTGTACATCTTAAGTTGGTCGAATATTACTCCTAAACCAATGTATATATAATAGTACTAACATACAGTATGGACACTCCCTGCTGCTCTCTAGATTGCGACCTCACCCCCTCGTCACCCAGACTGATACAGATTGGTTACAGTTTGGTCGTCGAACGTATAGGATTTCGCCGCCATTTTGTTTGTTCCGTCATTCCTTTTTTGAAATGTCATTTCTGGCCCGTTGTATGAAGTGTCAGGGTGTGATCCAGATGAGATGATGCCAAGGGCTTACCAATTATGAATAATAAAAAAAAACAACAAAAGGATCCTCGCCACGTCCCTTATACACGAATGCGCCGAAAGCATTTTTCTCAAGGCCCTTCTAGCTTCGCCCTCGGTTTTGGCATTCGCCAAGCCGCCGCTATAACAGAGGCCCTTTCGTTCGCGTAATAGATTTTTATCGTGTCGTATTCCATGAAAATTGAATGGGATATCCTAGGTTCCAGCTTTAATTTGCCTACTATCGGATTCTATAATCGTTCTAGATTTCATTGAATGCAATTTAATTGGAATTCTCTCGATGTGCCGCACTATCGAATCGATACCATTATTGGGTTGAATATTGTATTGATCAATCGCCTCCGTGGTGTAATGATTAGTCCATTCACTTCACACCAGGAGGTCGCGGGTTCAATTCCCGGCGGGGTCAACTTTGTAAGACTCGGTTTTGTAGGGCCGGCCTGGCTAGCTACCACCATTTTATCTAAGTCTTGCCGCCTAACAGCAGTGTTAACAACATTGATGTGTTCCGGCTTCAAGATAAGATAGCCAGTTCTCCATTGTGTTGGGGAATCTTGCTAACGGTTACTGTTGGTGAAGGTTTTTAAAAAACCGTATCATTTGCACTCGAACACCGATAGGTTTACTCCAAAAGTCACCTGTCAATACTTTGGATCTCATTCATAACTTATGTACCTACCTACAATTTTAGTCTAACTCAGCATTTGACTTAGCAGTGATAACTTTCAAAAAACGTAACATCTACCCTCGAACACCGATAGTTTCACAAACTTCACAAGTCACCTGTCGATACTTTGGATTATTTCCCTTATTCGAAAGGAGGGTGATAGATGCATCATGCATACCAATACAGCCCGGCTGTACTGGTTATGTGGGACTCACAGCAGAAGGCTGAACCTACCCACTAAAACTCCCCCCATGGATTTCGGTCAATCAAGACCTGTAAAATCCTTCATCGGAGCGACCCATACCCTCCGATGAAGGATTTTACAGATCTTGATTGACCTAAATCCATGGGGGGAGTTTTAGTGGGTAGTGTCAACCTTCTGCTGTGAGTCCCACATCTCATTCAAAACTTATGTACCTACCTACAATTATGAATGATTTTACAGATCTTGATTGACCTAAATCCATGGGGGAGTTTTAGTGGGTAGTTTCAACCTTCTGCTGTGAGTCCCACATCTCATTCAAAACTTATGTACCTACCTACAATTTTAGTCTAACTCAGCATTTGACTTAGCAGTAATAACTTTCAAAAGCCGTAACATTTGCACTCGAACACCGATAGTTTTACATGTTTCTCCACAAGTCACGACTGGCTTCACAAATTACAACGAACATTTCCGATCCGACCGCTTGTTTTCAATGTTTTCCTCTGGTCCGTAAACTTTGCCACCGAATTTCGGGTCCTCCTGTTTGTTTGCCTTCAGTTTTTGGGTCCCAATTTAAACTATCGCAGCTTTTATTTGTCGTTTAGTGCGACGTTTGTCGTTTAGCGGTCTCCATTCAACCCTTTGTTTGTGTCCTTAAAATATATCCTAGCCGTATTAGGGTTTTGCAGAAATTTTCCGGAATGATTAATGAAATCGTAATTTGGGTGACCTTAAGCACACCTTGGACACTTCATACAACGGAATGAGGGAACAATCAAAATAGCGGCGAAATCTTATACGTTCGACAACCAAACTGTAACCAATCTGTATCAATCTGGGTGACGAGGGGGTGAGGTCGCAATCTAGAGAGCGGCAGGGAGTGTCCATACTGTACGTTAGTACTAATATATATACCTTGCCCAAAGTCAGTGTAAACCTAACGCCACCTTGCATTCCCATATTATTGTTTTGTGGCGTTATAGCATCATAATCTTTTATTAATTTTCTAAAAACTTTTAGGTACAAGCTTTTTATATTGCATTGTCATGCTTTACGATTGAGCAACTTGTAGCTCAATTGTAAACCGGGAAGTGGGTCAAACTTCATTACAGACACCGGGACTTGTAAAAAAGTTCAATTATTTTAGGAATATTTACTGATGCGAAGATACTTGACCTTATTCGCCATTTCTACATTGTCTTTGTCTTCGTTTTAAATCCTACTCTTTTTTTAGGGTTACGTACCCAAAGGGTAAAAACGGGACCCTATTGTTACAGTGAGATGATGCCAAGGGCTTGTCAATTGTGGATAAAACAAGACAGTGGTATGCTTGCCAGGAATCGAACCCGCGATTTTCTGGTGCTGGTGTGAAGCAAACGGACTAAGCATATTGCCACGGAGGCGGTTAAAACTAATCTTTTTAAGTGATATCTACGCAAGGTCTTTCATGTAGTACATTATGTTGTATTACGTTCCCTCGTGGAGAAACGGGACATCTCAAGACGGCCAATAAAAGTGACACTCAAACATCTTGAAGCTGTAAACCAAACTTTTATCACATGAAACCGATCACAAAGAGGCTTCTATATTTAAAAACGAATCCCGTATCACAAATCGGTCGGATGGCCGTCATAAACGGGCGACAAGTCGTAAACGGGAGCCGGCAGACGAATGTGCTAAACAATTTGATATGCGGTAACAACGTCATTTTTATGTCGCGATATTTTGGTAGAGAGCCGCGCGTCGCCTTTAATTGCTGCTATTAAACGCACGTTTGTGACGGATTGTCGAGCGATAGATTGCTCTTAGTTATTTTTCCAAATTCATAAACATTCACCTCTTTTCCTCTTGTAAGCAATGCTGGGACTGAGAAGGATGGGTATAGTGCATCATCGGGAGTCGTGAGATAATAACAACTCAAGCCGGAAATTCGTTAACGAATATGGCATCGCTTCATTAAATTTTATGTATGTTTGTTTAATGAATGAATGTGTTTTTAAATTTCCATATGGCGTTTTGTTTTTTAGCCTCATTTGTACGCTTGTTATATTTCATTTGTGTTATCTTAAGGCATAGCGGTACTTAAAAATCTGTCTTTGTCTTTTTCTTTACGTGTAAAGAGGGAAGAAAATAACCACACTTTTGCACTTTTTCAATGTTTTCATTTTCACCATATTTATCTTAAATAAAAATTCATTTGATGTTTTCCCTTCAGTCACCTATGAACTTTATTTTAGTAAATAAATCATATTATCAAATTACTTATTTTAAGAATAAAACCGTAAAAAGACGAGAAAATGACTCGAAAAAAGGTACCTTTGCGAAATTATTCTATAGAGCCAACTTTATTAAATCGTGTTTCCATTCGATACAGTCCCTCGTAACTATTCTCAATAATACCAATATGTTTTCCTAGGTTTTAAATTTACTGTTAATAACTTCAAACATGAATTCTAAAAACCTGTTTAAGTGGATTTTTAGGTACCACAGGGCTTTAAGCTTATGATTCAACAAAAGAAGTTCGTAAACTCTATTATATTAGGTTTCAAAGTAAGCGTACTGTTTAATAAATTATATCTCATTAACGCGAACATTTTGCTCCTTCCCTCCATTTCCACTATCTTATACAACGATATTGCGGAATTAAGGTTACCGCCGTATTCATCCATCAGGAGAATTCCTTAAAATTTCGTTCGCTCAAGGCACCCCTTAATCCTTAAGACGAATAACTCCGAGTCGCTGACGGTGCGGGGTAAACGTAGCGTTTTGACGAGCGAAAGAAATGTATAATTCGTCACTTAATCCTACCCAGGGGATTGTGAGTAACAAATATCTAGCATTAACTGTGACTGACGCACCCGGCAAACATCTTATAATGTTAAGACATTATCTCAACACTCAAGTAAAGCATATAATAGAACATATTAACGAAAAAGTAAATTAAAGGAAACTATCAAAATTAACTGTATACAGACGCAGCAATAAGACGACAACGTTAAATACTTTTTCAGTACGTCGAGCAACAAATCCATCTGAAGACGAAGGAAATAGTTTAATGTGTAATGAAATGACTTTTCTCGTGGTCGTACTTACGCAGCTTGAAGCAAAAGCGAAGTCATTGTTGCTCATTTACAACATCGGACCCAGAAGAACCCCCTGTAGCACGCCATAGTATTGTAATGCGAGATAGCCAATATCGCTTCCGCCTGTGTCTCATTTCTTTTGGCTTCTGTTATAAGTATTACCGCTTGTTATTTGTATCGATATATTTTAACGACAAACCCGACTCAAAAGCCTCAACCTCCTTATTTTGCTCGAGAGCACAAAGGGGCTGGCATCGCTCAGCCGAGTCGGCAAACCCGAAAAAGTACTCCTTTGAGAAACCAATCCTTTAATACTAATTGAATCATAATTTACGAGGACGAAAAGTTTCTTTTTATGTAAATCTTTTGCCCTCGGAGTCTGAGAAATTGAAATAATCATGAAAATTTGTGAAAGGACGAAACGAGAAAAGGGCTATGATCGCGATTAAAATTATTCGAATTGAATCTCGTTTTTTTTTCTGTGTGATAATTTGAAAAAGGATGGATCCGCAACATTCATTTTTTGATTGAAAGGGATCGGACGTAGGTTTTCCTGTTTTCGCGACATCTGAAAACATAATTGAATTTTGTTTAGTGCGCGATAAGTGTCCTGATGTAAATGATTGTAAATAATTCATGTGCTCGTACGCAATTGGTTCGTTAGTGGCGGGATAAATTGGGAATGATTCACCGAAATACTAGTTAGTAGTAAACGCTATTATGAATTAGAATAAGCTATTCGCAACTCGGTATGTTGTATTATTACATTAATTGCTTTTATTCGTTTAACTGCCTACAGATTTACCATTAAAATAACATTTCTATCATAACTATGACGTGGTGTCACCTTATTTTCTACGAAACTCGAATCTGTCTAAAAATACACAACATCAACATTATATTTCTCCCCCTGACGTTGTCTCTTAATAACCCTGCTGTGTGTTGAATCAAAAAACAATTTGCCGTCGAGAAAACCGTCCGCCTGCGATAAATCTCTCCGTAGAAGACAATCTCCGAAAATTTTTCTATCTCCAAGATTTACACTGTTCTCTCCTCATCTTGCGGAAGAAAATAGCACCTACAATCCCATTATCGATCCCCTATTCCAGTGTTTTCCAGTACAATTTGCTGGTAGGTACGGCTAAGTCGAGCAATTTTCAAAGTTAAATGAAAATATCGGGAAGGCAGGAAAGTGCGGCGCCTGTCGCCTAGCCCGCCCGTCTTCGGCGGCTGTCGGCGATAGTTCTCTTCCGTTCTCTGTCGGCGATAGTTCTCTTCCGTTCTCTGTCGGCGATAGTTCTCTTCCGTTGCCTGTCGACCGCACGCTGCCTAGATCCTTTGTCTACACATTCACCCTTTATTTTGCGTATTGCTGAAATCTCTGAAATGCTCAAGGTACATTGTGTCATCACTGAATTAAATACATCTACATTTTGGTAAGTTCTCGACGGCGCACCGGTAGACGTAGGTAGGGGCTTCCACTCGGCGGGCCAAGGCTTTCTCAGTTTAGGAGTAAAACTCGACCAACTTAAGATGTGCAGTTGGATTTGTAAAGAGTTAGATTTTCTATACAAAATCTTCTACTACCAACTGTAAATGTAACTCTTTTTTTATATATACATTTATTTATTAAGGACTTCAGAACCATATTTTGCGCGATTCCTACTCGCCCCTGGCCCGGTTATTTTTTTGATTTCTAGCAGTTCAGCTTTTACTTACGACTGAATACGCTAGAATTTTTCTTAACTAAAAAATTATAACTAGCCCCTAGGCACTAGACCCGTGGCTCCGCCTATGTTTTAAATTTGCTTGAAAATCTATTTTATTATATACAATTCCGGTGCTTGTGTCTTTGTGATTCTTCTTTTCCTTAACGGTGTGACTGATTTTGATGTTTTTTTTTGTACTTACGGGATTTCCTATATGGTTCTCTGGTGGCGCTGTAACAAAAAAATATGGACCTCAACAACAGTGCCACCTGAAAATAATCATCAAAACTGTTCAAGCCGTTTAGGAGTAGAACAATTACGAACACGCAAGATAATTTCACAAATTTGCATGTATGAAAATATTTTATCTGGCGTAAGTTGACGTTGACGTAAGTCACAGATAAGAAGATAATTTTTTTTCAACTGGAAAAATCGTTTTTGTTGTAGCAATACAAACAGTTCAAATTAAACTTGATGCAGATGTAACAAAATTGGTGTAGGTCCCGTTAGCTGGGGCTTCTACTAATCAAACTGAACAACCTTTGTTCTATAAGTTTGCTGAAATCGCAAAAAAGTTATTGAACTCTTCATACAAAACGATCAACTGATTGACCAATTTTGTGCATTTTTTGTAAGGGGCGACGAATTTTTTTTTTGCGAATTGTCTATGGGTTTCTTGGGGAAAGTTGTTGAGAGTTAACGGGTCCTACACCATTTTTTTTACATCCTGTATATTCAATTTCAGCACAAGAAACTGAGGAAATTGTAGCCGAGACTCGAACAGTCGTAAGCCCCTATTTGCATCGTTAGCTCACCTTAAAGCGATCAAACTATTGTTGACTGTGAAACGAAAGCCCGATATCGGGCCATTGTATTTTATAGAAAGACAAAAGCCCTGGGATTCGCAATGTGAACAACGCGTAAAATATTGGCTGCGAAACTGTATTGGTCGAATTTTATGAGAAATATAAATTGTATGGGTTTATGTGTGTATAGAGGACTGGTACATAACTGCGAACTTTTTAACCGCCTCCGTGGCGTAATTGTTAGTCCATTCCCTTCACACCAGGAGGTCGCGGGTTCGATTCCCGGTGGGGTCAACTTGTAAGACTCGGTTTGGTTGGTGGTAGGGCATTTTAAAGCCCGCCTGGCTAGCTCCACCGTCTTATCTAAGCATTGCCACCAAACATCAGTGTTAACAACATTGATGTGTTCCGGCTTGAAGATGAGATAGCCAGTTCTCCATTGCGTTGGGGAATCTTGGTAAGCCCGCTTTCATCTTCAGCATCATCGTCACTTACCATCAGATGAGACGATGCCAAGGGCTTACCAACTGCGAATTAAAAAAAAACCTCTTAAACGGTGAATCTGCTCTTGGAACTGAACAACTTTTGTTCTTCAAATTGCAAAAATAATTATATTAAAGTGGCCAAGTACGTTTCGGACCACGCGCAAAGTTGGGTTACGTAGTATTTTTAAAACATTTTGTATATATTTTAAAAAACAAAATGGTTTTTGCAGTTAGTAATAGAACATTTTGTATGTAAAATCTACGATTTTTTTTACAATTCCAACTGCACATCTTGAGTTGGTCGAATATTACTCCTAAACCAATGTATATATAATAGTACTAACATACAGTATGGACACTTCCTGCTGCTCTCTAGATTGCGACCTCACCCCCTCGTCACCCAGATTTATACAGATTGGTTACAGTTTGGTTGTCGAGCGTATAGGATTTCGCCGCCAGTTTGTTTGTTCCGTCATTCGTTTTTCGAAATGTCATTTCTGGCCCGTTGTATGAAGTGTCCAGGGTGTGCCTAAACTAACAAAGCCTACTTAGCTGTGATAGTTTCCATTTTAAATTTATTATAAGTCTTACTATTTAAAAATGTTTAGATGTCCTAAAGTTAGCGAAGTAGGAGGGGTGGGGGCACTTTCCTATAACAACAGATCCCTGTATCGGAAAATAGTTTTCACACACCCGCAATATTTTTGAACGATCTACTACGACACTGCATATCATGAGATAGACGAAAAAAAATCGGACACAAAAAAATATCAACTTATATAGGGTGTAAAAAAAATGGTTCAGGAGCCGTTAGCTGGGGCCTGGAGACTAACATAGCTTGTAGAAAAGATGGCCGTTGGGGTAGTAAATTTTTCGAATGGCAACCGCGCACCGGAAAAAGTAGCGTAGGCAGACCTCCAACTCAGTGGACCGACGATCTGGTAAAGGTCGCGTGAAGCCGCTCGTTGCGGGCAGCGCAGGAACGGTCGTTGTGGATATCCTTAAACGTCCATTGCTGGACAAAGACATGGCCAGCCAGGCCTGTGTTTGTCCAGAATTGGACGTCTCTCTACTTATCATACTGATAATTTTTTTTCACAACACACATAGTCAGTTTTCAAAAACAATTGAACTCTTCATACTGAATTTTTTTTATTGACTTTGGTTCCTTAGGAAAAGTGGTTCGATGTGATGAGTAGAAGCCCTAGTACAATAAAGTACTATTCAGTACAATACAATAATTTTATTGACAACTTTAATGTTACAGATTGTGAAATCGGGTTCACAAAAATATATCTTAGTTTAATTTATTACTAGTATATGGCCGCGGCTCCGTCTGTGTAGACATGGTTTCTATGACTGACTGCCCCCGAGGGTGCGCAGTGCGCGAGCTGCAAGCGACTCGCGAGCGTGGAAAGAAGTGGCCTATGTGTTAATCCAGGTCCTAATCTGTCTACCTACGTTCAGCAGTTTTTGCGTGAAAGAGTAACTAACATACATTACATACATCCATACATAGAAATTTTTAAATTTATAGTATTAGCAGGATAACAATCAAGCAATAGCGAATGTCAATATTGCAATTAATAATAATTAAATAAAATACATTAAATCTTTAAATAAAAAAAAGTAGACGGTTTAAAAGTTAACTTTGCCTTTGTCCAGCAGTGGACGATTTTTTGGCTGATATGATGATGATGATGATGAAACGGTTACTACACCAATTTGGTAACACCCTGTGTAATGTAACCATACGTTAAATGTGAAGTCACAAAAAAACCGCCTCCTATACCTAGTACAGGCCTTCAACAAAAGGGAGAGAAAATATACGAAGTGGCAATTTTCCCTTTCACGAGCCATATCTTATTTTGCAGCGTCACAGTCTCTCTTCCGTCGACTTATGACTCATTCTACGTAGCTTTACCTGCATTTGTGAGTTGGTTCTTGGTAACGCACATGCTATGTTCAATTTTTTTCTTCATTGTTCGCGGGAGAAGTTTTCGAGTGTTATATATCGAGGATATGCTTGTAAAAGTTTTCTGAGTACGATGCAATTTCTTTTTGCAGTTTTTGTGTGCTTTAGTTTAGCGGAGAGTGCTCTTTTATTATTTTTATTATCTGTCAGTTCTCGAGTGGCGACCGCGCACCGGAAAACGCAGCGTAGGTAGGCCTCCTGACCTGATGAAGGTCGCGGGAAGCCGATGGATCCTCATGGAAATCCTTGGGGGAGGTATATGTCCAGCAGTGGACGTCCGTCGGCTGATATGATGATGATGATGATTATCTGTCAATTGAAAAGTAAAATTAATACAGAAACATTTTTCTGTTACATAAATAAGAAGTCCGTCTGGCGTAATGGTTAAGTCTATTAGCTTCACATCAGGAGGTTGCGGGTTCGATTCCCGGCGAAGTTTAACTTTGACTTGGTTCGGTTGATGGAAGGGTATTTTCTAAGCCCGCCTTGCTAACAGCATTGATGTGTTTGGGCTTGAAGATAAGATAGCCAGTTCCCGATTGCGTCGGGGAAGTCCGCTTCCATCTTCGGCATCATCGTCACTTACCATTAGGTGAGATGATATCAACGGCTTACCAATTGTGGATAAAAAAAAAGAAATCGCGCAATATATTTTCATCAGCGACAAAATGGCCCCCATTTTTATTCAAAATCTTTTTTCTGAAATTGACTTCCTTTATACTATTTTCAAAGTGTCTGCAACCCTCTGTGATATTTTGAAATACTCATGCATATATGTATATTATGCTCGAGCTCAACTTCAAAAACCTTGGTTCTGAGAGGATCCATTGTGACTACAAAATTCACTTGGCACTTTTAATGCTTTTACAATACTCTGCCAAATTAAACTCCGCAAGATCGATAGGAGGCGGCATCCCATTCGTTCACAATATGGCCGCTATAGTGAAAACTCGTGAAAAGAAGTTGTTAACAAAAATACGGGTCCGCCTGCGGGCCCCTGATAAGCTGGGGGTTCCGTAGCAAACACCCGCCGCGAGTAAACCTATGGTACAAGTGAGAAACTTATAAGCTTTTTTTTTAATAAAAATTTGAGTGCGTTTGGCTGCACCTCACCTGATGGTAAGTGCCGATCCAGCCGAGGATGTAACATGCAAGCCCAAATAGTGCCTATTCACTCTCGACTTGAGGATTCTCAAATTATACGAATCGGGGAACACAGACGCCGGCAGGGAAGCTGTTTAGAATTATGTCTTCTGTAAATTTATTTTAACCTTAATTAGTATTTTCTTACATTTTCACATTTAATAACTTTAGAAAGTAACTAAAAATTATAAACCCAACTTCATAAAACTTAACCTCTATTTTTTGCCCAGTCGGGTAGAAATATATCCTATATCACTCACGGGATTAAGACGAATCTAATGACACCTCGCACTCCAAAATCCATTAAGCCATTTAGGCTACAGAGCGTGCCAAAGAAATAAATAACCTCTTTTTTGGCTAGTCGGGTAAAAAATTATCCTACCTATGGCACATACGGGATCAAGACTTTAGGCTTCAGGGCGTGCAAAAAAAAAAGTAAACATAAATACGTACACTCTAAAAACATAACCCTCCTTCTAGCGCAGAAGGGTAAAAATAGGTATTAATCTAGATATAAAATACCTAGATAAAGAGCAAACAAACCTGTCTGTCACAGGAATTCTAGCTCTGTGTGACAATCAAAACCACACCCACTAAAGTCCCACTACACTATCGGGTCAGTCAAATAACTGAACCAAAGTATAGGTTGATACAGATTGGTTACAGTTTGGTTGTCGAACGTATAGGATTTCGCCGCAATTTTGTTTGTTCCGTCTTTCCTTTTTTGAATTGTCATTTCTGGCCCGTTGTATGAAGTGTCCAGGGTGTGGCTGAACGAAATGGTTTGTGCGATCATAATGAATACATATTTATTACACGACTGCCCACAAATAGGGAGTGTAATGTTTTGAGGTCTTATGTATGTATGTATGTTTCTTAATTTCACGATATCTTCTAAACGGCTTGATAGATTTTAGAGTGCGAGTAGATATCGTTAGATTCGTCTTGATCTAGTGCTTGACTTATGGTACATTTACCTGACTTCCCAAAAAAGAGGGGTTGTGTTTTTATGCAGCCGTGTTTCATTTAAAGTTATTAAGGTACATCAAAAATTGTAGTCACCGTTGTTTAGCCACTCGGGATCATGATTCTTTGCTGTAAAAAATAGATTGTTGTGTTAACATTTTCTAGGTGAAACTCGGTTACTTGTGCATTCAAATTCAAAATCGGTACACTACACTCTTTCTGGTGGTCATAAAAAAGTAATCACATATACATAATTTCATTTGTAAAGAATATAAAAAAATAACAATTATTTGTAAATAATGTCAAAAGAAAATCATTTATACAAAACAAATAATGTCATGAGGCATTAAGGCAATTCACTGGAAACTTTGGTCGCAGGGATCTCGATTTTTCTCAGCAATTACAAAAGAAAGTGATATTTTGTAACATGATTCTTCACTTCAATGACTTCATTTTGTCAGTTGCAAAAACACGATTTGTTATTTTTTATAACGGAAAAAAGTTATCAAAGAAACCTCTTTTAAACAGAGATTTGCATTCTACGGCAAACTAGACCGATATAGTATCTCTAAAATTTCTTAGTCGATTAGTCTAAAAACACACTTCAATATGCCGGTAGGATTTTAAAAAATAGTTGTAGTTTTTAATAGAAACGAAAAAAACATTGAAAAAGTGGAAAAGTGTGGTTATTTTCTTTACTCTTTACACTTACAGAAAAAGACAGAGATAAATGTTCCAATGAATGCCTTGCATTAAAAAGTACGCCAGTTTACACGGACAGCACCCGGTCACGAATGTAACGCGAGAGTCAGCCATCGCTCCCCGCGACCATATTAAAGGGAAAGGAATTACCCGGCTCCCGGCATAGACGTATGAGTTTTTCCCGCTTTTGTCTCATGATTTGTACCACGCAAAATCGTGTACTTACTACCTGTAAGCGGAATACCTAAAGCTTTACCAATAGAATGACGGTGTTTTCAAAGAAAATGGTGTATTGATGAGTTAATTAAAGTTCGAATGTTGAGTCTTGCGGAGCGAAAATCCGAAGTGAGGAAATTAACGTTTTATACACACAAAAGACTTTCACGAAATTACGGATACGAAATTTGTAAGGCTATTTAGGTATGAATCGGAATAATTTAAACTCAAACTTTCATTGAAAAGGTTAAATTTCTTTGATTTTGAGTTTATCTCTCTAGGCAAGTTGTTGGCTGATGAGAAGCTGAGAATCCTTACTTAATATTATAAATGTGAAAATGTATTTGTTTGCTTGTTACCTTTTCACGCTTCAACGCCTTGACTAATCTTAATGAAATTTGGCATGCAGGTAGCCTGTGTCGCAAGGAAGGACATAGGCTACTTTTTATCCCGTTAAAATAGCATAGCCCGATGCAATTCCAGAGGGAACTGAAAATTTACTCTTTTTTGGTTAATAAACATCGCAACGGAACAATGGATTGTGTGATTTTTTGCACCAAGATGGTTGAGGGGGTGGGAAATGACACAATTTACTAATAAGCATATCCTGATGTAGTTCCCGAGGGATCTGGAAAAAATTCATGTCCACGCTCTCGAGCCGCTTGCGGCTCGCGCACCGCGCACCCTCTATGTCAGTCACAAAAACGATGTCCACGCGGGCGAAGCTGCGGGCAAAAGCTAGTATACAAATAAGAATTGAAGCATATTATGTTATTTAGTGAATGGGAAGAATCAAATCAATCGTTACGCTTCCTCATTTATTATGCGTACAGCGCCGGAGTGGAACTCCTTGCCTGCGTCAGTGTTTCCCTATTCCTATAATTTGGGGATCTTCAAGGCAAGAGTGAATAGGCATTATTTGAGTTTGCGTGTACCATCCTCGACTGCATCATCACTTACCATCAGGTGCACTCAAATTCTTATAATAAAAAAATATACCCCTTTTTCTCAGGAACGCGTAAAGATATCAAGTTGAAATTAATATCATATACCTACTGAGGTCTGCAGTCCCTTGTAACTGTAAAAAAATCAAGCTTCTAAGTTTACGCAATTAAAAAGTAAGGCCATTTGGCCACTGGTTGGTTGGTAAATGTATTTTTGGCGTGACCTTTGCATGATAGTTTAGGATTATTCTACTTTTAATTTTAGTGAACCTTTTAAATTGTTCTCTCCGTTACTTCTTTTTATCAAAATAATGTATTGCGCCAACTGGAAGAGGACTAATGCCTATAACACAGGCTCTTGCCTAGCTTAGGCTTTAGTTGTAATCATTTTAATACTGATCTGTATTTCTTGCTGCATGTGGAGAATATTTTTGTAAACTTTTTTTGGTCAATAAATAAATTATTAAATTATTATTAAATTATTATTAAATTATTTTTGGCGTGACCACCACGATACGGGCTCCGCACAGTGTGGGGTCACAAGGCATCATACTTTATACTGTATGGTGCACAATTCTTTGGAAATAGATATATTTTTATTTGCATTTATGTCGTATATTTTGACACTTGCAAGTAAATCAAAACCTATAGGGTAATTAATTACTGTGACGAAGTCATTCTTTTTGTTTGTATCCGATCTTTTTTGTATTTTCTCCTTTTCAATTTGTTTTTATTATGTTTTTCTAATTTTTTGACTTTCCACCTGTCTGTCTTCGTTCTCCCATCACATTACTTTTTTTTCACTTCTTTTTAATGTTATTTTATTAATAGTATATTGTAATTCGAACCCTGTTACCCAAGTCCCTTAATTTTGTTTTTATACTGGCAATTGGGGGCGCGTCGAGGCCGCAGTACTTTCCGTTGACTTAGAATTATGAAATTTGGGAAGAAGCAAGGTCTGACAGCACAAGTAAAGGAATAAAATCTGAAAATTATTACTTTGCAATGAAAAATTGACCGTGACATATATGTATGTATGTATGAGTGAACATTTTTTCAACTACAAAGTTTGTCCCACAATTCGACCGACCAGCCAATCATCGCGGGAAGCCGCTGGATGCGGGCAGCGCAGGACCGGTCGTCGTGGAAATCCTCGGGGAAGGCCTTTGTCCAGCAGTGGACGTCTTTCGGCTGATATGGTGATGATGATATAGTTTATTATCCTTTGTAATTACACAATACAAATATATTGGTACGGACCCCTCGGTGCGCGAGCACACACACTAATAAAATGTACAGTGAACCGATAATAATTTTATAGCATGCAATGTACAGCTCGCGCCAAACTTTATTTTACTTGTATTACTGATCTGAACTGTGATGCGAGTGCTTACTGCGCCGGTATAACCGGGTAGTAGGTACTTTACGTCCGACTAACACCCAAAGTTTGCTACTGCGACGCGTCTTGCGACCAAGTTCACAGCCGAAATAAAGTTTGTCGCGAGCTATACCCTCTATATAATTGAACTATGGGTATAGCTCGCGCTAAACTATTATTATAAATGTGTTATTTTTCTTTGTTACTTATTCACGCTTCAATTCAACCAATCTGATCGTCATAATAGGGGATCGGACTGCTAGTCATTTGAGTTACTTTTTATGATCTGTCAAAAACGAAATTTTGTTCTAAAAATGTTTGAAATACCCACAAGTGACGTCACAGATTTTAAGCGTCACTGACGAACTTATTTTGTGAATTTGATCAATTAAAAATTGAAGACGTGATGGAAAAACAAATCAAGTAAGGTTTTTAGAAACTTCAAGAGGAGAGCAATTTAGGAAATCACATTTCAGTTTTTATTTTTTATGCAGTTCGATCCCCTATTTAGGAAGCACATAACCTGTGTCATGGAAAAGGACATAGGCTACTTTTTATCCCGTGAAAATAGCATAGTCCGATAAACTGAAAAAAAAAGACACTTTTTTGGTTGATTTCTTTAACATTAGCAACGGAGTAACGTATTTTATTATTTTTTGTTGCACAGACATAGTTGAGGGGGTGGGAAATGACATAGACTACTGACAAGCATAGCTCGAAATAGTTCCCGAGGGATCTGGTGAAAACTTATTGCTACGCTCGCGCAGGTCGGCGTTTCAAAAGAGCATTGGACTGACGTGATTTTTCGCATAGTAATAGTTGCGGGGGTGGGAATTGACATAGACTGCTAATCAGAATAGCCCAATATAGTTTCCGAGAGATCTGAAGCCTCAAAGACAGTGTTAAAAACGATGTCCATGCGGGCGAAGCCGCGGGCAAAAGCTAGTTCACTAAATAAAAAAATAACACCTCGAATTGTACCTACTTATCCTTATGCATAGGTAATAAATAGTAATAATGAAAAAAATCCCTAATATATCTTAGAAACTTTGATCAAAGACTTGAATTACGTACTTACCTGAAGGTTTTATTCTATCTCTCTCTCTCTTATCGTGTAGCACAATTAACCTTGAACCTTGATATCCAAGGATAGATGGCGGTTGCATGGTGTTGCACTTAGCATCACGCGCAGTCACGTGTAGGGCATTTAGATTTACACCTAGGGACGTGTGCAACGCGACTTTATACACATCTGGAATCAGATGTGCAGGTTTCCTCACGATGTTTTTCTTCATCGTTAAAGCAAGCGGTTAGCATATGTACGTAAGGTTCGAAAAACTCATTGGTACATTGGCCGTCCGGATTTGAACCCGGGACCTCTGGTTAGGAGTACCGAGACGTTACAGTTTGAGCCACCGACGTTTTTAAATTGTTAGGTTGATGAATGGATTTTGAATCACACGTGTCACACTTTATTTACCAAAATGTGACACATGGATTATTTTGTGCCAGCGCATGCGAAATAGATGATATCATCATCATCATATCAGCCGACGGACGTCCACTGCTGGACATAGACCTCCCCCAAGGGTTTCCATGACGACCAGTTCTGCGGTACCCGCATCCAGCGGCTTCTCGCGACCTTCACCAGGTCATCGGTCCACCGAGTGGGAGGCCTACCTACGCTACGTTTTCCGGTGCGCGGTCGCCATTCGAGAACTTTAATGCCCCAACGCCCGTGTTATATGTGTAGGTATTATTAAAGTTTATGAACCGATTTTAAAGATTATTTTTTGTTGGAAAGGAGATATCCCAAGGGTGGTACTATGATAAGGAAACCACAGGGTCTGATGATGGCAGCCCAGAGAAATCGAGGGGAACCTTAGTTTTCTCTTTGAATTCGGTTTTTTGTTCAAAATTATAAGGTTTAGCGCCTAGCTACAGGTCTAGCTTACCAATTGTGGATAAAAAAATATTACCTGCCAAAAGAGTAAAGAGCTAGAGACTGTTTCAATACCAAATCCACCCAAAAAACACATTTTCATTCGTATAAAAATAACTTCATAACAATAACAAAAATCCTTTAAGCATATTATGCTTTCCTCGAATTCCATTAAAACTCCACCGAATATTCTTCAAGGAGCCAAAAAAAACAATTCTGGCCCAAAATTGAGTTAATTTGGCGACTTTGAGAATATTTTTTTGCAAAGACAAAAGAATGGAGATAATGAAATTACAAACGAGTCTCTAAAATCATACAACCGTGTCAAGTGAGAGGAGGCTTTTGGCATTAAACCAACTAGAGAAATAAATAACATAACCCATTTCATAAAAAAACTAAAACCCGACTGCTTGAAATCCTTGATTGATTGATTGAATTGATTGAAAACACTTTACTGCACAACATAAGTGAAAAAAAAGGTTCAGTGATCACGAAAGTTGTACATATAGGCGGTCTTATCGCTAACAAGCGATCTCTTCCAGAATCCTTACTAATATTGGAAACACGAAAGTTTGTATGTATGGATGTTTGTTACTCTTTCACGCCACAACAGATAAACGGATCTGTATGAAATTTGGTAGGTAGACAGACTAGGAGCTGGATTAACTCACAGGATACTTTTCTCCACGTTCGCGAGCCGCTTGCGGCTCGTGCACTGCGCACCCTCGAAAAGTCATAGAAACGTCCACGCGGGTGAAGCCGCGGGAAACCGCTAGTATATACATACATTCACTCGAAAAACATAACCCTTCTGACGCAGAACTTTCCACCATCAGCGGAAAACACAAAAACCTACCCTTTACCTACAGTGTCGAAATACGAAAATTTAAAACGTGCAACATTACCTTAATATTTACCTTAAAAATTTTCCTCAATAGAGAGAGAGAGAGTGCCTCTCAAAAATATCCAACACCTCTGCACAAAGGGGATTCTCCCTCCCCTCTAGCGTCCCCCGTTCTCGCCCCGGGTTGGCTGCATCGCGCGAATGCATCATTATGTCTGCCATCGCCATGCACAGAATAGAACCCTCACAGCGGGTGCGTACGACAATGTATTTGTCACTGGGCGCAAAAATGTAATAACCAAAATACATATTTCGAATATTTTTGGGGTTCCATGTAGGTTATCGATTACTCACAACAGCTCATATACGTCCCCACCGAGGGGCTCGAGCCTACCCTGAATTAGGGCGATCGGGCGTTAGTCGACCACGCGGGCCCAGTGCGGATTGGTCAACTTTACACACAACCTTCGAGTTTCTTCGTTCACGATGTTGTCCTTCACCGTAACAGCGTCGGATAAACGTACATATGAGATCGACATTCGAAAACACATTGGTACGTGGCAGGACTTGAACCACGACCTCCCGGATAGGAGGTAGCGGCCCTTGCCGTTGCGCCACCGATGCTCCTTTGCATAGGTTATCGATTAATTAAGCGTAATTCGAATATCTGTGTTTGTTTGCTTTTATTTCGTTTATTCCTGTTATGACTGCGTCTGTGGAGTAATGGCAAGGGCCGCTACCTCCTTTCCGGGAGGTCGTTGTTTGAATCCTGCCACGTACCAATTTTTTTCGAATTTCGATTCCATATGTACGTTTATCCGACGCTCTTAAAACATCGCGAGGAAACCTGCACACGCCTGCGAAGAAACCAACCCGCACTGGACCCGTGTGGATCTGGGCGATCCAGGGTAGTATTGCGCCCCTCGGTGGGGACATATATGACCTGATATGATGATGATGTGTTAAGACAAATAAGGTTCTACGATAATTTTATTTTATTAGGGAAGTTTGCAGCTTCAGTTAGATTAATTAGTTTCATTGGTTAATACATTTTGTAAGGTTCTTGTTGTAAGACTGTCCGGTAAGACACACAGACTACGTGCATCCAAATATCACCAAGATTGGTTAAGGTGTTGAAGCGTGAAGAGGTTACAAACAAGCAATTGATAATACAATAGCATTGTTAATAATTGATATAATTTCCACATTGATAATATTAGTAAGGATGAAGATATTAAAAAGCGTCGGTGGCTCAACCGGTAACGACTCGGTCCATCTAACCAGAGGTACCGGGTTCAAATCTGGACGGCCAATGTACCAATGAGTTTTTCAAAAACTTACGTACATACTTACCGATTGCTTTAACGGTGAAGGAAAACATCTTGAGGAAACCTGCAGACGCCTGCGAAGAAACTCGAAGGTTGTGTGTGAAGTCGACCAACCCGCACTGGGCCTGCGTGGTCGACTAAGGCCTAATCGCCCTGATTCAGGTTAGGCTCGAGCCCCTCGGTGGGGACGTATATGAGCTGTAATGATGAAGATATTAAATCATACGACAATCCTGCAAAGATAATGGGTTTTCTTTTGCAAAGGAAAGAAAACAATTTCTTGGGTAAAACATCAAAATATCTAAGTCAAGTCGGGGATTATCCTTCGAGACGATGGTAAGTATCTTATAGAAGCGTTATTACTTTGTACTTAATCTCATAATATTCGGTTTTTTGCCGGTAACCGCGTACTGTGTATAAAGCTGACAAATACTTTTTGCATTTTCAGTTCGCACACTTCTTGCGGTTCAAGACTTCAAGACAGTTGTTCTCTTTCTCTCTTATCGCGTGGCACAGACGGCGGTTGCCTGGTGTTGCACTTAGCATAACCCGCGGTCACGCGTAGGGCATTTAGATTTACAACTACGGACGTGTGCAACGCGACCTTCATACATATCTGGAATCAGATGTGCAGGTTTGCTCACGATGCTTTCCTTCACCGTTAAAGCAATCGTTGAGTATATAAGTTTCGAAAAACTCATTGGTACATTGGCCGTCCGTATTTTAAACCCGGCACCTCTGGTTAGGAGGACCGAGTCGTTACCGGTTGAGCCACCGACGCTTTCAAAGAACCCTAAAAATGTCAAATTAGGAACTTCTTATAAATATAGGTAGACATATCATCATCATCAGAAAATGTCAAAGATTGATGTTCTCAAGGCTTTCCGGAGCAAATTCAAAACGTGTGAGCATCACTCACGCACCTCGCCGAGACTGCGTTAAATATCAATTTAGCCACTCCAGTGGTTGAAGTTTTTACAGCTTTCTCGGAAAAATGGCGTTCATGTATCAAAACTTTTGCGGCAACAATATTATTACCACCGTCGGAGTTTCTCTAGGTTTCTTCAGAAAGTGCAAGATACGTGTTGTTTTATATTTACCTACTGGTTATTTTCCCTTTGATCAGCTTAGATAGCCTGTCAGCTCATAGACGTCCCCACCGAGGGGCTCGAGCCTACCCTGAATTAGGGCGAGTGATGGTTGGTTGACTTCACACACAATCACACATATTGGTATATATTTACACTAATTCCATATGAAAGAAATAAAACTGCGAAAAGATTAAACTTTCATGTATAAAATGTGTTATATAAAGTTTCATCAAGAACCTTCAATCAAAAGTATCAACTTTCACACACAATCTTCGAGTTTCTTCGCAGGCGTGTGCAGGTTTCCTCACGATGTTTTCTTTCACCATAAGAGCGTCGGATAAACTTACATATGAAATCGAAATTCGAAAACACATTGGTACGTGGCAGGATTCGAATCACGCACGACCTCTCGGACAGGAGGTAGTGGCCCTTGCCATCACGCCACTGACGCTGTTATTGATATTATACAACTTCCCCTAAAATAGTCCGATTTTTAGTACACTGTAAATGATTACAATGTAGGGTAAAACCAGGATAGTTGCCCCGATTGTTATAACTCTAGTTTCGCGGATGAATCGCTTGCTATTTTATTAATTTACCAAAAGACTCTCCAACTACCACTAAGTTGACCATGTCTCATGTCTCTGTGCAATTGCATGGAAAGGCAAAATGCGATCAAAGTTTTTTGCGGAATAGATGTCCTGTTTCTCGGCGGTAAATCTATCCTAAACGTAATGTAGGGGTGTTTAGAACAACTAATTTTATCGACAAAACCCAATTTAAACCTTTTTTAACTATAAAAAACTTTACAATCTATTACTAAAAAGATTTAATTGAATTGGTAAAAAAATATCTATTAAACTAAGACATTTTTTGCACCATGCATACGTATGACACACAATAAAAAAATCAAAGTTAAAGTCGGTGCCAAAAATTGATTGTGATATCCTACTATTATAAATGTGAAAGTTTGTATTTATGGATGTTTGTAACTCTTTCCCGCAAAAACTGCTGAACGTATCTGGTTTAAATTTGGTAGCTAGACAGATTGGGACCTGGATTAACATATAGGCATACTATTTTCCACGCTCCCGAGCCGCTTGCGGCTCGCGCACTGCGCATCCTCGAAGACAGTCATAGAAACTATTTTCACGCTAGCGAAGCCATTGGCAAAAGCTAGCTTTAGGGTATGAAACATGAAATAAGGTGCAAATAGCTCCAATTTACTTTTTATATATATTTTTTATTTTTATTTTAAACGGTCAATTGCAAGTCGGACTCGCGTACCGAGAATTCCGTACCACCACATCTCTCTTCACAAGTACTACAATGACACCTATTCATTTCAAACAAAAGACATCATCGCAAGCGACAGAATGTTTTTTCTCATTCAGTTGTTTTTTTACGTTAGGATCAATACTTCAATCATACCAAATTTCACGCTTACGTTTGTATGTATTACCGTTTTTACAATAGATCGAATGTCCGCTTTCCTCTTCGGCATCATCGTCATTTACCAACGGGTGAGATGATGCCAAGGGCCTTCCAATTGTGATTTAAAAAAAATCAAACACATTTTTATTTGGTTGGGATATCATTATTTTTAGTTAAGTTATAATTTTTATCTCCTCTGTTTTTTCAAGTGTGTGCACGGAACCCTAATTTCGCGAGTTCAACTCGCACTTTGCCGGTTTTTCGTCAGTCAGTGAGTGATTGAGTCATAAAAATAGTGTTTTTTTGAACGTCAATATCGTAAAAAAATACTTATGTTAATTAGGATTCTAGGCGAATTAGGGATTTTTATTAGACACAAAATCACAAGTGAGTAGGTCAAACAAATTTTAATTTACGAGTGGGTCGAGAGTGGTCCGAAATATAAGTAGTTTGTGTTATATTATATTAACCGGTGTCGTCCTTGTCCTTTGCGCTAGGCTGACATACTGCCGTGTGTCTAGATACAGTAATTCCCCACTTTTCGTAAATTTGATTCAGAACTCTTAGGATGCTTCACCAAACTACTCCCTAGCGTTTTGACATTTTAATACCCCATAAATTGATCCTTGATAATAACAGTTTTGCTGAGTGTACAGCAGTAAAAACGAGTATCTACAGACACTCGGAGGATCACTACCATAGTAAAAAGAAAGAATAGTAGGTTATCTCATACAATGGTACATCGCGCGGTTTGTATGTATGCGCTTTAGTAGGCACGCACGCACGCTGCAATTGGGGCAGCAGTCTTAAGACACTCTTATTATTGTAGTGTACGTGCGTGCCTTCTAACGCACACATGCGCACACATACAAACCGCGCGATGTACCATTGTATGAAGTATAGACACGCACGCACACTACAATAATACGAGTGCCTTATGACCGCTGCAATTGGGGCAGCAGTCTTAACTTAAGTCACTCTTATTATTGTGGTTTGCGTGCGTGCCTAATGACGCGCACACATACAAACCGCGCGATGTACCATTGTATAAAGATAACCTACTATTCTTTCTTTTTACTATATCACTACTGACAATGAAAATTCGATCACGTAGGCCCATAACCTAGAAACGCGATTTAAGGCGCAGTTCGCCAAGTGAACGGTAAATAAATTGAATACTGCTTTAGTGCTCGTAAAATTGTTAGATCTGTTACGTATTTTATTTTGCTAAGTGTACATCTGCAGTTATATTAAATGGGAATTGCAGATGTTGGAATAATAACAGGGGTTTAAGTATGAAATTGCCGATTCAGTTTTTAAAGTTCAATGCCAATTTTTATTGAAAAAAAAGTTTTTGTTTTTTATTATTGACCTTAAGGTACATCCTTGGACACTTCATACAACAGGCGATGAAAGACATTTCTAAAAACAAATAACGGAACAAATGACATCATCGTGAAATTCTATACGATCTTGAACCAAAGTAGCACCAATCTGTATCACTCTGGGCGACGGAGGGGGTGAGGTCGAAATCTAGAGAACGGCAGGGAGTGGCCATACTGTATGTATGATAGTACTATTGTATATACTTTGCTTAAGGTGACACTACTTATTACCTTTTATTAGTGACTAGTGGAATGTCTTTCATGTTCCAATCCCCTGAGCTATGTACCATTGAATGGAACAAAGGCGTTTGCTTAGTGGTCAGATGGGGCAATTTTTTACATTAGTTAATTTTCTTGAATTTCCTAAAAGTGACAAAATCTGATATTTCCAAATATGACATTAGTAACGAAGAAACTGCTGCAATAATTTGAGAGCTTTAAAATTAAAAAGTGTATTTTTTAAATTTATAAATTTGGTTATTTATTGAGTTGAAAATAATCGTCTTCATGGGTTTAAAGCAACGAACTCAGAAAATTTGTAGTTTACTAGTTTAGGGTAGATTTTCATATAATAGCACGCGGTATGAAAAATATATGGGGAGTGAACTCGAGTGTTAACTTCATTTTGGTTTAAAGCCACCATGCTCTCAAAATATCTAAAAAATAGGCACACATTTACCAGCTGTTAATTTCTAATAGTCAAATGCTATTTTGAGAATAAAATTTGTTTTAATAACCATTTTTATTAATATTGATTTTCTTTTTTAAACTTTTTTATCAAATCGGCAATATCATACTTAGAACACTATTGCGGATAGTTACATGGCTATCGATGCAAAGACGGTACATTATTTAATGAAAAAAAAAACCGCATCAAAATCGGTCCATTTAACACTCCTCTTTTAGCGTCGGGAGTAAAAAAAATGTGCCTGTCAGTTCCGACGCGCGACAGCTTACTCTTGAAAAAATTTCTTTTTCGCCCTCGCATTAGGCGGCATGGCCATGTTTCCTGAGCCTTCGTAACTGAAAAAAGGAATGACAAAAAGGTACAGTAACTAACATGTTACCGATCAATATTCGATTTTACTCTACATTTTAATTTTTCTATAAATGAATCAATTGTAAAGGAGTAAACCTAAAAAAGCGTCGGTGGCTCAACCGGTAACGACTCGGTCCATCTAACCAGAGGTACCGGGTTCAAATCTGGACGGCCAATGTACCAATGAGTTTTTCAAAAACTTACGTACATACTTACCGATTGCTTTAACGGTGAAGGAAAACATCGTGAGGAAACCTGCACACGCCTGCGAAGAAACTCGAAGGTTGTGTGTGAAGTCGACCAACCCGCACTGGGCCCGCGTGGTCGACTAAGGCCTAATCGCCCTGATTCAGGGTAGGCTCGAGCCCCTCGGTGGGGACGTATATGAGCTGTAATGATGAAACCTAAAAAAACGGGATTAGAGGAAAATGCTTAACATAAAAAAGAAAATAAGTTACATATAACACTAGTGGATTCCCGCGACTTCGTACTCACTTAAAAAAACTGGATCTAGATAACAGCGCCACATAACGGGTCCAACAAAACCAATCGTTCTTAAACCATCTAGGTTGATCTCATTAGTACAAAAAAAACAAAATCGGTCAAGCCCTTTGGGAGGAGAAGAATTACGAACACACACACAACTAAATTTTATAAGAATAATTTTCTAAAAACCAAAAAACTTTACATTTATATGCATGCAAAATTTCAGCCCAAAGACGTTAATACTAATATATACTTTGCCAAAGAGATACCTACCTATGCTTCAACTCTTTGTAGGAAGTTAAAATTGGTAATTTCATCTACATGTTTGAAAAAAGAACTTGTGGTAATTCTCAGTCCATTTTACCCTAAAAATATTCAAAACTATTCTTTGGAAAACTAGCTTGCTTACTTAGCCCGGGGTTGCCAGCAAACATGTTGTATTATTTATTGAGGAAAAAGTTTATATTGCTCCAACACGGGGAGCAGACGCTTAGCCCACCTGTGCTTAGCTATTACCATACCCCGTAGAGATGGGACGGTGCCGAATTATTTGTCGATAAAAATATCGATTAAAAGTGAAGATTTGAAACTAGTCTTGGCAATAACATCTGTTTAGTTAGATTTCTCTGCAGCAATCGTCATCGTCATCATCATCATATCAGACGAAAGACATCCACTGCTAAACAAATTCCTCCCCCAAACACATCATCCGACGTTTTTCAATACAGTTGTGAGAAAAGAGGTAAAATCATAAATGGCATTGCAAATCACTTCGATAACCATCAATTACTTGCGTACCAAGCAGTGCGCATGCGTAAGTTTTCTAGTGTGAGAAAGATAACTGTAGCAACACTATATCGATCTCCCTCTAGCTCGGATATACGTCGTATTACACAATTTCAACATCAAATTCAATTTAGTTGGGTGGTTGGTATGTGAAATTCACAACCATGAGGCAAAGATGACCTATTATTATTAGCATACAAGAGGCATGTATGAGAAATTGAACTTGAAATTAAGCAAGCAGTGAAGTTAAACCTATTTATATTGACAGCAAGAGATTAGAATGTGGTCTAGAAATAAAAAGTGGTAAAGTTAAAAGCACGAGTGCGGTAAAATCAATTTTGCACACACTTGACTGGCATGTAAAGGACCAGTTTTCAAGCATCTGTATTGAAAAATAAATTGCGACATCGATATCTGTTATGTTTCTGCCCGTCAAATTTTGATCAAACACTATATAGCACTCTAGTCTAAAACAGACGTTACTGCTGAGGCTTAGAGCTCCCAATTCCTCTTCCAGCTGTTTACACAGGGTGCTTGTTTTTATTTCCACAACTATTTTCGAAATGTCTTAGACAGTAGTCGTAGCTGCGGTATAATTTTCTTTTCATTACGTCTTTAAGTGTTTTCACACAGAGTTCACCGTCAGCTGCGTTTTAGTATCTATCTTTATAGTAGCACTCTTCAAGAGTCGGTGGCGTAGCGGTCACGGCCGCTACCTTCTGTCCGGGAGGCCGTGGTTTGATCCTGCCACGTACCAATGTGTTTTCGAATTTCGATTTCATATGTACGTTTATCCGACGCTCTTACGGTGAAGGTAAACATTGTGAGGAAACATGCACACGCCTGCGGAGAAACTCGAAGGTTGTGTGTGAAGTCGACCAACCCGCACTGGGCCCGCGTGGTCGACTAAGTATTGATCGCCCTAATTCAGGGTAGGCTCGAGCCCCTCGGTGGGGACGTATATGAGCTGATAAGAAGAAGTAACACTCTTACCGATTTGGTGAGAGGCGTTGTTTTTTTTGACATAGGTATATAAAATATTCATTAATAAAAGTCTTTGGTGCGTCTGATAGTTATAGCGTAAGTTAAACGACTTCACCGATTACAATTAAACTCTGTCGAGGTCTTGCGCACAAACCCGGTTATAATTTTTAAATTATAACAAAAAAACCGCGAGTCGCTTGCCTGTAAAATTGGAAAATTCAGGAAAAAGTAGTGTTTTTTTTTTCAATGGATTTTTTTATGTTTTGAACGAAACGATATCCTCTCAGGCGAAGCCGCGGGAAACAGCTGGTTTATATATGTAATAAAAGTTTATATTTTACCTCATTTACGTTTTTTAAATTTGGTTCTTGTCAGTCTTTTTTTATCCATAATCGATAAACCTTATCTCACCTTATGGTAAGTGACGATGATGCCGAAGATGAAAGCGGGCTTACCAAGATTCCTCAACGCAATGGAGATCTGGCTATCTTATCTTCAAGCCGGAACACATTAATGCTGTTAACAATGATGTTTGGCGGCAAGACTTCCATAAGATGGTGGTAGCTAGCCAGGCAGGCTATGAAAATGCCCTACCAACAAACCAAACCGAGTCCTATAAAGTAGATCCCGCCTGGAATCGAACCTTTGACCTCCCAGTGTGAAGCGAGTAGCTCAGCCATTACGCCATGGAGGTGATTAAAAGACTTGTTAGTCTTTTTGTAGTATTACCTTTTCCTTGATTGGTGGAAAAAATCCAATTAATTATCTATTACACGTATTTATAGGTTTCTAATTTCTAGACAATCCGAAAGCCATCATCTTAAATCTTAATAAAAAAATCTTAATAAAAAATATTTAATCATATAAAAAAATCATAAAAATTATAATAAATAATAAAAAAATCTTGCCTAATAGTTCGAGTAAGACAAGATAAAAGCCAACTACCTTAGGGTTGCCACCTCCTTTTTATGTTTTAGAAGATTTGATAAGATTAAATAAAGGACATGGGATTATGATAAAGGGCATCCATCATATTGTTTTCAATAAAATCTAGACTTGATGTTAAAGTGACGAAAATATTGGCTTACCTCGAGCTAAGTGACCTGCCCTGAATGTGCAAATCTTACTAATATTATAAATGTGCAAAAATGTATGTATGGATGTTTGTTACTCTTTCACGCTTCAACCACTGGCCGGATCAGGATGAAACTTGGCACACATATAGGGTAGGTCCTAGAATAGGACAAATGCTACTTTTTACCCCGGGAAAACGTCTTATTCCCACGGTAAATGCGAAAACAATGCGGGCGTAGCCGCGGGCGGACGGCTAGTATAATATAAAAGTAATTACAACCAATCAAATTAGTTAGACCAGTTTCTTGGTGTGTATGTTCACATTTTTTTGTGCAAATTTCTTTTAGGTACAACTCAGTATGTAAAGATCGTTGAATACAGCGATTACAGAAAAATAAATCATATTTTTATTACATGTATGGGAGACGTCTTGTAGAAATTGGCAAGCGCCATAAAAAAACCGGCCAAGTGCGAGTCTGAACCGCACACATAGGGTTCCGTACCATCATACAAGATGGCGCTAGTTTCTTCACGTTTATAGACACTCTTTTTGTATGGAGACCTCCCTTATTTTTTCACTTTTTCTCGTTTTTAGTAGTTGTTGTTATAGCGGCAATAGAAATACATCATCTTTGAAAGTGTCAACTGTCTAGCTATCACGGTTCATGAAATACAGTCTGGTGACAGACGGACAGACAGACAGACCGACAGACAGACAGACAGACGGATGGACAGCAAAGTCTTAGTAATAGGGTCCCGTTTTCACCCTTTGGGTACGGAAGCCTAAAAAAATAACAGGGTTAAATCCGGGTTCATTCCCGTAATTTTTCCAAAATTCAAGTGGTAGGAACACACTAACAAAATATACGATTTTTGCACTGCCTATCTTTAATTACATTTAATTGCCTGTGACATATAGACGGACGGACATGACGAGGTTACTCGTATATAGGTGTACGTCGTGTTCATCATCATCATCATCATCATATCAGCTGAAGGACGTCCACTGCTGCATCCAGCGGCTACCCGCGACCTTCACCAGGTAGTTACGCCGTGTACGTTCCGATTTTAGCAGCGGAGCCCAAAAAAAGTCTAAACGCATGTAAGCCAATCTAAAACAAGGTCATTCTGGACCTGTGACGTCACTTGTCCGCCATGTTGTGACGTCAGTGATGTTTGCCGTCATTGGCCGTGTTTGCCGAAGCTAACTGGATTGCTGCAGAGTCCTCACTTATTCAGCAGACGCACAGCCCGGCCACGTTGGCTACCTACAGGATGTTTTGTGGTAGGTGCCTGCCGATAATGATCCGTAACTACTTGCTCGAATAATTATGGCTTTTAGGGTAACGTGTGACCATCGGGACCCTATTACTAAGCCTCCGCCGTTTGTCCGTCTGTCAGCAAGCTGTATTTTATAAACTGTAATTGATAGACAGTTGAAATTTTCACAGAATATGTATTTCGGTTGCCGCTTTAACAAAAAATACTAAAAATTAGAAAAAAAAGAAATAAATGATGGGGATCTCCGTACAAAAAAAACCGTGTTTTTTATAGTTTTTTAGAAGTATTTTGATTTAGCTCTATCGTTAAAACGGTAATACATGCAAGCGTGAATGTTTATAGTACTAATTCTGAACAAAAACAACAAATAATAAAAATCAGCCAAGTGTGAGTCGTACTCGCGCTAAGGAGTCCGAACTGAATAACAAAAAAACATATTTTTGTCGCTCGCGTTGATGTCTTTTGTGATGTAATGTGAATT
This sequence comes from Coleophora flavipennella, assembly GCA_947284805.1. Classification (NCBI taxonomy): domain Eukaryota; kingdom Metazoa; phylum Arthropoda; class Insecta; order Lepidoptera; family Coleophoridae; genus Coleophora; species Coleophora flavipennella. The sequence continues at coordinate 8,432,710 of OX369301.1, forward strand.
GATATCATTGTCATTATACTATGTAGTTGTGTGGAGAGGTGTGCTGGTAGGGAACCCTCGGAGTGCTAGTTCGACTCACACTTGGCCGGTTTTTAGAAATATCCTAAAATAATTTGTTATCTTACACATAGGTAAAAAAAAAAAAGCGTCGGTGGCTCAACCGGTAACGACTCGGTCCATCTAACCAGAGGTACCGGGTTCAAATCTGGACGGCCAATGTACCAATGAGTTTTTCAAAAACTTACTTACATATACTTACCGATTGCTTTAACGGCGAAGGAAAACATCGTGAGGAAACCTGCACACGCCTGCGAAGAAACTCGAAGGTTGTGTGTGAAGTCGACCAACCCGCACTGGGCCCGCGTGGTCGACTAAGGCCTAATCACCCTGATTCAGGGTAGGCTCGAGCCCCTCGGTGGGGACGTATATGAGCTGATATAATAAAAATAAAACATAGGTAAGAGCAGGATGAAAAATTGTTTTTGAAAGTGCCTTTAGAGTGAGGATCGTTGAATAGGTATCATAAAATGAATTAAATGTTATTTAGGGTTCCATACCCAAAAGGTAAAAACGGGACCCTATTATTGTATGGTTGCGATATAGTAGGTTCTTGGTGGAACACTGAAATGAACATATTTAGGTTTTTCCTTGCACTATTCCACAATTATTCACGAAACCGGTTGCAGTATAAACAAATTTGTGTTTTATTTATATTAATTGTGGTATAGTGCAAGGAAAAACCTAAATATGGGACCCTATTACTAAGACTTTCCTGTCCGTCCGTCCGTCTGTCTGTCACCAGGCAGTATTTCATGAACCGTGATAGCTAGATAGTTAAAATTTTCACAGACGATGTATTCCTGTTGCCGCTATAACATAAAAAAACTAAAAATTAGAAAAAATGAAAGTCTCCATACAAAACACGTGTTTTTTTTAAACGTGAAGAAACTAGAGCCATCTAGTATGACAGTACGGAACCGAAAAAACTAGCGCCATCTAGTATGATGGTACGGAACCCTATGTGTGCAGTTTTGACTCGCACTTGGCCGGTTTTTTTATCTTAATTTCTTTTTTCAGCTTTTTCATCCAACCGGCAATTTTATAGGTAAAGACCATTACTTACTGAACATTTTACGATGCACGTAACCTATTGAAACTTTGACAGCTTGCCAAGCGCTTAATTTGAACGATAACCGATCGCTCTAAAGCGATGTATCGCTACAGTGATATCGCCATAATATTACCTAATTTGTGATATCGCTAACTCGCTAATAGCAATTATCTAGCTTAAACTAATTCATCAGTTTTGGTGGATCATGGGATAGAAAGCATTAATAGATCAAGTATTTATTTTTTATTAACAACTCGCCCGCGTCGACATCGTTTTTATGCCTGCCTTAGAGGGTGCGCGGTGCGCGAGCATCAAGCGACTCGTGAGCACGGACATGAATTTTCTCCAGATCCCTCGGGAACTATGTAAGGATACGCTTATTAGTAAATGATGTCATTTCCCACCTCCTCAACCATCTCTGTGCAAAAAAAACACGCAATACATTGTTCCGTTGCGATGTTAAAGAAATTAACCAAAAAAGAGGATATTTAGATTTATGAACTTGGCAGACCAAGGCCAAAGTTCAATGACCGCGCCTACCCGCAATGGTACCTATTCTGGCGTAATCCGTGCAATTAATATTTTTATTTAAAAAAACAAATGCGAATTGTTCATGGGTTTCTTGGGGAAAGTTGTTCAGTTTCATGAGTACAAGCTCCAGTTACAAAGAAGTGCATACCTTTGTTAAGATACATAAATAAATATTCTGGGACAAATTAGACATGGTCATCTGGCCCCAAAGTAGGATTCCCTGTGTTATGGGAACCAGAGACTAATATACATACTTATATACGTTTAAATACATACATAAATAGATATTTAACACCCAGACACAGTGCAAACAAATCTGCTCATCACACAAATGAACCCACGACTCTCGGATCAGTATTCAAGAGCATTAACCACTGAGCCACCGAGTCAGTCAAGACCCTGTAGTTTAGCCTTACCACTAATCGTATTATTCCAAATCACTCATCATCACATCAACTTTTATACGTCCCCACCGAGGGGCTCGAGCCTACCCTGAATTTGGGCGATCGGGCTTTAGTCGACCACGCGGGCCCAGTGCGGGTTGGTCGACTTCACACACAACCTTCCAGTTTCTTCGCAGGCGTGTGCAGGTTTCCTCACGATGTTTTCCTTCACCGTAAGAGCATCTGGTACCTGGCAGGATCGAACCACGACCTCCCGGACAGGAGGTAGCGGCCCTTGCCATTACGCCACCGACGCTGTATTATTCTAAATCATATAAAATATATCTATTATTATTCCAAATAGTCAATCCAAACTAAAAGTCGATCAAGGCAACATTACATTAGTTCAATCTATTATCCTGTTAACATGTTGTCTATCTCAAAGGATTTGGGGGTCCGCGGTTCGCTAGCAGCGAGAGAACCATTGTGCCGGGGTTCCGTTCACTAGCAATTACGACGAATCAAACTCGGGCGAGAATGTAATTTTCTCCGTCCCCGCGCCGAGTGGCTGGCTGGCTCTGGGTGGAGAAAATCTCTAGATGAAAAATAAGGATTTGAGGCAAATTGACAAGGACAAAAATTAATAGGTTTTCTCTGGGTAGTAACTATCAAAAAAAAGAGTGTGTGGTTTTATGAAACCACGGTAAAAGTGAAACTTTGCACGAAACGATCATGGCCGCTCTCGTCTTGGAGTTACGGTACAGAGGACGAAACGATCATACCGACCGTCACGCGACACACAGACGAGAAAATTTGAGACGATGTAATAAAAGTTTCACTTAAAAAATTGGATGGGGCTGTGTCGGGGCACACTGTCGTTGGTTTAACGTGACACGTCTATCGTTATTTTTTTTCTTCCGGTCTCGCGGTTTAGGCTGTATGGCCATGAAGCCTTAGCCTTCTTGATATAAGGGACCGTCCATTAATCACGTGAGGCTTGAAAGGGGGGGGGAGGGGTTTGACAAAAATCACGAAATGTCACAACTGGGGAGGGGGGGGTGTAATAAGATATCACGTGTATTTATTTTTTCAAACGCGCGATTTTTAAATTGAAAAGCGGCGTGTAGTGTGACCTTGACTCGCCGTTGCTAGGCAACGAACGAAGTACCTACTCACGCGCCGCCGACGACTTCCCGGCTCGGCACGCCAATCGCCTAAAAATTAAGATTTTTTGTAGATACTAAAAATACACGTGATGTTGGGTGGGGGGTGGGGGGTAGCCTTAAACCTCACCATGTATCACCAAGGGGGAGGGGGGGTTAAAAAATGCTTAAAAAAAGATCACGTGATTAATGGACGGCCCCTAAAAGGTGACTGACTTGTTTGCTATGGAGCCGCGGTTTGGTACTTGATTGCTATGTAGGAGACATATTCTTTCGCCACTTCCGTTACAGTGTTTCTTATGTAATTTTAAAGAGGTTCCACGTCGAAAAATTATAGAACTTTAGAATTTAATTCCTTTGTAAGTTAATATTCTTAATATTCGCCCTAATTGAGGGTAGGCTCGAGCCCCTCGGTGGGGACGTATATGAGCTGATCTGATGAAGATGATGATGATTCTTTAATATTAAAGTTAGTTTTATTGAAAAAAAATCGTTAATTACTTTATCCTTGGAATGTCTGGTGAGTTTAATAAAAAAGTTTTTTGTTTGTAAGTAAACATTTTATGTTTATTAGGAAACATTCAATACGCTTTGCTTTCGACAGCGTACAGCGCGAAATCAATTTATTTCCAAGCGAAATTCGCGGCGTTCGTAATGAAATCTCCTTCGTAGCGCGTTAGAGTACCGGTAGCTACTCGAGTGGGATGGCTGATTAAGGTTATCCTTATAGTAATGACAAAATGGCGGATAAATTGTAAATTTACTGCCCCAATAGTCATCTGTTCTACGACCTATGTGGCTTTAAGTTTAGCGATTCTGTGAATTATGTCGGTTACTTGCTTCTCCTAAGGATCTCCTCTTTTAGCAAACATTACTATAACTAGCTTTTACCCGCGATTTCGCTCGCGTGGTCATCGTTTTTATGACTGTCGCGAGCGCGAGCCGCAAGCTATCACGCCGCGCCGTTAGTACTAATATATATAAGGTGTAACAAAATTAGCTGAAACTGTTTTAACTGGTGCTTCTACCAATGAAAATGAACAACTTTCCCCATGAAACCCATAGTCAAATCGCAAAAATAATTTTGTCTCTCCCATACTAACTCGATCAGCTGATCAGTATGGGAAATTCAAATTTTTTTTTGAAATTTGACTATTGGAGAAAGTTGTTCAGTTTCATGGGTAGAAGCACCAGTTAAAATAGTTTCAACTGGTGCTTCTACCAATGAAACTGAACAACTTTCCCCATGAAACCCAGTCAAAGCGCAAAAAAAAATTTGGCTGCCACATACTAACTCGATCAGCTGATCAGCCAACTTAGTATGGGAAGTTCAAATTTTTATTTGAGATTTGACTATGGGTTTCATGGGGAAAGTTGTTCAGTTTCATGAGTAGAAGCACCAGTTAAAATAGTTTCAGCTAATTTTGTTGGACCTTATATACTTTGCTCACGCACCACTTACACTCAAAGAGAGATCCCTCGGGAACTGTCTCAGGCCATGCTAATTAGTGGTCTGTGTCATTCCCCACACCCTTAACCATCTCTGAGCAAAAAATCACAACAAACCATTGCAACGTTAAAAAGTCAAACCAAAAAAGTATTTTATTTAGATCTCTCTGAAACTTCATCTGCATCTTTTCACGGTATAAAAAGTAGCCAATGTCATGCCTATGTCCTTTCCCGTGCAACAGGATTCCTCCATGCCAAATTTCGTCAAGATTGGTTAATGAAGCGTGAAAAGGTAACAAACCAACACATTTTTGCATTTATAGTATTACTAATTTTTTCCCGCGGCCTCGCCCGCGTGGACATCGTTTTTATGACTGTCTTTAAGAGTTTTTACCACCAACCATCTCTGTGCAATAAAGTAGCCCATCTCCTTCCCCGTGACACAGGCTACCTGCATGTAAAATATTGTCAAGATTGGTTGAGGTAATGAAGCGTGAAAAGGTTACAAACAAACAAACACATTTTTACATTTATAGTATTAGTAAGGATTTTTAGGTTATTTTTACTTTTAATTTTAAGCGCCATTTTCTTATTACTATAGGGGCAGCCTTAAAATCCAAATTCGAAATTCGGTTCTCAAGAATCGCGCGCGTGGCTTTCGTTCGATAATTGAACGAACGAATGGTAATGGATGCGTGTTTTTGAACGTGTGAGTCGAGTGACGTGAATCTTTTTCACCAATCGTCAGTGGCGATGACGTCACAACTCACACATCGAGTTAATTCGATGAACGCCATTGTGTGAAAATGGGATAACTCGAGTTTACCCATTACGTTGGGTCGTCGTTTGTTTGTTGTTCTTTTGTTTGATTGGCCGGTTTGCTATCGGATTTGATAGAATGTAAATTGGACGTGAATTAAAAATGTTATTGACACAGACTGATCAGATATGGGTAAATTACGCAGTATAATGTGAGACTAGCTGTTTCCCGCGGCTCAACCCGCGTGGACAACGTTTCTATGACTTTTCGAGGGTGCGTGTAAAAAATCCTTAATCCTTAAAATTATGTGTTACTCCAGGTCCTAATCTGTCTACCTACCAAATTTCAGCCAGATCCGTTTAGTAGTTTTCGCGTGAAAGAGTAAAAAACATACATCCATACATTCCTACATATACTTTCGCGTTTATAATATTTGTAGGATGAAAGTCCATGAATATAGTAAAAGTGAAACAACTTATAATAGATTTAAAGTTTCTTTGCTGATATTAGCTGCTTCTTTGTAAATGGCGTTCGCCGCTGCCAGCTCGCGTCAAAAGTTTGTGTCCAAGGGGCCGCCCTGCGTTCAATCGCGGCGCCGCCGATGTTACACTCTTGCACGGGGTCGCGCTAATCTGTTCATTCTTTACCTTTGTAAATGCCGCTCGCCGCTGCTAGCTCGCGTCAAACGGTTGCGTCAAAGTGGCCGCCCTGAATTCAATCGCGGCACCGCCAACGTTACACCCACACGGGTTCGCGCTTATCTTGTTCATTCTTTAGTTATTAATGTATGCGACGATTCTGAAGATTTTCGTCCAGCAGTGAAAATGATTAAAATTCATGGCAAATTTTAAATTAAAAAAAACCTTGGTATTTTTTTTGTAAAATTGTTTTGTCCTTCAACACATTTCCAGAACTCCGTTCGGGTGTACTGCAGCTATTTCCCCGAACGTACTTTATAGAGCATGAAATTTCGTAACTTATTAAATTTTTTTCGCCGGCTAATAATTACACTGAATAAGTTATAAGTTGATTAATGAGTTTCTGTTTGTAGGAAATGTATTATTAAATCATAGCTCTCGTCTGCTTTTTTTTATTCACAATTGGTGAGCCCTTGGCATCATTTCACCTGATGGTAAGTGACGATGATGCCGAAGATGGAAGCGGGCTTACCAAGATTCCCCAACGCAATGGAGAACTGCCAATCTTATCTTTCAAGCCGGAACACATCAATGTTGTTAACACTGATGTTTGGCTGCAAGGCTTAGATAAGATGGTTGTAGCTGTATATGTGACTGCGGAGTTCGCACTCACACTACTACAATAATAGAAGTGTGTCGTTTGTTACGCCGGTGACCTGTGTTTACGAAGTAACTAGTATCTCACTGAGCCTGTATATGCATTGCAGTATGGTTAAGTATATATTATGTAGGTATGCATTACTTAACTTATTATTTTTATATGTATATATGTATATTTTTTCTTTTGTTTTTATAAGTATATAGCTCGTAGACGACTGTTGAGCACCTAGACAAACCATTCAGGTTTAATGGTGCTAGATGATAAAAAAAATTGTATTTAGTTTTAAAATTGGTAAATAAATAAAAAAAAAAAAAGCTAGCCAGGCGGGCTATCACCAACCAAACCGAGTTGCAAGACTCACCGGGAATCGAACCCGCGACTTTCTGTTGTGAAGCGAATGGACTTTACGCAAAAACTACTGAACAGATCTGGCTGAAATTTTGTAGGTAGACAGATTAGGACCTAGATTAATCACAGGCTACTTTTTACACGCTCGCGAGCAGCTGGACCCTCGAAAAGTCGCGGGAAACAGCTAGTTTCACATAATAGTGCGTAATTTAACCATAACTGACCAGTCTGTGTCAATAACAGATTTAATTCCACGGAGGCGTTTAAATATTTTACCGACATCAGGTTAAAAGTCAGTTACATTTAAAACTAATGTCATAAAGAAACCAACAAACGGACTTGATTAAAACACTTTTTAATTAACATGAAAATGTCAGCAAAAGAACTTCTAAGTCAAGTGCAATCGTAGCTTTATAGAGTCCTCCCCCCCCCCCCTTCCCCTATAAAAATACTCGCGACCGTTTAATTACCGGGTTGTCGACGAACGGACAGACAGACTGACCGCGGTTTAATTTTACCCTGTAATTAGATGTTCTATAAAACAGCTAGTTGCCTAGCAATAAAACTAGAATTCTTACTTTTTGCTTTTCATTGTAATTGGTGTTATTTTTATAAGCTGAGTGGTAAGCAACTCAACTTACTAAGAGCCCGCTGGAGTTCATAAATCCCATACAAACGTTGTCTTTGATTCATTTGTTAACCAAATAACTGATGTTGAATTGTTTTTTTTATCGGTAAATGGATGACCTATATCTGTGTGTAGCTCGTGTGTAGGTATCGCATTATTTTTTTGAAAAACGAAACAGGAATCCATTTAATACCAATAAACTTGTTTTCCGTCTTTTACCTTAAAAACAATTTTATTGATTAATAATGGATTCCTGTTTCGTTTTTCAAAAAAGTATTGCGATACCGACACAGATATACGTCATCCTATTATCGATATAAAATTATTTGAAAATCGGTTGTTTGGTTAACAAAATGAATCAAAGACTACGTTAATATGGGATTTATGAACTTCAGCGGGCTCTTAAGAACAATATATCTTACTAGCTTTTGCCCGCGGCTTCGCCCACGTGGACATCGTTTTTATGACTCTCTTTGAGGGTGAGTGGTGCGCGAGCTACATAGACATTAGTTTTCTCCAGATCCTTATCCCAGATCGGGCGTTTCTGATTAGCATTCTATGTCATTTCCTACTCCCTCAACCATCTCTGTGCAAAAAATCACAACAATCCATTGTTCCGTTGCGATGTTAAAAAATTGAACCAAATAAAGACTATTTTTTCAGTTCCCTCAGGAACTGCATCAGACTATGCTATTTTCACGGGATAAAAATTAGTCTATGTCCTTTCCCGTGACATAGCCTAACTGCAAGCCAAATTTAATCTAGATTGGTCAAGGTGTTGAAGCGTAAAAAGATAACAACCAAACACATTTTCATATTTATAATTAGTAAGGATAGACGAGTCTTAAGTCCTACTGTCACTGGAGTAAGTAACCCTTCTTGCCTAGTTACTTATTTGGCAACTTATTCAACTTGGTCCTTCAATGTAGGAGATTTTGTTCCAATAAATCAGTTTTAGTACTAGCCTATCAGAGCATTCCAGAGGCCAAGCACCGTCATCTATCTCAATCCAATCCAGATGTCACCAGCCTTACTCTATAACTTTTATTTTCATTTTCAGCTCGACTGCCTCATCACATCAAGCCTCTATAAACTTCTTCCCTTTTGCTAGCTTTTGCCCGCGGCTTCGCCCGCATGGACATCGTTTTAATGACTGTCTTTTAGGGTGAGTGGTGCGCGAACCGCAAGCGGCTCGCCAGCGCGGACATGAGTTTTCCTCAGGTCCCTCAGGAACGATATCGGGCTATTCTGATTAGAAGTCTATGCCACTTCCCACCCCCTCGACCAACTCTATACAAAAAACCACTTCAGTTCGTAGCTCCGTTGCGACCCTAACGTGCGCGAGCGCGGAAATGAGATTTTTCCCAGATTCGTCGGTAACCATGTCAGGATATGCTAATTAATAAATTATGTCATTTCCCACCCCCTAAGCCATCTCTGTGCAAAAAAATATTATATTATAATATAGTAATATATTACTGACTCGGTGGCTCAGTGGTTAGTGCCCTTAACTACTGATCCGAGGGTTGTGGTTCGATCCCCACCCTGGGCAAGCATTTGTGTGATGAGCAGATTTGTTTGTTCTGTGTCTTGGTGTTAAATATTTATATATATATGTATTTATTTAAACTTATATAAGTATAACTATCAGTCTCTGGATCCCATAACACAGGGAATCCTACTTTGGGGCCAGATGACCATGTGTGATTTGTCCCAGAATATTTATTTATTTAGTAATAATTATTTTTCACTTTTTAGTTTGATGTGCTTTAAAAGCGTGTTTTTTTAGTTTTTTTTAACTATATTTATTTTCTACCTAGGTTCAAGAAAAAGTTTTCGTTTTACATGTGGTATAAAATGTAAGATCGACATTAGCGTCGTCTAGTAAGCATCGTAGAACCTGCGAGAAAATGGCCATTCTTTCACGGCAGATAAATGAGGTAGATCTGCTATCCGAGTGAGGTATTATTGAAATAATTCAATTTCTTTTAGTATGGACGGCGAGCTATTATGCTGAGTCGCGAAGCTGGCAGGCTTGTGATAGTATCTTGAGGTACAGCCGCCGCGCCGCTGACGCGAAACCGCCTACCGCACTGCGTAGAAGAACTGTAGACTAGACTCGTCTAAAAAGAAAAAAAAACATTCGTTTAACAAAAGGTCTACCTTTTGTTATCTATAAGATAATTTTGAACAAACAAAAAACCGACCTCAAACAGGAAACTAAGGTTTCCCTCGATTTGTCTGGCTTGCCATCATCAGATCCTGTTTTCCTTATCATGGTACCACCCTTGGGATATCTCCTTTCCGACAAAAAAAGAATCATCAAAATCGGTTCATAAACGACGAAGTTATCCGCGAGCACACATAAAAAATATGATGTATGGTTGAATTGAGAAGCCTCCTTTTTTGAAGTTGGTTAAAAACGAAGAAAACAATCGCTTTGAAGTCTACCTTTTGTTATCTATAAGAAAATGTTAACAAATCAAGAGGAGAATCTTTGCAAAAAAAAGTCGATAGTTTTTATTGAAAGTATAAAAAAGCGTCGGTGGCTCAACCGGTAACTACTCGGTCCTCCTAACCAGAGGTCCCGGGTTCAAATCCGGATGGCCAATGTAACAATAGATTTATTTGAAACTTACGTACATATACTCACCGATTGCTTTAACGGTGAAGGAAAACATCGCGAGGAAACCTGCAAAACTGATTCCAGATGTGAATGAAGTTCGCGTCGCATACGTCGGTAGGTGTAAATCTAAATTCCATACACGCGACCGTGGGTGATGCTAAGCGCAACACCAGGCAACGGCCGTCTATCCCTTGGATATCACGTTTAATTGTGCCACACCCGATAAGAGAGAGAGAGAGATTTAAGGAATGCATATTAAATAAAGGTTGAGCACGATTTAACAATTGTGAGCAGTTACCGACGTCGACGTGTAGATTTCGTATAAATAAATTGTATATCCAAGCTGTGCATACTTTTTCGCTTAGCATTTGCTATCTGTAAAACAGAAATTAACATAGAAATACACGCTTCCATGGTAGCAAAGAAAGAAATACATTAATTATCAGAAATAATGAAAAATTTACAATAATATGGGTTTATATCCCAGTGTAGCAGAAAGTTGTAGTAACTCAACACACAGACACACACACACAATCAAAATCTTAACTTCGATATTTTTCTGCTATAAATAAATAAATAAATTATTATATCAGCTCATATACGTCCCCACCGAGGGGCTCGAGCCTACCCTGAATCAGGGCGATTAGGCCTTAGTCGACCACGCGGGCCAAGTGCGGGTTGGTAAATAAATAAAACAAATTAATTCTTTATTCAGGCAACCACGGGCCCACAAACAGAAAATTCAGCTCACAATAAAATAAAATAAATGCCTGCATTCTTCACTCCTTCGTCACAAAAAGAGTAACTCCTATTTACAGCATCATCATCTTAACCGGGAGACATCAGTCTTTCTCATTCACTCAGTGGAGATCAGCGCAATGCTGTGTCAGACTCAAAACTTACTTAAACCCTTATAAAAAACCTTTTCTAAAAAAAATTTAAACGCAATCTTCTCCACAGTTTTTGTGATGTCCAGTAGCATGGCATGATGTTAAGCGTAGCGTAGCCCGCAAGCCAATCAATATAGTGTCTGCAATTATGTTAATGTAGCCGCCGCGCGCTGCGCCTGGACTCAATTGAAAATGTAAACGATGGTTGCCGACCTCTGTGCGGGTATGATCGCCTTGTACTCCTGGTACCTAGGAACTGATGAAGACGTTTGGAAACTGACTTTAGAAACGACTAGTGGATGCCCGCAGCTTCGCCCGCGCAGATCCCGATTTTTGCGGTTCCCGTGGGACTTTCCCAAAATCCTTTTTTAGCTGATGCCTACGTCATAACATCTACCTGCATGCCAAATTTCAGCCCGATCCGTCCAGTGGTTTGGGCTATGCGTTGATAGATCACTATCTCAGTCAGTCAGTCACCTTTGAGTTATATATATATTTAGAAGAAAGATGGTTGCCGACGTCTGTGCGGGTATGATCGCCTTGTACTCCTTGTGCCTAGGAACTGATATAGACGTTTGGAAACTGACTTTAGAAATGATGGTTGCCGACCTCTGTGCAGGTATGATCGCCTTGTATTCCTGGTACCTAGGAACTGACGAAGACGTTTGGAAACTGACTTTAGAAATGATGGTTGCCGACCTCTGTGCGGGTATGATCGCCTTGTACTCCTGGTGCCTAGGAACTGATGAAGACGTTTGGAAACTGACTTTAGAAATGATGGTTGCCGACCTCTGTGCGGGTATGATCGCCTTGTACTCCTGGTACCTAGGAACTGACGAAGATATTTGGAAACCTAGGAAACGATGGTTGCCGACCTCTGTGCGAGTATGATAGCCTTGTAATCTTGCATGGAAAGTATGGAAACTGAGTTTAGACATTTGAAGGAGCGTGACGTAAGCCCATCTTTTTGGAACGGTTTCCTATAAAAAACCTACTAAGAGCGAGTCGGACTCGCGCACCAAGGGTTCAGTACCACCTCACCTTTTAGTACGGAACCCTGAAAGCATTACCTAGTACAAAAATGATATTTCTAGACATCGACATCACCAACAGAATTTTTTTTCTTTTATTTTATAATTCTTAACGAGAGTCCAACTCTCACTTTTTCTTTTTAAAGTTTTTTTGTATTTTTTTTTAATTTTTAATATTTATTTGAAAGACACCCCGTTTTCGTCATTTCCGTTCGCTGCGCGCGCGCCTACGCTATGACCGCTGAAGATCAGCACTGTGACGGACATCCTGAGTCGGAATCCAGTTTGCTTTACTAGTTTAGTAATTTTTATTTACCTGCCTATGCCTATTTATTTATTTTACAATTTATTGTACCCAAAAATACGGATCAACAAACATTAAACAAGATAAAAACATACAAAAGGTATAGCTTTAATTATTAAGTAATTTCTTATAGCAGACCTTGGAAAGAGAAAGTTACAAAAGAATGACAGAAGACTTGTACACAACAAAGATAAAAAGTTAAAAACAACAGAAATTTTGGTGACTTATTCCTAAACACGTAACAAATAAATAACAACAATATCATTGAGGTGTTCCGGCTTGAAGATAAGTTCTCCATTGCGTCGGGGAATCTTGGTAAGCCCGCTTCCATCTTCGACATCATCGCCACTTACTATCAGATGAGATGATGCCAAGGGCTTACTAATTGTGGATCAAAAATAAATACTATATACAAAATAATACATAATATACTACTTAAGTATGTTATTTTTATGTCATTTCGTGTTTTGTAATAAGTATTCTTTCTCGGTGCAGAAAGTAAATGTTGGCTTAACGAAAAGTCGGATGGAAAGACAAACTTGAACTTTGACAAAAATTGCGGAAAAAACAACTTTTGGATTTTTTATTTTTTATATTATATTTATAATTTTTTTCCTTTACTTGTGCTGCGATACCTTGCTTCTTGCCATATTTCATGATTCTACGCGAAGTACCCTGTAGGTTTTCATTTATGTACTCGAGAAGGTCAAATTGAGCAGCATAAATTACCGTTTTTAGGGTTCCGTACCCAAAGGGTTAAAACGGGACCCTATTACTAAGACTTCGCTGTCCGTCTGTCACCAGGCTGTATCTTATGAACCATGATAGCTACACAGTTGAAATTTTCACAGATGATGTGTTTCTGTTGCCGCTATAACAACAAATACTAAAAATTAGAAAAAGTGAATAATTAAGGAGGGTCTCCATACAAAAGACGTGTTTTTTTTTGAAACATGAATAAACTAGTGCCATCTAGTATTACGGTACGGAACCCTATGTGTGCGGTTCTGACTCGCACTTGACCGGTTATTTTTGATTGCGTTGACTTAGAAGCTTTATTTAAAACTCGAAGGGACTGACCTTAGTATTTGATGTTAATTTCAACTCTATACCTAAGGAAGCGTCTTGACAGACCGACGAACTGACAATGAAGTAATCTTATAAGAGTTTCTTTTTTTCCGTGAGAAGTACGCAACCCTAAATAAGTACTTCCATTGCAAAAATAAATTTAATTGCAAAATTTCCCATTGCAAAGAAATCAGGGAAATCCTGAGTCAAAGATTTCAACGTAATGCCACAGTATAACTATATAGCTGCTTACAGTAGCGCAACGAATGTACTTACGCAGAGTAACGGAAGGGTACTTGCGGGGCAGCGGGCGGCGGGGCACAGCCTGCCAAACTCGTACAGTGTACAGGGTAACTATTTAGTAATCTGTGGTACAGGCTAGTATGGGCTAGTACCTACGCGCGTGGCGCATCGTGCGACATCAAAGGCGTTGCGCTACTGTAAGCCATATCGTAATACTTTGGTAATGCTTGCAAATGTGAGCGGTGGAACCCCTTTTCCAATTGCTGGCCAGAACCGCTGACTATACAATTCTTCGCAATAGATTCCATCCGACCGTTTTATTTCAGAGTCAGATTTGTAATTAGCTGAGGTGGATTTCATTTCCTGCTTAAGTTATGTTTTTTTTAATTTTTTTAATTCACTATTGGTAAGCCCTCGGCATCATCTCACCTGATGGTAAGTGACGATGATGCCGAAGATGGAAGCGGGCTTACCGAGATTGCCCAACTTATTGGAGAACTGGATATCTTATCTTCAAACTGGAACACATCAATGTTTTTAATACTGATGTTTGGCGGTAAGACTTTGATAAGATAGTGGTAGCTAGCCAGGCTTATAGTATCAGGACTGTCGTTCAGTTTTATATTTTCAAATACAAAATTAATTTTAGAAAGCTATTTTAACTTGCAATGTTTGTATGTATGTTAATTTTTTGCTGGATGCGGGCAGCGCAGAACCGGCCTTCGTGGAAATCCTTGGGGAATGCCTTTGTCCAGCAGTGGACGTCCTTCGGCTGATTTGACGATCCATTTTCGTATTTAACTGCGTATTTAAGTCAAGAATACGAAGCTCCTAGGACGATACATATTTTTTGACAGGGTCTATTAACTCCGTATCACAAAGCGTCTTCCATACAAATTTATAAATTTAATTTCTGAAAAATTGTAAACCCATTCTAATATAACTTTACACATTGACAAGTGTATAATTAATTGAGATTTTAAGTGTTTCATAGTAATTTTAAATTGCGCTTTACTTCTTTAGAATTAAGTGTTTCGATAATCGAAATTATACACTTAACTACAATTTCGTGTTTTACTTGTATTTGTGAAGTCTCATTAAAACCGGCCTGTTTGTTTTCGATAAATTAGTATTATTACCTAGCAGTAAGGCGGCCTATTTATGTTTTTTTTTAAATTCACTATTGGTAAGCCTTTGGCATAATCTCACCTGATAGTAAGTGACGATGATGCGGTTATACGATTTGTGGCTGATATGATGAAGGCGGCCTATTATATAAATATTTCTTCTATGTTGTTTCATTCTTTTTTATTTTTGTATGGAAGAAGATTTTTTTAGGGAACCTTAATATCAAGTTGTATTTTACTATTCACAATCAAAACTACGCAAAAGGGGAACCTTGAAATATGCATCCCTTAAAAAAGTTTAAAAGCGTCGGTGGCTCAACCGGTAACGACTCGGTCGTCCTAACCAGAAGTGCCAGGTTCAAATCCGGACGGCCAATGTACCAATGAGTTTTTCGTAACTTACGTACATATACTCTCCGATTGCTTTAACGGTGAAGGAAAACATCGTAAGGAAACCTGCACAACACACCTGCGAAGAAACTCGAAGGTTGTGTGTGAAGTAGACCAACCCGCACTTGGCCCGCGTGATCGACTAAGGCCCGATCGCCCTAATTCAGGGTAGGCTCGAGCCCCTCAGTGGGGACGTATATGAGCTGACATGATGAAAAAAAGTTTCAAGTTGAATTTCGTTCAAAAGATTCGACCCCTCATGCAAGAAATGCGGTCTGAATATATTTAATTTTTCATAAAACTTTTTTTAGATGATCTTTTTCTACGATCTGAAAAATAAAAAAAATACTTTTTTACTAGTCCAGAAATTTTATTGACAACTTTTGCTAAGCTTAGGTACACAAGCCTGCTAATAAATATTTTTGTGTAGTAGTATATTGGGAACAGATGGCCGATGGGGCAGTAAAGTTCTCAAGAAAACGTAGCCTCCCCTGCGGTGGACCGACGACCTGGTGAAGATCGCGTAAAGCCGCTGGCTGGATTCGCGCAGCGCAGGGCCGGTCGTTGTGGAAATCCTTGGAGGCCTTTGTCCAGCAGTGAACGTTTTTCAGCTGATATGATGATGATTATGATGAGTATATTAGGAATTTCCTTAACGGGAAACTTTGATAAAAAAATTCTGAATTCAACATAACAAAAAAAATCTTTAAATCGGTAACATAACTAATTTTTTTTAAATGAAATACAAAACCGACAGCCGAAAACTCAACTTCTTATCACACTTCACACTAATATTATAAAGGCGAAAGTGTGTGAGTGTGTTTGTTTGTTACTTCTTCACGCAAAAACTACTGAACGGATGTGGCTGAAATTTGGTAGGTAGACAGATTAGGTTCTGGATTAACACATTTGCGGCTCGCGCACTGCGCACCCTCGGAAATTCATAGAAACGTTATCCACGCGGGTGAAGTACGGGAAACAGATAGTTGAGCTATGAATACTTACGCTATTTTTTATTTAACATAAATACACAAATACCTTATTTAAGAACCCCACAAACGCCGCTCTCACAAGATTGATTCAAATGTCGAGAAGGGAAAAATTAAGGTTTCGACGGCAATATTTTAAATTTATTTGCGTCTACGATGCAAATTATGAAATAGAGATGGGGGCCCGCATTTTTTTATTTCCTTCCCTAATCGAATGGGGGACCATTGTTAATGTCGGGGGAAAACTGTTTACTTTGAGTTTTCGTTTGATGCATTTTGAATTACGCATTTATTGGCACTGGATGTTGAGTGTGGATATTAAAGTTATTTGACATTTATTTTACCCCAATAAAATTCGAAAAAGTGTTATTGGGTACCCACATAGACCTACCCTACTATGTTTTTAACCGACTGCTCCAAGGTTGTGGATAATGTATTTCGAGTGTATGTGTTTTTTTGACTGAACGGCCGGCTTGATGGATCTAGGAGTGCGAGGTGTTGTTAAATTTGTCTTGATCCCGCATGTCTAAATTTATCTTGATCCCCAAGACAAACTTCCCGACACGCGGGATCAAGACAACTTTCACGACACGCGGGATCAAGACATATTTAACAACAATCTTAATTTCGCCTGGCTGGTTACCACCATTCTATCTAAGTTTTGCCGCCAAACATCAATGTCAACGTTGTGTTCCGGCTTTAAAATAAGATAGCCAGTTCCCTATTGCGTTGGGGAAGCTTGGTAAGCCCGCTTCCATCTTCGGCATCATCGTCAGTTACCATCAGAAGATATGATTCCAAAGGTTTACCAATAGGGGATCGGACTGCTAGTCATTTGAGTTACTTTTTATGATCTGTCAAAAACGATATTTTGTTCTAAAAATGTTTGAAATACCCACAAATGACGTCATAGATTTTAAGCGTCATTGACGAACTTATTTTGTGAATTTGATCAATAAAAATTTGAAGTCGTGACGGTAAAACAAAACAAGTAAGGTTTTTTGAAACTTCAAGAGGAGAGCAATTTAGGAAATCATATTTCAGATTTTATTTTTGATGCAGTCCGATCCCCTACTGTGGATTAAATAAAATATGATAACCTTTTTTGTTAGGTATATGAGAGGCAGTAGCCTTACAAAAATTGACTCTCACATACAAACTAAAAATCCAAGTTTTTTTAATAAAATACAACATTCTCGGACATGTATTGATCACTTTCTCATTGGTTTTTCTGAAACAACTGACATGATAACGTCACAGAAAACTTATTAAGGTTCTACGAAAAGAAAACCACTTCGAAGCCCAAAAAATGCTCCCAGAATAATCTTATCATTTTCTCGTCTACCGCGTACCTCTCTGCTCCACGCTATTCCCTCCAAATAAACAGAACATAAAACCCGATACGCACACGACACGCCTATCTCAGAATAAGTCCAATGAAAATAATCATAATACCAAGGGCACCATATTCCTTCCTACTCCATATTCCCAATAATAAGCTGAGAGAACAAAAACTAATCTAACTCGAACAGTCGTAAAGATAACATAGGTCGATCTCTTGGGACCTCCTACTGTTTAGCCGCTTTTACAACTCTGTCCAAGTAAGCCGAGCGGCAACACGCTGGAGCTTCGTTTCAGTTCAGCTAGATAAATTGCTGCGGAAAGGTTGTATGATGGAATAGTTCGCGCGCGACCGTTTTGCACTTTGCACTTGGCAATTAAATAAAGCAAGATTAGATATATTTGTTTTTTTGTAAATAGATAAAACTTTATTTTAGACTAACTGTCCCGGCGAACTTCGTACCGCCTCACACTACACTACAGTACACTTCACTACACCTCCGCTACCGCTACACTACCACTACACTACCAATACCACTACCACCACCACTACCACTACAACTACCGCCACCACTACCACTATCACTACGCTACCACTACCACTACACGTACACTACCACTACACTACACTACTTTTTGTAGATTTGCAGGAATTTTCAGTTCAGTAAAACACCTTGGGTTACATTTTTTAAGTTTTAGAAAGGATCCCTAATTTTTTGAAAATATAATATAGCCTATAGCAACCGCGGATAGAGTAGCTTCCCAACGGTGAAAGATTTTTTCAAATCGGTCCAGTAGTTTTGGAGCCTATTCAAGACAAACAAACAAACAAGCAAATCTTTCCTCTTTATAATATTAGTGCAGATTGAGTAGGATCTGTAACGCGGTACATCATCATCATCATATCAGCCACAAATCGTCCACTGCTGGACAAAGGCCTCCCCCAAGGATTTCCACGACGACCAGTCCTGCGCTGCCCGAATCCATCGGCTTCCCGCGAACTTCACCAGGTCATCGGTCCACCGCGTGGGAGGCCTGCCTACGCTACGTTTTCCGGTGCGCGGTCGCCACTCGAGAACTTTACTGCCCCATCGGCCATCTGTTCTACGAGCTATGTGCGGTACGCGGTACGCTGTCACCCATTCGTTCTTCTTTCACTCGACCTTTTTTAATTCCAACTGTTAATTCTTTTACGCATACGCTGACATTTGATTCAAAACCAAAAATTCGATCATCTTTCTATTAATCCTAACCATCACAAATTTTTATTAAATATTTATTTAATTACTTGTACTTTCTAAAAAACCCATTTTGGGGTCTTTTACTTCACTATTAACACAAACTATTAGTAAGCAGAGGTGGCGTAATGGGTAGGGCCACCGCCTCCTATCCGGGAGGTCGTGGTTCGAACCTGCCACGTACCAATGTGATTTAGAATTTAGATTTCATATGTACGTTTATCCGACGCTCTTACGGTAAAGGAAAACATCGCAAGGAAACATGCACACGCCTGCGAAGAAATTCGCAGGTTGTGTGTGAAGTCGACCAACCCGCACTGGGCCCGCGTGGTCGACAAAGGCCCCATCTCCCTTATTCAGGGTAGGCTCGAGCCCCTCGCTGGGGACGTATATGAGCTGATATGAATGAATCAGTAAGCACGTACGTGTCATTTTAAACCCACGCCCTTACCTTACACTTACGACGACGTAGATCATGCCAAATTAAGACATTGAAAGGGCATACAAAAGAAATCATCCATTCATTCAACTCCCCAGATATATCTCGAGTCGATCAGCTGTTTATATAAACTCGGCGACAAAAAAATCTTTAATTTTAAATTAATTCCGTCATTCCCGTCAGTTGACCTAGTAAACCTTCTCGGGTTTGGGTAGAAACCCGTGCCCCAGCAGTGGGGACATTTATGCGTTGTCCTCTAACTCATCACCATAACGAAAAAAACGGTGTATGGGAAACCAAGAAAAAGTAGATAAGATAGCCAGTTTCCCCATTGCTATGGGGAATCTTGGTAAGCCCGCTTCCATCTTCGGCAACATCGTCACTTACCACCAGGTGAGATGTTGTCAAGGGTTTACCAATTGTGAATTAAAAAACCTGCACAGCACATAAAAGATAAAAATGGTCGCTTAAGGGTCCCCAGGAGGCTAGAGTTTCCATACAAACGTAGTTCCGCTTTAATATAAAAACTACATGCTAGATTGAATCCAAACTTTGCGAATATATTGAGTAGACACATATCGATGTTTGTAATTAGTCTGGATGTACTAATATAAAACGGAAGAAATTAAGAGCAGTTTCAAACTTTCAGTACAAAACTAATTTTAGACTTTGTTTAGTTATGTTTCAATTTACTGAGATGAAAACTAATTACAAACATCGTTATGTGTCTGCTCAATATATTTGTAAAGTTTGGATTCAATCCGGCATGTAGTTTTGAAATAAAAGCCGAACTACATTTGTATGGAAACTCGAGCCTCCTGGGACTCTTAAGATTAGATGTGTAAGAATGGTCGCTTGCACACGTATATATAAGTAAATCTGTAATTCTTCACTACACGTGACCGAGGGTGACAACGAGTCTTAAGATATAATGTTCAACATTGCCAATTGATCATTGCCCGTGTTAGTCCACTGTTGGACATAGTCCTCCCCTAAAGCTCGCCATTTAGACTGATCTTCAGCCCTGCGCATGTCGCCAGAACCCTTGCGCAAACCATCGCTCCAATGCAACTGGAGAATAGGAATAATACGGAGAAAGTGTCATGTTTTTTATTATTCATTTTTTTATTTTTTTATTCAAAACTCGTAAACCCTTGGCATCATCTCACCTGATGTTAAGTGACGATGATGTCGAAGATGGAAGCGGGATTACCAAGATTCCCCAACGTAATGGAGAACTGGCTAAAAGGGGAACGGGGCAACGGGGAACTAGCTATCTTGTCATCAAGCGGAACACATTAATGTTGTTAACACTGATGTTTGCGTAAGACTTAAATAACATGGTGGTAGCTAGCCAGGCGGGCTTAGAAAATTCCCTACCACCAACCAAACCGAGTCTTACAAAGTTGACCCCACCGGCAATCGAACCCGCGACCTCGTGGTGTGAAGCGAATGAACTAACCATTACGCCGCTGAGGCGGTTAATCTCTTCTTCCTCTCTTGACTTTAAAAAGACTTCATTTCGGATTTAATATCAGATTCTTCTAGATAAGCGCTTTCAATTAATCTTCTTCCATGACAGCTGATGAAAGTCATAACCATTTTGTATGTGGCTAATAATTACGTTGGCACGGACCAGTTTAGTGGGCGCGCTGACAGTATGCGTCTGGATGATCACGACGGGACGTCACGACCAACGATACTGCGGTGAGAGTTGAGGCTACTGATGCTGGGGACTTGGGACTTCACGATGAGAAACTATAGGACTCAGTTGAAGGTAACAGGGCATTGTCATCACCAGTGTCGTTGGGCGATGCTGGATAAGACCAGCGAGGGGCCGAGGACCATTAGAAGAGGCCTATAATCCTTTTTTTGGGATAACGTTGACTGATTACTGCATAGATCGGCATTATAACTTACTCTAGGCTGGGAAACTAACTTAAGAGGAAGTATTTATCAAAATGAACATTTTTAAAAACTATTTATTTGTATTAAGAATTGTCTAAACTAAAAAGAAAAAAAGCCGTGATTCCAGCAAGTATCGATCGATAGGTAAGGCTGGCTACGCTGTCATAAATTGGAATTTTGCTTTATAACTTTATAAGCCCTCTTAATAATTATAAAATATAGTTACATGAAATTTAGAGGAATTTAAAAATCGTGGTTAAATTTAGGTGCAAATTTTATTTATAAAAACGTATTTTGTTTACTTCAAATTCCGAGTGTCGTAGGATTTTTAAAACAAAACAATGCCATCAGAAAAACTGACGAGATCCCTTTGTATTCAGAAATCCAATTTCTATGAATTCATAGTCGCACATAAAAACATAATCCAAGTTCAAATCTTTAGCGCCCGATCCAGAGGTCACAGTGGAACGAGACAGAGGTCGCAGATAGCTGTAAAGATTACCAGTAAGCCGCACCTACAATGAGCTCTATTGTCTACAACTCGGCTTGGGAACAAATTAATAAAACGAGAACCAGCCAAAGGTTTAGACGTAACTAGAAGAGTACGGGTAGTTGTGGTCTTCCTCTAATAGGGGCGCCATTAGCGAAGGAATTTGCGACAATCACGGTTTTGCCGAAGGACCAACTTTCTAGTTAAGAAAGAAATTGGTCCTTCGAGCCGGATAGATTCTTATTTAAGTTTTACTCTGTAAACATTTTGTGACAACGCCTTTAAGTACACTTAAGTATGTACGTAACTTTTGAACGTAAGTATGTACCTATAGTTAATAGGAAATATAATTAACTAGTGTTTTTTTTAAGCTATTGCATACCGATCGAATCAAGAAATTCCGTAACGAAAATAAAACCTAATACCCCACGCTCGGACGAGTTCTAAAAAACTTACAGTGCCATCTATTAGCGATTTGCGGTACTAAAAGGACTTAGTCAATTTTACTGGTGTAACTTTCTTAGTGTTAATTTATTACATAAACATCCCGCGCCCCAAGGACTATATGGTAATGGTAAATACTGCATAAAAAATAAATAAATAAATAATTATAATTGCATAAGTTGATAAAAAATGCTATGCAATAGCTTTACCGCGGCAGTCCCCGAGTGCCACACGTTTTTAATTTACAAACTGGTAAGCCCTTGGCATAATCTCACCTAATGGTAAGTGACGATGATGCTGAAGATGGAAGCGAGCTTACCAAGATTCCCCAACGCAATAGAGATCTGGCTATCTTATCTTAGAGCCGGAACACATCAATGCTGTTAACACTGATATTTGGGGGCAAAACTTAGATAAGATAGTGGTAGCTAGCCACGCGGGCTATGGAAATTCCGTACCACCAACCAAACCGAGTCTTACAAGATGACCCCACCGGGAATCAAACCCGCAACCTCCTGGTGTGAAGCGAATGGACTAACCACTACGCCACGGAGGCGGTTAAAATACAGGTTATACAGGTTCGATATGAAAATCCCCTTCTTGCAAGTTCAAACGGAATACGGGTAAGTTGATATCTTATACGGATTGTAGACATTTAATAGATCGACATTAGCCAGTTAAGCTGTGATCACATTAGTGTATTCGTAATACCGCGGTTGGCTGGCTGGCTGTCGAGTGTGTAACCGTCCTTATCACTGCTAATATGTAGTTGATTAGTCTATGCCTCCGCTTGGCTTCTACGATTTAGTTGCCTTTGAAGTTAATGTTCAATTATTTTGTCAAGTCTCTTAGAAAACCGATCAATGGCTTATAGAAGATGAGATGATCTGCTATATATATGTATATCTCTTTGAAACCGTGTGTCTATTTTAAAAATTAATCAATTCCTTAGCTTAAAAAAAAAGAATAAAATCATCATTTTTAGGGTTCGGAAGTCAACAAGGAACCCTTTTAGTTTTGCCATGTCTGTCCGTTGCTCAGCTCAGAGACTATCAGTACTAGAGATCTGTTATTTGGCATGGGGAAGCATAATAATCACGCCGACTAATTTGTTAAATAAAATCAAAAAAAAATTGGGTACCTCCCTTACATTTAAAGAGGGGGTGAATTTTTATTCGCTGTCGTACCTTGTGGTGTGGGGAATCGTTAAATTGGTCCTTTTAAAACAACTGATGGTTTGATTCAGGGAACAGTTTAGAAATATTGAACTTTTTATAGTGTTCGAGTCAAGTGTACAAGATAAACTACTATTTCAGGACATCTGGAAAAAAATGGAAATAATAGTAAATATAATCAATTTTAAAGTAAAACTATCACGGCTAAGTAGGTTTTTTTTAGTTTAGGAGTAAAAGTCGACCAACTAAAGATGTGCAGTTGGATTTGTAAAAAGTTCATAGATTTTACTTACAAAATGTTCTATTACCAACTGTAAATAAAATTTTGTTATTTAAAATAAAAATTTATTTCTTGAAAAGACTTCGGAATCCTACTTTGCGCAAGTCCGACTCGCACTTGGCCGATTTTTATCATTACTTAACTTTAATATTTTTTAATGTTATATGCAACATAGAGTTTCCAAACAAAACTAACAACATTTAAATTTATTGCAGTAAAATAAAAAAACATAATGATAAATTAATAGGTACCTGGATACAATTATGACAATGTTAGCCACATGAGAAACGTATGTTTTAACTTGTATATTTTTACGCTTTTCCACGTTATTGGACTTAAACTATTACATCGTCGCCAGTCACATAAGACACATATGTTTTAACGTGTCTATTTTCACGCTTTTCCACGTAATTGGACGTAAACTATTACATCGTCACCAGCCACATAAAAAACATATGTTTAACGTGTCTATTTTCACAATTTTTCATGTAATTGGACGTAAATTATTACATCGTCACCAGCCACATAAAAACATATGCTTTAACGTGTCCATTTTCACGCTTTTCCACGTAATTGGACCTATACTATTACATTGTTACCAGCCACATAAAAAAACATATGTTTAACGTGTCTATTTTCACACTTGTTCATGTAATTGGACGTAAAATATTACATCGTCGCCAGCCACATAAGAAACATATGTTTTAACGTGTATATTTTCACGTTTTTCCACGTAATTAGACGTAAACTATTACATCGTCGCCAGCTACATAAGGAACATATATTTTAACGTGTCTATTTTCACGCTTTTCCACGTTATTTGACGTAAACTATAACATCTTCGTCAGTCACATAAGAAACATATGTTTTAACGTGTCTATTTTCACGCTTTTCAACGTTATTTGACGTAAACTATTACACCATCGCCAGTAATGTTACGAGTAGCTCAAGCTGTAACGTGCCTCTAATAGTTGTTGGTTACTAATTAATAACAGATACCTACATAATATGCGATATTAGTTTTAATTATAGAATATTCCAACTTATTATCTCTAACTAGAACTTGTCTGGTATTTAATTAAAATTCCAGAGTTTATTATGTTGTGAAACTTTGATAATATTAATTTGGTGTACTGAAAAATATATTCTAATTACTCTGTAGGTAAATACCTCAATTTTTCAAATGAAAATTATAGGTAGGCAAGTGTGTCATCGTCATCATCATCATATCAGCCGAAGGACGTCCACTGGTGGCATAGGCCTCCCTCAAGGATTTTCATGACGACCGGTTCTGCGCTGCCTGCATCCAGCGGCTAGTGTGTGTTTAGAAGAAAATGGATTTATAAATATAATGGACATCATCTCACCTGATAGTAAGTGACGATGATGTCGAAGATGGAAGCGGACTTACCAAAATTACCCAACGCGTTGGGGATCTGGCTATCGTATCTTCAAGCCGGAACACATCAATGCTGTTAACACTAACGTTTGGCGGCAGACTTTAGATAAGATGGTGGTAGCTAGCCAGGCGGGCTATGAAAATGCCCTACCACCAACCAAACCGAGTCTTAAAAAGTTGACCCCGCCGGGAATCGAACCCGCGACCTCTTGGTGTGAAAAGAATGGACTAACCATTAAGCCACACCAAATTTCATCCAGATACGAACGTAGTAGTTTTTGGATGTAAGAGTAACAAACATCCATTCATACATTTATCTATACATACCTACAAACCTTCGCGTTTATAATATTGGTACGATTTCAATATCTGAAAATAAAATGAAAAATTTACAACAAGTTTTTTTTCCATTGCTGTTGCTTCAGCTCATAAAAACCATATTTTATTGATTGGTAACAATAGTACTATCTTATACCAAAATACGTACACTATGAGGTCGTTCCCAACCCCTATCGCCTTCAAAGGTCTGCGTTTATCATATTCCTTTCATCAAATTCCCCGAAGTTCTTTATATAAACACCGCGACGGTATCCAAATAATTATTCCTCTGCCTCACCGTCCCTCCAAGGGTCCTACCCTCATTTTCTTGCTTACTTAAGATGTATTACATGCAAATGTTTCTGCATTGGCCCACCTGCGTTCCTTTAGAGGTGTTGATCCCTTGCCAAAGTCTTAATTTTATCTATCTACTAACTGTACCGGCAAACTTTGTACCGCCTCACACTATACTACACTACCACTACCACTACTACTACCTTTTGTAGATATTGCAGGAATTTTAGGTCATTTTTTACACCTTAGGTTAGGTACCTTGGGTTATAGCCTATAGCAACCGCGGATAGTGTAGCTTCCCAACGGAGAAATAATTTTTTAAATCGGTCCATTAGTTTCGGAGCCTATTCAAAAAAAAAACAATCAAATCTTTCCCCGTTATAATATTAGTATAGAAGTATAGACTAGGAAACAAATCTTTACTTTTTAGTTTGTTTTTTTTTTAATTTTCCATTTTTGTCATATAAAACCAATGTCCAACCGCAATCATTAAAAAACTAATTTTAAACCTAACTTAATTAACCTAACCGAACAATAAAAATATTTATAAAAATCGAAACCCCGAGTCGAACCAGCCGCAAAGGAGTCCATGACAATTGGGTTGCCGCGCTGGATGGCAATAGACAACCTCTGCAGCAGGTAGGACCCGAAGCGGGCGTCACACCCCCTCTCTCGAAGGCGACGGCCAATCTCCTTTATGAAGGCCAATGCCTCTGAACCCCAGAAACCCGTTGTCTCACACACCAGCGGCACAAAGCTGTAGTTTACCTCCAACCCCGAGTATTTAACATGCTTCATGGCCGCCGCGAATTCAGCAGCAACCCCAGCTAAACACACTATATTTTACATTTTCCGATTGAATTAAATCCCTCGACTTAGAATTAAATCGAAATATTTTCACTAAAGAGTTTTCACTATGTATGTTAATCTGACGCTCTTACGGTGAAAAAAAAAAACATCGTCGTGAGGAAACTTGCACACACCTGCGGAGTAAGTTGAAGGTTGTGGGTGAAGTTAGACTCGAGCGCCTCGGTGGGGACGTACATAAACTGATATGATGATGATGATGATTTTTCACAAAAGTTTCGTGAAATAAAACTAAACAAACCATGGAAAATATGCACGTTTTTTGCAGTTTTAATTCACAATGTAAATAAAAATTATGAAAACTTTTTTTTTTAATGAGTGTAGAAGTCCCAAGGCTCCGACCTGATGGACGGTGTCAAGAGCTATATATGCCATAACTTCCGTAGTAAAAATTGTTTCGAAGAGAGAGAGAGAGATGGATATATTTTACTTAAATGAATTAAAACAAGATATTTTTGCTAATACTGGCCGTGGGATAAAACTAAACATGAAAGCTTAGAGAATAATGCATGTTTTTTTTGCAGTGAAAATCCATTATAGTCAGCGCAGGTAAGTAAATATTATGACAAAATTGCAAAAAAGGATGTAAAGGACGCAAGGCTCTGAACTGACATATAATGCTCTTAATTTCCTTGCGCAAGTATTAGAATTACAAATAAAAAAAATGGGTGTCAATTAAATGGTTAGCATAGTATTGTTATTTCTGTGAGCAGAAAAATATAATCGGTGAGCAGAAATAGCTAATTGGTCAGCAACTCATGGTCAGCAAACATTTCAAAATCAATCAGCAATTTATGTCATTCTGGATGGCTGTAATTATTTTAAACATCCCCGCACTACACTCTTCCTACAGTGTTGAGTGGTCGACGGAGCCCCTTCGGGGCTCCTACTTCTGTGTTCTCATGTTAAACCTAACACTACGAATGTGCGGGGAGGCGAGCTTAGCTCGCCTCCCCGCACAGTCTCCGAACCTAACGGATCCGAGTCGGGGTGCTCCGCAAGTCCGAGCTCGCTTCGCTCGCTCCCGCTTCCATTTAGAACTCCCCGTACCACACTCTTCCTACAGTGTTGAGTTGTCGACGAAGTCGGACCCGCGTGCTTTCCTTGCCCTGATACTCCCACATCCCCCTGGGATCCCGAAGGTTTGTTGGGGGTTTAAATGGGTGGCGGGGGCTACGCCCCTTTTTCAACAAAAACGCAATCCAAGTAGTTATTTTGCTCACCATGTTTTAAATATGCATACCAATCAAATATACTGCTTATAGACATGTTTTTCTGCCGCTCAATCATGAAATCTTGCCGCTCAAGTAGTTATTTTGCGGACTGAATGTTTATTATGCAGTATAAAAATATTGTTTTCAAAAAAAATCGACCGAGACCTACAGTACTCGCATATGATGTGTAACATGTGACAAAATACTTTATAAAAGGACGGCAAAGATACGGCAGACTAGGCTGTATGGTCATAGATACCTTTGCCTTTTCCGCGCTTTTAAAGCCTGAAAAAACGCGACTCCCTGTTACACATTTCCGTCCCATGGGCAACATTTCCGTCCCATTTCACGAAATCACTCCCACAAATTGCAGGAAAGCGAGAGCAAAGATGTTACACATCAAAAAAAAACAACTGAACTAAAAATTCCAAACTGAAGTTTCCTTTATGTTTTCGTCCAATTCATACAAGAAAATAATCAAAAAATAATCTATAGCAATAGAGAAGAACGCGTTACGTTTTGTTATTACATTGTCAGTGGAACATTACGTACAGATGTTCGAGTGATGAATAGTGACGGATTGTTCTTTGCAAAAACGAAACGCTCGCGAGTCGTATAAACTTATTGAATTGTTTGTGCCACGTTTTGTTTATCTTCGGGTTTGTTGTCATTATATTGAAGAACAGTCACATTACAACTTTTGCAATATTCCTTATTCTAATATGTTCATTATATATATTTTTATATAATTGTTACTATATATGTATAGAATAATAACATTAGCATGTATTATTATTATTTATTAGATTTCATATGTACGTTTATCCGACGCTCTTACGGTGAAGGAAAACATCGTGAGGAAACCTGCACACGCTTGCGAAGAAACTCACAGGTTGTATGTGAAGTCGACCAACCCGCACTGGGCCCGCGTGGTCGACTAAGGCCCGATCACCCTAATTAAGGGTAGGGTCGAGCCCCTCGGTGGGGACTTATAAGTATGAGCTGATATCATCATAATTATTTAGTCAGTTAATTAAGTTGCTTATTTCTCTGCCCTTATTGTAAAATTGAAGAGATTGCTTTAAGCAATAAGACGACCTACTGTACACTATATTTATTATCTCTAGGTATTAGCTTTACTATATTGTTTTTGGTGTACTATGAGTGTAAATAAATAAATATTCTGCCTAAAAACTTCATAAAACTTCCGTAGATTATGAAAGAGGTTTTATGTGCTGCACTCCAAACCGTTACATTACACACGAGGTTTTCCGATTTTTAAGATTTTTGGATGAGTAGAGTTTAAAGAGCGAACCGCGTTTAATAATACAAATATTGCAATTGCCGTTCCGACTAAGGCCTGTATAGTGCTTTGCTCAAACAAAGCAAGGGAATTAAAACAATAATTTATATAATTTTAAGTAAAATACACTCGATATTCAAAACTGTCACCAAAAATTAGGGAATACCGTGACGCATATACGAGTACTTTTACTTTTCTGCCGATTTTCTTTTTTTAATCACAGCGCCGCTATCGCTGGCGCTTCCGCCGGTCCTTTCAAATTAAAAAAAAAAGCCAGCGAACCTCAGACCAAGGAGCTTTTATTTATCCGACTATGGTGTTGTCACTTGGTTATATGAGATTTGGGTTCTGTGCCTCTCAGTTTGTTATAGATTGTTGCAATAAAAAAAATACTATTCTCCAGAAATAAAATTACATAGCCACTTCCCGGCTAATTTCATGTAGGGGAGTAGTTTTCTTCACGTTCCTGCAATCACGTATTTCCTGTCTTCTTTTTAAGAATCATCATATCAGGTCATCTACGTCCCCACCGAGGGGCTCGAGCCTACCCTGAATTAGGGCGATCGGGCCTTAGTCGACCACGCAGGCCCAGTGCTGGTTGGTCGATTTCACACACAAACTTCGAGTTTCTCCGTGGGCGTGTGCAGGTTTCCTCACGATGTTTTCCTTCACCGTAAGAGCGTCGGATAAATGTACATATGAATTCAAAAATCGAAATTCGATTCCAAATTATTTTAAAGAGTGTAAAGCGAATATACTCGTAACATAGCGTGTTTGGAGTAAATATTTTTGACGTGTGTGCCGCTGACATAGATTAAAATATAAGCTTTTTTGTTTTCTTTTAACGTATTTTTCAGATTAAAACTTTAACACGCACAAGTCCGCATTGGAGCATGATAACCAACCAAGTAACATGGCACTCACAACAGACCTGATTACTCTACAACACCTAACAACTTAAGGACGAAAATTTGCATTGTAACTCCTTTGTTGTGCGATGTATGTAAACAAACGCTCGAATCTTAGGCTAACTTCAACAAATTTCGTAAACAGCGCCCGGATGACAGGCAAAGACGCCATGTTTGGCCGCCCTATTCGTCGGCCATGTTGACGTTGGCCTGCGGTAATTATATCCTTAAACTAGTACTTACTAAAAAAAAAGAGTGTGTGGTTTTATGAAACTATGGTGAAAGTGAAACTTTTTTTCACATTAAGACATTTACAGAGCACGAAACGATCATGGCTGCCCTCGTCTTGGAGCTACAGTGTACCTCTGTAGAGTACGAAACGATCATGTAATAAAAGTTCACTCCTCTTGGAGCTACGGTACAGAGAACGAAACGATCATGGCCGCTCTCGTCTTGGTGCTACGGTACAGAGGACGAAGCGATCATGGCTGCTCTGACGAAAAGAGTTTGAGATGTAATAATCTCTTTGCCGTCACGCAACACACAGGCGAAAAAGCTTGAGATGATGTAATAAAAGTTTCACTTTTATAAGCTGGACTGAAAGAGTAACGAACGAAGAAGTATTGAAACGATTAAACGAAAAGAGGAACATAATTGCCGCTAAACATCAGTGTTAATAACATTGACGTGTTCCGGCTTGAAGATAAGATAGCCAGTTCTCCATTGCGTTGGGGAATCTTGGTAAGCCCGCTTCCATCTTCGGTATCATCGTCACTTACCATCAGGTGAGATGATGCCAAGGGCTTACTAATTGTGAATAAAAAAAAAGAGATCATTGAGAACAGAAGAGGAAAGATGATAGGACACCTAATTAGACACGATAATTTTATCAAGAAGATAACAGAAGGAGAGATCGAAGGAAAGCGCGGAAGAGAAAAACCTAGAATTGGTTATATAGACCGAGTTAAGAAGAAAGTTAAGGTGGAAACGTATAGAGGAATGAAGGAGATAGTGTGGGAGAGAGAGACCTGGTAAGAGCTACACCGACAAGAGCACGGCTCTCAAATTATTGTTATGAGTCCTTACTAATATTATTAATAAGAAAATGTGTTTGTTTGTTTGTTACCTTTTCATGCTTCAACACCTCAACCAATCTAAACGAAATTTGGCATGGAGGTAGCTCACATCACGGGGAAGGACATAAGCTCCTTTTCACCCGTGAAATTAACATAGTCGGATACAGTTCCTGAGGGAACTTTAAAAAGAGAGTTTTATTTTGGTTGATTTTCTGAACTTCGCAATTTAGAAACGGTTTTTTTTTGCTCAGAGATGGTTGAGGAGGTGGGAAATGACATAGACTACTAATTAATATAACCTGAAACAGTTCCCGAGGGATCTAGGGAAAACTCATTTCCAGGCTCGCGCACGTCGGCGTTTCTGTTTGCACAGAAATAGTTGAAAGGCTGGAAAGTGACATTGATTGCTGATAAGAATAGCCAGATTTGGTTTCCGAGTGATATGGAGTAAACTCCGGCCTACGCTTACATTTACGCTCAAAGCCAGTCATAAGAACGATGCCCACGCGGGCGAAGCCGCGGGCAAAAGCTAGTAACTGCATTAAACGAAACCGTTTGCCCATCATCGCAGTTTAGGTTGTTTACACCCGTGGATGCAAAAAAAAATGCATGCATATGTATATCGCGTGACAATGTAATATTTTAAAGCTTGTACCTAAAAGTTTTTAGTTTTTCGAAATTTTTAAGCTATTTTATAGTTTTTATCGCGGGCTTTGAGGGGACCGAAACAAGAAATTTTGGTGAAAACGAAAAAAACCTGACACCCCAAAAAAAAATACAAGTGCCATCTATCTATCCATCATGATGATGGTGATGGTGGTGGTGATGGTGGTCGTGGTGGTGGTCGTGATGGTGGTCTTGATGTCGGTCGTGATGATGATCGCGATGGTGGTCGCGATGGTGGTCGATGACGATGACGATGATGATTTAACTTTCCTAGTGTTAGTTTATTACATAAAAATCCAGTGCCCCAAGAACTATATGGTACTGGTAAATACTGCATAAATAAAAATAAAAAAAATTATAATTGCATAAGTTGATAAAAAATGCTATGCAATAGCTTTACCGCGGCAGTCCCCGAGTGCCACACGTTTTTTTTAGTTTCACCTGTCCCAGTGTTTGTAATGAAATCTTGCAAGTTAAATTTGACTCACTCCCGGTTTCCGATTGAGCTGAAATTTTGCATGCATATGTATATCGTTTGACAATGCAATATTAAAAGCTTGTACCTAAATTTTTTTAGGTTTTCGATTTTTTTTTATCATATATCATGTACACCTAAATAGTTAGGACAAGCTGGTGGTATTATTACTAATATTTTTCAATTGTCTACCTACTTAAATGTATGTAAAACACATTTTGTGTCCTTTGTTAGGATAATTTAGATTTGTAGCTTGTTAACGGGTCTTCTTATAGCAAAGCACAATGTAAACAAACACAAAAAAAAATCGAGCGAGACCTACAGTACTCGCATATGATGTGTAACATGTGACAAAATACTTTATAAAAGGACGGCAAAGATACGGCAGACTAGGCTGTATGGTCATAGATACCTTTGCCTTTTCCGCGCTTTTAAAGCCTGAAAAAAGGACGGCAAAGATACGGCAGACTATGCTGTATGGTCATAGATACCTTTGCCTTTTCCGCGCTTTTAAAGCCTGAAAAAAGGACGGCAAAGATACGGCAGACTAGGCTGTATGGTCATAGATACCTTTGCCTTTTCCGCGCTTTTAAAGCCTGAAAAAACGCGACTTCCTGTTAAAATGGGACACATTTCCGTCCCATTTCACGAAATCACTCCCACAAATTGCAGGAAAGCGAGAGCAAAGATGTTACACATCAAAAAGCACAATGTAAACAAACTAAGTATGGATTTGACAGCATCCAAAGTCAATTCCTTAGTACTTTTGTTTACCTTTTGTTTTTTTTGGTTGATATAAGGTATAGTATCAAAATTTCCTAATTTATTCACAAAAAAAAATCACGGAAATCATTTTTTTCCAAGTAAACGAACATGCTGCACTCCATCAAGGTATTCATTTATCAAAACAATAGGGGGCGATTTTTGAGGGTAGAATGAAATGTAAGGCAACTGCCCTAATTGGTCACAAATTGTCAGGGAGCCGTCCGGGTCATTACTAATGATGTGTTTCTTTTGTTTCCAGGTAAGGCTTCCTGTGCCATTGATGCCATTGGGGAGTTTGAGAGTGCTAATTGCGGTAAAGTTATATTTTTACTTTGGTTTATTTTTAGGTACTTTCACTAGTGCGTTTCACTTTGCTAAACACGTTAAAAAAGCGACATCATAATTTTGCTCTGGTTTATTTTTAGGTACTTTCACTAGTGCGTTTCACTTTGCTAAACACGTTAAAAAAGCGACTTCATAATATTGCTCTGGTTTATTTTTAGGTACTTTCACTAGTGCGTTTCACTTTGCTAAACACGTTAAAAAAGCGACTTCATAATTTTGCTCTGATATATTTTTAGGTACTTTCACTAGTGCGTTTTACTTGCTAAAGACGTTTAAAAAACCGACTTCCATCGCAACCACTTAGTGCACTTTTGAATTAATTTTTTTTTCGGTTTTTGTTAATTTTCCAAACAAGTACTACACCAATTTTGATAAAAATTATATGGGAATAACTAGGGAGCATCAAAATAAAGGAGTATCGAATAAAAATAATCATGAAAATCGGTTCATAATCTGCGAAGATATCGGATAATAAACATACAGTCGAATTGAGAACCTTCTCCTTTTTATTGGAAGTCGAGTCGGTAGGAAATAGTTACAGTTCGTTTTTCTTTTTAAACGATTTTGAATGTATGTATTACTGTTTGTCTGTAGAGCCTCTAGCTTTAATGGCTGGATTTTATAGTGCGATGTGTCGTTAGATCCGTCTTGATCCCGTGAGTGACATAGGACACATTTTACCCGACTGGCCAAAAAAAGCGGTAGTGTTCATGCAGTCTAGTTTTTAACTTTTAATTAAAATGGTTAGGTTATTTAATCATCAGTATAGGCATTCCTTATTTCTTTTCCTTATTTTAATTTTTTGAAGTAAAACTTCCCGCGCTTGACTTGGGGAGTAAGCTTACGGATGCGTGACGAGTGACAAGAGCGTTACCGAAGTATGATCGGGCGAGGCGAATGGAAGTTGAGAGGGATATATAAATTAGTGAAGATAGAAAGGGAGATACTATTTATTTAATATCGGTTGCCAAGGCAACAATATCGGTTGTCAAAACAATAAAAACAAACATATAAGATAAAAAAGATTTGATCATTTTCAGAGGATAATAAAACTCTTTTCGTAACCTGTCTATACCTCCATATGACAAAAAAAGATTAGATTATTTTCTGAAGACTATGTATTTACTTCCATACATATAGATGGAGCTAAAGAAGTTTTACTTCAGTCGTATGGTCTTAAGCACACTCGTATTATTTTATTTCTAATAATACCTTTTTACCATTTTAGAAAAGGTTAGCCTTTCAAAAACCTCGAACTTAAGTGGTCGCCTGAAAGTACGATTATATTTTATGTTCATTTTGTTAAACACATTCGTGCAAACAATATTGCTAAGAATCACGGACCCTGTGCGTTATCTGATCTTTCTCTTAGTTTTGGTCTGATGTGTAAGCGACAGCGTTATAAAGTTTTTACAAGATTTTATTTAGTTTCACCTGTCCCGGTGTTAAAGTCTGTAATAAAATCTTGCAAGTTAAATTTGACCCACAAGCCGTTTTCCGATTGAGCTGATGTTTTGCATGCGTATGTATCGCGTGACAATGCAATGTTAGAAAGTTGAAGCTAAAAGTTTTAGGTTTTATAGGCAGTTTTGAGTTTTTTAGTTTTACCTGTCCCAGTGTCTGTAATGAAATCTTGCAAGTTAAATTTGACCCACTTGCCGGTTTCCTATTGCTGAAATTTTGCATGCATATGTATATCGCGTGACAATGCAATATTAGAAACTTGTACCAACAAGTTTTTATGTTTTATAGGCACTTTTGAGCTCTTTTAGTTTCACCTGTCCTTGTGTCTGTAATCAAATCTTGCAAGTTAAGTTTGACCCACTTCCTGGTTTTCGATTGAGCTGAAATTTTGCATATATATAATGACAATACAATATTAAAACCATGTACCTAAAGTTTTTACGTATTTCGATTTTTTTTACTAGAATTTTTTTGAAACATCCATCTAACTAAAATAACAAGTCGATTTGATCAAAGTTTAGCACGATTTGATTTCGTTTTCGAAAAGAATAAGTTAATGTAGACGTTCTCAACCTCTGTGTACTAATGTAGCACGGGTCTCTTCCTAGATTCGGGAAGGTTAGTTAATACTCCATACACATGTGTCAAGTCTGGGTTGATGGAGGCTATAGGGATAGTGGCGACCCCACTGTTATAAATCTGATACGGCTTTACGATTGACATATAGTTATAACAACCGGCACTTACGGCTTCCGGAAGCACGTAAACGGTTGAAAAATGACTACTGACTAGATAGATAAACCGTTTATTCACCGACCAGGCACAAAAAAACAATGAGTAAAGCTATGGTAACAATAAAGTAACTGACTATCTAACCACTAACTGTCAAATCCATTCAGATAATGACCGTGCTTCACATCAATTAACCTGCGTGATCGATCCAACGTTCGACCAAATACAATGGACCGGCCCTATCCGTACATTTATCTCATAAATAATTGAAAACGCTAAACATGTTAAAAACCGACTTCCATCGCAATAACTTAGTACATTTTTGCATTATTATTTTTGGTTTTTGTAAATTTTCTAACAAATAACTGCACCGATTTTGATAAAATTTACATGGGACCACACGGGAAGCACTAGCTTTCAAATAAAAAATAATCATAAAAATCGGTTCACCCAGTCAAAAGTTATGAGGTAACACACATGAAAAAAAAAACATACAGACGAATTGAGAACCTCCTCCTTTTTGGAAGTCACTTGAAAATGAATCAAATACAACTGCACGCAAACACAAAGTCACACCACTTACAGAGTCTCGTTCAAATATAAAGATTGACAGACATAGATAGACGTACTCGGAATATAGCACGAATGAGATAATAAATTTCACTAATATCGACCTTCTACATATTTGGGGAATACTAATCGACTAAGGCGAAATGAGCGAATGCGATCATTCTGGTAGGCATCAAAACAGCTGTTCGCGTAAGCCGGTCCATAGCTGTTATATTGGTCGAAGGATTCAACCACATACATAAGCACTGACCTCCGAAAGCTGAATGGTAACTTATCTCAGATATCTATTTATTAATCGCTTCCTTGCACACATGTTATTACTGACTTAATATTTTTGGTAAGGCTATACAGATCCCGCTCAAATCTTATGACATGGAGATGTGGAACTTTTAAACAAGTTCCTGCGTAGAAAATTAAAATAAAACCATAAAAGTTTCAAGGGTTGTTATTATTATTGTTGTTAGGGAGGAATGTAATCATCTTTCAGGGCGTTTCTGTGTGAATTTGTTGAGTCACTATTTAGTTTAGTTCGTCGACTGCTATTTTCATATTTTTTTTTATAGAAAGAGTTCTTAAAAAGCTTTTATTTAAATTGCAATGTTTGTATGTATGTATGTATGTTTAGTTCAAATCTTGCGATCAATTTTAGAGCGACTTCCAGGGGTCCGATTGACCTGAAATTTGGAATGAAGCCGTATTCCCGGTGACAATAGATCCTATTGGTATTTTGAAGTTGATCTGACGATGAAATTTGGAAGTGGAATCATGTCCCAGGATCGTCTTTTATTTTAAATAGATTCGTAGCAAATTTTTACTGTGCTCGCCTTTTTTTGAATTTGGAACCGTGTATTTATTCATTTGAGCATTTGGTTTTTTTTCATTTTGCATAAAAACTCTTTTCAACTTAAAGCTCAAAGGTTTTTCGAAAAAAATTATTATGTAATGAGATTACGAAGGTTTTCCAACTGTTATCGAGACTGAGAAAGATTATATTTTTTTACATTATATAAATATTATGTCAATGTTACCATTTTAACTAAATCAGTTCACCACATGCATTCCATTTTAACTTTTTGATTTTATCTACTATTAGTAAACCCTTGGCATAAATTATTTTACTTGATGATAAGTGACGATGATGCCGAAGATGGAATCGGGCTTACCAAGATTCCTTAACGAATTCCTATGCGGGCTTAGAATAATTACTTTTCTATACTTTCAAATAAGTTTTAAAAAAATGTTTTCAATTAAAATGAACAGTCATGAGTTTTTGTGTGTTGGTTTCATTCAACATTAACTATTTGTTTTCGAGAAATACCGCCAACTAAACCAAGACTTAGAGTTAGAACACGCTGGAATTCGAACCTTCGGGTGTCAAGCGAGTGAACCATAGCCCGTCAACTTCGTGCGCGGTACGCCTGCGGTACGGACGGGTAGGCGGGGGCGAGGCAGCACGACACGACACGATCTCCGCGGGGGATATTGAGGCTAGCGGGGAAGGGCACAAGGCTTGTGCCCTTCCCCGCTAGCCTCGAGCTCCCCCGCGGAGATCCTCCCGCACACCCCGCCTCAGCTGCTCAGGCGTATCGCGCACGAAGTTGACGGGCTATAATAACTGCTGTGCCACGGAGGCGGAAAAGTACTAAACACTAACAGCTTATAATGACACTATCATCATATCAGCCGAAGGACGTCCACTGCTGGACATAGCGCCTTCCCCAAGGATTTCCACGACGACCGGTTCTGCGCCACCCGCATCCAGCGACTTTCACCAGGTCATCGGTCCACCGAGTGGGAGGCCTGCCTTCTCTACGTTTTCCGGTGCGCGGTCGCCACTCGAGAACTTTACTGCCCCAACGGCCATCCGTTCTACCAGCTATGTGCCCCTCCCACTGCCACTTAAGTTTAGCAATTATGAGAGCTATGTCTGTTACTTTGGTTATCTTACGGATCTCCTCGTTTCTGATAAGATCACGCAGAGAAAATAGAAATCTCTGCGTGGTCGAATAATGACACTATGTTTCCTTCTAATGACCAAGCTGGAGTAACCCCTTTTTAAAAGCTTGCCCCGGAAACATGCTGCCTGTTACATGAAATTTATAGCCATAGAGTGGAAGGGTGTAAATTGGGTAATGTAAGGGTTGGAAATTGTTACTAAGTGAGTGTGTGTATTGGAAACTAGCAGGACTGAACTGCATTTCTCGTAAATTACTAGGTACGTTTTTTTTGGTAAGCCCTTGACATCATCTCACCTGATGGTAAGTGACGATGATGCCGAAAATGGAAGCGGACTTAACAAGATTCTCAAACGCAATGGGGACTCTTTATTTTTAAGCTGGAACATATCAATGCTGTTAACATTGATGCTTGGCAGCAAGACTTACATAAGATTGTTGTAGGTAGCCAGGCGGGCTATAAAAATGCCCTACCACTAACCAAACCGAGTCTTACAAAGTTGACCCCGCCGGGAATCGAACCCGCAACCTCCTTGTGTGACGCGAATGGACTAACCATTACGCCACGGAGGCGGTTAAACCCTCAATTCATTTTCCAACCCTATAGGGGTTTCTCTGTAATAATATTCTATATCTTATTAGGCAGAGACTGGATTAGCACACCTTCTAATCCCAGGAGCTTTCAGCTCGCTGCGAGACCTCGCAAAATAGATTTTCGGTTGCCTGTCTATGTTCGTTGGGATTCAAACGCTTTACCTTTGCTTTTGGAGACAAATTGTGGTTTTTGCGCCACAAATATCGTTTCCATTTTACACGAATACTGGTGCCACGAATTAAGAAACAGTCTGGGTAGATTTCTTTTGCTGTAGAAGGTATAAAATTTGTCCGTCACCAAAATTTAACTACAAATATTCATCATATCAACTCATATATTATACGTCCCGACCGAAGCTCGAGCTTATCCTAAATTAGAGCGATCGGGCCTAAGTCGACCACGCGGACCCATTGCGGGTTGGTCGACTTCACACACAACCTTCGAGTTTCTTCGCAGGCGTTTGCAGGTTTCCTCACGATGTTTTCCTTCATCGTAAGAGCTTCGGATAAAAGTACATATGAAATCGAAATTCGAAAACCCATTGGTACGTGGCAGGATTTTAACCACGGCCTCCCAGATAGGAGGTAGCAGCCCTTGCCATTACGCCACCGACGCTCTTCTACAAATATAGGAGTAGTTTAAGAAAAAATCAGAAAAAGTGTTTCACTTTATACGGCTTCTGAAGCAAATCAAATTCAGTTACAAAAATATCAGCTGAAAAGACTCAGCTTCAAAAATATCAGCTAAAAAGACTCAGCTACTAAAATATCAGCTGAAAAGACTCGGCTACAAAAGTATCAGCTGAAAAGACTCAGCTACAAAAATATCACCTGAAAAGACTCGGCTATAAAAATATCAGCTAAAAAAAAGACTCAGCTACTAGCTAAAGGTCGAAGGTATTTACGTTACTGAATCTTGCCAACTTACACAGGTTTATTTTTTAACTGCGCAGTTAAATTTTACACGTGATGTTATCTTTGCCAGGGGGTCAGTTTTATCGCCTCAACTTCGCCCTTCGAGTTGTTAACTTCATTTATTTATAGTCGCAATTAAACCTGTGTTAGGTTAGGGAGGGTCGTTAATAAGCGGATTAGAATTTTACGACCTGAAATTATGAACTAAATTGGGTTGCAGCAGTTCGGTAACTTTCACGTAACTGTTGGAGAAAGTAGCCACGAGTGTTTTGCGAACGTCAGAAATTAAACATCTTGAAGCCATGAAGCCTACAATAAGATGACTTCGATATCGAACCCGCATACACTTTTGTTTTTTGGGAGAATAGTTCGTTGTCGAATCCAGTTAAGGCTTTAAGATGCCTCAATCCGAGCAGGTTGATACGTGTAAAAAAAATAACGACCATAAGTCTATTCATTTTAAGTTCAAATTAATAAGGGCTTCAACGCGGCTGTTACGTTGAAACCGAACGCCCAATTCTCGATTTCACATGTTTCTATTACTTTTATATACTTTCAAATAAGTTTAAAAAAATGTGTTCAATTAAAATGAAAGGTCTTAAAAGTCGTCGATTTTTGTGTGGTGGTTTAATTCAACTATTTGTTTTCGAGAAATTTTGCAATTTATGCCAAAAAAAGGGTCTACAGTATATTTTTTTTAATCAAAAGTGCTAATATTTTTTAAATTGTATTCAATTAAATCGATGTTTTATTACTTTAAGTTTATTACATATTTTTTCCATAGTGATAGCTTTACGCAGTCTTTCAATAATTTATTTATTTTTATTTATTTATTATTGTTACATAAAAAGTATGTCGTAGCATACTACATATAGTAAAAAAAGCGTCGGTGGCTCAACCGGTAACGACTCGGTCCATCTAACCAGAGGTACCGGGTTCAAATCTGGACGGCCAATGTACCAATGAGTTTTTCAAAAACTTACGTACATACTTACCGATTGCTTTAACGGTGAAGGAAAACATCGTGAGGAAACCTACACACGCCTGCGAAGAAACTCGAAGGTTGTGTGTGAAGTCGACCAACCCGCACTGGGCCCGCGTGGTCGACTAAGGCCTAATCGCCCTGATTCAGGGTAGGCTCGAGCCCCTCGGTGGGGACGTATATGAGCTGTAATGATGATGAAAAAGTATGTACACATTTACTATCACCAAGTACAAAAAGCAAACAAAAGATTAAAAAACCAAGATAAGCGCCACAGACAGCCCATGCTAAGCATGTGGTGAAACACAGTAGTCTCCCAAAAAGACCAAAGCCTGTGTTAGGGGACACTACAGAACATTTACTAGTAAAATTCAATTAGCTAGGGAGAACGGTCAGTGCAGCAATCCAGTTAAAGTTATGGTAAAAAAAAAATATAATAAAATAAAAATTTTAATTGAATATTATCATTTGACCTATCTTAAGGCCTTAAACACTTTTGAATTTAGGACAAGTTATTTTTACCCGACAGCCCAAAAAGGAGGTCAATGTTTTTCGGTTGTATATATGTATGTATGTATGTCTGTTTCTTTGGCTGAGCCTGAAGCCTAAATATATGGCTTGATGGTTTTTGGAGTGCAAGATGTCGTTAGATTCGTGTTGATCCCATGTGTGACAGGATACATTTTTACCAGACTAACCAAAAGGGGGGGGGGGAGATTTTTGTATAATATTAATAATACTGACTGACTCGGTGGCTCAGTGGTAGTGCCCTTGACTACTGAACCCAGGGTTGTGGGTTCGATCCCCACCCTGGGCAAGCATTTGTGTGATGAGCAGATTTGTTTGCTCTGTGTCTGGGTGTTAAATATATCTATATATGTATGTATTTAAACGTATATAAGTATGTATATCAGTCTCTGGTAACCCATAACACAGGGAATCCTACTTTGGGGCCAGATGACCCTGTGTGATTTGACCCAGAATATATATTTATTATTTATTATAATAATAACAACTTAATTGTCTATTCACTTTAAGAAGTCTTATCATATAAGTTTCTTAAATTATTAAGGTACATCTGGGTGTGCAGACCCTAGTATCTGTACTATAGGCAGCGCCTGTGTTACAGAAACTAGTCCCTTCCAAGCAAAATAACTTATTTATTACACTTGGTGTTGACAATAAGACTTGGTGCGTTATCAGCATATTATAATAATACATTTAAAAAGAAAACAGGACAAAAAAAAACTAAGTATAGATATTGCTAAGCAACTAAGCAAGTTAAATGGTTTTTGTGTGTGTGTGTGTGGGTGTGTGTGTGTGTGTGTGTGTGTGTGTGTGTGTGTGTGTATGTAGTCGGGTTTTTTTAGGTAATAATTAATATATGTAACAGTGAATGTCAGAAATAGTGCCAAAAGAGTTATCATCATCATAGCGGCCGAAAAAACGTCCACGGCTGGACATAGGCCGCCCCCAAGGATTTCCACGACGATCGGTCCTACGCTGCCCGCATCCATCGGCTTTCCTGGTTGTCGGTCCACCACGTGAGAGGTCTACCTACGCTTCGTTTTCCGGTGCGAGGTCGCCACTCGAGAACTTTACTACCCCAACGACCATCTGTTCTACGAGCTATGTGCCCTGCCGTAGTGACACAAACATAATTAAGTACATTCAAACTTTTTTGTACCAAAGTTACACTGTTTTTTAATTGAGAATTTTCGTATCAGTTTTGTTTTTATTAAAAATTTGAGTGCGTTTGACTGCAACTCACCTGATGGTAAGTGATGATGCAGTCGAGGATGGTACACGCAAACTCAAAAAGATAAATTAATTATATTAACTATTGCTTAAAAGATCGTCGAATTTCGTACCATTTTGTCTTTAAAGAAGCAAATTTTCGCGTATCCCTCTGTGACTGTGACTTAGGACGGAACTTCAGCCAAATTAGCATCCTGCCCCTTCCTGTCTATTGAAACACCGTAATGTGGACAATAAGGCTTTTGCGATTCCGCATTTTCGATCGAGCCCCTAAATCCAATGGGAATATGATTAGGGGTGGCACTTGTCACGGGAATAGCAATTTTTTTTTTTTTTATAAAATTTCTTAGATTTTGTGATCAGAACAAGAGGCAATTAAATACCACTTGCCAAAATTATAATTCAACATGGCATTACCAAACTATATATATTATTACTAACATACAGTATGGACACTCCCTGACGCTCTCTAGATTGCGACCTCACCCCCTCGTCACCCAGATTTATACAGATTGGTTACAGTTTGGTTGTCGAAAGTATAGAATTTCGCCGCCATTTTGTTTGTTTGTGAAGTGTCCAGGGTGTGGCATTACTAGAGCTTATTTTACAAGTTTCATAAATTTATATTCACAGAGAACAAATTGAAGGTCAAGGGAAGCCGCTGGATGCGGGCAGCGCAAGGTCGGTCGTCGTGGAAATCCTTGAAAGAGGTCTTTGTCCAGCAGTGGACGTCTTTCGGCTGATATGATGATGATATTGTTTTATGCATAGATAGAAGTGCAGATGACATTTTTAATAACTATTAAGATAAGATAAATACATCCGTCTTCCCAAGTATTATATGCAAAGAGTTAAATCTTTAACATTTTCGAGTGGAAAGATAAAAATACTATATAAAAATTATTTAGTCCTAAAAATAATATCACTCTAATAACAACACCTTAATTAAAATGCCTAAAATAACAAACTAAAACACCTAAAATAGGTACCTTAAATGAAACATCTAAAATACCTAAAATAAAACACCTTTATTTAAATTAAAAATTTGAGTGCGTTTGTCTGCAACTCACCTGATGGTAAGTGATGATGCGGTCGAGGATGGTACACGCAAACTCAAATAATGCCTATTCACTCTTGCCTTGAAGATCCCCAAATTATAGGAATAAAACACCTAAATACAATACAATATTCTTTATTGCATCACAACATAAAAAAAAGAAATTGACAATATAGAAGAAAGCCCATACAATAGGCGGCCTTATTGCTAGGTATCGCCCTGATTCAGGGTAGGCTCGAGCCCCTCGGTGGGGACGTATATGAGCTGATATAATAAAATTGCTAGGTAGCAAATACCTAAAATAAAATATCTAAAATAACCCTTCCATCGTCATCCCCGGTTAGTCCAGTCATTTAAGCTTAAATTAGGTAAGAATCTCGGAATTCGAGATACCCAGCTGTAAGTCTGTAAATACTTGTATATTGACACCCTAAAAGTTGTCTCAAAACCTACATATGGTAGGGTGTAAGCAACTATTAAATTTCAAGGTCAAAGGTCACAAAAATCGGTTTTTTGCGCTTTTTTTGGAAATATCTCATTTTCTATGGGTTTTTTGCTATTTGTATTTATTATCAATATTGTAGAATACAAAATTCTCTACAAATTTTGTTTAAAAAAAAATTTTATACGGTGAACCGTTTTCGAGATAGAGGGCGGAGAGCACGCGGTCACAGCATCACTTCAGGTCAACCTCTTTGCGGGCTTGCAATGCTCTTTAGCTTGTGGCCAATGTAATGGGCAAGCTTGTCTCAATGCTCTACCATATCAGAGCGACATTAACGAAGATGGAACCTTTGACCCCGAAATCATGGAAGAACTTGAGACAAATGTCGTTGAAGACGATAATGAAGACCAGTTTGAAATTTACCAGCAGCCAGAAGACGACGATGAAGAGGAAGAAGATTAAAATTATAAATTCTAGTTTTTGTACCATTTATTCCATTTCTTTACTTTCAATAAAAATAAATGTATTCAATGATATTTTTAATAAAAAGATTAATTCATAATTTATTTGTTTTTTTTTTCATCATGTAAGAAGTTATAAATATTAATTAGGTTAAAATTCAAATATAATTCCTATATTTTCATTAACAATTCTGCAATTACATGGGCAGGTAAGTGTTGTTAAATAAATTAATGCTGAATAAAAAGTGGATAAGTTAGGAAAAAAATGATAAAATATAATATAATAGTTAATAAAAATTGACAAATATTTATAATCATTTAGTTCATCAACTATATGGCGCTTTTTCGACCGGTGGCACCGGTTGACCTGAAGTGATGCTGTGACCGCGTGCTCTCCGCCCTCTATCTCGAAAACGGTTCACCGTATAAAAAAAAATTTAAACAAAATTTGTAGAGAATTTTGTATTCTACAATATTGATAACAAATACAAATAGCAAAAAACCCATAGGAAATGAGATATTTCCAAAAAAAGCGCAAAAAACCAATTTTTGTGACCTTTGACCTTGAAATTTAATAGTTGCTTACACCCTACCATATGTAGGTTTTG
The DNA here is from genome assembly GCA_947284805.1 of Coleophora flavipennella. NCBI lineage: Eukaryota > Metazoa > Arthropoda > Insecta > Lepidoptera > Coleophoridae > Coleophora > Coleophora flavipennella. Next base: position 8,477,536 of record OX369301.1, read on the forward strand.
AGACCACTTTTAGGGTGTCAATATACAAGTATTTACAGACTTACAGCTGGGTATCTCGAATTCCGAGGTGAACTTACTATAATGACTGGACTAGGTGCTAAGATGTCCATAACACTAGCTGAATGGCTATGGACAGCCCTTGCACCAGGAACGATCCGGAGCGGGATTCAAAGCCCAAGGAGTCAAAGACTTTCAATAGGTAATATTGACTGACTCGGTGGCTCAGTGGTTAGTGCTCTTGACTGCTGATCCGAAAGTTGTGGGTTCGATCCCCACCCAGGGCAAACATTTGTGTGATGAGCAGATTTGTTTGCTCTGAGTCTGGGTGTTAAATATCTAGATATGTATGTATTTAGACGTATATAAGTATTTATATCGGTGTCTGGTTCCCATAACACAGGGAATCCTACTTTGGGGCCAGATGACCATGTGTGATTTGTCCCAGAATATTTATTTATTATTTATTATTATTATAATATCTCCATAGGCAAATTCTTTTTCACGTAAATAGCCCCACGTTGGAGTGTGCCATACGGCATACTCCTCTCATAGGTCGCTTTAGTGAGAGTGAGACAGATATAGTGTTTGTCTAAACCATTTTGATGTGAAACATCTATAGCCGCATGTAAAACCGATTTTTGGCGTGGCACGCGTCGCCACACTATATGATGGTATACGTAGTAGTGTGTTTCACATCTGTCAGGCATCACGTGACTGCTCATTTTTGATGTGAAACATCTATAGCCGCACGTAAAACCGATTTTTAGCGTGGCGACGCATGCCGTGGCTATATGATGGTATATTATTTACATTCTATAAGTAGTAGTGTGTGTTTCACATCTGCCAGGCGTCCCGTGACGGTAATTTTTTTTGTATGAATTTAAAAATATTCCTAAGAACATGTTCGATGTCCAAAATGTAATATGATTAAAATAAAATATGTAATTAATGACAAAATGTTGTGTTAACATATTTGACTATTTCCAAACAAGGAGACTTTATTGACTATTGTGCTCGCCTTTTTTAAAATTTAGAACCATGTTTTTATAATTATTTGAGCATTTGGCTTTTTGAGCATAAACACTCTTTTCAAATAAAAGCTTGTATTACCAAAAAATTTTTTAGATTTTTTGTAAATTGTTTTATCTTTGCATGTAGTTCGCAGGCGTAGGTTTTATTCTTGACGTGGCAGCCCTGGGAGGGAGCAGGACAGACAAAGCACTTCCGGTCGCCGCTCAGCCGTCTACGTCACCGGAAGTCGACACCATCGCGCACTATCGTGTGCCCGCCTTTATATAGCGGAAGTTATATGTCTATGGGATTTGGGTGGCTCGTCATGAGGTGCCTATGTTCCTAGCTAAAATCAAGGATTTGTTGCTCCGGTGGCGTTGTAAAGCTTGAATATAGGTTTTTTTTCTCATTTAAATGTATGGGTAGACATTGTTTCTTCTCACAACGCTACCACAAATGAGATACTAGTTACTTCGTAACAGATATTGCACTTCCTTATAAAACATAAATACCTACACATTTATTCACTTACTACTTCCCATACAGGCAAACATGGGTATTACGGCGCTTGACTTAGCGGTTATAACTGCGTACACGGGCGGCGCGCGAATTGCGGCGGCGATTGTACGGCGTTCTAGCGCTGGCGAGCGGAGCGCGGCCTGTGGGCCGCGCCAATGTGTAGGTACTTATCTCGCCTTCTCGACTAAGTGACGGGGGCCTGACGCTACTAATCATGTTTATTATAACAGCTCATATACGTCCCCACCGAGGGGCTCGAGCCTACCCTGAATCAGGGCGATTAGGCCTTAGTCGACCACGCGGGCCCAGTGCGGGTTGGTTAATTTTTAATCATGTTTAATAGTAATAAAATGATGACCAATCTAAGAATTGATGTGGAAGCGACAAGACATGACAAGTGTAGTATTTCTTTTAATTAATATTTTTATCTTAGCATTGACATGAGTGTTGCATGCTCGCTTAAATGTTTGTGCGGATGGTGGCGTATCGGGAGCCGGGTCGTTCCTTTCCCTCCAATATGGTTGATGTAAGCGATGGCTGACTCGCGTTATACTTGTGGCAGATGCTGTCCGTGTGAACTGCCCTACTTTTGTCAAAGGCATTAGTGACATTCAATGATTTTAATGTATTACTTCTCGTGTAATATTGTTTTCATGTTCTAATGACATAATTTGTTTTATATCAAGAATTGGATTTTGCTGTAATTAAATAATTTTTCACAAATGACATTATGTAATTACTATTTTATGACTATCAGAAACAGTCTCATTTGATCCTGTTTTGAATAAATATCTTGGATCTTGATACTTAGTTACCAAAATGAACCGAATTAACCGACTTTAATTTAGTTTTTGTTTTTTGAAAGCTGACTTGATCGCGAGTTCTGTTAGCTAAGATTTAAAAAAAAACGACGGGTTGCACTCCGGGAGTGCCGGCAGAAGTGAAAACTTGAATATTAACGTTGTGCATTTTTGATATTTTGGAATGGTTAGGGAATAATTTTGCACGAATTGCTTTGATTATCAGTATAAAAGTACTATCATTTATGTGGTAGAATACAATATTTATTTATTGCGCTATCGTACACAAACATGACAATTTATATTACATTAAAAAGTTTATATCTCAGAAAAATCAACAAAAAATCAACTCCATCCGTCTTACGAATTTTCGATCAGGTCAGTGTCCTGACGCGAGTTTAACATTTTTTACCCATTACAAAAAAAGTGCACAACGCCGCTAAAGAAGTTTTCACTTCAAAAACCTGTTCAGCGCTTTGAAGATCATCTCTTTTCTAGTTGATGAAGGGATGTATACAGCTTTCACAGTTCTGATCGATTCAAAATTTGGTATTTTGTTACTTTAAAAATATTGCAATAAAATAGTAATCTTGACCTAATGCTGCAACATCACCTGGGATTTGCAGGATACCCAAGTCTTCACCAACTTACAGCAGAGGTATCGTGTTCGAGACATACACTTTAGAAAGATCATTTTAGAAATGGTCATGCAAATTATATAATTGCGAGGGCGGGGGCTCTTTGACTGTTAAATCAATTCGCGAGCTCATTTACAATCTGCCATACGGCATTTTGTCAATTTGCCTGCAATTTTACAATCTGCGTACAGAATTTTACAATTTGCCTGATCATTTATATCATATCAGCCGAAGGACGTCCACTGCTGGACATTTATATAGGTACGGACAAATTATTACATTTTGCCTGGCTCGGCATTTTACATTTTGCGTAGAGAATTTCACAATTTTCCTGAGCGTTTACATACGGTCGAATTATTACAAATTGCCTGACCATTTGTAAAATGACTAATCGTACATTCACTTGTTCATTTTACAATCGGCTTACAACATTTTACATGCTGCCTGACGGTTTACATACGGACGAATTATACAATTTGCCTGACGATGTGTAAAATGACTAATCATACAATTTGCCTGCCACCTATACATAGAAATGGTGTAAAAAGAGCGTTATAGATTTTTTTATTTTTTATTTATAGTTTCATGTGGGTGTAAAAATAAAATCTCAATGTCACCTTCGAGCGAGTATCTTTTAAACAAAGTGATTGATCAAAAATTTCCTCATTAAAACTGCTGAATAAACTTAATTATTCAGCTTTTGGAGTTGCAGAAACTCATTTCGGTGTTAGACTTCGATTCATCCTGGAAGTCGTATTGTCTTTCGAATTTATATGCAAATGTGACGACGCTTGCTTGCTTATTATTGCATGAATCGTTGAATATCCGACTGAATTAAAGTGCTTCACTCCGAGTATTTTGGGTTTTCCAGCTGTTGTCCAATTTTGGAGGGCTATATTGGTTGCTCTGTTGACTTTGTTGCTTATATTGGGTAAAGTTGGTCGAGCAAAGAGATTGGTTGTCAATATGGATCCCCTTGTGTAATAAACAATGCTTGTCTCTGACAACTGCCAGGAAAAATTGTATAGTTTTACGACCCTTCCATATCAGTGTATAAGTGTCACTCTTATCTTTCTTGGATAACATTTTTTTTATCCACAATTGATAAGCCCTCTCACCTGATGGTAAGTGACGATGATGCCGAAGATGGAAGCGAGCTTACAGAGATTCCCCAACGCAATGGGGATCTGGCTATCTTATCTTCAAGCCGGAACACATCTATGCTTTAAACACTGATGTTTGGCGGCAAGACTTAGATAAGATGGTGGTATCTAGCCAGGCGGGCTATGAAAATGACCTACCACCAACCAAACCGACCGACCCCGCCGGGAATCGAACCCGCGACCACGTGGTGTGAAGTAAATGGACTAACCATTATGCCATGGAGGCGGTTAATGTACATACCTACCTTATGAAAAAGTGACTGAAGCATGAATCAATTATTAGTCTTTTATTAACAGTCTTCCAAAGAATAAGGAGGATATGACTGTCTTCGAGGGTGCGCGAGGGTGGAAAAAAGTAGCCTATATGTTAATCCAAGTCCCAATCCGTCTACCTACCAAACTGCAGCCAGATACGTTTAGTAGTTTTTGCGTGAAAGAGTAACAAACATCCATACATACAAACTTTCGCGTTTATAATATTAGTAGGATAAAGACAATTTACTATGTTATCTCATGTAAGGCGTCGGTGGCATAACGTTTAGTGCCGCTGCCCCCTGTCCGGGAGGTCGTGGTTCGAGTCCTGCCACGCACCATGTGTATTCGAATTTCGATTTCATATGTACGTTTATCCGACGCTCTTACGGTAAAGGAAAACATCGTGAGGAAACCTGCACACGCCTGCGAAGAAACTCGAAGGTTGTGTGTAAAGTCGACCAACCCGTACTGGGCCCGCGTGGTCGACTAAGGCTCGATTGCCCTAATTGAGGGAAGGCTCGAGCCCTTTGGTGGGGACGTGTATGAGCTAATATGATCATCACATGTAGACCATCAAATAAAATGAATATCTTTCAAACGAACCATTAGTAGGAGGGTAGGCTCGAGCACCTCGGTGGGGACGTTTATGAGCTAATATAATCATCACATGTAGACCATCAAATAAAATGAATATCTTTCAAACGAACCATTAGTAGGTGTTATACCATTATCTACCCATATATCCAGGAAAAACTAAGCAACAAAAAATCCTTAACAAAAACACAACTGTCGGCGCAGGTTGGCCAAACAAAAGTTTCGTTGATAATATCCTCTAAGTCCTGATCTCCGTGTTTACCGACCCCCGTTCACCTGTGTTTACTTTTACCCCCATCCCCCCCATGCCCCCTCTCCCTCCTTGAGCCCCCACCCTCTGTCAATTCAATACTGAATCCAATTTCTTATACGTTACAAACTCAGCTCATTTTGTTCGGAATTCAAAGTTAGGATATGAGCATGTTGACTGAAGCCTATAGATAGGACTTTTCACAGATCTACCACAGATGAGATATTAGTTACTTCTTAAGATCTACTACAAATAGATTAGTAAAGAAATTGTTAGAAAAAGAAGGATAGTTACGATATCGCACGGGTGCGAAAAAGATACTGATATTATTTTTTGTCCTTATCGGCATGACCAGTTTTTTGCTGGCTAATTGTCAAAATCTGACAGTTTTTTAGCCAAACAATGCCAAATAATTTTAAATTTTACTTTACCTCATCACTACAGCTCATATACGTCCCCACCGAGGGGCTCGAGCCTACCCTGAATCAGGGCGATTAGGCCTTAGTCGACCACGCGGGCCAAGTGCGGGTTGGTCGACTTCACACACAACCTTTGAGTTTCTTCGCAGGCGTGTGCAGGTTTCTCACGATGTTTTCCTTCACCGTTAAAGCAATCGGTAAGTATGTACGTAAGTATTTGAAAAACTCATTGGTACATTGGCCGTCCAGATTTGAACACGGTACGGTTTAGAAGCGTCGGTGGCTCAAACGGTTACTTTACCTTATAAAAGTAAAATGTGTTTGTAGGTTTCTATGTGACCCCTGATTTTGAAGAGGTATATTGAAAAATAAAGCCGTACAAATGCTTTTCGAAAGCATTACTTAAATTTCGTCAGATCTATCACAAAGGCACTAGGTCGCGCTGATAACATTGAAATTTACCCTAACTTAATGGAAATAATGTCAAGGTGGCAACACAAATGCTTAAAACAGTTAAAGCGAGAGGCATTGTAGTGGACACGCGATATAGAAATATATTTGAAGTAGATCTGTGGGACTTTTGCTATTGTTGTTGACTTAGAATCGTAGGGAAAGAAGGTATATAGTACTTTGCTAACATCATATCAGCCGAAGGAAGTCCACTGCTGGACATAGGCCTCCCCCAACGATCTCCACGACGACCGGTTCTGCGCTGCCCGCATCCAGCGGCTTCCCGCGACCTTCACCAGGTCATCGGTCCACCGAGTGGGAAGCCTGCCTACACTACGCTTTCCGGTGCGTGGTCGCCACTCGAGAACTTTACTGCCCCAACGGCCATCTGTTCTACGAGCAATGTGCCCCGTCCACTGCTACTTAAGTTTAGCAATTCTGAGAGCTATGTCGGTTACTTTGGTTCTCTTACGGATCTCCTCGTTTCTGATTCGATCACGCAGAGAAACTTGGCTAACACTTACCTTTAATTAACTTTTCGTTGTAACGGTTTTAAGGGTTCCGTACCCAAAGGGTCAAAACGGGACCCTATTACTAAGACTCCGCTGTCCGTCTGTCTGTCTGTCTGTCTGTCACCAGGCTGTATTTCATGAACCGTGATAGCTAGACAGTTGAAGTTTTCACAGATGATGTATTTCTGTTGTTGCTATAACAACAAATACTAAAAATTAGAAAAAGTGAAAAAATAATGGGGTTCTCCATACAAGAAACGTGTTTTTTTTTCAAACATGAAAAAACTAGCGCCATCTAGTATGATGGTACGTAACCCTTTGTGTACGGGTATGACCCGCACTTGGCCGGTTTTTTTTATGTTTATGCTTATTTCGTTCGCCATTTTATTAGATTTGGTAAACATGTAGAATTAATACAATCATTCTTAGTATTTATTCTATCTTTCCAAGGGATAGACGGCGGTTGCCTGGTGTTGCACTTAGCATCACCCGCTGTCACGTGTAGGGCATTTAGATGTACACCTACGGACGTGTGCAACACGACCTTCATACACATCTGGAATCAGAAGTGCAGGTTTCCTCACGATGTTTTCCTTCACCGTTAAAGCAATTGGTAAGTTTATGTACGTAAGTGTTTTGAAATAACTATTGGTATATTCTTATTTATTTAGTTTCACCTGTCCCGGTGTCTGTAATGAATAGAAAAAAGAATAGAATAGAATAAGTTTATTGAGAAATAAATAAATAATAAGTTTATTTTATTTATGAAATCTTGTATGTTAAATTTGACCCACTTCCCGGTTTCCGATTCAGCTGAAATTTTGTATGCATATGTATATCGCGTGACAATGCATCATTAAAAGCGTGTTTAGGTATTCGATTTTTTTAAGTTTCACCTGTCCCGGTGTTTGTAATCAAATCTTTCAAGTTAAATTCGACCCACTTCCCGTTTTCCAATTGAGCTGAAATTTTGCATACACGTGTAGTTTGGTGACAATGCAAGGTCGGCTAAGTGACGTCATTCTACTCGTAAATCCAATATGGCGGACTCCCAAAGATGGCGGACCAGTAATTTTTATGCAACCCCATTATATGGGTATAAATTGAAAGGGTTTGCTGAGAGGAATACAAAATATTTAAATCTCTTTGTATAAAAAAAATCGGTTTAGTTACACCATTTATAACTCAAGAACGGTTGGACCGATTTTCATGATTTTTGGTTGCTTGGATTTGTCTCTAACCCCGAATAGCTGAATAACTATTAAAACATCGAAAAATTGACAAAAAACTTCGGGAGTGCCGACAGAAGTGATAACTTTTTACAGTTTTATAAGTTTTGACCCCCCGAGTATTCCTGGCTAACGACAAGTTTGACAAAGTTTTGACCCTGCGAATGTTCCTGGTACGGTGTCGGTGACAGTTTTTTCCCAACTCAAAAATACCTAAATAAATAAGCTTTCACTTCAAAAATAAGAGAAATTAATTTTCGTTACATGTGTAGTGTAGTGTAGTACAGTGCAGTGTAGTGTAGAGTAGAGTTTGCGAGGCGGTGCGGAGTTCGCCGGGACAACTAGTTTTCAAATAAAAGCTGGTACCTAAAACTTTTAGGTTTTTTCACTTAAAGTTGCAAGAAATGTGAAGCTTAATGGTTTCCGTTTCAAACTGATTGAAAATAATTTCAAAATGTTTATTAAAAGTAGGTCTATTGTATTACATGATGTCAAATTTTGGGAAAAGTCTAAAAAGAAACATAATAATCATCATCATTATCATATCAGCCGAAAGACGTCCACAAAGGCCTCCCATAAGGATCATCGGTCCACCGAATGAGGCCTGCCTACGCTACGTTTACGGGAGCGCGGTCGCCACTCGAGAACTTTTCAGAAACTTTAGTCATTATTAGTTAATAAATGACAACGCTAAAAACCTTAAGACTAAACGACTTCAATCTAAAATTGAAAATTATAGCGTTAAGTCGACGACCACGTTTTGTTCCAGTGATTGGTACAAACTTGCATATCTCAGAAACTACTTAACTTATTTTGATGAAATTTGCAACATTCCCGAAATTGAAAGATACTTAATGCAATAAGAAAACATACATACACTTATGAAATTTGGCAGACCTGTTAAGAAGCCCACATAGACCAATATACACGAATTTCGTGTAATTATGACAGCATTACATACATACAAAAGTATTGAATGATGGCATTTTGTATTGATAACTCTTTACTCAAACATAAGTTCACACACTCAACTCACACACACACAAACACACACTCACGCACACTCACACACACACACACACACACACACACACACACACACAAAAGATCGCCTACCTACACCATGTTGTAAGTAGGATGTAAGATACTGTAACCTGGATCCAAATAAATAAATCTAAATACGAATTGATAACCTCCTTTTTTATTCGGTTCATAACGTCGAAAATAAAATTTTGATATAATACAAATAATGTCATTAGATCATGAAAAGAATATGACACGAGAAGTTATACTACATAAGAAGGATAGCTACCTAAAATTAGATATGAGTTGTTTAACTCGTAAAGTATGTGCAGTCCAAATTGGTAGGTTACTGTACGTCAAACCCCCCCTTGACAAGCACTTACTCAAGCACTCGATATTCCAATATTTTTTCTCTAGTTTCGACTTCAAACGTCAACCTTCTCCTCATATCGAGTCCTTATCGCAGCCTTAACGAAGGCATCGGGTGCTATCGACATCCTTGAGAGGGGTCAATTGGGATCGTAGGATCCCGCAGAGAGGGGGCCTAGGGGTCGAGGGGCGGAGGGCGGGGGGGACATCCTGTGTCCGACGCACGGGTCTATCCGCCTAACGAGTGAGCTTTCAGAAAAACTGCTTTAAATTTAATGTGATTTATATTTCGAACCCAGACTACCGAAAAACTCCTTTCATGTTTCGGGGACAAGCAAAAAATCTATTCCCAAAAAGGTTCACTAATTTAAGGCTCGCAGACGTACCTTAACTTAGCAAAAAATCTAATATTCAATCTTTTACTAATTTAATGTTTTATTTTATAACATTTTCGAGCGGAATTAATCAGTCTGAAAAATAATATCACACTGTCTTATTACAATACCTAAAATAAAATGCCTAAAATACCTTAAATAAAACACCGAAAATACCTTTAATAAAACACTGAAAATACCTTAAATAAAACACCGAAAATACCTTTAATGAAACACCTAAAAAAAAAGCTTCGGAGGCTCAACCGGTAACCGGTAAGGACCGAGTCGGTCCTCCTAACCAGAGGTGCCGGGTTCAAATGTACCAATGAGTTTTTCGAAACTTACGTACATATAATCACCGATTGCTTTAACGGTGAAGGAAAACATCGTGAGGAAACCTGCACACACCTGCGAAAAAACTCGAAGGTTGTGTGTGAAGTCGACCAACCCGCACTGGGCCCGCGTGGTCGACTAATGCCCGATCGCCCTAATTCAGGGTAGGCTCGAGCCCCTCGGTGGGGACGTATATGAGATGATATGATGATGATGAAACACCTAAAATACCTTTAATAAAATAACCCGTCCCTCGTCATCCCCGGTGCAAAGGTGTCCTTAACTAGTGCTAGTGCTGCATTTCAATTTTTTTTTTAAATCTTTTACTTGGAAACAGAAAAAAAAACCGGTAAAGTGCGAGTCAGAATCGCGCACAAAGGGTTCCGTACCTACATACATCATACTAGATGGCGCTAGTTTCTTTACATGTAAAAGAAACACGTTTTTTGTATGGACAATTTTTAGTATATGTTGTTATAGCGGCAACAGAAATACATCATCTGTGAAAACTTCAACTGTCTATCGCGGTTCAATACAGCCTGATGACAGACAGACAGACTGACGGACAGCGGAATCTTGGTAATAGGGTCCCGTTTTTACCCTTTGGCTACGGAACCCTAAATATACTCGACAAATCTTAATGAATTCGCGTAGTGATAACGATAAATTCTTAAACAAAATTATGGCCGCTTCTACTAAACATTATCTTATGGTGAAATTTTACAAAGTACACTAAAACAGAGAACTTGGACAAAAAAACAAAAGCAATATAAACTTTGCCACTGAATAAAAATAACGAAATCATCAAACCTAATTCGTTTCCAAAGTGTACATTCTAAATAGAGGTTTCGTTTAAATGATACGACACGATCACAACAGAACATCATCAGGTGAGATGATGCCAAGCGCTTACCAATTGTGAAAAAAAAATGATCTAGGTATTCCTAGAAAATGATACTACTCCTCCTAGCTGACGCAAATCTTTTTTTCTGTTCATTCAGACTCTTGTCAAAGTATATATTATACTAGCTGTTTCCCGCGGCTTCACCCGCGTGGACCACGTTTCTATGACTTTTCGAGGGTGCACAGTGCGCGAGCTGGAAGCGGCTCGCGAGCGTGGTAAAAAGTAGCCTATGTCTTAATCCAGGTCCTAATATGTCTACCTACCAAATTTCAGCCAAATCCGTTCAGTAGTTTTTGCGGGAAAGCGTAACAGACAGACAGAGTTACTTTCGCATTTATAATATTAGTAGGGATTAGTACTAACATACAGTAGGGACACTCCCTGCCGCTCTCTAGATTGCGACCTCACCCCATCGTCAACTAGATTGTTACAGATTGGTTACAGTTTTGTTGTCGAACGTATAGGATTTCGCCGCCATTTTGTTTGTTTCGTCATTCCTTTTTTGAAATGTAATTTCTGACTCGTTGTATGAAGTGTCCAAGATGTACTCTTGTGTAGATATCTATGAATTACAAAATTCTAGTGACAGTCCAAACAGAATTTTTTAAATTTTGGTAGCGATTAACATCGCCCAGCCTAAAAGAATGAAGGATGCTTCTCTCGAGATAATACAGTGCGGCCGAAATAAAATTAAAGAAAGAAAGAAAAAGGAGAAAAAAAAAGTTGTAAAAGAAAAAGTTTTCAAGCAACAATGGCCGTTCTCCGGGACAAAACACATTGCCAGTATTAAAGGAGTGTAGAAACTTCGGTTGTTCCCCGCTCCGGGAGAAAAAAGATTTTATGTCCACGCTTCAAAGGGAATAGACGAACAGGAGAAATCTTAATCTATCTTTCCGAACGATATTTCCTACTAAACAAAAATCTTGAAACTAGATACCTAGGTAGCTATTTACACATGACAATGTCTGGCGAATCGAACGGCACTTTGTTTAATCACGCTTACGCCTTTAAGTTTTATCGGGTAAGTGTAAGTCTAGGGTAAGAAAAAATACCTTTGAGTTTTTTTTCAGATTTTATTTTTAAAATAACTAGTAAAAAGAATTTATGAAGTCCAATGCGAGTCCGTCCAGCCGTTCTATCCAACTGATTTACTTTTAGGGTTCCGTAAAAAACGGAACACTATTACCACACCCCGGACACTGAATACAACGGTCATGAAATGAAATTTGTAAAAACAAATGACGGAGCAAACAAAATCCCGGCGAAATCCTATCCGTTCGAGAACCAAACTATAACCAATCTATGTCAATCTGGGTGACGAGGGGGTGACGTCGTAATCTAGAGAGCGGCAGGGAGTGTCCATCTGTATGTTAGTACTGATATTATACTTTGCTCTTACTAAGACTTCGCTGTCAGTCCGTCTGTCACCAGGCTGTATTTCATGAACCGCGATAGCTAGACAGTTGAAATTTTCACAAATGATGTTTTTCAATTGCCGCTAAAAATTACAAAAAGTGAAAAATTAAGGGTCTTCATACAAAAAACGTGTTTTTTTGGAACATGATGTAACTAGGGCCATCTATTAAGATGGTACGGAACCCAATGTGTGCGGTTCTGATGCACAAGGTATTGATGCACAGATTTGTCATCAAGTATTGGAAATCACTCCCACGAGCGACTAGCGGCTCACGCACCGCGCTCCCTCTAGAATGTGATACGAGTACGTTCGGCCGTTCTATCCAATCGATTTGCTTTATGTTTTAGGTAATGCGTGATTGTTTAGATTTCTGTGAGACGACGTATGAATGCGATTATGACATGATGATAAATGTTAAATGAATCTTATTTTATTATAATTACTGTAATTGGGTTAATTACCCGTTGTAATTATTAAATAAATAAATAAATATTTTTTTAAATGAAAGATGTTTTGTCTGTTCTACGAGCTATGTGCCCTGCCCACTGCCACTTCAGTTTAGCGATTATGTGAGCTTTGTAGGTTACTTTGGTTCTCCTGCGGATCTCCTCGTTTCTGATTATAATTCCATGTTATTCCGCCATCATTCCGCTATTTTACCGTAAGGCGCGAGCAGTCGTGCGCTCAATATAGAGCGTCGGTAAAGGTCAATCAAAAATAGAATTGGGGTCAGTGCATATGTCGCAGCGAAATTGTAGAGTTAGTGGTTTTACAAAACGGCTAGCTGCTTTGTAAAATACTGCGGCCTCGACGTAACTTCCCACCGATGCCTGCACGTTAAGGAGAAATTAGGATGATTGAAAGGAAAAATTTTAAAGGAAGCACTGATTTAGTTGATTCACTTATAATTGTACATTTTTAATTTTATTATAATAAGAGCTGATGATGTTCAAACTGCTGAATTGATTTTTACCATATATAGCTAAGAACCACCGCAAGGAAACTTGCTTTCACGTAAAAAAAACTTATCAAAATCGGTCCAACCGTTTAAGAACTACGACGCCACAAAAACTACGATGTAAAAAAAGGTGATAAAAAAAACTAAATTATTATGCACAATGACTATGTCACACTTTTGAGTAAAAAAATTGTATGAAACGGAGTTGAACGGAATTAATGGTTCGTAGGGTGTATGGTGTATGGTGCTACAGACTCGGATTTACGAGTATTCGGAATTTTTTACTCGGTAGTTTACAAAGCGGCCAGTCGTTTTGTAAAACGGCTAATTCTACAATATGACTGTGACATCAACAACGCACGAAGCATATCTTTATCTCGTGCGATACCTACAAGGGTGATATCTCCGGAAGAATAAGTATTGTTTGATAGGAAATGTCTATAAAACTCAAAAGATTTAATATTCAACAAAAGAAAAATTACTTCTCTTGAAAAGTCGATACTTACTTAATCGCTTTCACTAATAATAGATTGAAAAAAGCGTGGGTTGCTCGATATATGAAAAATATGGCACAAAGCACCCAACGCTTTTTTCACAATATTACTAGTATTTTTCGTTCATTATTGTTTTCAGCTTATATTACGAATTGTTTTTTACTTTTTAGTTTGATGTGCTTGAAAAGCGTGTTTTTTAGTTTTTTAAACTATATTTAATTTTAAATTTTTAATTCAGGATAATGAGATAAATTTATGAAATTATTATATTTTCACTGATTCTTGATAAATGTTCAAAGTTTGAATTAAATCTGTCCGTTTAAAGTGGGCCAAAATCGAGTGCAAAGGAGTCGGTTACAAACATACATACAAGTGAAGCTAATGCTTGTTAAAAAACATGAAGATCCCAAAATCAATTTCCAAAACATTTTGTTTGAAAAACAATCAAAATAAAACAAGGCCTCCGCAAAAAAACGCTATAGTGTGAATTGAGCCTGAAGGGCAATCGAACATAGCATTAGGGTCAGCGCACACGTATGGCAACCGATCTGGCCGAAAGAATCTCTTTGTATTCTCGGCATTCTATTAGTTTTCCAATTTCAATTTTGATTCGAAGTTCTTTCGCCGCGAGTGGAATTTGGTGGGCGAACTTTCTGATCGTTTTTTGTTTTCTTTTATGCAGTTAGTTTATTTTGTAGACTCGGAAAACTATCTTGGGTTAACTGCCTCATCTAATGCTTATTTATTTTATAAAGTGAATATGGATATTTTTAGAGGAGACATTCTTTCGGCTATATACTGAAGGCTACCGAAAATAAACACGTTATTGAAAACTAAGATTGCTTTACTTACTTTATGGTTTATATTTCGCGGTTTTAGACATGTGTTTTCTCCTGATCCCTCAGGAACTATATAAGGCTATTCTGGTTAGCAGTCTATGTGACTTCTCACTTCTTCAAACAATTCTATACAAAAATCACTTCAATCCGTTGCTCCGTTGCGGCGGCGACGTGCGCGAGCGTGGAAATGAGTTTTCCCCAGATCCTCGGGAACTATGTCAGGATATTCTAATTAGTAATCAATGTCGTTTCCCACCCTCTCAACCATCTCTGTGCAAGAAATCAAAACAACCCATTGTTCTTTTGCAACGTTAAAGAATTTAACCAAAAAAATAGTTTTTTTTTCAGTTCCCTCAGGAACTGCACCGCACTTTGCTATTTTCACGGGATAAAACGTAACCTATGTCCTTCCCAGTGCCGCAGGCTATCTGCCTGCCCAATTTCATCAAGATGTTGGTAACAAACAAATAAACACATTTTCACATTTATAATATTAAGTAAGGATTTTAATTTCTACGGAAAACAAGGTCACAAGACCTACTCACTTTTAATTTCGACTTATTCAGAAGTTTGCTGGCAATAAATAATGCGACGAAATGAAGGCCACCAAAGAATTTCGTACCGAAAACGGACAAAAGATGAGTCTCCTCGTCTTTTATTGGTTTTTTGGTACGTTTGTCGCATTCTTTTCGGAACCGAAACTCCTAACTTTTTCGCCAATTTTTGCAGCGTTTAAATTGAACGATTGATTGCTTTGGAATGTGTCTGTGGTGGAATTCCTACTTTGAAGATATGTCGTTTTCACGATTATTCCGTTCAACAATATTACCAAATACTTTTGACAAAGCCTCTGTGCCCGACATGCCCCTAATTTGGGACCCTATAGAGCCCCAAATTACTTTTACACAAGTACAAGTTTTAATTTCCCAAAAAACCATTGTTATCTACGTGACGACTTCTTTTTTATCCACAATTGATAAGCACTTGGCATCGTCTCTCCTAATGCTAACTGACAATGTTGCCGAAGATGGAAGCGGGCTTACCAAGATTCCCCGACGCAATGGGGAACTGGCTATCTTATCTCCAAGTCTTTCCGGCAAGATTGATATAAGATACAAATTACATTGATGAACAAACTCTACCTGGGGTAGCAACAAATTTAAATACAATCATCAAACAGGCCTAAACGCGTCACAACCCCAAATCATCTCAAGGTTCAAATTGAACATCCGTTAATTATAACTTTGAACCCGTCATGTCCGGGACCTTGTCCGAAACGTATGCACTCCAATTAAAAGTCGCAGCATTAGAGACTTGATCGAAGCCACGTGTCATTACCAAGAGCGGAACCCTTTAAAGGTCTGAAATACACAAAGCGTTACCGTCAATCCTTACTAATATTATAAATGTGAAAATGTGTTTGTTTGTTTGTTACCTTTTTTACGTCTCTACGCCTTGACCAATCTTACTGAAATTTGTCATGCAGGTAGCCTGTATCACGAGGAAGGACATAGGCTATTTTTTATCCCGTAAAAATAGCACAGCCCGATGCAGTTCCTGAGGGAACTGAAGATATACTCTTTTTTGGTTAATTTCTTTAACATCGCAACGGAACAATGGATTGTGAGATTTTTTGCACAGAGATGGTTGAGGGGGTGGGAAATGACATGATACACTATAAGCATATCCTGACATAGTTCCCGAGGGATCTGGAGAAAATATATGTCCACGCTCGCGAGCCGCGGGCAAAAGCTAGTAGAGTATGTGCATGATTTTTTTTTGTATCGCATTTCGTAACAAAATATGAAAATTCCGTAAAAACAATGTCAAAAAGTGAAATAAAAATTTAAATCTGCCAAGAAATACGGAAGATGTTAGCATTGTCAACTACTAATTAGACAGAGACATCCGATATGTAAATGTGACGACATAAAACACACGGTCTATATAAACTCTATGCTACATTCTGTTTTGCCAGAAAGAGATAGAGATAAATTTTAATGGCTTATATCTTGGTTATTTTTATTGTTATTTAAAAAATATTTTTTGTATACCGTTTCTTATATAAATAAGCATTTATTTAAAAAAATCATGCATATTCCCCATTGACCTTTCAGGAGGGAGACTCATTTCGGGTCGCTGTGTTAAATGGTAAAATGGATAATGATTGTAAGTTAATATAAAATTAAAAATATCGACTGCTAATCAGCCTTATTTGGTATATGATAATGACCACTATCACATTAACCAAAGATGTCTACTGCTGGACATAGGCGGAGGCAATGCTATGGACATGGGGAGCCTAAGTTGGGAGTTTTTCAGTAGCAGTGTAAATTAAGAATTCAAAATGTGCAATAACAAAGTAATTTAATGTTTTCTTACTCTTATTCGAAGTGAACTATTATAATTATTAATTTTAAAAATATTATAGGTATGTGCTATGCTCAGAATTTCCATACACGAGTCAGTCAGAAACGAGGAGATCCGTAGGAGAACCAAAGTTACCGACGTGGCTCTCAGAATTGCTAAACTTAAGTGGCAGTGGGCGGGGCACATAGCTCGTAGAACGGACAGCCGTTGGGGCAATTAAGTTCTCGAGTGGGGACCGCGCACCGGAAAACGTACCGTAGACAGGCCTATGTCCAGCAGTGGACGTCCTTTGGCTGATATGATGATGATGATGATTACTCTTTTGGCACTATTTCTGACATTCACTGTTACACATACTAACTTCCTAAAATAAATATCAAAGCTACAGTGAGAAGTGTAGATCTGTTGTCAATTATACCAAACAAACCAAATTAATTCTTGCTATAAACTTTAAAACTGAAACTAGAAACTTTAGAACGTGTACTAAGTTGGATGGGCACGTGTAACTTCCATACATTCATCAACGTCCAAGACCCATGGGGCTAGCCCCCATAGAGCACTTAGAGCGGGACATGCAAATCACACCATGTAGGTAACAGTTCTTTTGGGCCTTGGATGCCCATAAAACATGGCGAGTAGATAGGGTTGTCACTTATTTACACTTTACAATTATATAATAGTTTGAAGCAAGTTTAGTTTTTAACAGTTCTTTTGGGCCTTATATGCCCATAAAACATGATGAATAGGGTTGTCACTTATTAAGGCTTGATTATTAAATAATAGTATGAAGCAAGATTATTTTTTTATCAAGTTTATTTGGGCCTGGGATACCCATGAAACGTGACGAATAGATAGGGTTGTCACTTATTTAAGCTTGCCTTTTAATTTCTTTTGGGCCTTGGGTGCCCATAAAACATGGCGAGTAGATAGGGTTGTCACTTATTTACACTTTACAATTATATAATAGTTTGAAGCAAGTTTAGTTTTTAATAGTTCTTTTGGGCCTTATATGCCCATAAAACATGATGAATATGGTTGTCACTTATTAAGGCTTGATTATTAAATAATAGTATGAAGCAAGATTATTTTTTTATTAAGTTTATTTGGGCCTGGGATACCCATGAAACGTGACGAATAGATAGGGTTGTCACTTATTTAAGCTTGCCTTTTAATTTCTTTTGGGCCTTGGGTGCCCATAAAACATGACGAATAGATAGGGTAGTCACTTATTTAAGCTTGATAATTAAATAATAGTACGAAGCAAGTTTCTTTTTTTATCAGTTCTTTTGGGCCTTGGATGCCCATAAAACATGGCGAGTAGATAAGGTTGTCACTTATTTAAGCTCGAGAAATAATAGAACGAAGTTTATAATGTGTCATTTCATCTGTTCAACTTCAACCTAAGTTGGATAGTAAGTAGGTAAGCGATACAGACACGTCATCTAGCCTCGCCAACGAATTCTATGAGTCACCCGTGTGCCCTGTAGTGGCAAGCTTTTTTACTTCTTAATTAATTATTCTAAGTTCAGAAACTCCGCAGTTATAAATATCTTAATTCATAAATGAAGTATTGAAACGAAATCTTTCTTAAACATCATCGGTCACAGTATTTATTTAATTGTTTTTTTAACCTGGTGGCAGCCCTGTAGTAAATAAAGGCCATAAATTAGTCCAGAACTGTCTCAGGTGGCGGGCCCTTAAATAAATCGCGATCAGTCCATTTCTACTTCCGATAGGGCAAGGTTTTTATGCCCACTTTAATTACCTTTTGACCAATGGTGGTTAGTTGATTTGCCTAGGGATGTATTTTATAGTTTAATCGATAGTAGACAATAGTGGTCGAAGAAATTATGGAGTTTTATTTATATGTGCCTAAATTTATGAGAAGTGATATAATTTAAGTAATTTTTTATTACGCACGCTTGACGTGGGGAATAAGCTGGTGGATGCGTGACGAGAGCGTTACGGAAGTGTAATTGGGCGAACGGAAGTTGAGAGGGATATATAAATTAGTAAAGGTAGAAAGAGAGATACTATTTATTTTTGTTTACCAACAATATCGGTTGCCAAGGCAACAATATCGGTTGTCAAAACAAACATATAAAATAAAAAAGAATTGATTATTTTCAGAGGATAATAAAACTCTTTTCATGAACTGTCTATACCTCCCTAAGACACGAAAGATTTGATTATTTTCTGAAGACTAAGTATTTACTATCATACATTGTATATAGATGGAGCTAAAGAAGTTTTACTTCAGTCGTGTGGTCTAAAGCACACTCGATTTTTTTTAATAAATAATATTTTAAATTTTTGCAGCTTCTCCAAAGTGACATAGTATCTTGACTTATTGATTTTGCATTTATGGGTACAAATTAATAATTGTTTTATTTATTTTGTTTCAGGTATGTTAACAAAACAAAACATATTTTGGTAAACTTCAGAAAAAAAAGGTAAATATTACATCCAACGGAATTGTGGTGTGGCCATGAGTGCGAAAGAGAGGGGAGAGATAAGTAAGATAAAGAGGGTCCTGTAGTGTGTAGATTTCTATGTTCCCTGCTACAGCCTGAACGGCTTGAAGGATTTTAACGTATGAGATATCGTTTAAATCGTCTTGATGCCGTGAGTGACATATGATAATTTATTACCCGACTGGCAAAAAAGAGGTGTTAAGTTTTTTCGCAGTCGGGTTTTTAATTTTTAATGAATTTTTAAAGTTTTTCAACATACTTCATAAAATGATTAAGCTAGAGATACATTATAATAGGTACTAGCTATATACTAGCTTAATACCTTAAGCGCGCAGATTGGGGCCCCCCTGTCCTATCTACGCTAGTTTATCAGTGGGTAATAGCAAGAATCTAGAACAACAAAAATCCTTAATAATATTATTAATGTGAAAATGTGCTTGTTTGTTACTTTTTCACGCTTTAACACTTTGAGCAATCTTGATGAAATTTAGCAAGCAGGTAGCCTGTGTCACTGGGAAGGATATAGGCTACTTTTTATCCCGTTAAAATAGCATAGTCCTATGCAGATCCTGAAGGAACTGAACTATACTCTTTTTTCGGTTAATTTCTTTAACATCGCAACGGAACAATGGATTGTTGTGATTTTTTGCACAGAGATTGTTGAGTGGGTGGGAATAGACATAATTTCCTAATGAGCATATTCCCGAGGGTTCTGGAGAAAAATCATGTCCACGCTCGCGCACCACTCACCCTCAAAGACACTTATAAAAACGATGTCCACGCGGGCGAAGCCGGGGCAAAAGCTAGTATGTCAATATTTACAGGGTGTATATATATCGGAGGTACACGGTATACCAATCTACGCCTTTCACCAGTCAAGTCTAAACGAGCGAACGTCAACAAAACTTCCGGCTAAGTGTACTCAGCGGCCATTAAAGTTGCACATACCGACAGGACATGCAAATTGTGTATCTGTGTAGGTACAGGGTGAGTTATTTTAATATAAGGATTTACTAAACTGCCTCGCCTACTATACATAAAAATCAGATTTTATTATTAACTAGCCGTCCGCGTTGTTTTCGATTTTTTCGTGGGAATAAGACGTTTTCCCGGGGTAAAAAGTAGCCTATGTCCTATTCCAGGACCTGAGCTATATGTGAGCCAAGTTTAATCCCGATCCATTCAGTAGTTTTTGCGTGAAAGAGTAACAAACATCAATACATACAAACTTTCACATTTATAAATAATATATATTAGTAGGATAAAGCGTTTCTTTGCGGTTACTTTAAAAAAAATATGTAACGTAATTTTCACACAATTTTAAACTTTTAAGTACAGGTTTTAATTTGAAAGGAATTTTAATTAATTTGTAATCTTCTTGGAAAATCCTTGCATTCGATACACATCATGGGATGCATAAAAAATGCCCGGTCTGTCATCTTAGGGTGTCGGCCATATTGGATTTAGAATGACGTCACTTAGCTAACTATGCATTATTCTCCAAACTTAACGTGTGTGCAAAATTTTAGCATAATTGGAAACCGGGAAGTGATTCTAATTTAGCTTCCAAGATTTTTCCAACTAACTAACAAGGTTATAAGTCAACTTAATGGACTTACAGTCTTATCTTCTTATCGTGTGACACAATTAACCGTGCTTATTCAAGGGATAGACCGCGGTTACGCTTAGCGTCATACGCGGTCACGTGTAGGATATTTATATTAACACCTTAAGGCTTTAAGAAGCCTCAATCCAAGCAGGTTGGTACGTGTTAAAATAATATCGAACGTAAGTCTATTCATATTAAGTTCAAAGCAATGCGGGCTTCAGCTCGGCTGTTACGTTGAAACCGAACGCCCTATTCTCGTTTTTTACATGTTTTTTATTACTTTTCTTCACTTTCAAGAAGTTTTTAAATTGGTTTCATTCAACATTAACTATTTGTTTTCGAGAAATTTTGCAATAAATGCCAAATACAAGGTCTACAGTATATATTTTTGACATCAAAAGTGGTAATATTTTTAAAATTGTATTCAATCATATCGATTTTTTATTACTGTAAGTATATTATTATATATTTTTTCCGTACACAGCTTTACACTGTGTTCAATGATTTGAATTGAATATTGTCATTTGACCTATCTTAAGGACTTAAAAGTTATACGGACGGACGTGTGCAACGCGACCTTCATACACATCTGGAATCAGGTGTGCAGGTTTCCTCACGATTTTTTCCTTTACCGTTAAAGCAATCGGTAAGTATATGTACTTACGTAAGTTTCGAAAAACTCATTTACCGTTGAGTCACCGACGCTTTTTACAAGCTTTTATTTAACATGCAATATATGTATATGTTTGTTCGGGTGAAATCTTGCAAGGTTGCCTGGAAGAAATTGCTATCTAGCAATAAGGCCGCCTATTGTATAGGCTTTCTTCTATATTGTCAATTTCTTTTTTTATGTTGTGATGCAATAAAGAATATTGTATTGTATTGTTAATTTGACCCACTTCCCGGTTTCCGATTGAGCTGAAATTTTGCATGCATATGTATATCGCGTGACAATGCAATATTAAAGACTTGTACTTAAAAGTTTTTAGGTTTTCGAAAATTATTTCTAATTAATCTGGAATATATTTTAACCGCCTCCGTAGCAAAAAGGCAAAGTTCACTGGCTTTACACGGGAGGTCGCGGGTTCGATTTCCGGCGTGGTCAATCGTAAGACTCGGTTTGGTTGGTAATAGAACATTTTCTAAGCCCGCCTGGCTAGCTACCACCATTTTATCTAAGTCTTGTGGCAAAACATCAGTGTTAACAACATTGATGTGTTCCTGCTTGAAGATAAGATAGCCAGTCCTCCATTGCGTTGGGGAATCTTGGTAAGCTCGCTTCCATCTTCGGCATCATCATCACTTACCATCAGGTGAGATGATGCCAAGAGCTTACCAAATGTGAATAAAAAAATAATATTCTGAGTCACGAGCGTCCCATCACCCTGTGCAACATACGACGAACGTATCGTAACATTCCCTTTGCGGACGCTTCGGAAGTTAGTCAGAGTTATTTGGTCGCTTACACTGATGCTTTTCTAGCTTCAGTTTTATCGCTTGAGCGAATTGTAAATAGAGAAAGTAGATAGATAGATATTATGTAATATTCCAAGTTTTTTAGGGTTACCTACTCAAGATGTAAGAAAGGAGTGGAATTCCCTTCGGCGTCTGTATTCCCCGATTCGTATAATTTAGGAATCTTCAAGACGAGAGTGAATAGGCACTATTTGAGCTTGCGTGTTACATCCTCGGCTGCATCGGCACTTACCATCAGGTGAGGTGCAGCCAAACGCACTCAAATATAAAAAAAACCCTTTTACCAAAGTATATATACATATATATATAAGTACTAACATACAGTATGGACACTCCCTGCCGCTCTCTAGATTGCGACCTCACCCCCTCGTCACCCAGATTGATTCAGATTGGTTACAGTTTGGCTGTCAAACGTATAAAGGATTTCACCGCCATTTTGTTTGTTCTGTCATTCCTTTTTTGAAATGTCATTTCTGGACCGTTATATGAAGTGTCCAGGGTGTGCTATTAATAAGACTCCGCTGTCCGTCCGTCTGTCTGTCACCAGGTTTCATGGACCGTGATAGTTAAACAGTTGAAATTTTCACAGATGATGTATTTCTGTTCCTCTAAAACAACAATTACTAAAAATTAGAAAAAGTGAAAGTCTCCATACAAAAACGTTTTTTTTTAAACGTGAAGAAACTAGCGCCATCTAGTACGATGGTACGGAACCCTTTGTGCGCGGTTCTGACTCGCACTTTACCGGTTTTTTATAATAATCTTAAGGCTGATTTACACTTAGTTTAGTTTTTTTTTCAGTTTTATTAGATCGCATACAAAATGAATTTTTGTTCGATTGAATTGCATTAGAAATGAAACATTAAAAATCAATACAATAATGTAATTTCAAACTCTAAAAAACTCTAAAAAAAACGAAATAGACCAGATACATTTCAGAAAACATTACAATACTTATACTCATCATGTCAGCTCATATACGTCCCCACCGAGGGGCTCGAGCCTACCTTGAATTAGAGCGACCGGGCCGTATTCGACCACGCGGGCCCAGTGCTTTTGTTCGACTTCACACACAATCTGCGAGTTTCTCCGCAGGCGTGTGCAGGTTTCCTCATGATGTTTTCCTTCACCGTAAGTGCGTTGGATAAATGTGCATATGAAATCGAAATTCGAAAACACATTGTGTACGGTGCGGCCGGGCTTCGCAGGAGTACTAAGCTTATGGCCAACCGTACGTGAGACGCGCTTCCTTTAGCGCTGCTGGACGGGTTTGTAGGCGGAGAGCAGTGAAAGACTCGTTGCTTGTTCTAGAGTTGTCTATCCGATTAGGAGCTCTGTGATGGTCTGGCTGTGGTTTCGTAATGGAGTCGGACAGGCCAGTTCGGCGCTGCTTATATACTATTCCGCGCCAAAACGGGGGTGAAGTGGCGCGGGGAGGCGGTACCGCTCCGAAGAGAGGGACGACTGTGTGAAAGGGACGGAGAAACTAAGACCCCTCTTCGGAGCAATACCGTAACAACGACCATACAGGCGCTCCTAATTGAATTAAAACACTTAAACAATTGTTTATTCAAGTAAACTATTTACAAATATCATGAAATGCAAGAAACACTATCTATATATAAATTTTAACAAATGCACTTAGCTATATTAAACTGTACAAATTTAATGAAAACTGTTCTGTCTCGCACACATTGGTACGTGGCAGGATTCGAACCACGGCGTACCGGACAGGAGATAGCGGCTCTTGCTATTAACACAGTATTACGATATGGCTTACAGTAGCGCAACGCCTTTGATGTCGCACGGTGCGCCGCCGGCGTAGGTACTAACCCATACTAGCCTGTAGTCAGCCTAGCAAACTCGCGGAGTTTGCCGGGCTGTGCCCCGCCGCCCGCTGCCCCGAAAGTACCCTTCTAGTCCAGTCAAATTAGCCAAACCTGGACATAATTCGATAACTGTAATTTTCTTTTTCTAGGACATAAATTATTGTTAGTTATAGTTAAAATAAAAAGAATTAAACATTTTCAAGCTCCGCGTCAATGTAAAAAAACGGAAAAACTAAATTTTGAACACATTTTGATTTCACAAGTACAGTATAATATATAACTTTGTAAAAGTATCTCTGTTATGATATGACGCTTGCATTCTAGATAAAAAAATGAAAATTAAACTAATTAATCATTCGGAACTATCATTGATAGAGAAGGTTCAGTTAGTTACAGATTTTTTGGTTTATCTTACCAGAAATTATAGATAACCGTGATTGAACAATTTATTCTGAATAGTATATTATATGTGTTAATGAATTATTAAAAATTAAACAGATTCTCTTTGCGAACCTGTAAAGTCACAAATATTTGTATTTTTTGGAAAGCCAAAATACATAACTACTTCAAAAGTGTTTAATTTATGCCTTCAAAATATTGTTAATACTATGAGAAACAAATTAAACAATAAATGTCCACGATTATTTAAAAATTAATATTTTTTCTTAGTTACGTTAACTAACTCTCGAACGTATATGAAATAGCTTCGCTCGCCCTTTGTAAACACCGACACAGCGCGCGCAGAATGCCGCCTTGAAGTCACAAAATGCTGATTACATGATTTGTATCTGTCATATTTAAATTGTCTAAGTAGATTTAATTCTTGCATTTTTTTAAAACAAACGGAATGGGCCTTACTTTCGCGAGTCGCGAATAATTTTGTTGTAGGCTTATAGCCAACTAGCTGTTTCACGCGGCTTCACCCGCGTGGACCACGTTTCTATGACTTTTCGAGGGTGCGCAGTGCGCGAGCCGCAAGCGGCTCGCGAGCGTGGTAATAAGTAGCCTATGTCTTAATCCAGGTCCTAATCTGTCTACCTACCAAATTAAGCCAAATCCGTTCAGTAGTATTTGCGGGAAAGCGTAACAGACAGACAGAGTTACTTTCGCATTTATAATATTAGTAGGGATGATTGTCAAACGTTTATAAACACGTGGTGCCACGGTTGGACTAGGGCGGAGATTAAATTGAAATATTGTTAATTAGATCGATAATAAATAACTTAATTGTTCAGGATGAGATTATTTTCGTAGAATCACGTTTACCTATTTATGGGCTCTCAGTTTTCTGTATAGCATTATTCAAATAAAAATAAGTTAGGTGATAACAAGTAAATTATCATCATCACCATATCAGATAAAACAGGCCTTCCCCAAGGATTTTCACGACGACCGATCCTGCGCTGCCCGCATCCAGCGGCTTCCCGCCATCTTGACCAGGTCGTCGGTCCACCGCTTAGGAGGTCTGCCTACGCTACGTTTTCCGGTGCGCGGTCGCCACTCGAGAACATTACTGCCCCAACGGCCATCAGTTCTACAAGCTACGTGCCCTGCCCACTGCCACTTTCACTTTAGCGATTCTGTGATCTGTGTCGGTTACTTTGATTCTCCTGTGGATATCGTCATTTCTGATTCGATAGCGTAGGGAAATTCCGAGCATAGCTCGCTCCATTGCCCTTTGGTTGACCTTCAGCCTACTTATGAGGCCAACTAAGCGACCATGTTTCAGTTCCGTATGTCATTACTGGCAAAACACACTAGTCAAAGACATTAGTCTTGAGAAACTTCGGTATTTGGGACGTAAAGATATTGCGTGAACACTGTCCAGCCGAGTTGGATTCGTCGATTGATCTTTTTCTTGAAGTTGGACCTACCTAGCTAGACTTTTTGTCCCAGGTATACATATTGGTTAACAGCTTCCAGTGTAGAGTCTCCAACCTTTAGAGGGGTGGGTGCGACACGGACTTTTAAAATTATTTTCGCCTTGTCCATGTTCATTTTAAGACTATAATGAGGCCATTAGTGCTTTGCTCCGGTTCTGGAAAAAACTGTAAAAAACCGGAGATTGCAAAAACCGGATAAAACCGGTTTTTATGTAAACAACCGGTTCCAGAAAATTATAATGCTAAAGCGCTCTATTGTTAATGAGAGTTCAGCCAATTCAGACTCAGAGGCGCTTATGATAGTGGTGTTATGTGCAAATCGGAGTTTGTACAGAAAGGTATTCGCATCAGCAATCCTCATTATGTTTTCAACTATGAGACTGTAGAGTAACGGTGACAGGATGCATCCCTAATATACTTCTCTTTCAGGGTTGAAGGGATGTGACACGCTATCCTACAGTATCACTCTTGACTTGCTGTTCAGGAACAGGTTTTGCAAAAGAAAAGTTCGATGATGCGGTATTCCCATTTCACTCATAACATTGAGTATTTTCTGTCAGTCAATGCTATCGAAGGCCTTGGAGTAGTGGATAAAACACATCGCTATAGCGATGTTATGCTTCCTGCCTTTTTTTTATTAATTGTATTATGTTCAGAATCTGCTCTCTCGTACCGCAGCCTCTTACGAATCTTGCCTGCTCTTTGGGTATTTGTCTATTGATGTAGGCTTCAAGCCGCTTGATCTGGATGCGTAAAAGGACTTTGCTGGCATGTGAAATGAGTGAGATAGTTCTATAATTATTTCGGGTTTTTGGGTTAGAATCATATATCAAAGACTCATGTTAAAACGAGTGGTGACTTTTGGTGTCGGAGGCTAAGATCCTCTAAGGCGCTTTGCACACGACGGGCCGGGCCGGGCCGGTCAATTTCGCCGCCAACGATAGCACAAAGGAAATCCTATACTACCAACGCACATGGAGGACAAAACGACCGCGCTGACCGCGCCGCCTCCATGTGCGTTGGTAGTATAGGATTTCCTTTGTGCTATCGTTGGCGGCGAA
Source organism: Coleophora flavipennella (assembly GCA_947284805.1). NCBI lineage: Eukaryota > Metazoa > Arthropoda > Insecta > Lepidoptera > Coleophoridae > Coleophora > Coleophora flavipennella. The sequence continues at coordinate 8,504,789 of OX369301.1, forward strand.
ATTGACCGGCCCGGCCCGGCCCGGCGCGCCTCGCCCCGTCGTGTGCAAAGCGCCTTAGGGTCACTGAGTCAGTGAAGTAAGTATATTGAAAATGTGTATGCTCTAGAAGATATTAAAATAATAGATTATGCAAAGGAAAAGAATATATAGAGTATTGATCTTTCAGCAAACACCATAACCTGAGAGTGTAATTTTAATTCGTGACATTATTTGTAAGACTTTAAGGTTTTTTGACGAGACGCTAGACGATCTGTTGGACGATATATATTCTATAATGACGTTATTGCTCTCCATTATACTCAAAAATCTTGAAATCAAAAAAGGTACACAAACTTGACATTTCTCTGGAGATTCTCCGGTTTTTTCATAAAACCGGTTTTAAAAAACTGGAGCTGAATTTTGTCTCCGGTGCAAAGCACTAGAGGCCATGGAGCATTGTGCTTAGGTCTTCCATAGTCTTAGCCATGACCACGATATCGTCAGCGAATCGGAGGTGGGTTATTTACTCGCCGTTGATATTGCTGAGTTCCCCCCAGTCCAGAAGTTTGAAAACATCTTCCAGGGCGGCGATGAACAGTTTCGGAGATATAACGTCTCCCTGTCTCATCCTTGGCTGCAAACGGATAAATATCGAGTTCTGGTCCTGGAGGCAAACCGACATGGTGGCGTTTTCATACAGAAACTTCAACGCCTCGATATATCGATAGTCAATTTAGCATAGCTGGAGTGACTGTGTAGCACAGCCCAGGTTTCGACTGAATCAAAGGCTTTCTCATAGTCCACAAACGCCAAGCATAGTGACTGATGATAATACTCTTCAGTCTTCTGTATAATCTGCCGCAGCGTATGTATGTGGTCTATGGTACTAAAGCCTTTTTGGAAACCGGATTGTTTGGTAGGCTGGAAGTCGTAAAACCTGGGTGCGAGAAGATTCATAATGACTCTCGAAAACAGCTTGTAGACATGGCTCAGAAGTGAGATGGGTCTGTACTCTGTAGTAGTTCAGCAGGGTGTTGTCACCGTCGTCAAACCTGCGTGCGAGACGATTCATAATAATGACTGCGTGCGAAACGATTCATCACACTAATATTATAAAGGCGAAAGTTTGTGTGAGTGTGTATGTTTGTTACTTCTTCACGCAAAAACGACTTAACGGATCTGGCTGAAATTTGGTAGGTAGACAGATTAGGGCCTGGATTAACAATAGGCTACTTTATTTCACTGGTTGATTCACGTGTGCCCAGATCTCTTGACATTCTAGAAGCACAGAAAAATGTGCAGGTTATCAAGAATAAATATTCGTTTGTGTTTTCTACTTTGTTTTCTTGAAACCTGAACTTTTTTGTCACGGTTAGTTTTTTGTACTGGACCCAGAAGCTGATCAAGAGAGTGGTCCAACTTCAGACTTTGGAACCTACCTGCATCAAAGGACTCGTCAAGAAAAATAAAACACGCCTAAATTCTAAGAAGATACTTATTGATTTGGCCCAGCCACATACTTCGTAGAACAGATATTATGGTCGTTGAGGTAGTAAAGTTCTTGAGTGGTGATCGCGCACTAAAACGCACCGCATTAAAAATGACCTGTCCTGCTCATCCGCATCTAGCGGCTTTGCGCAACCTTCACCAGGTCATCGGTCAACCGAGTGTGAAGCCTGTCTACGCTACGTTTTCCGGTGTGCGGTCGCCACTAGAGAACTTTACTGCCCTAACGCCCCAATGGTAGCTATTTGCCCCGGCCGTGAAGCTCGTAGAACAGATGGACTTTGGGGTATTAAAGTTCTCGTGTGGCGACTACGCACTAAAAGACTTATCACAGAGAATGACCGGTCCTGCTCGTCCGCATCCAGCGGCTTTCCGCTTCCTTCACCAGGTCATCGGTCCACCGAGTGGGAGGCCTGCCTATGCTACGTCATCCAGTACGCGGTTACAACTTAAAAACTTTACTACCCCAACAGTCACTTGTTCTACGAGCTATGAGGCCAGGGCACATATAGCTACCGTTAGGATAGTAAAGTTCTCTAGTGGGGACCGCGCACCCGAAGACGTGGCGTAGGAAGGCCACCCATTTGGTGGACCGATGACCTGGTGAAGGTCGCGGGAAGCCGCTGGATATAGATGTGCAGGACCGTTCATTCCCAATGCGGTGTGCTGTGGGTCTTTTGGTGCGCGTTCACCACTCGGGAACTTTACTAACTTACTACGTGATATATGCGGGCCATATAGCTCGTAGAACAGACGATCGTCAGGGCAGTAAATTTCTCAGGTGTAGACCATGTACCGGCTGACGTAGCGTAGGAAGGCCTCCCATTTGGTGAAGGTCGCGGGAAGTCGCTGAATGTGGACAAGCAGGACCGGTTTTCAAAAGTAAATGAACTGAGAAGTTAAATTACGTAAATTTATCTTACTGGTAATAAATAAGTAACACAGCATCAGATCTTGGAAACTACCTGAGACCAAAGTTCTTACCAAGAAAAATCAAACGAGCTCAAATTCGAAGTGGATCGTTTTTAGAATTAAATAAACTTTAAGATAAAACTAAAAACATATTTTAACTCAACCAATATTTTTCTTACTGATATGATAACCGTTTTGCGGGCAGCTGGGAGTTGAGCCGCATATTGCGTATGAGTGTGTGAGCGCACACTTGCAAAAATAAAACCTACGCGCTGGCATATAGCTTCATACGTGTTAAAATAATATCGAACGTAAGTCTATTTATTCATTCTAAGTTCAAATCAATGCGGGCTTCAACGCGGCTATTACTTACTTTGAAGCCGAAGAACGTCCCATTGTCATTTTTTTCATTTTTCTTCATTTTCAAATAAGTTTAAAAAAAGAGTTCAATTATAATGGAAGGTCGAGAAATCTTGCAATCAATGCCAAACACAGGGTCTACATTATATTTTTTTACTTAAGTACATCCAAAGTGGTAATTTTTTTTATAATTGTATTCAATTAAATCGATTTTTTATTACTTTAAGTATATTATATTTTTTTCCATGGTGATAGCTTTACACAATCTTTCAATAATTTGAATTCAATATTGTCATTTGACCCGTGCAGTGTCACCGCGCGAGTGCGCGAGCCGCCCGAGCCGGCCGGCCGCGGCCGCTACACTTTGGCGCGAGCACGCGCTCTCTCCCCGCACTCCACACCCACCGCATGCATCCGGCCCGGCTCCACTACTGGCTTGCGCGTATTTTGAATTGAATTTTCAATTTCATAAACGTCACATTAAGATGTTTAATTTTGATGAAAACAAGATTGTAGTGTACAATAACATATTATTAAACGAAAATTTTACAGTTACGATTTTTAACTACTGAGAAATACATTATTATTAAAACTTAAAAAATAAATGTTTAATTTTCGTCATAAATGACTAAAAAGACGCAATATAACTTAAAAAGATACAAACATTATAGTTACCATTTTTGCTTATCAAGATATTGCGATCAGATGAATACCGTGAAAAAAAACATATACATGCGAAAGTGGTTTCAGTTTAATTTTGCTATTAGGTGACATCATTTGAATTCACCTCAAAATTATACTAACAAGGTATTTGGTTATCTATTTTGCTTTTAGGTAAAATTTAGGTAGTGTTCGAAATCTCATGTTTTTTATAAGAAACGGTTACCACCGCGAATTTTTTACATCATATATCTAATCAATATTTGATACTAATTATCAATATTCGATAAAATAATAAAAACAACTAGTTATCGAATTATGTCCAGGTTAAGCTAATTTGATGCGCCTATTCCGTTGCTCTGCGTAAGTACATTTGTTGTGCTACTGTAGGCCGCTTTGTGATACTGTGCCATTACACCACCGAAATCAAATCATATCTTTTTTTGTAATTCACACGTACGTACTTACATGCATTTACTAATGATAACTTGATGCCATTTGGAAGATCTACTTCTTGAACGCTAACTTCTTCCTAAGCCGACTAACTCCAAAATAATCGTTCGTGATAAATATCCCACCCCCACTAAATCGTTAGACTATCTCACGCCTCACCCATTTCAGTTACCCCAAAATTGCACCACACTGGCCACCCCAAGCACCAAAGACACTTTCCAAGGCGCTAAAGTAACATACATGGTGTTCCGAAAATGTTAACCCTTGCGCCGCCCCCGCGTCTTGCGGTCTCCCTGATTTATCTGACCAGGGCCACCACAAACTAGACACCCTGTATTTATTGCTAGTATAACCGTATTAATTTACTCGAGTCTGTGCAAAGGGACCGTAATAAGCATTGCGCTTATGTGGGGAACTAAGACACTTGACTTTGTTTTGATAGCAATAGATTGTCTGGAGCAGTTTGTAGGTTTTTTTTTAATTCAGCATTATCACGTGTTGCCAAATTAACATTTTTATGCAAGGAAAAGGGTGCTTAAAACCAGGGTTCGAAATTATCAAGATAATCATTATCATATTCATTTTTCAGGTATTTATCGACGTAGATTCATATTTTTGGCTTCTTAATTTTTTTTTAAATAACAAAATAACTTTTAATTGTTTAAGTGTAAGTTTAATCACGGTTGTTAATCGAAAATTTGGTTTTTGCGACTTTTTTTCTGAGTCAAATCGTGTTCGGATCAATGACAGGACATAGCGCGAGGCTAGCGTTTTGTCAAAGGTAACTGTAGGTATTAATGTTTTGTTTTTGCAATTAATTTTATCTACGTTATAATTATCGATAATTATAATCATCTTTTTTTTATCCACAATTGGTAAGCCCTTGACATCATCACACCTGATGGTATGTGACGACGATGCCGAAGATATAAGCGGGTTTACCAAGATTCCTCAACACAATAGGGAACAGGCTATATCTTATGTTCAAGCCGGAACACTATTGTTATTGACATTGCTGTTTAGCGGCAAGACTTAGATAAGATGGTGGTAGCTAGCCAGGCGGGCTTAGAAAATGCTTTTCCTCCAACCAAACCGAGTCATACAAAGTTAAACTCCGCCTGGAATCGAACCCGCGACCTCCTAATGTGAAGCTAATGATCGTTACCATTACGCCACGGGGGCTGGTTGGTTATCTCCACAAAAAATTAGTAACATTTATTTTTCTCATATATTCTAATGTAAGACAGCCATATTATTGCCTACTATTGTGTCTAGAATCCAGCATCGTGCACTTAAACCCTGCCTGTGTCATACCATCGGTCTATACGACCCTTCAGTGTCGCATACGGTCGCTACAACCGCTGGACGGTATTGTAGGGTTAAAATTATTTTATTGTTAAGGTTATGGGCCAAGTGGGTAGTAATGGTTGAGGGAAGTTACGGCTGAAGATTATTGGCCTTTGGAGACGTGTTTGTGTGTATTACCCTAGCCAGTGGAAGAAGAAATCTACGTAGACTTATGTAAATTTTGTTCCTAATTTTTAAGGAGAGTTTCCAATTCAATTCCAATTCTAGGCGAGCGTCCTGGGTATTTTTGATCCGGATACATAGAGTGTTTTGACTAAGGCCATCGACTTTAATAAATAAATACATTTTAAACCGGCTTCCAAAAAGGAGGAGGTTCTCAATTCGACTGTATGTTTGCTACGCGAAGTCTTCGAAGATTGTAGACCGATTTTCATGAAATGGTATGCTTTCGAGTTGGTCCTATATACATATATCAAAATCGGAGTAGTATTTTATAAGAAAATTTACAAAAACCAAAAATAATAATGCTAAATTGTATTAATTTGTAGCGATGGAAGACGGTTTTTTAACGTGTTTAGCGTTTTTAAACCATGCACATTATTATTTTAGACTTATTCAGATTAATAATTACTGAAAAATAGATTTCTGGGTTAACGGTAAAGGAAAACATTGCATATCTGATTCAAAGATGTGTATGAAAGTCGCGTTGCACACGTCCGTATGTGTAAATCTAAATACCCTACACGTGACCGCGGGTGATGTTAAGTGCAACACCAGCAACCCTCGTCTACCCTTTGGATAGAATGGTTAATTGTGACACACGATAGTATTTTTTTAAAGTCGCCAGTCGCTACATCTCTTTGACCTCAGCGTTAGGGCGTGACCATAGGTCGCGGCCATTCGCGTGACCGCGTCGCATTAGTGGAGGAAATAAAATTGAATTCCGCCACATCCGCGATCGGAAGCGACTGTCGGGCCACTCGTAATCAGGTTAGACTGGTAGCTGGTATAGTCCAGGTAGGTTTAGGTAGCGAGCTGTTTCCCGCGGCTTAGCCCGCGTGGACAACGTTTTCGAGGGTGCGCAGTACGCGTACGTGGAAATTAGGTCCTAATCTGTCTCCTTACCAAATTTCAGCCAGATCCGTTCCGTAGTTTTTGCGTGAAAGAGTAACAAACATACATCCATACATTTTTACAAACTTTCGCGTTTATAATATTAATAGGGATAGGAATTCCTTTGGTAGTTGGTATAGTCCAGGTAGGTTTAGGTGGTGAGTATAGATACAGTATTTCTGTGGTAGTTGGTATAGTCCAGGTAGGTTTGGGTGGTGAGCATTTATACAGTATTTCTGTAGTAGTTGGTTTAGTCCAGGTAGGTTTAGGTGGTAAGCATTTATACAGTATTTCTTTGGTAGTTGATATAGTCAAGGTAGGTTTAGGGGGTGAGTATAGATGCAGTATTTCTTAAGTAGTTGGTATAGTCCAGGTAGGTTTAGTTGGTGAGCATTTATACTGTATTTCTTCTCACCATGTTAATTAAAAGGTCTTTTACGAAATCAAAGGCAAGAACTGTGCGCTTTAAGTTGACATTTAAGGAGACTAAATCCAGCCAAGTGTGAGTCTGATTTTAAATTTTAAGCTATTGTATAGCTTTTATCGCGGGCTTTGAGGTGACCGAATCAAGAAATTTCGTAACGAAAATGAAACCTGACACCCCAAAAAAAATACATATTGATTTCTAAAAAACTTACAGTGCCATCTATCTATCCATCATGATGATGATGATGATGATGGCGATAGCGTTTGATGATGGCGATTGATGATGGGGATTGATGATGGCGATTGATGATGGCGATTGATGACTGCGATGATGTCGGCGATTGATGACGGCGACTGATGAAGGCGACTGATGATGACGATTGATGATGGCGATTGATGATGGTGATATTGATGATGGCGGATGATGATGGCGGATGATGATGATGATGATTATGAACTTTCTTACATAAACATCCCGCGCCCCAAGTACTATATGGTACTGGTAAATACTGCATAAATAAAAATAAAAAATTATAATTGCATAAGTTGATAAAAAATGCTATGCAATAGCTTTACTGCGGCAGTCCCCGAGTCCCACACGTCTTTTTTTTTGTTTTTTTTTTCAATAAGGACGAACTTATTTCCCATCATCGGACGACCAGGCGCGGAGGGCGATTCTACCCCTTTGTCGTTAATGTTCCACCTTTACGCACAAAGCGTTATGCTTCTTCGTTCATTATGCGAACGGCCAAGGAGTGGAACTCCCTGCCGGCGTCTGTATTCCCCGATTCTTATAATGTAGGAATCTTCAATTCGAGAGTGATTAGTCACTATTTGAGCTTGCGTGTTACATCCTTGGCTGCATCAGCACTTACCATCAGGTTAGGTGCAGCCAAACGCACTAAATTTTTTTAGTAAAAAAAAGGAATAGTCTTTCATTAATTTCATAATGTTACATCATTGTCTTTCACTGATTTGGTAAGATTCAAAACGTTTAAATATTTTGAAAATTTTATAAAGTGGACAATGATTTGAATTATTCTTCTTTGAACGGTTTTGAAGTGTTAAAATTTAACTTATCTAGAAATTCAACACAATATTACACTGCCAAAGAATTAGTTGTACACCAAGTAGCAAGGGTCAGCTCTTAAAAATGTCCGGGCAAATAACATAATAACATAATAATTCATTTTAATAATAACGCCGGTATTTTAAATGAACTTGTTTTAACAAAATTCGAAAATTCTTTGCGTAATTCAATTTTAAATGTCAACATAGAACGTTTTAAGAGTTTCTTACCCTATTACCACACACTGGACACTTCATACAACGGGCCAGAAATGACATTTCAAAAAAGGAATGACGGAACAAACAAAATGGCAGCGAAATCCTATACGTTCGAATACCAAACTGTAACCAATCTGTATCAATCTGGGCGACGAGGAGGTGAGGTCGCTATCTAGAGAGCGGCAGAGAGTGTCCATACTGTATGTTAGTACAAATATATATACTTTGCTATTACTAAGACTCCGCCGTCCGTCCGACTGTCTGTCTGTCTGTCTGCGGGCTGTAATTCATGAACCGTAATAAGTATACAGAAATTTTCACAGAGTGTGTATTTCAATTGGCGCTATAACAGCAAAAATTAAATTTAAGTTAAAAGGTACATGAAACTTGTTTTTTTTGAAACGTGAAAAATATTTCAAAAGTGCATAGTGCTAAATCTTGGTCGATGGTACGGAACCCCTCGTGTGCGGTTCTCACTCGCTTTTGCCGGTTTTTCAAACTGGCATCAACCTCAGAAAGCAACGAAAAACAGTTTATTCTACAATTTCTCATTGGGAGCGGGTGGCAGCGACGGCGGCTCGCAATATCCGGTCGCAAGTTGCAACCGATGAGCTTTCGACACCCGGGGTTTGTGGCTACGACGCCCGGAGCTGGGAGGATCTGGGTAACAGTTTTATTGACAGCTAGGTTTCTGGATATTCTTCGACTTGTTTCATTACTTGACCTACATACTCGTAAACACATAAAAATCTGGAGATGTGTTGTTGGTTGGACACCGGTCAGTACGATTTTCTTTTCACTTTATTTATTCAAGAAATGAATTCCTTAATTTATTGATGCTAAGGGCTTACCAATTGTAAATAAAAAATAAATTAAAAAAAACCTATTTTAATTCATATCACTTAATTCAAGTTACATTATAATATGTCAACTCATGTCGTGGAAATCCTTGGGGGAGGCCTTTGTCCAGCAGTGGACGATTTCCGGCTGATATGATGATGATGTCAACTCATAAAGAAACAATGTCAATTATAAATAAGTCATAGCCCATTTAAAAAAGTTACTATACTAAATACAAAAAAATAAAACAACAGGCACCATGAAATAACGGTTGAGAGTAATCAAATGAAAATTAAATAATTGTAAAAGCTAAACAACACTTTAAAAAAACCGACTTCCGTCGCTACGATTTCGCGTTATTATTTTTGATTTTTGTCAATTTTCAAAAAAATACTACACCGATTTTGATGAAATTTATATGGGACCAACTTGGCAGCATACCTACGATAAAAAAAATGAACATCGGTAAAAAACCTAAAATCACCTGAATCTGTTTTTCGCGTAAAAAAAATAATAATAGTCAAATTAAGAACCTCCTTCTTTTGGAGACCTTGAAAAATAAATGAAAGATTGGTAATAATATTTTTGAAATGAAAGTGCGTTGTTCATTTTTTGAGATGGGAAAAACCATGCGATACTGTTACCGTTACCGTCACCGACACATAGGTTTTTATATATATATATATATATATATATATATATATATATATATATATTGCACACAAATATTTACATGAAAAACAATTAGAAAGGACATATACAAAGGTGGATACAAGGTGGTTTTTTAATACACCTGACGCACACGCTGCACATAGACTGCAGTAATATCATCATCATATCAGCCGAAGGACGTCCATTGTTGGACATAGGCCTCTCCCAAGGATTTCCACGACGACCGGTTCTCGCTGCCCGCATCCAGCGGTTTCCCGCGACCCTCACCAGGCCATCGGTGGCCGAGTGGAAGGCCTGCCGTCGATACGTTTTCCGATGTCGCTACTCGATAACTTTACTGCCCCAATGGCCATCTGTTCTACAAGCTATGTGCCCCGCCCACTTAAGTTAAGCAATTCTGAGAGCATTGACGTGTTCCGGCTTGAAGATGAGATAGCCAGATCCCTATTGCATTGTGGAATCTTGGTGAGCCCGCCTCCATTTTCGGCATCATCGTCACTTACCACCAGGTGAGATGATGCCAAGGGCTTACCAATTGTGAATAAAAAAATATAAAAAGCTATGTCGGTTACTTTGGTTCTCCTACGGATCTCCTCGTTTCTGATTCGATCACGCAGAGGAACCACTATTTATCAACATTTGGCATTAGTAAGCATAAAAACTCTTTTCATATAAAGGCTTGTACATAAAAGTTTTAAGGCTTTTCGATAATTATTATTTCAGCCTACGTCTCATTTGCCAAGCCTTGTCTGGGGTATGAAGTGCACTAGGGAACTACGTTCCAATATTTGCCAAGTGTCTGGGATATTACGTGCACTAGTGAACTACGTTTCAATATTTGCCAAGTGTTTGGGGTATAACGTGCACTAGGGAACTACGCTCCAATATTTGCCAAGTGTTTGGGGTATAACGTGCACTAGTGAACTACGTTTCAATATTTGCCAAGTGTCTGGGGTATAACGTGTACTAGGGAACTACGTTCCAATATTTGCCAAGTGTCTGGGGTATTACGTGCACTAGTGAACTACGTTTCAATATTTACCAAGTATCTGGGGTATAAAGTGCACTATGGAACTACGATCCAATATTTGCCAAGTGGCTGGGTATAACGTGCACTAGGGAACTACGTTCCAATATTTACCAAGTGTCTGGGGTATAACGTACACTAGGGAACTACGTTCCAATATTTGCCAAGTGTCTGGAGTATAAAGTGCCCTAGGGAACTACGTTTCAATATTTTTCTAAAAGTTCTGTCTGGCCGTAGATGATCCACACATAACTACTTTCACAGATTGTTTAGTGGGCTGATAATACTGGAAATAACTTAATCTTCTTTGATTATGTATTCTCTAGATAGAGCGTTACCCTATTATTACTGCGACGGGCCAGCTTTTTTAAGATTGTGTGCTTGACACCCACTGTCTTAACCCGCGCATGTGCGTGGATTACCGGAGAACAGTTCATCGGTATTTTTTTCGACGCATTTGCGCCGCCGCGCTACGTCTCGAGAGTAAATAATCAAAGTTAATCTTATTGATATGATAATAAGTGATTAGATTAATATGTAGATATGAACATATGAACATTACGTGAGTACATTGAGTAATCAGATAAAAACATAGCAATTTTTTTACATTTTCTTACAATATAGATAGGTAGAGCTTTGGTGGCGTAACGGTTACGGCCGCTACCTCCTGTCCGGGAGGTCGTGGTTCAAATCCTGCCACGTATGGTTAGGGGTCCCCAAAATCGTTAATGTTTTTTCGAATTTCAATTTCATATGTACGTTTATCCGACGCTCTTACGGTGAAGGATAACATCGTGAGGAAACCTGCACACGCCTGCGAAGAAACTCGAAACCAACCCGCACTGGGCCCCCGTGGTCAACAAAGGCCCAACCCCCCTTATTCAGGGTAGGCTCAAGCCCCTCGGTGGGGACGTATATGAGCTGATAAGATGACAATATTGGTGATTTTTAGGTGTCAGGCGAATTCGCCCTTTCTGAAAAACGACAAAGCAAAAATGTAATAAAATGACGTCAACGGCACTCCCTAACTCTCATGTCGGTTCCAAAAACTCGTAGTGTAAGAAGTCCTCAAGTCTTTATTACAAAAGCAATAAAGCCCGTATTTGGCGGCCTCAAAGCATCAAAATTAAAGCCCACGGAACATTTTGACTGTTTGTTTTGTGGACTTGGTTGGCCGGTTTCATCGTGTGCGGTGGGGTAGATGAACAGTAAAAAAAAAGACGTGTGGAACTCGGGGACTGCCGCGGTAAAGTTATTGCATAGCATTTTTTATCAACTTATAACACTAAGAAAGTTACACCAGTAAAATTGACTGAGTCCTTTTAGTACCGCAAATCGTTAATAGATGGAACTGTAAGTTTTTTAGAACGCGGTAACGTTACGTCACGCTCGGCCGAGCTACATGGTAGGGGTCTCCGCCTACCATGTAGCTCGGCCGAGCGTGACGTAACGTTACCGCGTTCTAAAAAACTTACAGTTCCATCTATTAACGATTTGCGGTACTAAAAGGACTCAGTCAATTTTACTGGTGTAACTTTCTTAGTGTTATAAGTTGATAAAAAATGCTATGCAATAACTTTACCGCGGCAGTCCCCGAGTTCCACACGTCTTTTTTTTTACTGTTCATCTACCCCACCGCACACGATGAAACCGGCCAACCAAGTCCACAAAACAAACAGTCAAAATGTTCCGTGTTCTTGATTCGGTCGCCGCGCTCAAAGCCCGCGATAAAAGCTATGCAATAGCTTAATTGTAAGGTAGAATTATACGTAAAAGCTATTTATGTCTTAGCGTATTTATAAAAAACATCATTTTTTTTTGTTTACAATTGATAAGCCCTTGGTATCATCTCACCTGATGGTAAGTGACTATGATGCCGAAGATGGAAGCGGGCTTACCAAGATTCCCCAACGCAATGGAGAACTGGCTATCTTATCTTCAAGCCGGAACACATCAATGTTGTTAACAATGATGTTTGGCGGCAAGACTTAGATAAGATGGTGGTAGCTAGCCAGGTGGTCTATGAAAATACCCTACCACCAACCAAACCGAGTTTTACAGTGTTGACCCCGCCGGGAATCGAGTCCGCGACCCCAGTCTTTTTTTATTATTTCGTTTCATTTTCTGTGACATTTTCAACCGCCTCCGTAGCTCAGAGGCAAAGTTCACTGGCTTTACACAGGAGGTCGCGGGTTCGATTCCCGGCGGGGTCAATGGTAAGACTCGGTTTGGTTGGTGGTAGGGCATTTTCTAAGCCCGCCTGGCTAGCTACCACCATCTTATCTAAGTCTTGCCGCCAAATATCAATGTTGATATCATTGGTGTGTTCCGGCATAAAGATAAGATAGCCAGTTCCCCATTGCGTTGGGGAATCTTGGTTAGCCCGCTTCTATCTTCGGCAACATCGTCACTTACCACCAGGTGAGATGTTGTCAAGGGCTTACCAAATGTGAATAAAAAAATAAAAAAAAAAAGACAATTTCAACTGTCTACCTATAACGATCCATGAAATACAGCCCACTGACAGACAGACAGACAGACAGTCAGCTTAGTAATAGGGTCCCGTTGGTCACCCTTTGGGTGTACAGAACCCTAAAAATATGTTTGCTGTTAAGGCGGTAATATTACAGATTTTCGTTATTTTTGTCATCAATTACTCCTAAACGATAGAAAACCCAAGGTTGTAAAAATACCCTCATTGTTGATGATGTTCCTTAAAATCAAAGGCTATTAGAAACACGATTGAGCAGTTTTGGCTCGATAGAAAAAAATCCCAAAGATTGGTCTACGCCGTTATTTTGACTCTAGTTATAACAATATATAAAGCTCGTGTCACAATGTTTGTCCTCAATGGACTCCTAAATAGTCCTAAACCACTTAACCGATTATAATAAAATTCGCACACCATGTGCAGTTCGATCCAACTTGAGAGATAGGATAGGGTAGGGTAGGGTAGTGTAGGGTAGGGTAGTGTAGTGTAGGGTAGTGTAGAGTAGTGTAGGGTAGGGTAGTGTAGTGTAGTGTATGTAGGGTAGGGTAGTGTAGTGTAGGGTAGTGTAGGGTAGGGCAGGGCAGTGTAATGTAATGTAAGGCGGTACGAAGTTCGCCGGGACAGCTAGTTGAAGTATAAATTTTAAAAAAAATGTACTATAATGATATAGTAAAATATTATTTTTTTTACTTTCATTCAGAAAATTGAAACTAAATGAAAAAAAACATTGAAAAAGTGCAAAAGTGTGGTTATTTTCTTTACTCTTTTGCGTAATAAAAAACAGAGACAACTGTTCCAATCAATGCCTCCGCCTTAAGGCAAACTTACCCAATTTATTCAAAAAAGTACAATTTCAACAAATTAAGCTCTAACTTAGAACATTTAATACCTAAGGCATACCTATAGGTAGAGAAGGCCATGAGCTATCCACAAGTGCGCCATAATAATGTACACTTTCCAAGTTGAGCGAACAGGGGGCCATTAGAGACAATTTATACATACACATGTTGCTTAGAATTTACTTTAATGTGTATCTGAGCCGCAGTGTGATTAATCTCGAACCCACCCAGTGGTTCGGGTTAGAGCGGTTCACATGCGCAAATGGTAACCGTAGCGATTCGTTGTAGACGTTCTGATTACATTTGACACTTTGATTTGAAGATAAAATTGACACATTGTAAGCAAAAAACGTAATGCAAAAAAATTGTTATTTTTGTATTTACAATTGGTAAGCCCTTGGTATCATCTCACCTGATGGTAAGTGACGATGATGCCGAAGATGGAAGCGGGCTTACCAAGATTCCCCAAAGCAATTCAATTAAAAAACGCAAGCAATGTTTTTAACACTGATGTTTGACGGAAAGACTTAGATAAGATGGTGGTAGCTAGCCAGGCGGGCTTAGAAAATACCCTACCACCAACTCACCAACCAAACAGAGTCTTATAAGTTGACCCCACCGGGAATCGAACCCGCGACCTCCTGGTGTGAAGCGAATGGACTAACTATTACGCCGTGGAGGCAGTTTAATTCCTTTGAAGCACCCCTTAAATCAGAAGTGCTTTAACAACCTGTGGTATTTATTTATCAAATTGCCATAATAGTCTAATTGCTTTGTGAAATTTATTAAATACATAAAAGCAGCGGAAAGATTCCAGTGCAGCTTACTTATGTAGGTTTCTACGTAGCCGCTGTTTCTGCTCGTGTGAAGCCATCTGAACGTCCACGGTAGATTATTTGCCCGTGTTACTCCACTGATTAGCGGGACGGGGCAAAGGTCTTAGTCCCCCGCGTAATCTTTACAGTAGGTTTCTACGTAGTTGCTGTTTCTGCACGTGTGAAGCCATCCTCACGACCGCGGTACATTACTTGCCCGTGTTACCCCACTGATAAGGGAGACGGGGCAAACGTCTTAGTTCCCCACGTATTCTATACAGTATCTTTACAGTAGGTTTCTACGTAGTTGTTGTTTCTGCACGTGTGAAGCCATCCTCACGTCCGCGGTACATTACTTGCCCGTGTTACCCCACTGATAAGCGAGACGGGGCAAAGTTCTTAGTTCCCCACGTAATCTATACAGTATCTTTACAGTAGGTTTCTACTTATCCGCTGTTTCTGCACGTGTGAAGCCATCCTCACGTCCGCGGTACATTACTTGCCCGTGTTACCCCACTGATAAGCGAGACGGGGCAAAGTTCTTAGTTCCCCACGTAATCTATACAGTATCTTTACAGTAGGTTTCGACTTATCCGCTGTTTCTGCTCGTGTGAAGCCATCCTCACGTCCGCGGTACATTACTTGCCCGTGTTACCCCACTGATAAGCGAGACGGGGCAAAGTTCTTAGTTCCCCACGTAATCTAAACAGTATCTTTACAGTAGGTTTCTACGTAGTTGTTGTTTCTGCACGTGTGAAGCCATCCTCACGTTCGCGGTACATTACTTGCCCGTGTTACCCCACTGATAAACGAGACGGGGCAAACGTCTTAGTTCCCCACGTATTCTATACAGTATCTTTACAGTAGGTTTCTACGTAGTTGTTGTTTCTGCACGTGTGAAGCCATTCTCACGTCCGCGGTACATTACTTGCCCGTGTTACCCCACTGATAAGCGAGACGGGGCAAAGTTCTTAGTTCCCCACGTAATCTATACAGTATCTTTACAGTAGGTTTCGACTTATCCGCTGTTTCTGCTCGTGTGAAGCCATCCTCACGTCCGCGGTACATTACTTGCCCGTGTTACCCCACTGATAAGCGAGACGGGGCAAAGTTCTTAGTTCCCCACGTAATCTGTACAGTATCTTTACAGTAGGTTTCTACTTATCCGCTGTTTCTGCTCGTGTGAAGCCATCCTCACGTCCGCGGTACATTACTTGCCCGTGTTACCCCACTGATAAGCGAGACGGGGCAAAGTTCTTAGTTCCCCACGTAATCTATACAGTATCTTTACAGTAGGTTTCTACTTATCCGCTGTTTCTGCTCGTGTGAAGCCATCCTCACGTCCGCGATACATTACTTGCCCGTGTTACCCCACTGATAAACGAGACGGGGCAAAGTTCTTAGTTCCCCACGTAATCTATACAGTATCTTTACAGTAGGTTTCTACTTATCCGCTGTTTCTGCTCGTGTGAAGCCATCCGAACGTCCGCGGTACATTACTTGCCCATGTTACCCCACTGATAAGCGAGACGGGGCAAAGGTCTTAGTCCCCCAAGTAATCTATACAGTATCTTTACAGTAGGTTTCTACGTAGTTGTTGTTTCTGCACCTGTGCAGCCATCCTCACGTCCGCGGTACAGTACATGCCCGTGTTACCCCTCTGATAAGCGAGACGGGGCAAACGTCTTAGTTCCCCACGTAATCTATACAGTATCTTTGCTGTAGGTTTCTACGTAGCCGCTGTTTCTGCACGTGTGAAGCCATCCTAACATCGGCGGTACATTACTTGCCCCTGTTACCCCACTGATTAGCGGGACGGGGCAAACGTCTTAGTCCCCCACGTAATCTATACAGCATACAATACTTTTCGCGTGAGCTAAAGATTAATGTCTAGCCGTTCTGCCATTTTGCCCCAGTTTAGCCTGACGTTCAAGTTAAGAGCGGTTTACGTTGGTTTCCGGGAAACGGAAGTGCTTTGTTTCTGTATTATGTTTTTTTTTGCGGAGGTTGTTGTTATGCTCTGTGGTAAGAGCAGTAAATACTTAAATTTTAATCTGGTTGAATTCTTTGTGGGGTTAAGCCACATCACTGAAACCGAAATAGACTTTAAAATTCTCTTTTATGTAACTCAACGACTGCGCATCGAAGAACGTAGCTTAGGCACGCCGCCCACTAAATGGACCGACGACCTGGTGAAGGTCGCACGGAGCGTATGCATATGGGCAGCTTAGGACTGGTCGTTGTGGCAAACCTTGGGGGAGGCCGTTGTTTAGCGGTCGATGTCTTTCAACTTAATTAGTTTTCTATAACTATTAACTAGAATACATTATTAACTGCCTCCGTGGCGTGATTGTTAAGTCCATTAGCTTCACAACAGGAGGTCACAGGTTCGACTCCCGACGGAGTCTAACTTTGATGGACTTGGTTTGGTTGTCGGAAGGACATTTTCTACGCCCGCCTGGCTAGCTACCACCGTCTTATCTAAGTCTTGCCGTCAAAAACCAATGTTAAAAGCATTGATGTGTTCCGGCTTAAAGATAAGATAGCCAGTTCCCGATTGCGTTGGGGAATGTTGGTAAGCCCGCTTTTATATTCGGCATCATCGTCAATTACCATCAGGTAAGATGATACCAAGGGCTTACCAATTGTGAATAATAAAAAAAACATATTTTAATAATTTAACATACCCGAGATTTTTTTATATTATACCTTTTTTTAAGTTTTAGTAAAATCCGTCTGTAATATACAGCTGTCAAATACATACAAATTCATAAATCAATGATAAAATTTCTCAAAAGTGAAAAGGTAACAAACAAACAAACACATTTTCACATTTATAACGTCATTAGTAAGGATGGTTGTGAACATAGCAAGTTACCAACAATCAATAAAACCTACTTGTTCAGAAACAAACTTATCTTGTCATCCCTTTGTTTGATTTAGATTCATACGCCTACACATGAAAATCATTTTTCTTTTTCCATCAACAAATAAAAATAAAACATTAACGCTCATTTTACATTACTTAAAACCAAAGAAAGGCAAAGACATTAAAATTAATCGTTTGTACCCATGTTTGGGACGTACACGATTTATTTTGAAAAATCATCGCGGCTAACAAGGGTTATCCCTTGCGTCGAGGCATATTGAATTTTATCTGTTTGAAAGGAGAGTTGATTTTTACTTGATAGGTGACGAGGGTGTGTGTAAATAAATGGTATCTGTTATAACTTCAATTAATTTTGTTTTAATGCTCATCTAAGTAGATATTTTTAGCTGTGGGTACAGGTAAGGGGGTAGAAGCCTAATCTTTAATTAAAAATACCTTTAGAATGTTACGGAAAATGAGTTTAAATGATTGTTAGTCGTAAAGGAAATACCTGTTCTGTTTCTTGATGCGTCGTAAATTAAGCCGCTCAACTCAGAACTAATGTTCTTTTTCCAAGAAATCGACTTAGGACAAGGGTTTTACTTTATTTTTATCCACAATTGATAAACCCTTGGTTTCATCTCACCTGACGGTAAGTGACAATAATGCCGAAGAAGGTTTACCAATATTCCCCAACGCAAAGGAGATCTGGCTACCTTATCTTCAAGTCGGAACACATCAATGATGTTAATGCTGATGTTTGGCGGCAAGACTTAGATAAGATGATGGTAGCTAGCCAGGCGGGCTATGAAAATGCCCTACCACCACCAAGTCTAGTCTTACAAAGTTGACCCCGCCGGGAATCGAATCCTGGTGTGAAGCGAACTTAGGGTCTAATTTGTATTTAAATGCATTTTACACGTGTTTTGTGCTGGAATAAATAATAATAAGCCCAAAATAAAAGAGCCAAAATATATATTGTAATGGGTACACCATATTTTTAAAAGCAATCTTGTCTTTTTTCTAACATTTAAATGACAAGAACTTAGAGAGAACGTGCACAAAGGTGGACTTATCTCTATAAAAGATCTCTTCCAACCAACCTTACCGGGTTTAAGGAGACTTTAAAGAATAATAATAATAATTACAAGCATCCTTAAAACAAAACTATGAATAAAAGATACGAAATTCAACCCAACACCAACACAGAGCACAGAAAATCGACCGAAGTGAAACTCCTTTCGAACTCCAAGGGTCGGCAATAAAAAAGATTAAAACTACAGCTACGGCCCCATTATCATTCGAGAATGAATCCAGGGGCGCAGTATATCAGGGGCAATTACCTCCCCCCCTTACCCCCCGGGGGGCACACATGACCTGAAAGTTCAGCACTTCATTATAGAACCATCGGTAACCCAATTTTCCTGCGAAAAGTAATGGCCATAATTTTTGGTTGAAGCAGAGAGGTACTCAGGTGGCGAGAATGATTCAATTTATTTATATTCTGTTTAAAACCTAGCTGGTGCCCACGAATCGGTCCGCGTACAAAAGAAAAAGGTTTTGTCCATACAAACTTTCATCCTTTATTTCAAACCCGTAGACTAGAGATGAGATAATATTAAAAATGATGAAACTATCAATTGTTATGATTGATAAGTATACTCATCATTGTATCAGCCGTAAGACCTCCACTGCTGGACAAAGGCCTTCCCCAAGGATTTTCACGACAACCGATCCTGCTCTGCCCGCATCCAGCTGCTTCCGGCGACCTTCACCAGGTCGTCGGTCCATCGGTCGGTCGATGAGTTTATCCTTACTTTAATATTATAAATGTGAAAATATGTTTGTTTGTTTGTTACCTTTTCACGCTTCTACACCTCAACCAATCTTGACAAAATTTGGCATGCAGGTAGCCTGTGTCACGGGGAAGGACATAGGCTACTTTTTATCACGGGAAAATAGCATAATCCGATGCAGCTCCTGAGGGATCTAAAAAAATACTATTTAGTTAATTTCTTTTACATTGCAATGGTTGAGGAGGTAGGAAACGACGTAATTTACTAATCACCCTTAAAGACAGTCATAAAAACGATGTCCACGCGGGCGAAGCCGCGGGAAAAAGCTAGTTTTAATTATATAAATATCAAGTTAGTCAACGATAGAAACAAAGAAAGTGTGTAGTTCGTATGCACTAGGGAATGAATTGCTTTTACATGTACGCCATTAACCTAATGGATGTCTAAGACATAGAACTAGCCACTGCTGTATTTTTTTTATAGAATGACAGCTGTCAAATCCGTAAAACTGTCAAAAAGTATGAATTCATCACAATACAGCCTAAGTCCAAGTGTAGAGTGATATAGCTAATGCTACTGCATCTTGTACTTCTATTTCTAAACATGTACTCTATTAACCCTAATGGATATCTTATATATAGAACTAGCCACTGCTGTTTTTTATAGAATGACATCTGTCAAATCCGTAAAACTGTCAAAAAGTATGACTTTATCACAATACAGGTTTAGTCCAAGTGTAGAGTGACAGCTAACGCTACTGTATCTTGTACTTCTCTTGCTTTTACGTGTACGCTATTTGCCTAATGGATATCTTAGACATAGAACTAGGCCACTGCTGTATTTTTTTATAGAATGACAGCTGTCAAATACGTAGAACTGGTGACAGGAAATCCAATTTATGATTAATAAGACAGATTTGTATTTTTTGGTTAAAATAATATTTCCTTTTGGCATTCATCCAAGTTTTACGGCAGCTCATACAATTTGATTGGGTACAGATATTGTTTTACTACCATCAATATATTTCGTGTCTTTCTAAAAGCGCCCCTGGCATAACCTCTAAGCCCATTACGAATACAAAATCTAGATTTATTCAAATGTGCGTACCTCTGATTGCAAATAAGCCTGTTATTGAAATCGGCCTAACTGAACCACAATGCTACGAGCATCCTTGTTACGAGCGGAAAGAGTTGCAATTCACGTGATTTCGGTTGATTACAAGTTCCAACCCCACGTCTCCCTAATAAGAGACTGAAAGATTCAGATGCGACTTTTGTTTCTTTCTGTTTTAGGGTTCAACAACGTCAATGTTCGATTACACTGAGTGCAAATTTATTACATATTTTTTAAGAACTTGGATATATGTATTGTGTTTTTTTCAACCGACTTCCAAAAAGGAGGAGGTTCTCAATTCGACTGTATGTTTTTTTTTTATGTGTACCTCAGAACTTTTGGCTGGTTGAACCGATTTTTATGACTCTTTTTTTATTTGAAAGCTAGTGCTTCCCGTGTAGTCCCATATAAATTTTATCAAAATTGGTGTAGTACTTTATTGGAAAATTAACAAAAACCAAAAATAATAATGCAAAAATTTACTAAGTTGTTGCGATGGAAGTCGGTTTTTAAACGTGTTTAGCGTCTTCATTTACTGACAATAACGTGTTTTGTACAACATGAAAGGTATGAGGTTGAGGAATAAATTAAAAATTACAATACCCGACTCAATAAAAACTGGACCCCTCTTTTTGTACAGTTGGGTAAAAATGTATCCTATGTCACTTAAGGGATTAAGACGAATCTAACAACACCTAGCATTTCAAAATCCGTCAAGCCGTGTAGGCTACAAAGCGTGCCAAAGAATTAAAAAACATTTTTTCTGGTTCGACAGGTAAAAATGTGTTCTATTTCACTCACGGGATGAAGACAAATCTAACGACACCTCGAACTCCGAAATCCATCCAGCTGTTTAGGCTACAGAGCGTGCCAAAGAAATAAATAAAAAAAACAGGAGTGGAATTCCCCGATTCGTATAATTTTTCCTTAATTAATTCCTTCCTTCAAGACGAGAGTGAATAGGCACTATTTGAGCTTGCGTGTCACATCCTTGGCTGCATCGGCACTCAGGTGAGGTGCAGCTTAAACGCACTCAAATTTTTTAATAAAAAATATATATAAAAAAACATAAAATCATTAAAAACGATTGAGTTCGTCACACACTCTTTGCCAATACTACCCCCTAACAAGTTCCATACCTACTTGTGTTTTTTTTTCAGTCTCTCGTGAGTTTGTTTGATATGTTAATGCCTTTTAATAGGACATGGGGGGGACGAACCCGCTCCCTATACGACCGTGCGCGTGCATTCTGTGCGTCGAATTCATTTTTCAGAATTTGGCAGTCGTGTGTTTTGTTTTTTTTTTACCGCAAAATCTAAAGTTATCAGGTATACATCACCATCATCATATCAGCCGAAAAACGTCCACTGCTGGACAAAGGCCTGCCCTAAGGATTTCCACAGCGACCGGTCCTGCGCAGCCCGCATCCAGCGGCTTCCCGCGGCCTTCGCCAGGTCGTCGGTCCACCGAGTGGAAGGCCTTCCTACGCTACGTCTCCCTGTGGGCGGTCTTCACTCGAAAACTTTATTGCCCCCAACGGCCATCACCAGGTCGTCGGTCCACTGATTGGGAGGCCTGCCTACGCTACTTCTCCCGGTGGGCGGTCTTCGCTTGAGAACTTAACTGCCCCGAACGGACATCTGTTCTACGAGCTATGTGCCCCGCCCACTGCCACTTAAGTTTAGCAATTCTGAGAGGTATTTCGGTTACTATGGTTCCCCTGCGGATCTCCTCGTTTTGATTCGATCACGCAAAGAAACTTCGAGCAAAGCACGCTCCATTGCCCTTTGGGTAATCTTGTGCCTTCTTATGAGGCCTATACCAAAGTATTTATATGTATTAGTACTAACATACAGTATGAACACTCCCTGCCGCTCTCTAGATTGCGACCTCACCCCCTCGTCACCCAGATTGATACAGATTGGTTAAAGTTTGGTCGTCGAACGTATAGGATTTCGCCGCCATTTTGTTTGTTCCGTCATTCCTTTTTAAAATTGTCATTTCTGGCCCATTGTATGAAGTGTCCTGGGTATCCCATACTAAGCGACCATGTCTCAGTTCCGTATGTCATCATTTGATAAACAGCAATTATTTATCTTTAAATTTGTCTTTATCCATAATGTAATGTTGTTAATAAACCGTATATAGGTCCCCACTACTGGGCCACGGATCCCTTCCCAAACTTAAACGTTAGGCCATACCCCACAAGTGGCCAAGTCCGGGTCGGCGGAGGTAGTAGGGCTAGTGGCGATAGTACAAATATAATATTGTTTTTTAAAACATTTTTTTTTAAAGACTACGTTGCGGGAGTTCTACTAGCACTGCGCCGGTTATGTTGGTTCGTTACGTGATATTTTCGTAGATTGTGAACCGATTTTCATTCATCATCATCACATCAGCTCATATATACGTCCCCACCGAGGGGCTCGAGTCTACCCTGAATTAGGGCGATCGGGCCTTAGTCGACCACGCGGGCCCAGTGCGGGTTGGTCGACTTCACACACAACCTTCGAGTTTCTTTGATTTTCATTATTCTGCTAAGTTTGTCCTTTATACATTTTTATTAAAATCGGTGTAGTACTTAAAAAAAAGCAAAAACCAAAAATAATAATGCAAAATTGTATTAAGTTGATTGAAACGAGGAGATCCGCAGGAGAACCAAAGTAACCGACATAGCTCACAGAATCGCTAAATTGAAGTGGCAGTGGGCAGGGCACATAGCTCATAGAGGCAGTAAAGTTCTCGAGTGGCGATCGTGCACCGGAAAACGTAGCGTAGGTAGGCCTTTCACGCGGTGGACCGACGATCTGGTGAAGATTGCGGGCGGCCGATGGATGCGGGCAGCGCAGGACCGGTCGTCGTGGAAATCCTTGGGGCAGGCCTTTGTCCAGCAGTGGACGTATTTCGGCTGAAATGAAGATGATGATGATGATGTAGTAGATTGTTGTGATTTGGTTTTTTTAACGTAATTAGATTTTTAAATTATTGTTGACCGGCTTGTTTGTATAGCGAAATTAGAATCGGAGGGACGAACAGAAGCCTCGAAAAACAAACGAAAACATTCGCCGCTTTAATTAATAATTGAATTATATTCGACACAAATTAGCTTCGGGTGGTACAGTTCTACAGATTTCACAGTACAGGCATTTGATATAGTAAGTACACTAAGTGAAAAAAACCGGCCAAGTGCGAGTCGGACTGGCGCACCGAGGGTTCCGTACAAACCTGTAGGTATATAAGTAAAAGCTTCGGTATTTTTATTGCTAATTGTTTAGACCTAAGTATTTGATATGAATTTCAACTGGATACCTCTACGCGTTCATGAGGAAAAGGGTAATAAGTTTATAATTATTTAAATAAAAATGTATATGTGATGTAACTAAAATTTTAAGCTTTTTGGAATTTTTCCTTTATGTGTGCTATAAAAAAATTATTCATGCCAAATTTCAAGATTCTGAGTTCACGGGAAGTACCCTGTAGGTTTTGATTCCCTTACGAGTGTCGAAAATTTGCGGAAATTCGCGGCATAAACGGCTATATCTTTTGATTGCGTTGACTCAGAAATTTGATTTTTTCACAGCTCCAAGGGACAGTAAACCTGAGTATTTGATATAAATTCCAGTTTGATACCTCCACGCGTTCCTGAGAAAAAGGGTCTTGACAGACAGATAGACGGACGGACGGACGGACGGACAACAAAGTGATCCTATATGGGTTCCGTTTTTTCCTTTCGAGGTACGGAACCCTAAAAAGCACTCTGAAGGACTCTTACATATAGATACTGAAAATTTATTTATTTTAGTGACTAAAACACTGACATACATTAGTTTCTTAACACTTATAATCACGATAGCTTTTTCCCGCGGCTTCGCCCGTGAGGCTGTTGTTTTTATGACTGTCTTTGAAGGCGAGTGGTGCGCGAGCCGCAAGTGGCTCGCGAGCGTGGACATGGCTTTTCTCCAGTTCTCTCAGGAAATATATCGGGCTATTCGGATAAGCAGTCTATGTCACTTCATACCTCCTCAACTAATTCTATTCAAAAAATCACTTCAATCTGTTGCTCCGTTGCGACGCTAACGTGCGCGAGCATGGACATGAGTTTTCCCCAGATCCCTCGGGAACTATGTCAGGGGATGCTATTTTCTTTTTTCAGTTCCCTCAGGAACTGCATTGGACTTTGCTATTTTCACGGGATAAAAAGTACCTACTTCCTTCCCCGTGACACCAGGCTACCTGCATGCCAAATTTCATCAACATTGGTCAAGGTGTTGAAGCGTGAAAAGGTAACAAACAAACTAACACATTTTCACATCCTTACTTAATGTTATAACTTATAAATCTGTAAATGTGTTTGTTTGTTTGTTACCTTATAACGCTTTAACACCTTGATTAATCTTGATGAAATTTGGCATACAGGTAGCGTGTGTTACGGGGAAGGACATAGGCTACTTTTATCTCCTGAAAATAGCATAGTCCGAACCAGTTCCTGAGGGATCTGAAAAAATAATCTTTTTTTTTTGGTTCATTTCTTTAACATCGCAAAGTTCTCGTTACAATGGATTTTTGTGATTTTTTGCACAGAGATTGTTGAGGAATGGAGAATGACATAGATTACTAATCAGAATAGCCCTATCTGGGCTAGGGATCTGGAGAAAAGTAATGCCGCTTGCGGCTCTCGGACCACTCACTCTCAGACAGTCATAAAAACGATGTCCACGCGGGCGAAGCCGCGGGCAAAAGCTACTTGAGTGTACCTGGTAAGGTGTCAGTTACGGTACCGTTACGGTAACGGTAACAGTGTCGCGAGTACAATGGTATTTTCCCATATCAAAAAAACCCTTACGCGCCTAAAGAAGTTTTCACTTCAAAGATAGCTGATAAAAAACCAAGGTGATAATTCAAGTTGGAATTAAAAATTCTAATCGGTACTCCGAAAGTTAATTATTGAACAGAAAAGTCTAATCAACGTAAATGACTCATCGGAACTTGGAAACGTTCGGAAACTTTCCACTTTCTGCGATGAACCGCATAATTGCACCCTTAAAACCGCTGTATTTAAATTGGACTTGCGACGATTTTCAACCAAAGAGTCCTTTTTAGGGTTCCGTACCTTAAAAGGTAAAAACGGAACCATTATAGGATCAATTGTCTGTCCGTCTGTCACAGCTAATTTGGTAGGAAACTCCTGGACCCATTGAGTTAAAATTTAGTACTCATATGTAAGTCGGTGATCCAAAGCTGAATTATATGAATTTGAAACATGGTGGCCACTTTTGGGGGTAAATTAGATTTTTTAAAATGTTTTTCGAAATATAATATGACATATCAAAAGAGAGGGCTTATTGTGAGAATCTCAAATAAATATATATAAATCTATGACTAAATGTAAAGTCCTTCCATTCCCACAGGAAAAATGAAATTTATACTGTCCAAAATAAGGAGACCACTATTTACATAGAGCAAAGTATGCACTATGCACTGAGAGGTCTTGCTGTTGGTAGTTAAAGTTCTGGTGCGGAAGCCAGTTTGTGTGACCCCGAGCACAGATTACTAAATAGTTACTGCCCCGAGTCGCACTTTGTCGGTTTTTTTGGTAATTTTTTTATTGTATTATTTGAAAACATAAATTGTTTATCACTAAGCAATTTACGTGTTCGCAACGCCTTTGATATCGCACGATGTGCCACCTGCGTATTAGGTACTAGCCCATTCTAGCCTGTAGTCAGCCTGGCAAACTCGCGGAGTTTGCCAGGCTGTGCCACGCCGCTCGCTACCCCGCAAGTACCCTTCCGTTGCTCTGCGTAAGTACATTCGTTACACTACTGTAAGCCGCTATATTGTAATACTCTGACTAAGTTATGACGAATTCAATTTTTTTTTCTATGTTCAACCTGTTTTTATATCATCTTTTTGTCTATTTTTAGGGTTCCGTACCCAGATGGTAAAAACGGGGCCCTATTACTAAGACTTCACTGTCCGTCCGTCTGTCCGTATGTCACCAGGCTGTATTTCATGAACCGTGATAGCTAGACAGTTGAAATTTTCACAGATGATGTATTTCTGTTGCCGCTATAACAACAAATACTAAAAATAAAATAAATATTTAAGGGGGGTCCCATACAACAATCGTATTTTTTTTTAAACGTGAAGAAAGTAGCGACATCTAGTACAATGGTACGAAACCCTTTGTGCGCGATTCTGACTCGCACTTTACTGTTTTTTTTTTACTTTTGTTATTTTTTTTATTGTCATTCCCATTCGATTCCCATACTGTCTATTTTCCATATTTTTCCGTTTTTTCCGACTGTTCTGTTTTAACTGGTTTTATTGACCTCTTCATTCCTCTTTAATATTATATAGTGCAGTGTTAATGATGGAAGAATTTTGGATTGTCTTATAACCAACTCTGCTTCTCCCTCCTTAACCTATTCCTTTTTTCGTGCGTGCAACGGCGTAGAAGGAGGGTACGCCGCCGCCTCAAACTGATGCAGAAAAGACCGACATCGGTAAGTATGTGTACGTATGTATGTACTTACTTCAGTACGTTTAAAATAAATAAATAATAAATATTCTGGGACAAATCACACATGGTCATATGGCCCCAAAGTAGGATTCCCTGTGTTATGGGTTACCAAGACTGATATACATAATTATATACGTTTAAATACATACATATATAGATATAATTTAACACCCAGACACAGAGCAAACAAATCTGCTCATCACACAAATGCTTGCCCTGGGTGGGGATCGAACCCACGACTCTCGGATCAGTAGTCAAGGGCATTAACCACTGAGCCACCGAGTCAATACATACAAACTATGTAGAACACCCAGGCACTAAATAAAAAAACGAGTGTGCTACACGACTGAAGTAAAACTTGATCACCGTTCGCATAACGCACTCACCAGCTAACTCCCCAAGTCAAGCGTGCCGTTCGCCTCGCCCAATCATACTTTTCGCAACGCTAGAAATCACCGTTCGCGTAACGCATTCACCAGCTTACTTGGTCAAGCGTGCGTATAGAAGTTTTACTTCTAAAAACCTGTTCATCGAACAAATGTTTGCTCTGGGCGGGAATTGAATTCACGACTATCAGTCTAACTTGTATTGGGTACGGTAGTGCATCTTACAAAGTTTTAAATTTCTATCGAAAGTTAACGATCGATTCAAAAATACTCCCCTCAACTTAATAGGAACCGAATATTTTAGATATCACACAAATGTTCGAATCGCCAGACTTCTTAATGAAATTTTCGTATTACGACCTGCCCGATCATCTCTCTCTCTCCCACCAGAGTACGGGCGTATACTACTATCTCCCTCTGCATGTAAAGGTGCAAGAATTTTATGTGAAATTTATTCATAACAGTGTAATTTATCCCCGTGAAGTGAATGCCCCATAATAAGGGGGCGAAGGATAATGCTTCCATGTTATTATTTTGCTGACTCAAGCTCATCTTGGTTAGGGTTGCCAGATGGTATCCAAAAGGAGGACATGTCCTCCTTTTTCATGTTTTGTCCTCCCGTCCTCCCACACCTACTGTAAGTCCTCCTTTTTGCAAAAGTCAAACGAGCCGCTCGGGCAATAGTGCGCGCTCGTTACGAGCGTGCGTGCCAGCCGGTGGATGCCGCTGCCGCAACTACTCTACTCACCGCGCAATTATTTGTTAAAAAACCAAGAACTTCTTGTAAAAATTGGCAGCTCAGCTAAATATAATTAAAATAAAGTAAAATAATACAAAAAAATCGTTTAATTGTGAAAGTCCTCCTTTTTTATAGAAAATCCTCCTTTTTAGACCCATCTTTTCCTTTATCAAATTATGATCTGGCAACCCTAATCTTGGTGCACTCGTAAGTTTTCATCTTGGGAGGAAATTAAAAAATTCATTCCAAAAGCTGAATTCGTTAAGGACTTAAGATGGGTCAAATGACAATATTCAATTCAAATTATTGAAAGACTGTGTAAAGCTATCACCATGGAAAAAATACATAATATACTTAAAGTAATAAAAAAACGATTTAATTGAATTTTATTTTCAAAATATTACCACTTTTGATGTAAAAAAATATACTGTAGACCCTGTTATTAGTTGCAAAATTTCTCGAAAACAGATAGTTAATATTTAATGAAACCAACACACAAAAATTGGTGACTTTAAGACCTTTCATTTCAATTGAACTCTTTTTTTTGAGCATATTGAAAGTTATGAAAGTAATTGAAACATGTAAAAATCGAGAATTTGGCGTTCGGTTTCAACGTAGCAGCCGCGTTGAAGCCCGCATTGATTTGAACTTAAAATCAATGGACTTACGTTCGGTATGTTTGAAACACGTATCTACCTGCTCGGATTGAGAGATCTTAGCTCCTTAAAACAACGGTAGTTTCAATTTAACGACCGTTGTAGGGACGTTTGATTCAAACATAACACATCAAGATCATTTTTGAAATAATGTCACTTTAATTAATCGTGAACTCGTGAAAAAAATCAAGACAGCGAGTGATTTTCTGATAGCTCAATGAAAATAATTTTCGAAAAACCTAAAACCTTTAAGGTGGTACAAGCTTTTTAGGATCAAAGTACTCGTTAATACGAATCAAACGAGCCCAAACTCGATGGGGTTGTGTCGTTTTATTGCGAAGTTCCTATGGCCACCTTCCAGCTCCATCGTCAGATCAGCACTATGTATCTAATATTGCATTGTCACGCGATTTATTTCAGCTCAATCGGTAACCGGGAAGTGGATCAAATTTGATTTGCAAGATTTAATGACAAACATCGGGACAGGTGAAAGTAAATAAAAGCTTGTAAAAATAGTTCTAAATATCTTGATAGAAGGACTTGCCTTGACATGGTTCCTTCGACCAATATAACAGCTATGGACCGGCCTACGAAAACAGCGGTTTTGATGCTTACTGAATGAGCGAATTCGCTCATTTTGTCTCAATAACGTCGGTGGCTCAACGGCTAACGACTCAGTCCTCCTAACCAGAGGTCCCGGTTTTAAATCCGGACTGCCAATGTACCAATGAGTTTTTCGAAAACTTACGTACATATACTTACCGATTGCTTTAACGGTGAAGGAAAACATCGTGAAAAAACCTGCGCATCTGATTTCGGATGTGTATGAAGGTCGCGTTGCACACGTCCGTAGGTGTATATCTAATGCCCTACACGTGATCTCGGGTGATGCTAAGTACAACACCAGACATCTCTACATTTCATCATATCAGCTCATATACATACGTCCCCACTGAGGGGCTCGAGCCTACCCTGAAATAATGCGGTCGGGCCTTAGCGGGCCCAGTGCGGGTTGGTCGACTTCACATACAACCTTCGAGTTTCTAAGAAGGCGTGTGCAGGTTTCTTCGCGATGTTTTCCTTAAGCGTAAGAGCGTCGGATAAACGTACATATGAAATCTAAATTTGAAAACACATTGGTGCGTGGCAGGATTTGAACCACGACCTCCCGGACAGGAGGTAGCGGCCCTTGACATTGCGCCAGCGACGCTTTATCTCATATCTACATTTACTACTTTCTTATTCCTATCATCTATGAGACAGTCCATAATAGTTCTTCATACACGGTGACGCAAGGTACCTTTTCCAAAAATGCGACATATTTAAAAGTCTGCTACTCATTATTTATGATGAAGTACTTGTTCAGACATTAATAGCAACTCCTAGTGTACATAATCTATTGAAATTCAACACTGCTCAGATATATTTGAACACCTCGCTCACTACGATATAATAGGTATGAAACAGCCGATTCAGTTTTTGAAGTTCAATGTCAATTTTAATCGAAAATAAAAAGTTATTGTTTTTTTTTTTTGACCTTACGGTGACACTAATTATCGTCTTTTAAGTAGTAACTCGAAGAATGTCTTTCATGTTCCAATCCCTTGAGCTATGTACCATTGAATGGAACAAAGCGTTTTCTTTGTGGTCAGATGGGGCAATTTTTTTTAGACTAGTTAATTTTCTTAAATTTTCCTGAAAGTGACTAAATCTTATGCGGGGTATTCCCAAATATGACATTAATAATGAATGAACTGCTGCAATAACTCTAGAGCGTTAACTTTAAAAATGTGTTTTTTTTATCAATTATGGCGATTTTTTCAGGTGAAATTTCATGGGGTTAAAGCCACCGTGCTCTCAAAATGTCTAAACAATAGGCATCTGTTTACCACCATTTATTTTCTAATAGTCTAATGCTATTTTCAAGCGACTTCCAAAAAGGAGGAGGTTCTCAATTCGTTTGTATGTTTTTTTTAATATGTGTTACCTCAGAAATTTTGACTGGCTGAACAGATCTTTACGATTCTTTTTTATTTGAAAGCTAGTGCTTCCCGTGTGGTCCCATATAATTTTTATCAAAATCGGTGTAGTACTTTACTAGAAAATTAACAAGAACCGATAATAATAATGCAAAAATGTACTAAGTTATTGCGATGGAAGTCGGTTTTTAACGTGTTTAGCGTTTTTGAGAATTAATTTTGTTTTAATAAATATTGTTCTTAATATTAATTTTCATTTAAT
This sequence comes from Coleophora flavipennella, assembly GCA_947284805.1. Lineage (NCBI taxonomy): Eukaryota > Metazoa > Arthropoda > Insecta > Lepidoptera > Coleophoridae > Coleophora > Coleophora flavipennella. The sequence continues at coordinate 8,535,800 of OX369301.1, forward strand.
AATTTTATACATTCGGCAATTTCATAGGTAAAGACCTAATAGCTGATGTCGACTGTACCAAAGTTTTTTTTAAAAAGTATTCTTCAATTCAGCTATCAGAATATTTTTAATGTTAAAACAGAATTGAAAACGCTAAACACGTTAAAAAACCGACTTCCGTCGCAACAAATTAGTACATTTTTGCATTATTATTTTTGGTTTTTGTTAATTTTCTACTAAAGTACTACACCGATTTTGATAAAATTTATATGGGACCACACGGGAAGCACTAGCTTTCAAATAAAAAAAGATTCATGAAAATCGGTTCACCCAGTCAAAAGTTCTGAGGTAAAAAACATAAAAAAAACATACAGACGAAACATACAGAACCTCCTCCTTTTTGGAAGTCGCTTGAAAACAAAACTAAAACAAGCAGACTTCCATTTCTTAACGTTACTCACTGTATTTACAAGCGCATTCGTTCAACAAAGCCGACTTGCAAGCATTTAGAAAGCGGATCGTTATATTATTACGCTGCGGCGACTCCACAAGTCCACAAGCATCTGCAGCACTTTTGTGAATTATTCCGCGAGTTCTGGAAGCGGAAGAATCTTTGGCGGTCGCTCCTCTTTGAATGTATAATGATCGCAAGGTTTAGTGACGGACTTTTTTCGTTCTTTTTTTTTATTCTCATTTGGTAAGCCCTTGGCATCATCTCACCTGATGGTAAGTGACGATGATGCAATGGGGATCTGGCTATCTTATCTTCAATCCGGAACACATCAATGTTGTTAACACTGATGTTTGGCGGCAAGACTTAGATAAGATGGTGGTAGCTAGCCAAGCGGGCTTAGAAAATGCCCTACCACTAACAAAACCGAGTCTTACATGTTGACCCCGCCGGGAATCGAACCCGCGACCTCCTGGTGTGAAGCGAATGGACTAACCATTACGCCACGGAGGCGGTTAAATTCTTACTTTTTTTTTATTAAAAATTTGAGTGCTTTTGACTGCAACTCACCTGATGGTAGGTGTTGATGCTGTCGAGAGTTCTTTTTGAGCATGTTATTTTTTTTATGCACCATACCATACAGGAAAAAAAAGTAAGTGTGTGGTTTTATCAAACCACGGTAAAAGTCAAACTTTACAGAGGACGAAACGATCATGGCTGCTCTTGCTACGGTACAGAGGACGAAACGATCATACCTTCAGACGAAAGCGACCGTCACGCGACATGCAACTCACAGACGAAAAAATTTGAGACAATGTAAAAAAAACGGCCAAATGTGTAGCGCGGTAACACTGTTATTTGTTCTTCTTTCATTCGACCTTTTTTTCATTCCATTCCATTTGTTCCATTACGCATGCGCTGACATGTGTTTCAAAAACCCAAATTCCATCATTCATTCAACATTTTTATTCTACAATATTTTTATTTAAAATAAATTGGATTAAAATATCTTGCTCGTTTCTTTTAAGACCCATCTTGGGTATTGACACAGGGTATTGAGTTGTATTATTCACTTCAAAAATAATTAATTAAAATAAAATAATATTTAAGGGGGCCAATACAACACAAACGTGATTTTTAGATAATGGTATGGAACACTTCCGTCCAAGTCCGACTCGCACTTGGCCGGTTTTTTAATAATTTTTTTATACGATAAAATATCCTTCTCCACTTTTAAAAACTTACCTATTTATAATTACTTCAATCTGTTATAGTTCAAACACTGCTATTTGCGTACTGACCTTGCCAATCGCGTGATAGCGGGCGCTAAAGCTTCTAATGATAAAAATACATAGCCCCTAACAAGATCCTACAAAGTAGGGTACAGTGAGTACCCACCACCAAAGAATACAATTTTATTTTATTTGCAATTGTATGATATTTTTTTATTTACAATAATTCGTAAGCCCATGGCATCATCTGATGATAAGTGAGTGATTAATCTTAACTTAATTGTAATCTAAGTGTCACATTTATTGAACAAAAGATGACAGTATTCACTAAAATAACAGTAGTACAATTTTTTTACAATATAATTGACCACGCTGAACACGTTTAAAAAAACCGGCCAAGTGCGTGGGAGAACCTCACACAGGGTTCCGTACCATCATACTAAATTATTGCTAGTTTCTTCATCTTTAAAAAAAACACGTCTTTTTCTATGGCAACCCCCTTATTTTTTCACCTTTTCTAATTTCTAGTATTTGTTGTTATAGCGACAACAGAAATACATCATCTGTGGCAATTTCAACTGTCTAGCTATCACGGTTCATGAAATACAGCCTGGTGACAGGCGGACAGACAGACGAACAGCGAAGACAATTTAAAATATAAACTGACCCTTAAGTGCTCATTTACTAGTAGTTTTGGCATAGGAGCGGGTTCACTTAATAGAGGGTAAGGAGTGTACAATAAATTTATGGACCATTTGTACACCGGACCGCCTCTAAATAAATAAAATTTGATTTACTACTGAAAAGTCCGCTATTTAGCATACGGTGAAAGAAAAGTAGTATAGTAATTTATTATTATGTGTCACGGGATGCTTCCTGGTGGAACTTAGAGTGGAAGTCCCTATTACGTCACTGTTTAGATCAAATAATAATCGAATTTCTGTGCAACTTTCTACAAAAGGTGATCCACAGAGATGAAGAGAGAGATAATGTTAAGGGCTTACCAATTGTGAAAAAAGTATTTAAAAAAAATAAGTACGGTAGTCTTCCATCTAATAATTTTCTAAAAACCTTAAAGCTTTTTGGTACAAGCTGTTATTTGAAAAGAGTTTTTATTCATCAAAGCACTCGTCAATACGAATCAAACGAGCCGAAACTCGATTGGGTTGTGTCGTTTTATTGCGGAGTTCCTATGACCACCTTCCAGATCCAGCATCACATCTGCTCCATAGTATTGCATTGTCACGCGATATTCATATGCATGACACCGGGACAGGTGAAACTAAAAAAAACAAAAAAAAAACGAGTGTGCTTTAGACCACGCGACTGAAGAAAACTTAATCACCATTCGCGTAACGCATTCACCAGCTTACTCCCTAAGTCAAGCGTGCCGTTCACCTCGCCCGATCACACTTTTCGTAACACCATTCGCGTCACACTTTCACCATCTTACTCCCCAAGTCACGCTTGCGTAAAGAAGTTTTACTTCAATAAAAAAGCTTGTAATAAAAGAAGACAGAGAAAGGCTGATCTGTGCAGAGAGAACACAAAAAATCTTGTAATAAAAGAAGACAGAGAAAGGATGATCTGTGCAGAGATAACACTCTCACGTGTTCATGTGAGATATTACCATATTTATCTAAAGATCCTAGAACATGGCATACATCGGGCGTATCTTTACATGTATTGCCAGTAATTGTTGGCTAGCAAAACACTGGTATTGGCGCGCCTATAATTCGTTTAATCCAGTGCCGCGGGGGTAGACGTGTGGTCTGCAACATGTGCGGCGGCACTCACAGCGGGGCGGATCATAAGCGGAGCGGAATAGCTTTACCTAGATTAAAAGACAATTTTTACTTCACTTTTTACAATTTTAAACGAGTAAGCTAACTTTAACTATACAGACGTTTTATTTGTTACTTTACAAATAAATTAATGCAAACAGATTTTGATTTAAGGCCCTATAGAAATTATATATTTTTAGAAATCCCAGCGTTAATATGAAAGCAAATAGTTAATTAATTTTTATCCACTATAATGTGTTTTTGTTGTATTATATTAAAATACATTATACATTATAATGTACAATTTAAATTTTTACTGTGTATTCTTTACTGTTCTCTATATTATATTTATTTTTTATTGTACAATAAAACATATTCGATTGATTGCTTAATGTAAAATAAATGGGTACTGATGACAATTTATTAATGATCCTTTTGTTTAGCTTAAAACAAATGCTACAAATTTCACTCGAGAGTCTAGGTTCAACGTTTTTATTCAAAATAGGTGCAAATTGCAATCTTTTTGATAGTCAGAAAATAATAATAGCATACAATATTTATGAAAAAACAAGAAATAAACAATCATTAGTTAAAATGTCAAAATTCAATCGTTTATGTAAACCAGATTATGTCACTAGAACATGAAAACAATAGGACACAAAAATTTATACATAAAAATCATTGATTGTCATTAATGCCTTTGACAAGAGTAGGCCAGTTCACACGGACAGTACCCGGTCACGAGTATAACGCGAGAGTCGGCCATCGCTCCCATCAACCATATTAGAGGGAAAGGAACGACCCGGCTCCCGATGCGCCACCATCCGTAAAAAACATTCCTCTTGTCTTATTCTTTGTATCTCATTTTTTTATATCAATTCATTCACATTAGCTCATATATACGCCCCCACCGAGGGGCTTGAGCCTACCTTGGTCGACTTCACACACAACCTTGGAGTTTCGTCGCAGATGTGTGCAGGTTCTCTCACGATGTTTTCCTTCCCCGTAAGAGCGTTGGATAAACGTATATTTGAAATCGAAATTAGAAAACACATTTGTACGCGGCAGGATTCGAACTACGGCCTCCCGGATAAGAGTTACCGGCCCTTGCCGTTGCGCCACCGACGCTCTCCCCGACCTCCCGGGTAGATTTAGATTTTTATCCAGACGTCACAATTACACGCTGTGATTAAGACCCCACCCTCCCCTCGCCGGCCACGTACGAGGCACGTATTCGTGCCGCGTCTAGTGCTAACAAGCCGCAATTCCATTACCAAATTAGTGAACGTCTTCCTTCTGTTACGTATGTTTAATATTTCCTCTCTGGACTGTGGCGTTGCAGCGAACGGGTTAGTATATCCCTTTAAAGCTTTAAAATGCCTCATTCCGAGCAGGTTGATACGCGTTAAAATAATATCGAAGGTATGTCTATTCATCTCAATGAATTCCTAAAGTTATTCTTTAAAACATTTCTATTTTGCTATGTATTGCGTTTTATGGCACACTTTTATGAAATATCCCTCCCTTTCATTTTTCCTTTCACAGGCTCTGTCAAATACATTGAGATAAGAAAAACAATGGCATTGTCTTACATCGGCATAGCTGCTAGGAAGTGTTTGCCAAAATTTCGATTGACTTTCCCTGCCCCCGTCTCCCCTAACGCGTACGTACAATCATAAGTGTTTTCTTTGTGGATAGCGAACAGTCAACAGTACCCTTTAACTTGTTTATCCTTTTTGGGCGAACCTCCCCTTGCGTTGAATGTATACGCGAATATTTTGACGACGTAATTTCTCCGCCTATTTTTTTATTTTTATTTTATTTTACGAGGGCATTTCCACTTTGGTGTGAATGTTTGGATGGTTTTAGCGTTTTCCTCTATAGAGAAAATAACATGGTTCAAGAAATTTCCAGTTTCCTTGTACATAGCCCGATAAAGGCAGACTAAATATCTACCTTCAAAGGATTATAATATCAAAATTGTTTGGTTTTCCAAGCTTTGTTTAACGGATCGCCGGACTTAATTAAAGGTTAACAAATTCTCCTTATTTAAATAATTGGATTATTCTCCCTGAAATTACGAAGTTAATTATCAACCTACACTCGTCAATAAATTACAACGTTAGGTATAATTTTATATACCTACTTACAATTAGTATGTTAATTAAGCATTATTTGAAACTTAATTATGGTAATACTACATTATTCACCTAGGGAAGAAAGTGACCGATTACACGTAGTGGTACCCAATTGTATTCCGATTTTTATGATTGTGATTATTATTGAAAGTGACAATGTAAGCTAGGCGATGTAGACAACATTTTCAGAAGCTACAAATGGAAAATTCAGATAAAACAAAAGAAATAAAAACAATCCATTCAACAGTTTCCTTTTATGTCTGTATGTTATGTTTTTTTATTTGTAACAGTCTACCTGTTACGGTTCATGAAATACAGCCTGGTGATAGAAGGACAGACAGCGGAGGCTTAGTAATAAGGTCCCGTTGGTTGTACGGAACCCTAAAAAGTTAGAAGGTGCTTTCCGAGATGTACAGAGGCCAGCACATCAAGCTATACACTCGTAGTGCGATTCTGATCCATACCCATTCGGCATAAGAACGGTACAAAGTCCAAAATGTGTAGCTTGATGTGCTGGCCTGTGTACCTATTTTTGACGACTGTCATCATCTCTGGCTTAAAACTTGTTTACTGTCTTTCTACAACATCTTAGAAACACCGTCTGTCAAAATTTTAGAAAGATTAATCGCCCTAATTCAGGGTAGGCTCGAGCCCCTCGGTGGGGACGTATATGAGCTGATATGAATGAATGCCAAAGTTTTGTTTTGAGGACTATTGGAAGGGAAACAGGTGCTGTTCCATCATAACAGTCGCCACGGCAAACCTGGTCGAGTTAAGCTACAAGTGCTGACTCATCCACCTTATTTACCAGATTTAGAACCTCAGACTTCTTCTTGTTTACCTATTTGAAAATATGCTTTATGGCGGGCCATTGATTGGAACAGCTGATGTGTGTGTCTTTTTAACCCACTTCAAAAAAAGGAGGAGGTTTCTCAATTCGACCGTATATATTATTATTTTTAATGTGTGTTCGCGGATAACTTCGTCGTTTATAAACCGATTTTGATGATTATTTTTTTGTTTGAAAGGAGATATCACAAGGGTGGTACTATGAATGATAAGGAAACCAGGATCTGATGATGGCATCCCAGAGAGATCGAGGGGAACCTTAGTTTCCTGTTTGAAGTCGGTTTTTTTATTGTTCAAAATTATTATTTATGTGTAAAGAGTAAAGAAAATAACCACACTTTTGCACTTTTTAAATGTTTATCGTTATAATTAAAACTGACATATTGAAGTGTGTGTTTAGACTAATCAACTAAGAAAATTTAGAGGTACTCAATCGGTGTAAAGTTTCCAATGAGTCGCCTTATAAAGGCGTTGGACCCATGACCTGGCGAAGATTGCGGGAAGCCGCTGGTTGCGGGCACCGCAGAACCGGTCGTCTTCGAAGTCCTTGGGGGAGACCTACGTCCACCAGTGGACGTCCTTCGGTTGATATGAAGATTGTAAGCGCATAACGTCAAACCAGGAGGTCTACGCTACGACACAGGGCTATTATAATGAGTTCATCAAATCTTACTTTTTGTATGGTTTAAAAAAGTTGATGACTCGCTGGGTGAAGTGTATCCAACTGCACGGAGCAAGAAGACGTCGAGAAATAAATATAATGAAAAAAATATTTCCTCCATAATATCAAACTGCCCTTAGAATAAATTACAATAATAATAATAATAAATATTCTTTATTGCAAACCAAAAAAAAACTTTACAGAAACTTAATTTAAAAATGTATATTAATTATTTTGTAAAGTTTTTTTTTTATTAAAAGTTTGAGTGCGTAGACAAAAGTAGACAAAAATATTATAGCATCTAATTCTAAAAATACGTATAAAAATGAAATGGCTTCTGTTTTAATCAAACCTGCTTTGTTTTAAGTGATGACTTAAAATACCTTTCAGAATAATTAAAAACGTAACCAGTATTTACTCTCTTTTTGTAGTTTTGCTTATTTTAAGTTTAAGTACTTCTACAATTATTTCAATGTTTATAGATTTTGTTAGTAATCTTTTTCAGTCAACATAGGAATTTGTGTCATAACGTAACATCATCATCATATCAGCCGAAGGACGTCCACTGCTGGACATAGGCCTCCCTCAAGAATTTCCACGACGACCTTATCTGCGCTGCCCGCATCCAGCGGCGTCCCGCGACCTTCACCAAGCCATCGGTCCACCGAGTGGCAGGCCTCCCTACGCCACGTTTTCCGGTGCGCGGTCACCACTCGAGAACTTTATTACCCCAACGGCCATCTGTTCTACGAGCTATGTGCCCTGTGAGTTAAGTTTAATTAAAATTAAGTTTAATAGCAATTCATAACGTTCACCGTTTAGTGATTAATGTAAGATTATTTATAAGGGCTCACCACAGCCATCCCTGTTCACAGTTAACCGTTTAATTCACTGAATTTATAACAAGAACAGAACAATTACCCATATTAACGACTGCTTGATAGCCATTTAGTCGCACTTTGGACACCTCGTTCCAGCCACGATATATCGCCCCCGGGTTTTTATTAATTAATGAATATTTAATAAATTAATTTATGACTTAATTAAAACGTTAATCAGTAGTCATTGTTACGAATTAATTTACATTTCATCCCATTAAGTAGATAGGTATGTGAAGTGGAACCGCCGCCATGTTGGTTTGGAAATTATATTTATATCATCATGAGAGCGTCGGTGGCGTAACGGTTACGGCTGCTACCTCCTGTCCGGGTGATCGTGGTTCGAATCCTGCCACGTGCCAATGTGTTTTCGATGAAACTCTTACGGTGAAGGCAAATATCGTGAGGAAACCTGCACACGCCTGCGAAGAAACTCAAATGTTGTGTGTGATGTTGACCAACCCGCGCTGGGCCCGCGTGGTCTACTAAGGCCCGATCGCCCTAATTTAGGGTAGGCTCGAGCCCCTCGGTGGGCACGTGTATGAACTAATATGATAATTTATAGCACAATCCTCAAAGAAAGCTTTGCCATATCTTTTCGATTGTATCCCAGTAGAGCTGTCCTGTTACACAGTATAATGTGTCGATTTTTTTTTTAAATTGTACTTGATGTTTTTTTTATCTCTTACCATCTGAAAACAGTTTTTCTGTTTTCATTATGTCTCTTGGTAATCATCGCTCATCGCATATCTGATTGCAATCGAATATTAATATCGATGTCCAAGAATTATCATGTAAAATAATTACCCAAATACCGCAGTGTTTCAGGACTAAGGTCTTTGAACATTGTGTTTTGCCAGTGATGAAATACCGCACTGAGACATGGTCGCTTGCTATGCGTCTCTTGTGAAGGCTTAAGGTCACCCTAAGGGCAATGGAGCGAGCGAGATTTCCGTACGCGATCAAATCAGAAGTGAGGAGATCCGTAAGAGAACCAAAGTAACCGACATAGCTCGCAGAATCGCTAAACTGATGTGGCAGGTTACATAGCTCATAGAACAGATGTCCGTTAGGTTAGTTAAGTTCTCGAGTAGCGATCGTGCACCGGAAAACGTAGCCTACCACGCGGTGGACCGACGACCTGGTGAAGGTCGCGGGAAGCCACCGGTCTTCGTGGAAGCCCTTGGGAGAGGCCTTTGTCCAGCAGTGGACGTCTTTCGGCTGATATGATGATGATAAAAATAGTTTGTATACAGAACTTTAGAACTACGTACTTTGTTATTTACGAAGTTTGCCGAGATACATCAAGAAAATAGAAGCACTGTACAAATATGAAGCCCACTACTAACCACTGAGATTTAATTATAACAACTTGAGAGACCGTGCGTTGCTCGGAGACTCCTAGGCATGTAGCGCCATCTACTGTTGAGTAGCTAAACGAAACAAAAAAAATATTTTTGGATGGAAACTGATTTTTTCAATGTTAACACTTATTTAAATAGACTTAGAAAGTAAAGCAATAACTTATTACAAAATTCCATTCAAATCGTTGAGCTGTTTCCGATATACCAATTATATATAATAATAGGTCTTTACCTATGAAATTGCCTATTCAGTTTTTGAAGTTCAATGCCAATTTTTATTGAAAATAAAAAAGTTATTGTTCTTTATTATTGACCTTATGGTGACACTACTTATGGCCTTTTATTAGTAACTAGTGGCAAATCTGTCATGTTCCAATCCCCTTAGTGGTCAGAGGGGGCAATTTTGTACATTTTCTTGAATTTTCCTGAAAGTGACGAAATGTTATGCGGGGTATTCCCCAATGTGACATTAGTAACGAAGAAACTGCTGCGATAACTCTAGAGCTTTAAAGGTGAAAAAACCCGACTTCATGGGATTAAAGCCACCGTGCTCTCAAAATATCTAAACAATAAGCATATGTTTACCGCCATTTAATTTCTAATAGTCTAATGCTATTTTGAGAATAAATTTTGTTTTAATAACTATTGTTCTTATTATTAATTTTCATCTTTAAACTTTTTTATACAATCGGCAATTTCATAGGTAGAGACCTGATATACAAGAATTGCTCACTTAATGTAATAAGAAATATGGATCTCTCAATCTGACTGCGTAGTGCGGGTATCTTTAAAAGCTTCCCCCGTGTGTGTGAGTATATTTCATCTCCCCTTTTCTTGTTACTTTGAAAATATTACACCTACCCTACAAGCTAACATAATTGTCAGAGTCTTTGACGTTTTATAGAAGGAGCGTACATACAGGTTCGTTGAGTGATCTGATCGAACACAAACATTAAGTGTGTGTCGTGCCTAAAAAAAATAGCAGAGTTGGTTCCGGAAGTGATAGTTTACACTTATAGGACTCCAGTGTTGCGAAAATGTAGATAATAGTTGTTTATGATACAAGGGTGGTATTAAAGTAAATGGTATAGGAGTGACATTTGTAAGCCCGAGCTGCAGGCGAGGGTTTACCATCGTCACGAGTTTGCTATTTACTTTTTACACGTATCATACGACGTTTTTCAATACAGGTGTGAGAAAACAGGTAAAATAAAAAGGTCCGTTACAGATAAAACAAAATACATGGATACATACTTACATATAAAGTTTTCGGCAACCAAAGCTCATTTAATGCGACTTGTGGCTATTTTAAATGTCTGGGGGTATATTCTAACTTTTTTTTCCTATACACAGTTTGTTTTTTATGAATCATATGTTAGTTATTTATTAGGTAATTGTGTTGGTATTCACAGCTAAAACACTCGATTTAGTTTTACGAAAATTGCGCCTTATTTTAGCTAGGCACACATACACATGCGTAAGTTTTTACGGTTCCATAGTCAATAAGGAACCTTTATAGTTTCGCCATGTCTGTCTGTCCGTCTGTCCGCGGCATAGCTCAGAGACTATTAATACTAAAAAGTTGTAATTTAGCATTGTTATACATATTAATCACGCCGACAAAGTTGTACAATAAAATATTGATAAAGTTTTTTTTCATGATACCTCCCCTACATGTAAATAGGGGTGAATTTTTTCTTTTCTTATTCATCCACTAATAATTAAGGCCTTGGCATCATCTCATGTCATAGTAAGTGACGATGATGCCGAAGATGGAAGCGATCTTACCAAGATTCTCCAACGCATTGGGGAACTGGAACCTTCAAAGCAGAACACATTAATGCTGTTAATATTGTGGCTTAGCGGCAAGACTTAGATAAGACGGTAGTCAGACAGGCTTACAAAATACCCTACAACCTACCCAACCCGAGTCTTACAAAGTTGCACTCCTCCGGGAATCGAACCCGCGAATTATTGGTATGAAGCGAATTGACTAACCATATACAGAGGCAGTTTAAAAGGTATTCTCAGATTACCCGCAAAATTTTCATTAGTTTAGTCACTCGAGTAACGTAAAGCACTAAAGTTTAGTGGTCTATGAATTATAATCAATAAATATTTGTTTTGTTTCAGGTAAAAAACGTTAGTTTCACCGTCAACTACTAACACTACCACCAAATAAGTAAGATATTTTTTTTTTCTGCGACTCCACGTGGTCATAAAGGTATTTTTTCTTTTATTAAAAAATTGAGTGCATTTGATGTGCATCTCACCCGTTCGCAAATGAAAACGAATTAATTTAAAAGAATAAAAACATTGTAACTCAAAATTCGAATGACATGACGTTCTATTTTCGTTCGATTCGCGGTCTCCACGGCTGCCTGCCAATCAGAAAAGGGCTCAGCTCGCTTATTTCCGTTACGGGAGCGTTCGCTATTTTCTGCTTTTTTTTTCACTGCCTTCTTGACACGGACAAACTTGGTGCATTCATCACAGCTACTTTTAGCAGACTTTATGAATGTTTAGACAGAAAGTTTCAACATTTTCCGTTTTTATTTTATTTAAGCAGATACCGCAGTGTCTTAAGACCAACTCGACCAGTGTGTGCTGCCAGTGATGACATACGGAACTGAGACATATTCGCTTACTATGGGCCTCATAAGAAGGCTCAAGGTCACCCAAAGGGCAATGGAGCGTGCTATGCTCGGAGTTTCTCTGCGTGTTTGAATCAGAAACGAGGAGATCCGTAGGAGAAACAAAGTAACCGACATTGCTTTCAGAATTGCTAAACTTAAGTGGCAGTGGGCGGGGCACATTACTCGTAGAACAGATGGCCGTTGGGGCAGTAAAGTTCTCGAGTGGCGACCACGCACCGGAAAGCGTAGTGTAGGCAGGCCTCCCACTCGGTGGACCGATGACCTGGTGAAGGTCGCGGGAAGCCGCTGGATGCGGGCAGCGCAGAACCGGTCGTCGTGGAGATCCTTGGGGAGGCCTATGTCCAGCAGTGGACGTCCTTCGGCTGATATGATTTTATTTAAGCAAACGAAAATTGATTGTACTTGTGCTGTAATTTTGTGTTATTTTAAGTAATTCTACTACTTATTGAACATACTATTTTTTGGATCCCCCCACCTCCTCCAAAACTTTACAGTGGCTCCCTTGCACCCTATGTTGGCCTACTTTATATAGGAAGTCCAAATAAACTTTTACTAATTAACTAATTAATTAGTACTAACTTACAATATGGCCACTTCTTGCCGCTGTCTAGATTGCTTAAAAGTTGTTTTTATGATTATTAATCTCTCTGATTATCCAATGCTAATATCAGTAGTAGTTTATAACAAAATGCTCAAAATTTTTTGCTCAAGTTTATATAATTTTTTTAGCTAACAAATACTACTGCTTTTTTTACTACATATCTTAGTACAATCATAAAACAAATATTTTATAGCCAAGTCTGCCACATTCACAGGTCTATAATGAAACGCGTGTATAGGGGATGTTTTAGCAAATGAGTGTCGAAGCAAAGTCGACGTGGCGCCCGCCTGCTGAAAAATTTGTGCCCACTGGCGTATTTGTGTAACACCCCGTATATGTTAAGTGTATTAGTGTCGGCTTTAAGGCGAATACATATGTTCTTTATCCATAGGTATTTTTAACCGACTTCAAAAAGGAGGTTCTCAGTTTGACATGTATGTATGTATGTTTGTCCGCGATTATCTCGCATTTGGCTGAGCCGAATGTGTTTGTTATTTAAGTATAGTATTGTTTTTATGCTCAGATTAAATTAATGTAGATCTTGAGTATCATACAACAATCATTACAAAAAGTGGGGTAACGCTAGTTCTATTATGTACGTATGCATATGTTCGACACGAAAAATACTAAGTCGACTTCAGGTCTACAGATATACTAAACGAACCTAACCCTTAGTATTTTTCGGAGCCCCGCGATGAAATGCCTGGGCCTTACATTATCTGCCCGGGAATATCTCGGCAGATCGCGATCTTGCGGATTCTTACGATCTGCGGTCGAAATAAAAAAAAAGGAAGTGTGTGGTATAAGAAACCACGGTAAAAGTGAAACTTTACAGAGGACGAAACGATCATGGCTGCTCTCGCTACGGTACAGAGGACGAAACGATCATACAGTCAGACGAAAGCGACCGTCACTCGACATGCAACACACAGACGAAAAAATTTGAGACGATTAATAAAAACTAAAAAGACGAGTTATAAAATTACGCGCATTAATTATCTCGTGTCGAAGATTTCTGATTTTCTTACATTCTCTACTCACGTTAAAATGGTCTAAAATTGTGCTCTTTTGAATTTCTATATTTTTTTTCTCCTTTTAGGGTTCCGTAACCAAAGGGTAAAAACGGGACCCTATAACTAAAACTCCGCTGTCCGTCCGTCACCAGGCTGTATCTCATGAACCGTGATAGCTAGACAGTTGAAATTTTCACAGATAATGTATTTCTGTTGCCGCCATAGTAACAAGTACTAAAACTTAGAAAAAATTTAAGTCTCTATACAAAAAACGTATTTATTTAAACGTGAAGAAACTAGCGCCTTCTAGTATGATGGTACGGTTCTTACTCGCACTTTACCGGGTTTTTATTTAAACATACAATGTTATTAATTTCTGAAGAGAAATTTTCTCTCAGAAGTTCAATATAGCCCTAATGAGCCGGTAAAGAGGGGAAACTAACTATAATGCGAATAATTCCTATTCAAATAAAATTATTAACCGACCGAGTTGAATGGCGCTCAGCGGTGAATGAAAACAGCTACAAGCTGTTTCGAAGGGTTTTGTATGAAAAGTTTTAATTGGAGTATTTCTACTGGGTTCGAGAAAGCTTAGTATGAAATTAAACGTATAATTTAATACGTACAAATGAAGGATAGGTGGTTTGGTATTTAATAAATCGAAGTCTAGAGGTTTTTGTCTGTAACTATCCAAAGGTTTAAATAAAATCGGTCAGGAGTGAGTCTGGCTACGTAGCTTTGTTTCTCGCTAAACGATGAAATAATTACAAATGTAAAGCTAGCATTGACACCGTCTAGCATTGTGATTTGGTTCTGGGTTGTTATTCAAGCAACAAAATTTATTTAATACTAAGACAAATTTATTGCTAATTAGTTGCCCTAATGAGAATTTTGTTGCTCGAGTAATTTCTGAGCAACAAATTACAATGCTAGACGGTGTCAATGCTTGCGTTGACGTCTGTAAAGCTAACATTGACACCGTCTAGCATTGTAATTTGTTACTAGCATTAAATAAATTTTGTTGCTTGAATAACAACCGAGAACCAAATCACAATGCTAGACGGTGTCAATGCTAGCTTTACAGACGTCAACGCAAGCATTGACACCGTCTAGCATTGTAATTTGTTGCTCAGAAATTACTCGAGCAACAAAATTCTCATCAGGCCAACTAATCCCTACTAATAATATAAATGCGAAAGTAACTCTGTCTGTCTGTCTGTTACGCTTTCCCGCAAAAACTACTGAACGGATTTGACTGAAATTTGGTAGGTAGACAGATTAGGACCTGGATTAAGACATAGGCTACTGTTTACCACGCTCGCGAGCCGCTTGCGGCTCGCGCACTGCGCACCCTCGAAAAGTCATAGAAACGTGGTCCACGCGGGTGAAGCCGCGGGAAACAGCTAGTTAGCAATAAATTTGTCTAGCATAAAATAAATTTTGTTGCTTGAATAACAACCGAGAACCAAATCACAATGCTAGACGATATCAATGCTAGCTTTACAGACGTCAAATATTCCATATAAATATTCCTTAAGTGCAATGGTCCCAATCAGACTTAAGATTTAGCCTTCAGACCCAAGCTTGACGGACGAACGCACGGACGAAGGTACGCACGGACGGACGGAATTGATATGTTCCATATGTTCCACATATTGGTACATAGCGCAGGACCGGTCGTCTTGGAAATCCTTTGGGGGAGGCCTTTGTCCAGCAGTGGACGTCCTTCGGCTGATATGATGACGATGACTTTTATCACAAATTAATATCCACGTACAAATTTTTCCACATTTGTCTTATAGTCGAGACGGTGTAGTGGAGCGTGCTATGCTCGCAGTTTCTCTATGTAATCGAATCAGAAATGAGGAGATCCGCAGGAGAACCAAAGTAACCGACATAGCTCGCAGAATTGCTAAACTGAAGTGGCAGTGGGCAGGACACATAGCTCGTAGAACAGATGACCTTTGAGACAGTAAAGTACTCGAGTGGCGACCACGCACCGGAAAACGTAGCGTTGGCAGGTCTATACCACGCTTGAGAAGATCGCGAGAAGCCGCTCTGCGCAGGACCGGTCGTCGTGGGAGGCCTTCGTCCAGCAGTGGCCGTTTTTCGGCTGATATGATGATGATGATGATGAAATGGTAAAACTTCTACATTATCATTTATAACTCAATATCATTTCAACACCGTCAATTGACAGTCACATTCAATACTTAGACATGAACGGATATTTACGTCCTCACCTCGTGAAAACTGGAAATAAATCCAAATTGGACATTTCGCAGGACATAAAAACGAATCGGTAGGCTTAAAGCAATCCAAAGGTTGCATTTACGGGCATTTAACAGCCTGACGTTTACAGCGTGATGGCACTATAAAAATGTTGACGTAAATGTCTGACGTGCGATCGGTAGGCACTAAACTTGTAAAAACGTTCTTCAAAATAGTCGCGTTCACAATAGGGATGACGAATGCTAGTCATCTGATTTACTTTTTATCATCTGTCAAAAACGACATTTTGTTCTAAAAATGTTTGATATACCCACCCAGGCGTGAGTGGCGTGACCTCACAGTTTTACAGCGTCATTTATGTATTTATTTTGTGATTTTGCTGAATTAAAAATCGAAGACTTGATGTAAAACAAAACGACTAAGGTTTTCCGAAGTTTAAGTAGGAGGGCAATTTAGTGAACAAGAGTTCGTAATTTATTTCTTATGCTGTCGTCATCCCTATTGACAGGGATTGTATATTGACGCTACTGGTTTGTTTTTAAAGGTCCTACGATATCTCCGTCATCATTTTACAAGTATCATTATCATCGTCACTTACCATCTGGACTTACCAATTGTGAATAAAAAAAAGGTATTATTAAGAATTAAAAGGTATCACAGCCTTCTACCCTAACAAAATGTCAAAATATAGTAATCCAATAAAACTATATCTCGAATAGTTTCTAGGCGCACTGTCATTGTCACCATAAAATGGTGATGATGGTGATGAGTGACAAGATAAAATATAAAAATGGTGACAAGATCACTTATCATCATCATCATCATATCAGCCGAAAAACGTCCACTGCTGGACTAAGGCCTCCCCCAAGGATTTCCACGACGTCCGGTCCTGCGCTACCCGCATCCATCGGCTTCCCGCGATCTTCACCAGGTCGTCAGTCCACCGCGTGGGAGGCTGGCCAAAGCTACGTTTTCCGGTCCAGAACTTTACTACCCCAACGGCCATCTGTTCAAGATCACTATTCAGTTTTTAAAATCACAAATCGATTCAATTACGGTGTTTTTTCGAAGCCTCCAGCTCCCGTCCTAGCGTCTGGTTGGTCCCAGGATTTTACGCAAAGTTGTCCTTTCTACCGTTAAGATTTTCTTCTCTTTTTACGGGCTAATACGCTGGCTTGGCCTCCTAGAGGCGATGGAGGATGACCGTGCTGCAAATAGAGTGTACAAGGAACGATCAACCTGGAAACACCCTGTTGGACGCCCCAGTTACCGCTGGAAATACGATGTGCAAATAAAGTACCATGGAGGATGCCCGTGCTGCAAATACAGTGTACAAAGATCGATCAACCGGGAGACACCCTGTTGGACGCCCCAGTTACCGCTGGAAAAACGATGTGCAAAAGGACCATGGAGGATGACCGTACTGCAAATAGAGTGTACGAGAAACGATCAACCGGGAAACACCCTGTTGGATACCCCAGTTACCACTGGAAAAACGATGTGCAAAAGGACCATGGAGGATGACCGTGCTGAAAATAGAGTTTACAAGGAACGATCGACTGGGAAACACCCTGTCGGATGCCCCAGTTACCGCTGAAAAAGGATGTGCAAAAGAACCGGATCGGCCTCCGATGCGCCGATTGGCACTAAGGGGTGCAGGACAGAAGATATGGTGTGATTGTGTGTCAGAGGTCAAGATCGTCTTTGGGTCGCTAAGCGAGCGAAGTACGTACCTAACCAATCATCATAATATTACTAGTGGTTTTCCTAAGTCCTTTATTACCCGACTGCCCAAGAAGAAGGGTAATGTTTTTCTGGTGTATGTATGTTTATTTCTTTGGCTGAGCATTTAGCGGATTCGGGAATGCGAAATGTCGTTAGATTCGTCTCGATATCTTGTGTGACTTTATGCAGCCGTGTTTGTAATGTTTTTAGGGTTACGTATCCAAAGGGTAAAAACGGGACCCTATTACTAAGACTTCGCTGTCCGTCCGTCTGTCACCAGGCTGTATTTCATGAACCGTGATAGCTACAGTTGAAATTTTCACAGATGATGTATTTCTGTTGCCGCTATAACATCAAATACTAAAAATTAGAAAAAGTAAAAAAATAAGGGATCTACATATAAAAAAGGTGCCTTTTTTCAACTTGAAGAAACTAGCGCCATTTAATATGATGGTACGGAACCTTTTGTGTGCGGTTGTTCTGACTCGCACTTGGCTGTTTTTTTTTATTAAATTGATTAGGTTATTTGTACACGTTCATCATGTCAGCCTCAAATCGTCCATTGCTGGACAAAGGCCTCCCCCAAGGATTTCCACGACGACCGGTCCTGCGCTGCCTGCATCCATCGGCTTCCCGCGATCTTCACCAGGTCATCGGTCCACCGCGTGGGAGGCCTGTCTACGCTACGTTTTCCGGTGCGCGGTCGCCACTCGAGAACTGTACTGCCCCATCGGCCATCCGTTCTACGAGCCACGTGCCCCGCCCACTCCCACTTCATTTTAGCGATTCTGTGAGCTATGTCGGTTACTTTAGTTCTCCTGCGGATCTCCTCGTTTCTGATTTGATCACGCAGAGAAACTCCGAGCATAGCACGCTCCATTGCCGTTTGGGTGACCTTGAGCCTTCTTATGAGGCCCATAGTAAGCGACCATGTCTCAGTTCCGTAAGTAATCACTGGCAACACACACTGGCCAAAGACCTTAGTCTTGGACGTGAAGATATTGCGAAGCTTCACGAACGCTGCCCAGCCGAGTTGGATTCGTCGATTTGACACGTTACTACACAAAAATTGCAATTATTACTGAATTAATATGAGATAACGAGAGTTATTTCTAAGAATCATTCCACGTCTTTTTCACAACTACAATAGTAGGTACTTGTATGTCTATTATACATTTTCGAGAGATGTATTATAAGAATGAATGGCTTTTTCCTTTTCATCCATTTATCTAAATATGGCTTCATGGTCCTGATCAGAATGAATTGTGAGGTAACAATACAACTTACAAGACTGAAAACCTTTTCTTATTAATACCAACAACAGTGTGGTTTTCAAGATGACCTCCATATTTTCTTATTTATTACCCGACTACGAATAAAAGGAGGGTTATTTTTTGACAGTCTATGTATCTAGGATAGCATAACGATGTGCTGAAGAAGAAATGGAGTTTTTATTTGGAGTTTTCTACTCAGTATCTAGTTTACAAACCGGGCGCAAAATCCGAAGCTTTACAAAACGTCGCAGTTTTACAATCCGGCGCTATTCAGCGGATTCTACGTAACGGCTGCGACATATACATTGTATATTTCTTATACATATAATACTTTCTCATCTATCTGTATGTTATAACTGTCTATGCTACAATGCATACATAGATCGCTCACATAAGGACACAGGTCGATCGTCGTCGACTTGTCTATCTATGTCTTCTCGAACCCATCGAATCGCGAATCTTTACCCTTCGAATCTCCTCTTAGTGTAGTATCGTTATATATACCAATTTTTAAAAACCTAGGTACTTTAGCCAGAAGAGCTTATCCAAACGGAACCGGTGTATTCTTCATACAAATCTCTCTGGCAAAAGTTGAAGCGCAACGTATCCGAGCCGTCCGCCTTTTCCCACTATCTGAATTGCAAATCGCAATGTGATGACGCCGTTATACAAAACTAAAAGTGTCGGCAAACTTCGGATTAAACTTCCGCCGAGCTTCGCAGGTACAGAAACAAAAACCTCACTTACAATTATGATAATACCGTCGCATCTCACCGGATTGAATTTGCATGGACGCTATCCGTGGCTATGTCAACTGAGCTACCTTACCCGATGAATAATGCATACGAAGTACGTCACTTACCTGGGATATTAACATATTTATTAATAAAATAAATAGCAGACGTCCGCACGGCGTGCGAGCGTAGAGTCAAATGAGCGATTCCGCGCAATTCTCCGCGACAATTTTGAATCTACCTCCGGATTGTGTGTTGACATTGCAGGGAAACTTCTCGAGCTTATACTGAATTGTTAACTGTGACGAGCAAATGTATGGCATTCATTAAATAAATTGAGTTAGGACGGCGCGAACAACGATGTTCATTTCATTAATGTGTACGAAATTAAACACAAATACACAGTTGGATGTATAGGGGGTGACAATTGTTTGCTTTTATGTTGTATGCGATTTGTCTGACAGCTTAATGTAATGAATACCTAACTGTACACCTATCTATCTCATTATTGACAAACTGTGCAGACAAACACTGATCGACACAAGTTCGAAGCAAACAATAAAAGATTCCGACGAATTGAGAACCTCCTCCTTTTTTATATCCACAATTGATAAGCCCAAGGCATCATCTCACCTGATGGTAAGTGACGATGATGCCGAAGATGGAAGCGGACTTACCAAGATTCCCCAACGCCATAGGGATCTGGCTATCTTATCTTTAAGCCGGAACACAACAATGCTGTTAACACTGATGTTTGGCGGCAAGATTTACATAAGATGGTTGTAGCTAGCCAGGTGGGCAAAGAAAATGCCCTACCGCCAACCAAACAGAGTCTTACAAAGTTGACCCCGCCGGGACTCGAACCCGCGACCTCTTGTTGTGAAACGAATGGACTAACCAGTACGCCACGGTAAGTCGGTTAACAACGACATGGTCTTCAAAGTATTTTTCCATAATTCATTTGTAGTACGTACATTGAAGATCAATACTCCGCCTAATCTTCCCCCACCCCTCTCAACCAAAAATCAACAGCAAAAAAGGCAAGTTTCTCGACCCAATCGAACTGTCCCCCCAGAGCCCTATAAATAAGGGCTACTCCACCGTCCAGTCCCGATTTACCTGCGATTCACGTATTTAATTTGGCCGTATAAATTTACGACAGTGAGTGCATCCACTCTCCTGGGAATTGGCGCTTTTTTGTTAAGTTTACGAGTGTACAGCAGCCAGGTGTACCTGTGTATACAGCTGGGGGGGGTGAAAACTTTGTGGGTCTAACCAAGTCTGACCTAACCTTTCACTTTTTGGCGGTCCGTACACCAAAAGCACAAAAAACTCAAATTCAAAACTCAAATTCATTTATTGCATAACCATAGGTATGTAAAAAGGTATGTAAAACTTCTGCCATGGCTTACCTTAAGAGGTGTACAATGTAATTTTCTTAATTAGAATTTTCTTAATTAGAAGTCAATAAATTAAATGTCAAAACTCTCATAATACATATTACACATTAATCTTCAGTCAAGTGGTAAAAATATAATTAATTAATTAAATATCAAAACTCTCAAAATATTACACATCAATCTTTTTAATCTTAATATAATTAATTAATTTCATATTGTTATGGTGAAGTAACCGTGGAAGATCACGACCAAAACCCTCCAGAGTTTTGGTCGTGATCTTCCACGGTTAAAATATCAGTTAAAATAGCGGATATATTGATTTTTTTATCTACACATTCATAAACACTGCACATCAACTGATAGATTGCATAATTCGTCGACCTACCTTTACGAAAACCATTCTATTCATCGTTAATTATGTTGTGTTTGTCTGAAAAAATAATAAACCTGTTAAAAAGGATACGTTCAAAAATTTTTGAAAATATTGATATTAATGTAACAGGTCGGTAATTGTTTAGTTTATCACGGTCGCCTTTCTTAAATAGTGGTTTAATTATTGATAATTTTAGCTTATTTGGAAAAAATCCCTGCTCTACTGATAAATTTATAATATAAGTTAAAACTTCTGAGATAAAGATACCAGTCTCTTTTATTATACGAGTACATAGTACATACTTCATCATAACCTACAGATTCAGATTTTTTTAAGGTTCTTATAGCTTTCAATATTTCTTCCTGATGTATGGGAACAATACACATTGTCGATGTATTACAATCTAAATATCTGCAGACTTCTTTATTGTTGATATCAGGTGTTGGAGGTAAAGAATCAATGAAATGTCGTTAAAACTAGACGCAATCTTTTGAGGCTCTGTGATTAACTCTCCATTATTATCTATTTTTGTTATAAATTCAGGAAAAGAACAAGTGCCAGATGAATTTTTAATTATATTCCATGCTGCTTTGCACATATTATCTGCTTTTTTATGTACTTTTGATTAATGTTTCTTAAAGACGTTCTAATACATTTCCTTAACAATGAATTATAGCTTTCGTATTTTTTTTTCTTATCAACTCTTCCCTTTAGTTACAGTTAACACACCCTATGGACACTTCATACAACGGGCCAGAAATGACATTTCAAAAAAAGAATGACGTAACAAACAAAATGGCGGCGAAATCTTATACGTTCGACAACCAAGATGTAACCAATCTGTATCAATCAGGTGACGAGGGGGTGAAGTCGCAATCTAGAGAGCGGCAGGGATTGACCAACGGGACCCTATTACCAAAGTATATATAATATATATTAGTAAACTAACATACAGTATGAACAGTCCCTGCCGCTCTCTAGATTGCGACCTCACCCCCTCGTCACCTAGATTGATACAGATTGGTTACAGTTTGGTTCTCGAACGTATGGGATTTCGTCGCGATTTTGTTTGCTGCGTCATTTGTTTGTAGAAATTTCATTTCACGACCATTTGTATGCAGTGTCCAGGCTATTACTAAACCTCCGCTATCCGTCTGTCAGCGAGCTGTATTTCAATAAGCGTAATAGATAGACACTTGAAATTTTCAGTGTATTTCTATTGCCGCTATAAAGAAAAAGAATTAACTAAATTAAAGAGTGCCCCCCATACAGAAAACGTGATATAAAGTCGGTTTTGGTACGGAACTCTTTGTGCACTAGTCCAACTTGCACTTGGTTGGTTTTTTGAGAACCAATGGGGATAATGACTGCTTGTCATCTGAGTTACTTGTCACCCGCACTGGGCCCGCGTGGTCGACTAAGGCCCACAAGGTCGCGTCGGGACTAGACATGCGAGCCGAGCCGGCCCGCCGCCACCATGAGCGTCCCCGATGAGCGTCCCCGGGACGTATATGAGCTGACATGATAATGATGATGATGAAGGATTAGGTACCCTTATTAAGAGACGAGGTACCAATGATGTTCTGGATTAAATGTCTAGCTTTTAAACTCGTATATTACGGGAGTGAAAAACAATTTTAATACCAGAGCTCAAGTTATGTAATTTTTAATTCCTTTTCCACACATTTATTTGTTTCATTTCAAAATCCCACACACAAACACGGCTGAGTCATTCCTTTAATCTTCTTCATGAGATTAAACTGGGAATGGCCAAGGCAAACGATACTAATAATCCCAAGTCTAAAGTCTAAATGGCGTTGCAACTCAACGAAAGTTGCAACCATCGATATACATGTATAGGTTGGTATATCGATGGTTGCAACTGATTAGAACTATATAGTTCTACTAAGTAACTGAATAACTATACTACACTACCCTACTCTCTCCCTACTCCATTCCACTCTACACTTCTGTATTATACTCTACACTATACTTTTATCGTTTAACCGGTTTTTTTTTCGAAATTTATTCCTATGTTTAATAGTTATTCTGCTATTCGTGGCGGAGAAAAATCCAACAAATCAAAAATCATGAAAATCAGTCCAGCCGTTCTTGAGTTATATAAATAGTGTAACTAAACCCGATTATGTTTTATATATAAAATACTAGCTGACCTGGCAAACGTTGTTTCGCAAAATGAAATATACTTTACGACCTATTCCCATACCTACCAAATTATACACTTAACAAACTTCATTGAAAAACGGTTCAGCCGTAACACGTGGCAAGAAGATTATGCACGTAGGCACATGTAGGTCCAAGAAATAAAATCCGAGCACTTATATCTCATCTGTGGCCGAGTATAGTGAGTATCCTTACTAATATTATAAATGTGAAAATGTGTTTTTTTGTTTGTTTCCTTTTCACGCTTCAACGCATTGACCAATCATAATGAAATGTGGCATGCAAGTAGCCTGCGTCACGAGGAAGGACATAGGCTAATTTTTATCCCCTGAAAATAGCATAGTCCGATGTGGTTCCTGAGGGAACTAAAAATATACTCTTTTTTGGTTCATTTCTTTAACATCGCAACGGAACAATGGATTGTGTAGTTTTTTGCACAGAGATGGTTGAGGGGGTGCGAAATGACATGATTTACTAATAAGCATATCCTGACATAGTTCCCGAGGGATCTGGAGAAAAATAAAATCTATGTCCACGCGGGCGAAGCTGCGGGCAAAAGCTAGTATCATACAAAAATAAAAATTTAATACTGTTCGTTGGTAAGTTTATCACTTGGGAACGGCTAGATCAATTTGGCTCTTTTTTTAATGTTCGTAATCGTCCGAATAAGGTTTTTTTAGAAAGAAAAATTTGAAAAAGTTGTTAACAAAGTTGATAAATTCGCGAAAAAGAGCTTTTATCTATGATTTTTTTGCATGAACTCAAGACCATAACACATTTCTAACGATGCACCCTCGATTACAGTCATAAATACGATATCATCGCGGACGAAGCCGCGGGAAAAAGCTATTAATTAATAATGTAAAGCTAGGTTATCCCATTCATGTAACTAGGCTCACATCAATGTCGGAACTGGAGAAAACTCAGAATTTCTTTTTAATAATCTTTTTGTCTTCGTCAGTGGCGTAACGGCTAGGGTCGCCGCCTCCTGTCCGGGAGATCGTGGTTCGAATCCTGCCACGTGCCAATGTGATTTCGAATTTAGATTTCATACGTACGTTTATCCGACGCTCTTACGGTGAAGGAAAACATCGTGAGGAAACCTGCACACGCCTGCGAAGAAACTCGAAGGTTGTGTGTGAAGTCGACCAACCCGCACTGGGCCCGCGTGGTCGACTATGGCCCGATCGCCCTCATTCAGGGTAGGTTAGAGTCCCTCGGTGGGGACTTATATGAGCTGATATGATGAATCTTATTATCTTAGTTACTTGTAATATAAGTATAGATAGAGACCGTTGAAGCAGAACGAAACTACACTTGTTTACTTAGAAACTTTGTAACGAAATGACACTCGCGAACGCGTCTATCTTTTATTTATACTTGTATCTATGTGAAATGAAAGAAATTGACGGAGCATGGCGCAGCGCATTCGGTCCTTGTCTGACATTTGGATGCCTGGCAATGTATTGTGAAAGAGGAAATCCTCTATCTAAGACGCATACCCAAAAGTTTTAGTATTTTATTTAAGAGTTTCCTCACGATGGTTTCCTTCACCGTAAGAGCGTCGGATAAACGTACATATGAAATCGAAATTCGAAAACACATTGGTACGGGGGAGGATTCGAACCACGACCTTCCGGACATGAGGTAGCGGCCCTTGCCATTACGCTACCGACGCTCCACGCACACGCCTGCGAAGAAACTCGAAGGTTGTGTGTGAAGACGACCAACCCGCACTGCGCCCGCGAGGTCCACTAAGGCCCGATCGCCCTATTCAGGGTAGTCTCGAGATCCTCGGTGGGGACGTATATGAAATGATACGATGATTTAAGAGAAGCTCTCGCCTGCGGCTTCGTTCGCGTGGGTATCGTTTTTATAACTGTCTTTGAGGGTAGAGCCTATGTCATTTAGGAATAATGTAGCTTTGTACTGATGAAAACAAATTGAAAATTGTTTGAGTAGTTCCAGAGATTATTTCCCACAAAGAAACTTACAAGCTTTACCTCTTTATAATGTTAGTGTAGATAAAACGTTCGAGCCTCCTGGGGACCCTTAATTGGGATGACGAATGCTAGTCATCTGATTTACTTTTTATCATCTGTCAAAAACAACATTTTGTTCTAAAAATGTTTGAAATACCTAGGTGTGACGTCATAGTTTTGCAGCGTAATTTATGTATGCTCGATCCTCTCGGTGGGGACGTATAGAGCTGATAAGAAGAAGAAAGAATAGTTTTAAAAGTCACATATTGTTGTTCCTCCCTTTTTACCCGTGAACATTTTTGATCTGCAAATCTTTTCTATTAAAACCACTTGACGATAGATTTGTGTGTACATCAACATAAAAAACTGCAAATTAGAAAGGCTTTTCTGTACAAAAACGTTTAGTTGAAACCGAAGCTGATAAACATAAAACTAAAACGAATAATTTATGGGCTTTGAACGTGATAATTTTGAAAAAAAAACTGACTTTAAACAGGAAACTAAGTTTCCCCTCGATTTCTCTGGGATGCGGGTAAGTGCTGTGAGTGTTGTTCCAGATCCATCAGGAACTATATCGGGCTATTCTGATTACCAGTCTATATCACTTTCCACCCCCTCAACCACCTCTGTGCAAAAAAATCATAACAATCCATTGTTACGTCGCAATGTTAAAGAAATTAACCAATAAAAAATCATGGTTTCCTTATCATTGTACAACCCTTGGGATATCTCCTAGCCAACAAAAAAAGAATCATCAAAATCGGTTCATAAACGACGATGTTATCCGCGAACACACATAAAAAATATATATACAGTCGAATTGAGAAACCACCTCCTTTTTTGAAGTCGGTTTAAAACAGCTTGACGATAGATTTATGGGTACATCAACATAAAAAAAAACTGCAAATTAGAAAACTTTTTCTATACAAAAACGCTTTGTTGAAACCGAAGCTGATAAACATAAAACTAAAACGAATAATGTATGGGCTTTGAACGTGAATCAAAGTGGGGAAGGAAAATCGCAAGTTAATCTAAGTTTCAACGATTTAGCGATCGGTTCAACACACAGACATAGTCGGAGCAACGCCACGGTAACCGAGTGTGTATTGTTCCCACCCCACAGTCTTCATAGCATTTATACCTAAATGCATTTGCTTATTTCACTGCAACTGCAACTGCCTCCGTGGCGTAATGGTTAGTCCATTCGCTTCACACCAGGAGGGTGCGGGTTCGATTCCCGGTGGTGACAACTTGTAAGACTCGGTTTGGTTGTTGGTAGGGCATTTTCTAAGCCCGCCTGGCTTGTTACCACCGTCTTATCTCAGTCTTGCCGTCAAACATCAGTGTTGACAACATTGATGTTTTCCGGCTTGAAGATAAGATAGCCAGTTCTCCATTGCGTTGGGGAATCTTGATAAGCCCGCTTCCATCTTTGGCATCATCGTCACTTACCATCAGGTGAGGTGATGCCAAACGCTTACCAATTGTGAAAAAAAAGTCAGACATAGTTGGAACCACACCACTGTAACTGAGTGTGTATTAATACCTAAATGCATTTGCTTATTTCACTGCAACTGCAACGTTATGGTTAGTCCATTCGCTTCACACCAGGAGGGTGCGGGTTCGATTCCCGGTGGTGTCAACTTGTAAGACTCGGTTTGGTTGGTGGTAGGGCATTTTCTAAGCCCGCCTGGCTAGTTACCACCGTCTCATCTAAGTCTTGCCGTCAAACATCAGTGTTGACAACATTGATGTGTTCCCGCTTGAAGATAAGATAGCCAGTTCTTCATTGCGTTGGGGAATCTTAGTAAGCCCGCTTCCATCTTTGGCATCATCGTCACTTACCATCAGGTGAGATAATGCCAAGGGCTTACCAATCGTGAATTTTAAAAAAAACTTAAATAATTATGACGACTGCTAGTCATTTGAGTTGATTTTTATCATCTGTCACAAAACTTATTTTGTTCTAAAAAAACCGCTAGACGAGACGTCATATTATTTCATATATTCATTTTGTGATTTTGATGAATTAAAAATTGAAGACTTCGTGGAAAACAAAGCAAGTATTGGTACCATGTTTAGTACCATGGGCGTTTCTGAAAACCAGCGCTGCAGTTCTCCTGCAGCTAATGCTGAGAAAAGTCCATTTTGACATCGCACTACACCGATTCCGTTGGTCTTATTTGTTTTTTGTGTTAACTTTTTTGTTTTTTTTCTGTTTCTATGTGTTTTTTATGTTGTGTAATCGGTTTGTGTTTGTGTCAAATAAAAATCTGTCTATTGTCTATTTTTTTTATAAATAGGAGAGAAATTTAATGATCAACAGTTCAAAATTTATTTTTGATGCAATCATCACCCTTTTGTTGTTTTTTTATTAAATAACTAAGGAAATAATTGAAATAACTAACCCGACTGCATAAAAAATTTAACCCCGTTTTTCGCTTGTCGGGTAAAAATGTGCCTATGTCACTCACAGGACACCTAGCACTACAAAATCCATCAAGCCGTTTAGGCTACAGGGCGTGCCAAAGAAATAAATAGCTTCTCTTTTTGGCTAGTCGGGTAAAACTGAATCATGTGTCACTCACGGAATCAAGACAAATCTAACGACAGCCCGCACTCGCACTCTAAAATCCATCAAGCCGTTTAGGCTACAAGGCGTGCTAAAGAAATAAATAGCTTCTCTTTTTGGCTAGTCGGGTAAAACTGAATCATGTGTCACTCACGGAATCAAGACAAATCTAACGACAGCCCGCACTCGCACTCTAAAATCCATCAAGCCGTTTAGGCTACAAGGCGTGCTAAAGAAATAAATAGCTTCTCTTTTTGGCTAGTCGGGTAAAACTGAATCATGTGTCACTCACGGAATCAAGACAAATCTAACGACAGCCCGCACTCGCACTCTAAAATCCATCAAGCCGTTTAGGCTACAAGGCGTGCTAAAGAAATAAATAAACATACATACATACACTGTGTTATGTTGTGAAGAAGTGCGTTTTTATGACTTCAAAGAAAAGGGGAAGGGGAAGACCTCAGACGACCTGGTCGACGAATGTCCAAGGAGACATAAAGAGCCTCGGACTTCAGGAAGAGGATACCAGCCAGCGGGCTACATGGCGCCGCATGACAAAGAAAGCCGACGCCGTGTAACGAGAAAAGGCGAGGGCAAAGAAGAAGAAGACATACATACATACACTCGAAAAACATAACCCTCCTTTTGGCGCAGTCGGGTAAAAAACATCGGCACCTCTATTATAGCATTGAAAAAAATATATCCAATGATATTTTTTACAAAATAAAGAACATTACCTACTCTAAAACCTTTGCGGTGGCACTCAATATTAATTATTAAACATATAGCAAAGTATAGACACTCCCTGCCGCTCTCTAGATTGCGACCTCACCCCCTCGTCACCCAGGTTAATACAGATTGGTTACAGGTTGGTTGTCGAACGTATAGGATTTCGCCACCATTTTGTTTGTTCCGTCATGCGTCATTCGTTTTTTGAAATCTCATTTCTGGCCCGTTGTATGAAGTTTCCAGGGTGTGCTTATACTTTTAGTACTTTAGTACCTACATAAATACAAATTTCAAATTTCATAAACACTTTTCATCCATTTTAAGACTCAACCACCCCTCTCACCTGTGAATACCATCATTTTTCGTAAAACTTAAAATTTCAGAGTGGCTGGCTCGAGCTTCGTTAGTCACCTTTGTGATTGCACGGCTAACGTAAAGCTAGCGAGCTCTGGCCTACTTGTGATTAAGCGTATTGTGCGTCAGATGGCGCTACAAGACGCAATATTTGAATTTTTGTACAACAAACGAACGGCAAATTTTCGACTTTGTTAGGGCAAAGTATATATATTAGTACTGGACACACCCTGCCGCTCTCTATATTGTGACCTCACCCCCTCGTCACCCAGATTGATTCAGATTGGTAATAGTTTAGTTCTCGAACGTATAGGATTTTCGCCGTGATTTTGTTTGCCCCGTCATTTGTTTTTAGAAATGAAATTTCACGACCGTTTGTATGCAGTGCCGGGGTGTGGTTAGGGGTCGGAGGAGCTTACAGCGTGTCAACATCTTACTTTTTACTTTCGAGCGATTGATGAGCTTAGAATCTTATAAATTTATTATTTCTGAGGACTTCAATTTTACCTGTATGTATGTATGCTCAAATCTCCAAAACGAATTCAACCAGCTCCAGTTTTAGTGCGAAATCAAAAACAAAAGACTAGCTAAACTGCGCCCGTCACTGCACTGCAGAGCCAAACGAAATCTCCTGGAATCAGGCGAGAGCAGGCGGTTCTCAAACATTCATTTGATTTTAACGTGAATGAATTAATGATTTATAGTATTGCTTATAGAAACAAGATAAAGATAATAATATAAATAAAAATATATTATACTATTATACAGTCTGTAAAAAATGTGGTGTAGGACCCGTTAACTAGGGGTTCTACTCATCGTACTGAACAACTTTCCCCAAGGAACCCATAGTCAATTCTCGAAAAAAAAATGGACCCTCCATACATAAATGCACAAACTCGATCGATTGGTTAATTGCGTTGGGGAATCTTGGTAAGCCCGCTTCCATCAGGTGAGATGATGCCTAGAATAAAAAAAAGATCGTAATAGTCTGTGACGGCGGTCGTCGGTCTTTTTTTCCTTCACCCGCGGTCACGTGGTAGGGCATTAAGATTTAAACTTACGAACGTTTACAACGCGATATACATACACATCTGGAATCAGATTTATTTTATTATTTTATTTTATTTGGGAGTCTTACAGCAAAATTTTACAATTAGTAACTAAATATACATGACGATGCTAATAACAAGTCTCAAGATATGTATGTTTCCTCACGATATCGGTTAGGAAATATACGTAAGTTTCGAAAATGTCATCGGTACATTGGCCGTATGCATTCAAACCCAAGACCTCTGGTTAGGAGGACCGAGTCATTTCCCTCAACAAAACCCTAGTAAGACAAGAACCCTATTACTAAGCCTCCGCTGTCAGTCCGTCCGTCCGTCCGTCCGTCTGTCAGCGGGCTGTATTTTATGAACTTTAATAATTTTCACTGAGTATGCATTTCTATTGCCGCTATAACAAAAAATAAAAAAATAAAAGGGGGGCCCAATACAAAAAACATGATTTTTTTGTACGAAACCCTTGGTGTGCGAGTGCGACTCGCACTTGGCCGGTTTTTTGGTAACGTCGGTGACCTATGAAATGTCGCAACAGTGTAAATCCTATGGGATCTCGTACCAAATTACGTTAGTTTTGGTTTTGTTTTCTCGTTTTTATTTTTATTTTTCTTGTGATCGACACTGTCCTCGGGCTGTGGCAAAATTACCAGTGTATAGCTCGCAAGAGCAAATCAACACACTGAAACACGGCCCGTTTGTACTACTGCAACACACATTATGTTTTTGTATTTTTTTTTTTGCTATTTTTAATTTGTTATGTGTCATTTATATTATATTATATGTGTGTGATTGCAGTGACAAATAAACGTGTTTATCTATCTATCAAAAAACATATTATTTATAAAATTTTGAGGACCACTGAAAGATCAAAAATAAAGGCAGGAGCCAGTTGCAGCAGCAGGCGGTACTGGTACAGTCGTGCACGTTATCACAAAGAGCCGGCCCACTGCGGGGTACTGGCGCGCGCACTCGGCAATTGCAGCCGCACTAACTGGGTAGCCCGCTTCCAAAAAGGCTAACTCTAGAGGTAACCTTTGAGATATTTCTAGATCTGGAAAGAAGTCCTGAAACAATACAACTACAGTTAAGTTTATAAACGGGCTATTTGAGACTAAAACAAGAAAAGTTGTATCCGCCAGCGGAAAAACGCTCTTATTGCTTGTAGATAAATCGATAATGCACGATAAATATTGTAAACCTTTATCTCAACTAATTACTACGTTCCTTTCCTTCTAATTTGGGTGATGGGAGCGATGCCTGACTCTCGCGTTATACTCATGACCGGGTGCTCTCCGTGTGAACTGGCCTTCTTGTAATGATTTTAATGTATAACTTTTTGTGTCTTATTGTTTTCATGTTCTAATGACATAATCTGGTTTATTTCAAGGATTGAATTTTGACGTTAATATCTAATGATTGTTTATTTCTTGATTTTTTACAAATGACATTGTTATTAATATTTAATGACTATCAGAAAGAGTGTTATTTGCACCTATTTTGAATAAATGCCTTGAATCTTGAATCTACTATTTTCAACTGACTTCAAAAAAAGAGGAGGTGTCTGGTAGAAATCCCTCTCGGCAATAAGACCGCCCAAATTATATGTTTTTAGTTGTTACTTTTTATTGTGTCCATGCTTTCTATTTTCCCTGCTACAGCCTGAACGGCTTGAAGGATTTCAATGTATGAGGTATCGTTAGATTTGTCTTGATCCTGTGAGTGACATAAGATACATCCTACGCGACTGACCAAAAAGAGGGGTTAAGTTTTTACGCAGTCGGGTTTTTAATTTTTAATAAATTCCTAAGGTTACTCAAACATAAATTATTTCTCTCTGTATTCCGACATTTTCATGAGCCCACGTTCATTAAATATCTTTTATGTTTATCGGAACCAAAACCAAAGCCTTTCATACCTCGATCAAATTACGTAATAGACTTTTGGGGACAAGCTTTCATCGCTAAAACATGATGATAGGTAGCCTTATTTATCAAATAACAGATTTATTTAAGGCGAGGTATGGATTTAAAAAAGCGTCGGTGGCTCAACCGGTAACGACTCGGTCCATCTAACCAGAGGTACCGGTTTCAAATCTGGACGGCCAATGTACCAATGAGTTTTTCTAAAACTTACGTACATACTTACCGATTGCTTTAACGGTGAAGAAAACATCGTGAGGAAACCTGCACACTTCTGCGAAGAAACTCGAAGGTTGTGTGTGAAGTCGACCAACCCGCATTGGGCCCGCGTGGTCGACTAAGGCCTAATCGCCCTGATTCAGGGTAGGCTCGAGCCCCTCGGTGGGGACGTATATGAGCTGTAATGATGATGATGATGGATTGTAACCGTTGTCTCTGTCTTTTTATTCAAGTGTAAAGAGTAACGACAGCGTCGGTGGCGCAACGGCTAGGGCCGCTACCTCCTATCCGGGAGATCGTGGTTCGAGTCCTGCCACGTACCAATTACCAATGTGTTTTCGAATTTCGATCTCATATGTACGTTTATCCGACGCTCTTACGGTGAAGGAAAACATCTTGAGGAAACCTGCACACATCTGCGGAGAAACTCGAAGGTTGTGTATGAAGTCGACCAACCCGTACTGGGCCCGCGTGGCCGACTAAGGCCCGATCAACCTAATTCAGAGTAGGCTTGAGCCCCTCGGTGGGGACGTATATATGAGCTGATGTAATGTGTGTGAAAGTGTAAAGAAAATAACCACACTTTTGCACTATTCAATGTTTTTTCGTTTCGATTAAAAACTACAATTAACAGCTGGCATATTGAAGAGTGTGTTTAGACTGATCGACTTGGAAAATTTTGAGGTACTAAATCGGTCTGGTTTACCTGTACAATGCAAATCTCTGTTTTAAAAGTGGTTTCTTTGGTGTATTTTTTTTCTGTTATGTAAGTTAACGAATTGTGTTTCTGCAACTGACACAATGAAGTCATTGATATGCAGAGTCAGGTTACAAAATATCACTTCCATATGTTTTGTAATTGCTGAGAAAAATCGAGATCCCTGCGACCAAAGTTTCCAATGCGTCGCCTTAAGGGAAAGTAAAGCTTATTTGAAAAGCAATGTACTTACCCGAAGTTATATGCCAATATCATCGTCATCATCATATCAGCCGAAGGACGTCCACAGCTGGACATTGGCCTCCCCCAAGGATCTCCACGACGACCGGTGACGACTGTATGCCAATATATTACTGCCCAAAACGGAGGGTTACGTTTTTCGGGTGCATGTATGTATGTATGTATGTTTTTCTGATTCTTTGGCCGAACCTGTATCCTAAACGGCTTGATGGATTTTGAAGTACGAGGTATCGTTAGATTTGTCTTGATCCCGTGAGTAACATAGGATAACTTTTTGACGCGACTGTCCAAAAGACAGGAGTAATGTTTTATGCAGACGGGTTTTTTAGTTTTTAATAATATTCTTTAAGTTATTTAGAATTGACAACGTTAAGAACGTCCTTCAATCATTAAACCGACGATGTGTTTTTTAGTGATTTGTAGTGTACACACTCACTTATCAGTTCGTGTCTTGAAAACTACTGAACCGATTTTGAAGAAACATGTTCTGTTTCCTTTGTTGAAAGATATTTAATCCAGTAAAAAAAGAATTATTGCAATTCGATTTCTAGTCTTTAAGAAATCACATCATCACATCAGCTTGTATATACGTCCCCACCGAGGGGCTCGAGCCTCCCCTGAATTAGTGTGATCGGACCTTAGTCGACCACGCGGACCCAGTGCGGGTTGGTCGACTTCACACACAATCTGCGAGTTTTTTTCGCAGGCGTGTGCAGGTTTCCTCACGATGATTTCCTTCACTGTAAGAGCGTCGGATAAACGTACATATGAGTTTTTGAGAAATACGCGAACGAATATACATACTTACATTCATACACTTATGAAATTTTGGACATCTATTTAGAAGCTCACGTAGACTAAAATACACTAATATTGTGTATTTCCAACAATACAATACGTACATACATACCGTTCCAATAGATAACCTCCTTTTTGATGTCGGTTAAAACGTACCTAATTTGTGTATTCTTTTTCGTAATCACTTTCGAAATTTTGCGCGCATGTTTGAGAAGTATTAGATATAGATATTTGATGATTTCTGAAAACTGATCAATTTCCAAGGAACCCATTGGCGCGCTTACATACAGCCTTACAGCCCTACTTCTTCACAATATGGCGCCCTAAATGTCATCCACTACTTTGTTCGTGCATTAAAGATCCATAAACAACATCGGTCTAGGAATAGCACGAGTCCGGGTAAATATAAGGTATTACGCCCGCGGTTGTACGGCAACCTGAGTTAGCGTGTTTTGGTCATAGTCTAATTTGGTCACGACACTGACCACGAGCCATCAACTCACGAGCGTCGGTGGCGTATTGGCAAGGGCCGCTACCTCCTGTCCGGGAGGTCATGGATCGAATCCTGCCACGTACCAATCCGACGTTTATCCGACGCTCTTACGGTGAAGGAAAACATCGTGAGGAAACCTGCACACGCCTGCGAAGAAACTCGAAGGTTGTGTGTGAAGTCGACCAACCCGCACTGGGCCCGCGTGGTCGACTATGGCCCGATGGCCCTAATTCAGGGTAGGCTCGTGCCCCTCGGTGGGGACGTATATGAGCTGATATGATGATAGTCTCGAGTGAACAGTTTGACAATACCTATTTTTGAGTCGTTATAATTCGAGTATGGGCAAAATAAAGTTCTTTCGATAAATAAGCTGCTCCTTTATTAAATTCCGCTCGCTGCTGCCGGATCACGTCAAACGGTTGTGTCAAAAGGGCCGCCCTGAGAAACGCGGCGCCGCCGACGTTACACTCGCACGGGGTCGCGCGAATCTTGTTTAGTCATTAATTTATTAATGTAGGCGATGATTCTGAAGATACTTCGTCCAGCAGTGAAAGTGATTAAAATTTATAATAAATACGAAACAAATAATTTATAAAAGCGTCGTTGGCTCAACCGGTAACGACTTGGTCCTCCTAACCAGAGGTCCCGGGTTCAAATCCAGACGGCCAGTGTACCAATTAATTTTTCTAAACTTACATATACTTACCAATTGCTTTAACGGTGAAGGCAAACATCATGATAAAACTTACACAATCTATCCCTTGGATAGCAGGGTTAATTGTGCTACACGATAAGAGAGAGAAAATAAATAAATCGCTATTTAACTATATTTAGTTGTAGAATTATTTTATCCTTCAACACATTTCCAGAAATCCGTTCGGGTGCACTGCAGCTAATTCCCCGAACGTACTATATCTAGTTGAACGACAAACGCCGTTTAAAGAGGTGAATAATAAGACGAGACTGAACCACTTTCTTCGAGGAACCTGTAATCAATTCGCAATGTTTTTTTTTTAATTTCTCATACAAATCGATGAGCTGATTACCCAGTTTTGTATGAGGCTGAATTATTTTGTTGTTCGATCATAAAGTACGTGGGAAAAGTTGTTCAGTTTCGTCATGCGTCCGGTCACTCTGTACTTCTATAGTCTGGTAGTCCCAAACGGTACCAAGTCTGCTGTCTTCTGCTATCAGTGTCATATTAAGTAGGGTAGAAAGAGAGCAACGGCATTGCTCTGCATCTACTTTAGATTTGAACCGTTCGATCAAATCATATGGTCGTGACGCTTACACGCAACCTGCTACCAGCATCCAAATACGGGCGCCCCAGGCCATTGACTAATTCGCCTTTATAAATAAGCCGGCCATTTGTGTGACAACTCTTGTCTTGACGTAATGATGTATGGGACCAAACTAAACTAGGTCCAAAATAGACTAGGTCTCCGAGTTCAGTTGCTCTTGTCTCTTCAATAATGCATCGTCCAGATCGATAAACTTACAATAGAGACCGCGCACCATTCAATATTGCTAATATGACATACCCTACCTACTGTAACGTTGTCATGTTTTTTTAATCCAGAATCTGCTAAGTTCCAACTTGTTTTGAATAACGTAGGCGAGTCACCGTGCGACATGAGTTTTCGTAATAGGAAAGATAATAAATCATTACAGACTCGTGGCAAAGTATATATATTAGTACTAACATACAGTATGGACACTCCCTGCCGCACTCTAGATTGCGACCTCACCCCCTCGTCACCCAGATTGATACAGATTGTTTACAGTTTGGTTGTCGAACATATAGGATTTCGCCGCCATTTTGTTTGTTCCGTCATTCCTTTTTTGAAATTTCATTTCTGGTCCGTTGTATAAAGTGTCCAAGGTGTGCTCGTGGTCTCCCTGCGATGGTCCCCTGGAGGCAACACAAGGAATTCGGATTTGCTTATTGTCCCCCCGATTCATTCTTGGTGAGTTTTAAGGAAATATAAAGTAATATGGTATGTTGCCTCCAGACTCGTGGTCCTCCTAAAGTTCTGGTTGCAGACGTAAAGTACACTTCAGACTCGTGGTCCCCCTAAAGTTCTAGTTGCGACGTACAGTACACTGCAGACTCGTGGTCCCCCTAAAGTTCTAGTTGCAGACGTACAGTACACTTCAAACTCGTGGTCCCCCTAAAGTTCTAGTTGCAGACGTACAGTACATTTCAGACTCGTGGTCCCCCTAAAGTTATAGTTGGAGACGTACAGTACATTGCAGACTCGTGGTCCCCCTAAAGTTCTAGTTGCAGACGTACATTACACTGCAGACTCGTGATCCCTTTACAGTATACTATACAGTTGCTAACATATGTAGTAGGTAGTTCATTTAGTTTGTTTTATTGATGTATCGTTGTACTAGATATCGTTGGTAGTTTCACAACAACATCACGATAACATGCAAGTTCCAATCATCGGCCGTTTTGTTAGAAAACTTTTTAAAAACATCGTACAGCTAATCAATACAAACAGTGAAATCTATAATTAGATATTCAAACTGAGGGGAGCTTCCCAAGCAATTAGTGGTCGGTCCATTGTTCAATTTGACTTATTAGTGCGGTGGCCGATGCATCCGTAATTGGTGTTATTGGCCAACGGTGGACTATGTCGTCCGCAGTTGCTGCACAATGGAGGTCTTGTAATCTGTTTCGTGTAATCTTGTAAGGGGCTGTGCGCATTCAAGACGTACACTAGGTAGAATTGAGGTGAAAGACTGGAAAACTTTGGGTAAGGTTTCATCATCATCATCATCATCATACCAGCCGAAGGACGTCCACTGCTGGACATAGGCCTCTCCCAAGGATTTCCACGACGACCGGTTCTGAGCTACCCGCATCCAGTGAAGGTCGCGCCTTCACTAGGTCATCGGTCCACAGAGTGGGAGGCCTGCCTACGCTACGTTTTCCGGTGCGCGGTCGCCACTCGAGAACTTTACTATCCCAACGGGGGAGTAGGAGTAAGTCTGGACAGGTGCGATAAGCGCCGGGAAGTGAGCGTGCCTACAGCTCCGGTACCACAACGGATATGTGGGAGCCAGCTTCTCTGGCGTCCCGAGCGGGGATCGAACCGCCAGCAGCGAAAGCCGCGGGAACTACCTGGACAGTAGGTAGTGGTTCTCTTCCACGAGACACTCGCCTTGCAGAGTACCGAGACAAGCGTCTTGGCGGCAAGACCTACCGTAACTGGTCCTTGTCTTCACCTTATGGTGTTGGCAGGAATAGCGGCCCTCACTATATGACCTAGCTATCGGCGAGTGAGGACGCTATATCATAAACCTGGTAGTTTAGCGTATCTGGTAGATATACGAGAGGGAATTTCCAAACGGCCATCTGTTCTACGAGCTATGTACCCTGCCCACTGCCACTTCCGTTTAGCGATTATGTAAGCTATGTCGGTTACTTTGGTTCTCCTGCGGATCTTCTCATTTCTGATTCGATTGCGCAGAGAAACTCCGAGCATAGCACGCTCCATTGCCCTTTGGGTGACCTTGAGCCTTCTTATGCAGCCCTTAGTAAGCGACCATGTCTCAGTTCCGTATGTCATCACTGGTCAAAGCTGCCTATAAGACATCTAACGCGGCTTAACGACTGCCATCTAATGATATCTAGCGGCAATAACGACTCAGCTTGCTTTGCGAAAAATGCCTCTAACATTCAAACCCATCCAGGTAATGACCGTGCTTCAGGTCGGTTAACCACGTGATCGACTCAAACACGCAAGTCACACTGAGCTGCGACTGCTTTGCTAATAGGTTTTTTTGCTAAATTTCTTCAAGGCTTGGTGTGACCCTAGCCTTATAAGAGTTTAGTTATTGGACTGGCTGGCCACCCACTCGCAAATGTCGTTCGGAAGTCGCCAATTGACAGATGCAGAATACGGAGTATGGTGAAAGGGAATTAAATCGGAATATAATTCATTGTGTATCTTGAATAGCTATTGCAAATACCCTACGATTAACGTTTGAGAGATAATTACACGATTAATTAAAAATTAAAAACCCGACTGCGTAAAAGCTTAACCCCTCTTTTTTGGCCAGTCAGGTAATAATACATCCTATGTCACTTTTTTTTATTTTTATTTACAATTGGTAAGCCCTTGGCATCATCTCACCTGATGGTAAGTGACGATGATGCCGAAGATAGAAGCGGACTTACCAAGATTCCCCAACGCAATGGAGAACTGGCTATCTTATCTTCAAGCCGGAACATATCAATGTTGTTAACACTGATGTTTGGCGGCAAGACTTAGATAAGATGGTGGTAGCTAGCCAGGTGGGCTTAGAAAATGCCCTACCACCAACCAAACCGAGTCTTACAAGTTGACCCCACGGGGAATCGAACCCGCGACCTCCTGGTGTGAAGCAAATGAGCTAACCATTACGCCTCGGAGGCGGTTAAATCATGGGATCAAGACGAATCTAACGACACCTCGCACACCAAAAGTCATCTAAGCCGTTTAGGCTGCAGAGCGAGCCAAAGAAATAAATAATTATACGTACATACAAATACAGGGTGTAACAAAAATGGTGTAGGTCCCGTTAACTGGGGCTTCTACTCATCATACTAAACAACTTTTGTTTTACGACATTGCTGAAAACTTAAAATGTTTTTTTTTTAAGTATTTTATGGTATTTAGACGTTAAAGTGTTAAGTATAGTATATTGTGCAGTACTAAAATATTAATTTTTTTGTCTAATTTTCGAGAATAATTTTCTGTATGTGTATAATAATGTATTTTTTTATTTCTGTAAGTCAAAAAAAATCGGCCAAATTTGCCGCCCCCAAAAATTTGCCGCCCCCTAAAATTTGCTTCAGCCTACTCAGCCTCTGGTAAATCCGCCACTGGATCGGGATGAAACTTGGCACACATATAGGTTAGTTTTGTATGAAAACACATGAACAACAATAAAATTAATAAACTTATTTATAAACTTTATCGAAACAACAAAAAACGTATAAGCCTTTGTTATTTAATAATTGGTCCAAATCGGTTAACATTTAAGAGGTGGAAATCGTTAATGCCATTTGTATGATAAGTCGCAGTTTCACAATCCTCTTAAGTATTATTTGTAATTATGTTTGTTATTGACAATTTTTGACATTTTATTTTTGTTGTATTCATATTATTATGATTATGATTACATCTTTCAAATGTGGAATCTCTTTTGGTTTCAGTAGAATTAAGATTAAAATTAAAAATTGAGATTCTCACAACAAACCCTTTTATTTGGTATGGCACACAATATAGTGTGCGAAACTTTTTTTTTAATTTTTCCTCTTGGAATTTTCATGCTGATCGCTAGACTTCTAGCAATTCTATGAAATTGAAAGTGGTACGGTTGTATGATGGTGCGGATGGTAAGTGACGATGATGCCGATGCTTACCAAGACTCCCCAACGCATTGGAGAACTGGCTGTCTTATCTTCAAGCCGGATTACATCGATGTTGTTAACACTGATGTTTGGCGACAAGACTCAGATAGGTTGGTGGTAGCTCTATCACCAACCAAACCGAGTCTTACAAGTTGACCCCACCGGGAATCGAACCCGCGACCTCCTGGTTTGAAGCGAATGGACTATCCATACGCCACGGAGGCGTTTAAACTATGTGTAAATGTATGTTTCGTAAAAAATATTTTCATATCTCTAAAGTTAATAGGTGATAAAAAACGGTAATTTAAAAAACTAAAAAACCCGCCTGCGTTTCTGTGTAATTTGGAAATGAAAAACCCTAAAACAAGAAAGTCGTCATACCCGATTGCACTTAACTCAAGAAAAATTGTAGCAGTCGGGACCCATTCTAGAAAGTCAGCCGTCTAGTCAGTATATTGGAGTAATCTGCAATGTAATATAGGTATGTGCTCTCAATTCACTATGCCTCCTTTTCTAGAATGGGTCCCGACTGCTACAATTTTTCTTAAGTTAAGTGCAATCGGGTATGACGACTTTCTTGTTTTAGGGTTTTTCATTTCCAAATTACACAGAAACGCAGGCGGGTTTTTTAGTTTTTTAAATTACCGTTTTTTATTTTATTCATTTTTTTAGTTTTATTATTGAATGAGTTCATTTGAATTTGGCGCCAAAATCCACTATTTAGTTTTTTTTTATTTTGATATACCCAGTGTCACTCACACAGTAAATATGTATCTAACGACACCCCTCAAACTAAAATCTATCGAGCCGTTCAGGCTGCAGTGCGTGCCTAACATTGGAATTTGGCGCCAAAAATCCGCCATTTTGTTTTTTTATTTGGATATACCCAGTGTCATTCTCACAGTAAAAACGTATCTAACGACAACCCTCAAGCTATAATTCATCGAGCCCTTCAGGCTGCAGAGCGTGTCAAACATTTGAATTTTGCGCCAAAAATCCGCCATTTTGTTTTTTTTATTTTGATATACCCAGTGTCACTTTCACAGTAAATACGAATCTAACGACACGTCTCAAGCTAAAATCCATCCAGCCGTTCAGGCTGCAGAGCGTGCCAAACAATTATACATACAAACATACATACATACATACATACTCTCGAAAAACATAACCCTCCTTCTGGCGCAGTCGGGTAAAAACTATGTGCAAATTTAGAAATTTTATTAATAAAAAATTCGTTTTAGATATACCCAGTGTCACTCACACAGTAAATATGTATCTAACGACACCCCTCAAACTAAAATCTATCGAGCCGTTCAGGCTGCAGTGCGTGCCTAACATTGGAATTTGGCGCCAAAAATCCGCCATTTTGTTTTTTTATTTGGATATACCCAGTGTCATTCTCACAGTAAAAACGTATCTAACGACAACCCTCAAGCTATAATTCATCGAGCCGTTCAGGCTGCAGAGCGTGTCAAACATTTGAATTTTGCGCCAAAAATCCGCCATTTTGTTTTTTTTATTTTGATATACCCAGTGTCACTTTCACAGTAAATACGAATCTAACGACACGTCTCAAGCTAAAATCCATCCAGCCGTTCAGGCTGCAGAGCGTGCCAAACAATTATACATACAAACATACATACATACATACATACTCTCGAAAAACATAACCCTCCTTCTGGCGCAGTCGGGTAAAAAAAGTGTTGTTTGTAGCTAGAGACACAATCATATAAACGGACATACCTACAGTCATACTGTTGAAACAAAAAAAAATTTGCCGCCCTAGGCTTCAGCCTACTCAGCCTCTGGTAAATCCGCCACTGGATCGGGATGAAACTTGGCACACATATAGGTTAGGTCCTGGATTAACATATAGGCTACTTTTTATCCAGATTTCTTGTGGTTCCCGGGGGATAGCTGTTTGTTTGTTTGTTTGTTTGTTTGTAAACTCTTTATTGCTTTAAAACAAATACATTAAATGTTAACTCTCTTTTTTGGTAATTTCTGTCACTTCGCAATGAAGCGAAGGATTGACGTGCTAATTATTACTTGATTATCTAATTGACTACTAATTAGCATAGCCCGACATAGTTCCCAAGGGATCTAGAGTTGCCTCAGTTCCCACGCTCACACGACATACATACATATAAAATACTCTTTTTTTTGACTGATTTTGTGCATTTTAGTATGGAGGGTCCAATTTTTTTTTGAGAATTGACTATGGGTTCCTTGAAGAAAGTAGTTCAGTATGACTAGTAGACCCCCCCCAGTTAACGGGACCTACACCAATTTTGTTACACCCTGTATACATACACTCAAAAAACATAACCCTTCTTTTGGCGCAATCGGGTAATAATAAGACGGCTAAGTAAACTAAACTGAAATCGCTAAACTGAAGTGGCAGTGGGCAGGGCAAACAGCTTGTAGAACGGATGGCCGTTGGGGCAGTAAAGT
This sequence comes from Coleophora flavipennella, assembly GCA_947284805.1. Classification (NCBI taxonomy): domain Eukaryota; kingdom Metazoa; phylum Arthropoda; class Insecta; order Lepidoptera; family Coleophoridae; genus Coleophora; species Coleophora flavipennella. The sequence continues at coordinate 8,578,275 of OX369301.1, forward strand.
TCTCGAGTGGCGACCGCGCACCGGAAAACGTATCGTAAGCAGGCCTCCCACGCGCTGGACCGACGACCTGGTGAAGATCGCAGGAAGCCGATGGATGCAGGCAGCGCAGGACCGGTCGTAGTGGAAATCCTTAGGAGGCCTTTGTCAAGCAGTGGACATTTTTCGGCTGATATGAGGATGATGATATTTAAATAAACGTACCTTCCACTTGTTAATGTACTTTGCCTTGCATTGCCAAGGTAGGGTAATAAAAAGTACTTTGCCTTGCCTTGGTAAGGTAATAAAAAGTACTTTGCCTTGTCAATGTAGGGTAACAAAATGTACTTTGCCTTGCCTTGCCAATGTAGAGTAATGAAAAGTACTTTGCCTTGCCTTGCCTACGTAGAGTAATAAAATGTACTTTGCCTTGCCTTGCCAAGGTACGGTAATAAAAAGTAATTTGCCTTGCCTTACCAAGGTAGGGTAATAAAATTTACTTTGCCTTGCCTTGCCAAGGTAGGGTAATAAAATCAAATCAGGTACACGACGATCATGATTTCATAACCCAACATTACCATTTGTGTTCATCAAGTGAGAGATTGCAAGAAAAATAAAATTAGGCACAAAGAAAAACTGGAAAATTCAATTCAAGCAGTTGGGATTTTACCTTTTGCTCCACACGAAAGGCAATTCTTGCACGTACGCTTTCAAAGGCTGCCATTGTTCGGATGCTTCCAGAAACTGTCCGAATCGACGTGCTTGCTTTTACATATTTGTGCATTTAGCCGATATTTAATATTACCTTAGAGTAGTCGTGTCGTACAGTTTAGAAATCAAACGCGCGGAAATAGGTCGACTGTTCATTTTACGTACCTATATTTGTTATTAAGAAAATTTTGAAGATGCGATTTTTCATACAAACGGTGTTAACTCGTTCGCCTCTTAAATGTTTACCGTATTGGAACAATTTTAGGACCGATTTGGACCAATCTATGGGTTGCCTGGAAGAAATTACTTTAAGCAATAAGGCAAAAAAGTACAAGTAAAAATTTTACTACTCTATATTCTCTATGTTTTTTATTAATTGTACGTTATAGCATATTTGATTGATTGATTGGTTGATTTAGATAGGTTGTCAGTCAGAACAAAAGCTAGGATTATACGTTTCGTTTTTAAAATTACTGATTATAAATAAACAATAAATGGCCGAAATTAGTTTTGTATGAAAACACATGAACAACAATAAAATTAATAAACTTATTTATAAACTTTATCGAAACAACAAAAAACGTATAAGCCTTTGTTATTTAATAATTGGTCCAAATCGGTTAACATTTAAGAGGTGGAAATCGTTAATGCCATTTGTATGATAAGTCGCAGTTTCACAATCCTCTTAAGTATTATTTGTAATTATGTTTGTTATTGACAATTTTTGACATTTTATTTTTGTTGTATTCATATTATTATGATTATGATTACATCTTTCAAATGTGGAATCTCTTTTGGTTTCAGTAGAATTAAGATTAAAATTAAAAATTGAGATTCTCACAACAAACCCTTTTATTTGGTATGGCACACAATATAGTGTGCGAAACTTTTTTTTTAATTTTTCCTCTTGGAATTTTCATGCTGATCGCTAGACTTCTAGCAATTCTATGAAATTGAAAGTGGTACGGTTGGTATGATGGTGCGGATGGTAAGTGACGATGATGCCGATGCTTACCAAGACTCCCCAACGCATTGGAGAACTGGCTGTCTTATCTTCAAGCCGGATTACATCGATGTTGTTAACACTGATGTTTGGCGACAAGACTCAGATAGGTTGGTGGTAGCTCTATCACCAACCAAACCGAGTCTTACAAGTTGACCCCACCGGGAATCGAACCTGCGACCTCCTGGTTTGAAGCGAATGGACTATCCATTACGCCACGGAGGCGTTTAAAGTAATTTTTTTTATTTTTTTTTATTCACTATTGGTAAACCCTTGACAACATCTCACCTGGTGGTAAGTGACGATGTTGCCGAAGATGAAAGCGGGCTTACCAAGAATCCCCAACGCAATGGGGAACTGGCTATCTTAGTTTCATGCCGGAACACACCAATGTTGTTAACACTCATATTTGGCGGCAAGACTTAGATAAGATGGTGGTAGCTAGCCAGGCGGGCTTAGAAAATGCCCTACCACCAACCAAACCGAGTCTTACAATTGACCCCGCCGGGAATCGAACCCGCGACCTCCTGTAATGTAAATGTATGTTTTGTAAAAAAATCTTTTCATATCTCTAAAGTTAATAGGTGAAAAAAGTGTTGTTTGTAGCTAGAGACACAATCATATAAACGGACATACCTACAGTCATACTGTTGAAACATGAATATTGCATGTGTTAAGTCCCACACGCGGAGTTACAACCGTTTAAACAATGCGACATATAGTAAAACACCCTTAATTATATAGAAATATCGCATTGTAATGTGTTGAAAAGTGATTCTAATTTTAAAAACCTGTCAAGTACGAGTTAAACTCGCGTCGAGAGGGTTCCGTGCGTTGATAGAGAAATTTCCTGTGTTAGTTTTAATACTCCTTATAAGTTTTTCTGTAATCTATAGATAAATAACTATTTTTTGTATTTTTTTCAAAATTTTAGGCCCAGTGGTTTTGTAGATAAGGAGGAGGAATGATCAATTTTTACCTATTTTCTTACATAACTTCGAAACTATTTTTCTTAGAATTATAAAAAAAATAAAAATTGAGATTATAGTGTGCGAAACCTTTTTTTAATTTTTTCCTTAAAATTGCCATTTAAAAGTTACCATCTTTAAATTCATTTCAGTTACACGTCCGTCTTTGGATAACAATTTACATTGTGTACCAAATTTTAACACAATCGATCCAGTAGTTTCAGAGCGAATTGGCTGTTACAGACGGACGGACAGACAGACACGCGAGTGATCCTATTATGGTTCCGGTTTTTTTTTCCTTTTTATATACGGAACCCTATGAAAATAGTACATTATTTGGTTTCGATGTATGTCGTTACCTTTTAAATATTTAATACCATTCTTTCAAAAGCATATTATTTTCCTTCAAGTTCTTAATAAGCGTGTAATTAGAGAATTTGGCTAGAAATAACACATTGAAATATTAATGTTTTTTCCCCAATAACAATATCAGTGGCATTTTCAACGGCCAATTGCGAGTTTAACTCTTATTATGAGGGATTCCGTACCATCGTACTAGATATCGCTAGTTTCTTCACGTTTAAAAAAAACACTTTTTTTGTATGGCCCCTTAAATTTTTTTTTTTATTTTTTTATTATTTTTGTTATAGCAGCAGGAGAAATACACACTCTGTGCCAATTTCAACTGTCTACCTATTATAGTTCATGAAATATAGTTCGCTGTTAGACACACGGACGGACGGACAGCCGAGACTTAGTAATAAATAGCACACCCTGGACACTTCATACAACGGGCCAGAAATGACATTTCAAAATACGAATGACGGAATAAAAAAATGGCGGCGAAATCCAATACGTTCGACAACCAAACTGTAACCAATCTGTATCAATCCGGGTGACGAAGGGGTGAGGTCGCAATCTAGAGAGTCTGTACTGTATGTTAGTACTAAGATAATATACTTTGGCAGAGGCTTAGTAATAGCAAAGTATATATATATATATATATATATATATATATATATATATATATATATATATATGTAATAACATACAGTACGGACACTCCCTGCTGCTCTCTAGATTGCTACCTCACCCCCTCGTCACCCAGATTGATACAGATTGGATACAGTTTGGTTGTCAAACGTATAGTATTTCGCCACCATTTTCTTTGTTCCGTCATTCCTTTTTTGAAATGTCATTTCTGGCCCGTTGTATGAAGTGTCCAGGGTGTGATGTAATACTATATGTAATACTATATGTAATACTATATGTAATACTATATGTGTGATGTTATACCCTATGGGAACGGAACCCTAAACAGCCTATTCGAAAGACTTTAACCCTACTATTCGTATCTACCAATGTAAATCTAGCCTATTAGACAGGTGGCGAAGAGGGTGCGCTGGGGGAAATCGGGGTGCAGGGATTGGCACCTTCCCGTGCCTGGCACTGAAAAACGCTTGTAATAGCCTTTTGAATTAAGAGGTATAGAGGTGGGCCGTAATTGGTACGGGATACCCTATGTCACGACAAAGTTCTTAAATTGATATTTGATTGGTTATAATTTTTATAATCATCACATCAGCTCATATACGTCCCCACCGAGGGGCTCGAGCCTACCCTGAATTAGGGCGATCGGTCCTTAGTCGACCACGCGGGCCCAGCGCGGGTAGGTCGACTTCACACACAACCTTCGAGTTTCTCCGCAGGCGTGTGCAGGTTTCCTCACGATGTTTTTCCTTCGCCGTAAGATCGTCGGATAAACGTACATATGAAACCGAAATCCGAAAACACTGCTACGTGGCAGGACTCGAACCACGACCTCCCGGACAGGAGGTAGCGGCCCTATCCGTTACGCCACCGAGGCTCTCCATACTACAAAATACATTATATTCAATTAAAAGTTCTATATCTTTTTAAATTGGTCGTGTTATACCTACCTATTTCCGAGTACCTTGTACATACTACGAGAAAGAACTATGACTCATTGTGAATGGTTATGAAAACGGTCACGAACGCCTTAGCTTCATATTTACGGCTTAACCTTTAAGCTTTAAATAGAGTAGGTACCACAGACCTAATATATTACTCTACAAGGACACGCTAATCGGCATTAAAGTGAGACCATTTTGTTGGAGGCCAAGTGGATCCCAAAGATGACAGTAGCAATGAGATCGTATGTCTTAAACCTTTAAGCTTTAAAGTAGGTACCAAAAACCTAATATATTACTTTATAAGGACACGCTAATCGGCGTTAAAAGTGAGATCACTTTGTTGGAGGCCAAGTGGATCTTATACTTGCAGCAATGAGATCGTATGTCTTAAACCTTTAAATAGATTAGGTACCAAATATCTAATATATTACTTTATAATGACACGCTAATCGGCATTAAAAGTGACATCAATTTTTTTGAAGCCCAAGTGGATCCCATAGTTGACAGCAGCAGTGAGTTTGTATGTATTAAACCTTTATGGAGTGGACACCAAAGAACTAATATATTACTTTATAAGAACACGCTAATCGGCATTAAAAGTGACACCACGTTGTTAGAGCCCAAGTGGAATCCATAGTTGACAGCAGCAATGAGATCGTATGTCCTAAACCTTTATAGCATGGGTGGCCAACCGGTCGATCGCGATCGACTGGTCGATTGCGACTGTTAGTTCAATCGATCGTGGCAAGGCAAAAAATATAAATACGTAGAACAGACTGCGCAAAGTACCTAATAACTAACTGCCGCACGCATCATCTTGTATCATTTTTCAATCGCCGTTCCGTCACGTTATTAATCCTCTCTTCTATGCAGTATAGCTCTCTTTCGATAATCCTATTAACGAAATAATTACGCTGCGCTACGACATATTTCTAAAAGCAAGACCATCCTTAGGTCTAGAATTCTAGGCATTGGTTTCCAATGAAAAATATCCAAATTGTAATAAATATGTTGAACAACTGCATTCGTGTTTCGGTTCAACATATTTATGTGAGTCAGCATTTTCCTACTTAAAATGAACAAAAAAAACACCTTTCTCGCTTGATAGACGCTCACACATTAGATTCCTTAAGGTTGGCAATTTCCAACTACAAACCGGATTTTGCTAATCTAGCGAAAGATGCTCAAACACAATGCTCACACTAATATAAATAAGTAGTTACTAATAATAATTTTATATTTTCCCTCTTATTAAAATAAAAAATACTACATAATTGTGTACTGCACTATGCTGTATCATTTAAGATTTCAAGAAGTATGTAATTGGTAGATCGCACTGGGTGTCGTCAGTGAACAGTAGATCTTGGGTCTCACCAAATTGGCCACCCCTGCTTTATAGAGTAGGTACCAAAGACCGAATATATTACTTTATAAGGACACGCTAATCGGCATTAAAAGTGAGATCACTTTGTTGGAGCCCAAGTGGATCCCATAGTTAAAAGCAACATTGAGATCGTATGTCCTAAACCTTTATAGAGTAGGTACCAAAGACCTAATATATTACTTTATAAGGACACGCTAATCGGCATAAAAAGTAACACCACTTTGTTAGAGCCCAAGTGGATCCCATAGTTGACAGCAGCAATGAGATCGTATGTCCTAAACCTTTATAGAGTAGGTACCAAAGACTAATATTTTACTTCATAAGGGCACGCTTATCGCCATAAAAAGTAAGATCACTTTGTTGGAGCCCAAGTGGAGCCCATAGTTGACAGCGGCAATGAGATGTATGTCTTAAACCTTTTAACTTTAAATGGCAAATACCTAACATTCTACTTTTTAAGGACATGCTAATCGGCATTGAAAGTTTGATCAATTTTGTGGAGCCCAAGTGGATTCCGTAGTTGACAGCAGCAAAGAGGTTGTATCTCTTACAATAAACCTTTAATTTTTAAATGGAGAAAGTCCAAAGACTTACTTTTAAAGGACGCGCCGAATGATATTGAAAGTGAGGCCACTTAGCCTATCATTTGCAGTTTTTTTATGGAAACTTGTGCAAGAAAAATGTCCATGGTAGACGTCAATGATAGAGTACTTGTTCTGAAGCAAACACCTATTTTTGTTTCACACTAGAAATTCGTGGGGAAACTTAATATCGGCCGAAGGACGTCCACTGTTGGACATAGGCCTCCCCAAAGGATTTCCTTTACTATAGGTACCTATACTTAACTTAAGGCCGTTTATGGCTTACTTTTTATGGCGATAAGCGTGCCCTTATGAAGTAAAATATTAGTCTGTGGTACCTACTCTATAAAGGTTTAGGACATACGATCTCATTGCTGCTGTCAACTATGGGATCCCCATCGCGTTGGGGAATCTTGGTAAGCCCGCTTCCATCTTCGGCAACATCGTCACTTACCACCAGGTGAGATGTTGTCAAGGGTTTACCAATAGTGAATAAAAAAAAAAAAAAAATTCTAAGCCTGGATTTTGCTTGGGAACCATAGAATAATAAATATTTTTTTTATACGTAAGCACATAGGTAGTTTAGACACACATTTGCTAAGTGATGACCTATTGGTGTTCCGTACACTACACCCAACGGGTGATCAACGGGACCCTATTACTAAGCCTCCGCTGTCTGTCCGTCCGTCCTTCCGTCCGTCTGTCAGCGGGCTGTATTTCATGAACCGTAATAGGTAGACAGTTATATTGTGTATTTCTATTGCCGCTATAACAAAAAATACAAAAAATTTGAAAAAGTAAAAAAATAATATGGTTTCATACAAAAAAACGTGTTTTTTAAAGGTTTTTAGAAGTACAGTGTAAACTCTATATAGCGACACTCAAGGGACGTTATTGAGAGTTTTCGTTATACAGAGAGAAATTAGCGTTAAAGTAAACCAACTGGAGCCACAAAGTTTTGACGCTTCAAAGAGTGAATCGTTATATCGAGTGACGTTATACAGAGTTTACACTGTATATTTAATTAAGCTCTATCGTTATCGTGATTTTACATACACGCGTGAAAGTTGGTACTGGAGCCAGAAAATTTTGACGCTTCAAAGAGTGAATCGTTATATCGAGTGACGTTATACAGAGTGTACACTGTATATTTAATTAATAGCTCTATCGTTATCGTGATTATACATACACGCGTGAAAGTTAGTGTTATTATTAGTACTAATACTCAAGTAAAACAACAAATAATAAAAATCGCCAAGTGTGAGTCGTACTCGCGATATGAAGTCCAAACTGAATGACAAAAAAAGCATATTTTTGTCGCTCGCATTGATGACTTTTGCATGTAATGTGAATAGGTATCATTGTCATTATACTATGTAGCTGTGTGGAGAGGTGTGGTGGTACGGAACCCTCGGAGTTCTAGTCCAACTCGTACTTGTTTCATATTAACCATTTTCTTTGTTGACCCTTATGCCACTCCGCGTAGCTTTCGTGATTCCACTCAGTTCATGAAAATTCTAACTTAATCATAAGTTTTTTTACCGATTAGCTAGGTATTATTAAGTTCATATTAATGTAATAAAAATAGAAAGCTAACGAGCTACGATACGACCACTTAACTAAATAAAAAATTTGAACTTGCTTTATACGTTTATACTTTATTTTAATTATAGTTATTTTATGTAATACGCAACGGCAAGGGCCGCTACCTCCTATACGGGAGGTCGTGGTTCGAGTCTTGCCACGTACCAATGTGTTTTCGAATTTCGATCTCATATGTACGTTTATCCGACGCTCTTACGGTGAAGGAAAACATCGTGAGGAAACCTGCACACATCTGCGAAGAAACTCGAAGGTTGTGTGTGAAGTAGACCAACGTACTGGGCCCGCGTGGTCGACTAAGGCCCTTATTCAGGGTAGGCTCGAGCCCCTCGGTGGGGACGTATATATCATCTGATGTGATGATGTAATACGGTTAAGGTTTTGACCGCCGCCATGGCGTGTTGTTTAGTCCATTAGCTTCACATCGATGACGCGGGTTTGATTCTCGGCAGAGTCTTACTTTATATGGTTAGGTTTGGTTGATGGAAGGGCATTTCTAAACCCGCCTGGGTAGCTACCACTATCTTATCTAAGTCTTGCAATGGCCTTCTCTTGTCAAAAGCATTAATGATATTCAATGATTTTTATGTTTAACTTTTCGTGTCATATTGTTTTCATGTTCTAATGCTAGTCAATTGGTTTATTTCAGGCATTGAATTTTGACGTTATTATTTCTTGATTTTTCACAAATGACATTATGTTATTATTATTTAATGACTATCAGAAATAGTGTAAGTCACCTTGAATCTTGAATCTTGCTGTCAAACAGTACTGATGTTTTTGGGCCTAATTAACCCTTCGCGTACAAGGTGACAAAAAGTTACGTGCTGGGGTCTAAATGACCCGAACATAAGTGACTCCTGTATACATTTTTTAAAGCGTTTTTATTAATTTAGAGGATAGTTAGAACGACAATGAAAAGCCAATTTTCACTTGCAATCAATGGTTTGTTTTCATTTTGCGGTAAAATATGAGGCTCATGAGGCTGATTCAAACTGAAAAACTAAACATAGACAAATCAGCCTTAAAACCTCGTTTAAACTTAAATGATGTTAGAAAAAACAGAAAATAATATTGAGTCTTAAAATAATAACAGTCCCCGCCGTTAGGATTTTTTTTAAATATAAGAATTTAAAACCGTTGGGTCTAAAAGACCCCACCTTGTATGCGAAGGGTTAAATATAAGACAGCCAGTCTCCATTGCGTGAGGGAATCTTTGTAAGACCGCTTCCATCTTCGGTATCATCGTCACTTACCATCAAGTGAAATGATGTCAAGGGCTTACTAACTTTCGATAAAAAAATTAAAAACGGTTCAATGAAAGCCAGGTATTCCAGATTCCAGTATTCCAGTTCCAGTTCCAGGATTCTAGTATTCCATATCAGAGTTTCAGACTTTCTCTCATCGCACTCTGCACATTGAACGTTTCATTTTGCCAAAAAATAAACTTATATTTAAATCTCCCTCTATGACTTTCAAAAAAGCCCCCTTTTCACACCGCCTCAACACAACCATTAATGAAACGGAGATATCGACAGTATTTTCCCATTTATCTTTTTTACCCTTAATTCGAGTTAGCCCCGCACGCAGCTGCTGGTCGCGCGGCGCGGGCGCTCCGATAAACATCTTGCATTCACTTGACTTTGACGTAGACAAGTGAAAACTGGAGGGAAAACGGCATAAAAATTGTTTCCATATTCAATTATGGTGGAGGTACTTACTCACCAAGTATTGGCTCTGTGCACGAGTTCAGCGCCACCTAGCGTCCGCAACTTTGTTGGCTCTGACGTTTTGACATTTAATCACGACATTGTGACAAATATTATTATAAACCAAAATTTTATTTTATTTTTTTCCAAAATAATTGTGATACCTTGATTTGGGTGGAGAAAGGGTTGTAAAATCATTTTTGGAAATTCAAATCAAATGAGGTACATACCTATGGAAAATTAATTCAAAAAGTGTGTTTTATTTCGAACATGTCAGGGTTTGTTTACTTCATTTTTAGTTCTAGTTTTACTGTAAAACAAGAAGATAAAGCTAGCTTTAATGGTTTCATTAAATAATAATAAACATATATAATTTTTCCTGTATCCCTAGTGATAAATTAAATATCGTTTTCAGATCGAAATGAATATTATTTTAAGGACCGGGTTTTATTAAAATTAGGTAACAAAGTCTGAACAGTTTACTATGAGATATGACGGATGACACAGCCAACATTATTTTTACTTTTGGCCACCATGAGCACTGCGATCGATTATATTACCCCCACCTAGTACTTCGCACCCAGCGAATAATTGATATAAGAGAACGCTTGTCTTTGTTATCTTATGTATGACGATGCCCAGGACATGCCCAGACTATCCACAAAATATGAGCTTATGTCAATGTAATCGGAACAGGGGATCGGACTGCTAGTCATTTGTGTTACTTTTTATGATCTGTCAAAAACGAAATTTTGTTCTAAAAATGTTTGAAATACCCACAAGTGACGTCATAGACTTTAAGCGTCATTGACAAACTTATTTTGTGAATTTGATCAATAAAAAATTGAAGACATGACAAATAAAATAAGTAAGGTTTTTTGAAACTTCAAGAGGAGAGCAATTTAGGAAATTATATTTTAATGCAGTCTGATTAGAGATTGCAACCCGGTATGTTTCTCAACCCGGTCCGGCCCGGTAGCATTTGCCGCCAACCCGGCCGGGTCCGCCGGGCCCGGCCGGGTTGATGTGTTAGCGATAAAACCTTTAAAATATTTTATGAAAATTTGTTAAGAATGGAAAAAGACAATGATTCAAGTTTAAGAATTAAACTTTATTTAAAACTATAATCTTAATAATCAGTCTCACTTAGTTTATAAAATTAAATCATTGGTTTTGGTAGCAACCAACTTACAAAATAAATCACTTTTACTTATAGCATGGACGGAATAGTAACATTAGTATTTAGAATAAAAAACTAATAAAACAGCCTAATGACTTGTCTTATCAACTTAGATATAGATAGATAAACTTAGAGATTTTGGTAGCTTTGGTATAAACAAAACAAATTCTTATTTGCAGCAAAAAAATATTATGTTTTTTCTTAAACTTTATCTATAAAGACTACTGAGACTAGTGAGTGTTACTATTATAATTATTATAAATACTTATTAAAAGTTTTCTCTTTACTCCTTTATGTGTCTTTTTGTTAACATAGTTAGTATAGTATTAGAGTTTAGAATAAAAAACTAATAACGCAGCATAAAGTACTAAACTTGTCTTATCAACTTCGATTAGATAGATAGATAAACTTTGGTAGCTTTGGTATAAACAAAACAAATTCCGCCCATGCCAATTTCCTACGAGTTGGTGGCGTTCCCGCCTTCGCGCGCGATTTTCGCGCCGCGGTTTTGGTACCTACCGGGTCCGGTCACCGGGCCCGGTAAAAATAGCCGGGCCCGGTGGACGCCTAAAAGGGCACCGGACCCGGCCGGGCCGGGCCCGGCCGGGCCCGGATTGCAATCTCTAAGTCTGATCCCCTATTATTTCAACGCTTGTAAACTCACCGCTACGCGGCGGCACTAGTGTATTTGTAAAGGTGTTGCATAAAAAGTTTCTATATCTTTTGGATTTGTATGAGATACAAATAAATACAGCCTCCTTGGATGAAAGAATTATATATTGTTGTGATGTTTAGCAATTCTGAGAGCTATGTCGGTTACTTTGGTTCTCCTACGATCTCCTCGTTTCTGATTCGATCACGCAGAGAAACTCCGAGCATAGCTCGCTCTATTGCCGTTTGGGTGACCTTGAGTCTTCTTATGAGGCCCATAGTAATCGACCATGTCTCAGTTCCGTCTTTCGGTTTGGTAGCCCGGCATCTGCCGGGGATTCACCGCACCCCATGCCCCGCTGTTACCTTGACCGCTACAAGAGCCTTAAGTGGCAGTGGGCGGGTCACATAGCTCGTAGAACAGATGTCCGTTAGGGCAGTGAACGCCTCGAGTGGCGACTGCGCACCGGAAAACTTAACGTAGGCAGGCCTCCCACTCGGTGGACCAATGACCTGGTGAGAGTTGCGGGAAGCTGCTGAATGTGGTGTGCTGCCGGCCGTCGTGGAAATTCTTTAGGGACGCCTATGTCCAGCAGTGGACGTCCTTCAGCCGACATGGTGATGATGTTGTGAAGATAAATTATTCTGAAAGTTAAAGGTAACTGTCAAAATTATTAAAACGGTAGTCCCCATTTGTAGATAACGAAGTTCTGACCCGGTCAATGTTGCAAGTGTACTAAGGCACAGTATTGCGATATGGCTTACAGTAGCGCAACGCCTTAGATGTCGCACGATGCCGCCACGGCGTAGGGTACTAGCAGTACTAGCCTGTAGCCAGCCTGGCAAACTCGCGGAGCCCCGCAAGTACCCTTCCGTTGCTCTGCGTAAGTACATTCGTTGCACTACTGTAAGCCGCTATATTGTAATACTGTGACTAAGGTATCCACACATTCATCACGGCGTAAAGCGTAAAAACGTTTAATAAAATTACCTTTTTTTACTTCTTCAAAATTTAATCTATTGTAAAATAAGCAACTGAGTAATCGTGACGGCTGGCGATTTTTACCCGATGCCCAAAAAGGATGTTAATGTTTTTCGGATGTATGTATGTATGTATGACTGTTTCTTTAACTAAGCCTGTAGCCTAAACGACTTGGAGGATTTTGGAGTGCGTTGTGTCGTTGGATTCAGTTTGATCCCGAAACTGACCTAGGATTTTTCCCCGAGTAACCAAAAAAGAGGAAAAATATTTTAATGCAGTCGGGTTATAAAATTTTAATTAAATTCGTAAGGTATTTAAATCTCATTTTAAAGTGAAACTTTTATTACATCGTCTCGAATTTTTTCGCCTGTGTGTCGCGTGACGGTCGGTATGATCGTTTCGTTCTCTGTACCGTAGCTCCAAGACAAGAGCTCAGCCATGATCGTTTCGTCCTCTGTAAATCTATTAGTCTATAAAGTGAAATAAGTAGTATATATAAGTTTACAATTTTCAATGGGGGACTACAGAAAAAGTGCGTTTTGTTGTCGAGTAGTGAACATTCCCATGGCCCCATGCATACATTTCGTTTTGGCAGACAATTGAATGTGCATATCAATCGTGGGTGCGCGGGCGGCGACGGCGGTGGCGGGGACCGGGTTTGGAATGCATTTGAATGACGATACGAAACCAGGGGGTTAACTTTTAGCAAAGTATATATATTAGTACTAACATACAGTATGGACACTCCCAGCCGCTCTCTAGATTGCTCACCCCCTCGTCACCCAGATTGATACATATTGGTTCCAGAAAATGTAACTAGTTTGTCAGAGAACAAATTCAAGACACATGTCAAAAAATGCTTGTACTCTAGAGGATTTTATAAAATCTTATGTAAATGACAAAGATATATATGTTGATTCTATAACAAATACCATTACCTGAGACTGTAATCTGAATCATGACATTATGTAATAGACAATAAGTTTTTTTTGGACTATTTAAAAGTGTGTGTAAGCACCTATTTAAAATAAACTATTTTGATTGATTTTGATTGATTGATTGATTGACAGTTTGGTTGTTGAACATATAGGATTTCGCCGCCATTTTGTTTGTTCCGTCATTCTTTTTTTGAAATGTCATTTCTGGCCTGATGAAGTGTCCAGGGTGTGCTTTAAGTTTCTGCGCAAACTAAACCGGCTTGAGTTAGTAGAAAAAAGCTTTATTTCAACGCAATATGTAGTTTGGAATTCAATACTCAATACTCAATAATTTATTGCTGTCATATACAGGGTACAGAAGATCTTAAGTATACTTAGTTACATATTATAGTATGTATATGACACCCGGCTAGGGCACTGCAACTTAGGTAAGTAAAGTCGACCTATATATACATTCTATTAATAAGAGAAGGTATTATCCTTTTTATGCTCCTGATTCAAATAAATAATATGAAGTACATACTAAGTTTCTCTGCGTGATCGAATCAGAAACGAGGAGATCCGTAGGAGAACCAAAGTAACCGACATAGCTCTCAGAATTGCTAAACTGAAGTGGCAGTGGGCGGGGCACATAGCTCGTAGAACGGATGGCCGTTGCGGCAGAAAAATTCTCGAGTGGCGATCGCGCAACGGAAAATGTAGCGTAGGCAGGCCTCCCATGCGGTGGACCGATGACCTGGTGAAGGTCGCTGGAAGTCGCTGGATGCGGGTAGCGCAGACCCGGTCGTCGTGGAAATCCTTGGAGGAGGCCTATGTCCAGCAGTGGACGTACTTCGGCTGATATGATGATGACTTACTGTGTAAAACCAATTTTTATGTCCCGTTTTCACCTTTGGGTACGGAACCCTAAAAACACCACCAAATTGAGGACCTCCCCCATTTTTGAAATGTGTTGAAAAACATTAGACATCTCAATACAGACTCATTTCCTTTAGAATTCAGTGCTTCCCGCCCGTTTCCTGGCCACAAAAGCAAGTATACGAGGGCCTACCGCGGTTAGGTTGGTATACGAACAGACATACAGCCTGGTGACACACGGACGGACAGCAAAGTCTTAGTAATAGGGTCCCGTTTTCACCCTTTGGGTACGAAACCATAAAAACACCACCAAATTGAGGACCTCCCCCATTTTTTGAAGTCTGTTGAAAAACCTTAGACATTGAGATGTCTAATGTTTTTCAACAGACTTCAAAAAATGGGGGAGGTAAAGGAAACGAGTCTGTATTGAGATACAGACTCGTTACCTTTACCGCCCGTTTCCTGGCCACAAAAGAAAGTATACGAGGGCCTACTGCGGTCAGACAGACAGACGGACGGACAGCGACCCTTTGGATACAGAACCCTAAAATACCACCAAATTGAGGACCTTTCCCATTGTTTGAAGTCTGTTGAAAAACATTAGACATCTCAATACAGACTCGTTACCTTCACCGCCCGTTTCCTGGCCACAAAAGCAAGTATACGAGGGCCTACCGCGGTTAGGCTGGTATAGGCCGAATATTTCCATGTCAAACGACCCGAAGCGAACCCTCGTGAATTTTTAACAACGCATAGTTCTGTTCTAGTTCTGTAGCTGTGTGTGTACGATGTATACGGATTGATTTCCGATTCATAAGTTATGTAATCGAAGCCAACAAATATGTTTCTTTTAAAATTAAATCTCATTGAAATTGTTATTAAGGCTTGTACCGCCGCCAGCGACCAACTTTGTAACTACTATTTACTTCAATTAAGGATTTTTTTATCGTTTTTTTTTGTAATTTACAGGATATGCGGAGTGATTTGGATTTTCTCTTATTCTATTTCAATACACAAAACTAAAGAAAAAAATATCATATATCAATAATATATTTTGTTTAAAATGAATAGCTATCCCTGTTGTACTTGTGTGGAAAAGTGTGTTGGTACGGAACCTGCGGAGTGCGAGTCAAACTCTTACTTGGCCGGTTTTATGTACCATGAAAATACCGAACAGGAGCAAGACAACGAATGTGGGCAGCGAAAGCGTTAAAGATTAATCCACCTTAAAAATATTCATCACCTACTTATCTCAGCCATTGCTTCCACGCAATTTGAATAAGGAAACTCGTTAATTCACACCAAAGAGTACCTTTACAACAAAAAAAAAATCAAAATGGGCGCTTTTTATGTGAATTTAAAAGGCTCCCCTGAAGAGCTTATCTTCGTATTAATTCGGGAATTTCGGTATTTCCGAATTACGGAATAATTACGCGTCCTCAAAGTAATGCCGACGCATCGCGCCAAGTCTTAGTGATGGCTATTGAAAATGGATCTCATCTTAGTTGACTTTGGGTTGAAATTGGAACACGCGGATAAATTGCTTAGACAAGGCAAAATACGGATGCTCAAACTGTTGGCAACACAAAATGCAATTCGTGATTTTGTCAAAAATAATATATTGTTACATAACTAAAATTTTTTTATGTATTATTATATATTTATCTATGTATTTATATAAACCATCTGTTATCTATATATTTTAAGTAAGTACTTATATTTGTTGACTATTTTTGTTAATATTTAGTATTTATTTAATATTACTTTAAGTATTACTTTTTTTTTTATTAAGTTGTGTACACGTCTGCCATTTCAGTCAAAACTTTCTTCTTTCCCGGGTCTGCTGGAAGAAATTTCTTTAGAAATAAGCTGTACCCTTTGTATAACCGTTATATTTAAAATCTGTATTTTATGTATCCTGTGTACAATAAACTGTTAAATAAATAAATAAAATGTTTGATGCAAATAAATTATCATTTCATTTCAAAATAAATTGAGATCTGCAACCTTCTTCTTATCGAGTCGATTCTTCGGTTAATTTTTTTGGACCATTACTCTGCTACTAAGACTGTTGCATTGTACTCGCGCGTACAGGGCACACGCAGGGTAGAACAAATATGGGCATCACACTCGCGGACACCACCCTGGGATCCAGCTGGCTTAAGCCCCACCTTGAAATCTGAGTCTGTTTTCCATTTTTGCCAGGGAAGGTTGTGTCTTTCAACCAGTTGTATATGTGCTGCCGCGGGATACCTCTTTTGCCCGAGACTCAAGCTAGCTTTGAAGACACGATTTAGAGGCAGCGTCTCTAATAGAGCCATAGATACTTAAATTGATCTAACTTACATGTCACTTGAAATATGATAGCAGATATACACTTTAGTTACTACTTTATAGAGAGCGTCGGTGGCATAACGGATAGGGCCGCCGCCTCCTGTCCGGGAGGTCGTGGTTCGAATCCCGCCACGTACCAACGTGATTTAGAATTTAGGTTTCATATGTACATTTATCCGACGCGACGTTCTTACTGTGAAGGAATAAATTGTGAGGAAACCTACACACACCTACGCAGGAACTCGCACTTGACTTGCCAATCAGTCTGCTTTGGTGCCCATTCTCCGGTCTGTTCTCTTATTATAGTCGTCTCTTACGACACTCTCAGAAAGAGTTCTTGGAGCAACCATGGGCCATTCACTTACGTTATATATAAACTTCAACTATTAGATTTTTGTTTTCACTTCATTCGTACGTATCAAATGAATGAACCTTACCTTGCTACCTAAAGTTTGGGAACCACCAGCTCTGTAGGATAAGCTTCTTTCAAAAGGAACATGCGATCGAATGCTGATTGCGTAGCTTCAACCCACCTTACCCCCTCCTTAACTTACCCTCCCTCACTTACCCCCAACGCAATAATATTTTAATATCGTCAATGAGGTTTTATTCAGTAGATTAAATTTAAATTATATCTTCGGAAAGGTTGATGATGTTATAAATGTATTTATAAGGTATGAGACATGCATATTATATTAGCGGTCAATTACATTTAATTTATGAAGAAAATCTTCATTAGTTATTTGTCTGCCATAAATTCAATTTAATATATTTTAATTTTAGTTTGTTTAGGCTGGTTTAAATTGAAGTTGATGTAGATATGTACATATTCTATTTAGAAAGGTTGAGTTCAAGTTAAAAGCAGAGTATATGTATCAGCTCATAGATGTCCCCACCGAGGGGCTCGAGCCTACCCTGAATTAGGGCGATTGGGCCTTAGTCGACCAAGCGGGGCCAGTGCGGGTTGGTCGACTTCACACACAACCTTCGAGTTTCTTTGCAGGCGTGTGCAGGTTTCCTCACGATGTTTTTCCTTCACCGTAAGAAAAGCAGAATATTCTATGTAATCCAAAAACATGTAAACAAATTATTTACCCGAGTGGGTGAGGTCGCAATCTAGAGAGCGGCAGGGAGTGTCCATACTGTATGTTAGTACTAATATGTATACTTTGCTTACGTTTTGTTAATTTTCTAATTTCAATTATTTTTTCATACTTCTCTAGAAATTTGAAAAGGCAAGGGCAAAGAAGAAGAAGAAGAATTCTCTAGAAATATTCTCCATTTTTCTTTAAATGTAATTGGCTTCTATAGTACTTGACTTCCATCTGCGTTTTAAAACTTATCTTTTAAACTTATTATCAAAAACCTTCAGATGAAGATTATTTTAATCAGCAACCTTGACAGATCTATTAGGGATGACGAATGCTAGTCATCTGATTTACTTTTTATCATCTGTCAAAAACGAAATTTTGTTCTTAAAAATGTTTGAAATACCTACGCGTGATGTCATAGTTTTTCAGCGTCATTAATGTACTCATTTTGTGATTTTGGTAAATTAAAAATCGAAGACTTGATGGAAAACAAAACGAGTAATGTTTTCCGAAGTTTAAGTAGGAGGGCAATTTAGTGATCAAGAGTTCATAGTTTATTTCTGATGCTGTCGTCACCCCTATTACATAAAACACTTTTTCACTACACATCTCCTTTTTGGAAGATAGTGGCGGCTGCAAAGAGATCCGTCGATCTCAAGTCTTTTTTACATATTATATCCGCGCTAGTTTCCAGCCAGTGTATTTATCCAGCTGAATTTCTTAGCGGCAGACGTTTCACTTAGAGGCGACTATCAACAGCCTAATGTAAAGCCGAGGCCACATCGCCGGCGCCTGACAGAGATAAATGAACGCCACCATCGACTCACACTTAGATGTGTACTCAGCTTTATATTATGTATGTGTTAGTTAAAGCGTGTTGAGTTTACGTGATAGAAGGGGTCGAGTGATGTGAAATTAAAAAGTGATTTATTAAAAGCTAATGGTTGCCGAAACGTTTTACGGGTAAGTCTAAAAATACCTAAAGTTTCATGTTAATGTTATACATTATGTATGTCTGTAAGGTCTGTTACGTTTTACCTAATATATCGTCACCATAGCATTAGATACCGAACTGCTTGTAAATGATATTGTAGATGATATAGTACGAATATAGCAGATAACTGAAATACTTTGAGGTCAGAAATATCTGCGGTTAGAAACATCTGAGGATATTTGTATACATCTGCGGTTAGAAACATCTGAGGATATAAACAACTGAGGTTAGAAACATCTGAGGATATGAACATCTGCGGTTAGAAACATCTGAGGATATGAACATCTGCGGTTAGAAACATCTGAGGATATGAACATCTGTGGTTAGAATCATCTGAGGATATGATCATCTGCGGTTAAAACTTTGAGGTCAGAAATATCTGCGGTTAGAAACATCTGAAGATATTTGTATACATCTGCGGTTAGAAACATCTGAGGATATAAACAACTGAGGTTAGAAACATCTGAGGATATGATCATCTGCGGTTAGAAACATCTGAGGATATGAACATCTGCGGTTAGAAACATCTGAGGATATGAACATCTGTGGTTAGAATCATCTGAGGATATAAACATCTGAAGTTAGAAACATCTGAGGATATGAACATCTGCGGTTAGAAACATCTGAGGATATAAACATCTGAGATTAGAAACACTAAAATGTTAACTATTGAAACCAAAAGGTTTATTTATGCCTAGTTTTCGCCCGCGGCTTCCCACAGTTGGATATTTGGTTTATGACTGTTTTTGAGGGTGCGCGGTGCACCAGTAACCTTACCTCGAGCGTGGAATTAAGTTCTTAGATTACATTTTCAATTTTTTTGAGATAAAAGTATCCTGCTCTGTACTTTAGGTTTATGCCATATAAATCAGTTCTGCAGTATGTTCTACATAATACAGTTGCAAACGTACACTTTCAGATTGTTTTTGACAGGTAATGCTTCCAAATACCAGTATTACCGTAATACTATAAAATGGAAGAAACCACGGCGCTGGACACTTTCCCCATTTTACCTACTGAGGTAAAATCTGACTTGACTCCACGTCCAAATCAATTATTAACTTTTTGGTACCTACATCATACAATTTATTAACTGTTAGGTACCTACTAGCCATTGTAAAAATTTCATCATTCATGCTTCCACCTCAAACTCCACAACTCCGACTCAAATGACCCCTCGTTTTCTTTTTTTATCTTTTTTACCAAACATTAGCGTTACAATATTGATGTGTTCCGGTTTGAATATATAGCCAGATCCCCATTGCGTTGAGGAATCTTGGTAAGCCCGCTTCCATCTTCGGCATCATCGTCACTTACCATCAGGTGAGATAATGCCAAGGGCTTACAAATTGTAAAAAAAAGACTATATTTCAATTTTAACCCGATTTTGCTACACTACATAATATTTAAAATATCGAAATAAACATTATATTTGTTATTTTAAATGTAAGTCACATTTTTCTTTATACCGTTACAATTAATTCAAAATAGGCTGCACATAGTATCTAAGGTTGTGTTCACACAGAGCGGCTAGCTGACAGTCGCCGTAGGCGCAGGGCGGTTCAGTCAGAAGTGGCCGCCATCGTGGAAGAATGGATGCAGGGCTGCCATTTTATTTTTGGAGGAGATCCTACAAAAGTGCCAAAAAATCGTACACCCATACAAAACATAGAAAAAAAAAACAACTTAAATACACGACATTAACCAACAATAACGAAATCAAAGGCGCCGAAATTTATTTTTGAGGTCGGTACCAGCACACAGCTACTTACGTATCAAATGTTTTAGATTCGATGGCATTGCTGACACCGACCTCAAAAATAATTTTAAGCCCCTAATCTAATTCGTACCCACCTTTGATTTCGTTATTGTTGGTTAATGTTGTGTATTTAAGTATATTAATATTATTTCATACTTTTGAGTGAATTTCATTTTGAAGTCGGTTTTTAGTTTTTTAAACTTTTATTTTTATTTTATTTATTTTTAGTGATAATGCTATTTATCTAATAACCACCCACTCGCCAATAAGAACAGTCAAATCATAATACATGTGTTTCATTAGACACAGATTCCTGTGGCTTCCATCATCATCTCAACAGCATGAAAGTTAAGGAGTTAAAACTTCCATCATCAGCTCATCTGAATAACCTGAAAGAATACAACTATCGGTCTATACGTATCTACGTAAAATATTTAAAGAATTATCCTCCTACTCCTTATCGTTAAGGAGTTGTACCTTCCTTCATCAGCTCATTAACATGAGATGATGACTACCAGACGAAAATACTTTCATTATTTTAGAAAATACAAGAAATACGTAAAAGGTGCCTATAAAATTTGAGGGTTGCCCTCGATTTCCCTGGGATCCCATCATCAAATCCTGACTTGGTGACAATGGGACCCTCTCGGGAGTATACTCTTTCGAATAAAAAAAGAATTTTGAGAATCGGTTCACAAACGGCGGAGATATCGCGTAACAAACATACAAAAAAAAACATACAGTCGAATTGAGAACCTCCTCGTTTTTGAAGTCGGTTGAAAAATATATAATACACTTAAAGTAATAAAAAATCGATTTAATTGAATACATTTTTTTAAATATTACCACTTTTGATGTAAAAAATATACTGTAGACCCTGTTTTTGGCATTAATTGCAAAATTTCTCGAAAACAAATAGTTAAGGTTGAATGAAACCAACACACACAAATCGGTGACTTTAAGACCTTTCATTTTAATTAAACACATTGTTTTAAACTTATTTGAATGTGATGAAAAGTGGCGTTCGGTTTCAACGTAACAGCCGCGTTCAAGCTCGCATTGATTTGAACTTAAAATGAATAGACTTACGTTTGATATTATTTAAACACGTTTCAACCAGCTCGGATTCAGTGCTCTTAGGGCCTTAAATCGTACTTCTGGCAGCCCTGTATGGATGTGATCTAGTTTTGCAAGTAGTGTTACTAATTTAGTAGACACGCCTGCGAAGAAACGCGACGGTTGTGTGTGAAATCGACCAACCCGCACTGGGCCCGCGTAGTCGACTAAAGCCCGAATGGCCTGATTGAGGGTAGGCTCGGTCCCCTCGGTGGGGACGTACATCAGCTGATATGATGAGACACGGTTGTACCATAGGTAAGCAATGTAGTACTAGTAATATCACAAATGATGAAGCTGTAAAAACTATAATAAATCGAACTCGTTCCAAAACTTAATACACGAAGGATGAAGCGTTTAACGATGTTTAATAAATAAAAATATTTCTTCGGAGTAAGTAGCATACATTGTACAGTGAACAGCACATGCAGTTGGACATAATGGCCTTGAAAATGTTCGAAGTTGAACAGAGCGAATGCGAAAAAGAGATACTTAGTAACTTGGACTTGGACTGACAAACGTAGTAAGTATTGGTGACTTATATTCTCTTTAGACGGGACGAGAACGTAGTGTATTATATTCTCTTTGACGGAGACGGATGAGTGAGTGAATTTAATATACTGGCAGTGTTGCCGTTAGGACAATATTGTTTGTGGTTATTAAAATGAAAAAGTGGCCAATTTTGTAATAAGGATGTGGGTTTAATTAAAACAGTATCTAATACATGTAGAAAAAAAATAATTATAGGTCTACAATGGCATCTGGTAATTCTGAAATCTCTACGTCAACGTCAATCGATCTGTGATGATGATATAGATGGGGTTTCAATTTTTTTGATTGCTTTGTCCGCTTCTGTAAATTTGTTTAAAACTTCAGGTGGCAAAACATAGTCGTGGCATTTTTATTATTTATTTTTATTGACTTTTAATCATAATTATGGAATTAAGTGTTAATGCACACATTTTGTTTAATAATTTATTTTTCAGTGTGTTCATGACACTTAACTACTTACTTCCGCATTAGAGTGAGGAAGACAAGACCGCAGTAACTAGGTCAAATATTTGGTCAACTGTAAACAGTAATTATCAAAAACATAATTACCAAAAGTAACTAGAATCGTTTGGTTAGCTAAAATTATTTTTGGCTAAACCGTTATAAATATGCTAGATCTAGCCACAAAGTGGCTAAAACGGCAACACTGCTTGCTAGCTCGTGTCACTGCGCGGATGCTTGGTTTATTAGATCTGTGGCGGATGCTTTGTAAGGGGCGTGGCTTATGATTTGTCAAAAGCACAGATCTGTGGTCCTAAGTTTTTGTGAATTCGTTATTGGTCTTAAATAGACGCTTATTTAGAAAAGAATGTCGATTGGTGTATTTTCGTAAAGCTGACGAATTCTACCAATCACCGAAGTGTGCGAGTGTTCAACTGTTAAAAATCGGTCGTAGTTATATGTGTGTATACTGTCCATCGCCACGTGCTGGCCACTGTACTTATATGCAAACATAAGACGCAAAAAAAAAGAAAAAAACGCCCAAGTGCGAGTCAGAACTGCACACATAGGGTTCCGTACCATCATACTAGATGGCGCTAGTTTCTTCAGTTCCATACTATTATACTAGATAGCGCTAGTTTCTTCACGGTTAAAAAAAACATTTTTTTTGTATGGAGACTTTCACTTTTTGTAATTTTTAGTACTTGTTGTTATAGCGGCAACAGAAATACATCATCTGTGAAAATTTCAACTGTCTAGCATGAAATACAGCCTGGTGACAGACGGACAGCGAAGTCTTTGTAATAGGGTCCCGTTATTACCCTTTAGGTACGGAAACCTAAAAATACATAATAATATAAAATTAATACTAAATTAACTTCATGCAAATTCGGCATCATCGTCACTTACAATCATGTGAGATGATGCCAGGGGCATACTAACTGTGGATAAAAAAAATATTCCATTTGATTACCACCTCCGTAGCTCACAGGCAAAGTTCACTGGATTTACACAGGAGGTCGCGGGTTCGATTCCCGGCGGGGTCATTTGTAAGACTCGGTTTGGTTGGTGGTAGAGCATTTTCTAAGCCCGCCTGGCTAGCTACCACCATCTTATCTAAGTCTTGCCGCCAAATATCAATGTTGATATCATTGGTGTGTTCCGGCATGAAGATAAGATAGCCAGTTCCCCATTGCGTTGGGGAATCTTGGTAAGCCCGCTTCCATCTTCGGCAACATCATCACTTACCACCAGGTGAGATGTTGTCAAGGGTTTACCAATTGTTAATTAAAAAAAAATCCATAAATGTCTAGCCGCATTGACACAGTTTTTGAAAACTTATGAAAACTTGCTTTGACGAACGTGAGAGGAGCGCGCTGTAGCGCGGTGCGCAGTTATTCGATCTTCTTTCATTCGACCTTCTTTTCATTCCATCTATTTCTTTTCCACGCAACAGCTGTCATCCATCTAACACATTCATTCAAAAACCAAAAATTATTATCATAATTTATTACATTAATAAAATCCTACTTATTTTTTTTATACATTTGGTAAACCCTTGACCGTTTTATAATTAATAATTTATAGAAGACCCATTACGAATCTTATTTCCATTATTAAATAATAATAAGTACACAGGCCAGCACATCAAGCTACACATTTTGGACTTTGTACCGTTCTTATGGCGAATGCGTATGGATCAGAATCGCACTACGAGTGTATAGCTTGGTGTGCTGGCCTCCACGCTGTAGTTTTAACCCACGCCCCCTATACCTACTTCCATCGTGTGGCGGCGCGTCTTTAAAAACGCCTAGTCTAAAGAACTTCGTCCG
Source organism: Coleophora flavipennella (assembly GCA_947284805.1). Lineage (NCBI taxonomy): Eukaryota > Metazoa > Arthropoda > Insecta > Lepidoptera > Coleophoridae > Coleophora > Coleophora flavipennella. Next base: position 8,602,871 of record OX369301.1, read on the forward strand.
CGCCTTCACAAGAAACTTGGTGAATAATCGCTGGAAAAAAAACGCAATAAAGAAAAACTCGTCAATTTAGATGATTTACACAGAGCCCCCGACGAAGGCGGGACTCCACTTGCGGTAATTAAAATGCTAATACTTCGCTACTTCCGCGCGTAAGCCGGGGTTATGAATTTGTTTTTTTGTTTTTATTAATTAAACAGTCTTTAGTTGTGAACTCACCTGTGCTTTGACTGTTTGATTATATTTCTATAGAGCAAAACTATAAGAAAAACTAAACTAAAATATCTTATTTGTGATCGAATTATTAAATTACTAACTGTTTCCCGCGGCTTCACCCGCGTGGACGTTTCTATGACTTCTCGAGGGTACGCAGTGCGCGAGCCGCAAGCGGCTCGCGAGCGTGCAAGAAAGTAGCTTATGTGTTAATCCAGGTTCTAATCTGTCTACCTACCAAATTTCAGCCAGATCCGTTCAGTACTTTTTGCGTGAAAGAGTTAACAAACATACATCCATACATTCTTTCGCGTTTATAATAAGTATTAGTAAGATTTTTCTACGCTTGTTCCTTCTCTTATACAGGGTGTTAAAAGACCTCTCACAAAAAAAACAAACAGGGGGTTCTACTCATGATACTGAACTACTTTTACAAGAAACCTATACTGAATTCGCAGAATAAAATTTTCTTACTCTACAAAAATGGCTGATCAGCTGATTGATTTGTATGATACTCAAAAAAAAATACGAATTTAATGTGGGTTTTTTGGAAAAACTTGTTCAGAGTGCAACCACCTGTTTCCGTGAGAGGTTTCTTTTTACATCCCTGTATATAGCGCTAAATTTAAAATTCACCTTAAAGCGTTCCATTCCGAAAACGTTCGAATTTCAAAACTGTCACTTAACCCGTTCGCTGCGGGCTATCCCGCGCGGTGGCGTGTTTGGTAACGAGAACTATACAGGGCCCCCGATAAGGGAGCTGGTCTCGCCATATACGGCTTGGTATGGCTTGGTTGTACGGCTTAATGCCTTTGCCTTGTTGCATTCTGCCGGCTCAGCGCGCAGCGGCCCAAACACAGAACTATTGGCTCGTAAAATGCTGTTATGGCCAGTCTATAACTTTATTCCAAGTCAAACGCCACTTACAAATTTTATTACAAAAATTGTGCTCAAACTTAGTATCACATGAAGTTATAGTTTCAAATCGTAAATAGAGCTAAAACTATTGGTCTGTGTCAGTAAATTTCCGCCAAAACTGCTCGTTGATTGTCTGAATAACTGAATTTTATAGTGAAAAGTTGCACGAAAAAGTGTCACGTTCCGCGTGCAAGCGAGATCGCGAAACAAACGATAGAGAGGCACGATGGACCTAAAATTATCTCGTAAAATTATCTTCCTTAAACCGACTTTACAGACAACCAGTTTTTTAGGCGCGTTGGGCGTTTTTGAGATGGGAAAAACCATTGAACTCGCGACATCGTCACCGTCACCTCACCAGGAACACTCGCAGGGTCAAAACTTATAAAACTGTAAAACTTTTTGTTCAAGTTTTCACTTCTGTCGGCGCTCCTGGAGTGTTTAGGGTTTTTATTCACTTCGCGACATAAATGCAGGGCTTTGATTGCGACAAAAAGCATCTGAGGCACTTAAACTAATATTATGCAAAGGGTCTCGGAGACCCGTTCTCCTCTCCACAAGATCGCAATCTAGAAAAGCAATATCCTTTCGGGGCGCTGAAGATGGAACTCCTCATTTTCAACAGAAAACTTCATTGCCATAAAAAATCTGGTTGTCAGTATGGCAGGGAAGACTATAAATCATTGTGGGTACGAACTGCGAACGAGATAGCTATCTACTTGTTGATCTAGCTGTTAGCTGGATACGGATATGTTGAATGATAGTGCTTTTGGTAAAAAATGGATCAAAATATCATACACTATTTAAAGCCGCGTACTGCACACCTTTTGCACAATAGGCAATAATATAGTCCCTATTATAAGCGCGTATCTGTGAGCATTACCGCACAGCAATAGCGCGGCTGCCCCCATCAGCACCATGAGCGCGTTATTCATTATTATCCTTATTATTATAATCCCTACTAATATTATAAATGCGAAAGTAACTCTGTCTGTCTGTTACGCTTTCCCGCAAAAACTACTGAACGGATTTGGCTGAAATTTGGTAGGTAGACAGATTAGGACCTGGATTAAGACATAGGCTACTTTTTACCACGCTCGCGAGCCGCTTGCGGCTCGCGCACTGCGCACCCTCGAAAAGTCATAGAAACGTGGTCCACGCGGGTGAAGCCGCGGGAATCAGCTAGTAATATTATAAATGTGAAAATGTGTTTGTTTGTTTGTTACCTTATCACGCTTCAACGCCTTGACCAATCTTTATGAAATTTGGCATGCAGGTAGCCTGTGTCACGGGGAAGGACATAGGCTACTTTTTTTCCCGGGAAAATAACATAATCTGATGCAGTTCCTGAGGGAACTAAAAAAATACTCGATTGTTGTGATTTTATGCACAGAGATAGTTGAGTAGGTGGGAAACGACATAGTTTACTAATCACCCTTAAAGACAGTCATTAAAACGATGTCCACGCGGGCGAAAAAAGCGGAAAAAAGCTAGTTGTTAATAAATAAGTTAATAACCGTGGTCGCAAGCCCTGTCGTGATCAAAAATGATGGCTTGCGACCACGGCTATTTACTACCCCAGATGAAGGGAAAAATCAAGGCTATGATTTCAGGAGGGAAACTCTGATTTTCATACTTTTCCGTAGTCGGGTTTTAGATTTTTTTAAACTTTTATTTTTGAATTGTTAGCACTAACAAAAGAACACAAAAAGTTACGTACAGTACAATGTTGCCATTTTAGCAAGCTGGCACAATTGAAGCGGAGCAATTTCGAATTCCACATTATTCCCCGTTCACTTTATGAATAGTTTAACAATAAAACTTGATAAAATGAAGCTTTTATTCTCTTGAACTATTACTGGAAGTCGATGACGAGCTGCGCGGTTGCTGCACGGCGAATTTATGATGATAGCTCCAACTTGGTCGGCTTCCCCGCGGAGTAGCTCAAAAGTACTGACAAAGGGAGGCAGGGAAAACCTACATGTTTCTGTCGCGTAGTACTTAACTGCAGTAGTAAAAGGTAGAGTTTCTTTGTTAATTTGTATTAAGGCAGTTGTCTCTGTTTTTTCCTTTACGTGTAAAGAGTCAAGAAAATAACCACACTTTTTCAATGTTTTACGTTCTTATTTCTCTTATGACTTCAATTTAAAAACTAAAATTTAGCAGATTCTCCGTAGTACTTAAAAAGAAATATATACATATAAAAAGTATTTTTTTTTATTAATAATTTGAGTGCGTTTGACTGCAACTCACCTGATGGTAAGTGATGATGCAGTCGAGGATGGTACACGCAAACTCAAATAATGCCTATTCACTCTTGCCTTGAAGATCCCCAAATTATAGGAATCGGGAAACACTGACGCAGGCAAGGAGTTCCACTCCTGCGCTGTACGCATAATAAATGAAGAAGCGTAACGATGTATGTGCAAATTTAGAGATTTTATTAATAAACAATTCGTTTTAGACGTTTATTTAGACGTTTTAGACCTGTTTTTGAGATTTTTCATGATCGAGTAAAGTACACACTATCGGGTAACATATTAGCACATTCCTCAGACAATATCCTTAAGTATGTCCAATATTTTTTTGCAAGACCGTTATTTGCTAGTAATTACCCAAAAAAAATTAAGTAGCAAAAGGGTTTCTCCGCTTATCCACCGGTGCCTCGCCTTAAGTGGCAATCACTTTCATTTTTTCATTTTATTTCAAGCCTGGTTCCGCACTTTAAAAGGAAAAAAACTAAACCTCTATAGGATCACTCGCGTGTCTGTCCATCCGTCTGTCACAGCCGATTTGGTCAGAAACTACTGGACCGATTGGGTTGAAATTTGGTACTCATATGTAAGTCGGTGACCCAAAGACGGACATCAAACGTAAATTAATTAATTTTTAACATTGGGGTCCCTTTTGGGGGGTAAATTAGAAAGTATAAAAAAAAGATTTGCAAACTATACCGTGTGACATATCAAATGAAAGAGATTGTTGTGAGAATCTCTAATATATTTTTTAAATCATTTTTAGATAATTCGTTTAGAAGTTATTTTACAAAACAGGTGAAAATCGACCATCCCCCTTATCTCCGAAACGACTGGGCCTAAAATTAATAAAAAATATCGTATTAATGTTAGTATTAATGTCATCGACACAAAAAAACAAGTTCCCCCGATTCGTATAATTTAGAAATCTTCAAAACAAGAGTGTATAGGCACTATTTGAGTTTGCGTGTTACATCCTCGGCTGCATCGGCACTAACCATCAAGTAAGGTGCATGCAGCCAACCCACTCAAATTTTAAATAAAAAAAAATTACAAAAGAGACTTTATATTATTTGACCCATTTGTTGGAAGAAAAGAAACGTACCGTTCAATAAAGTCAGTATTAATGTCATCAGCACAAAAAACAAATTCCTAATCCACAATAGACTGCCGACTGCCAACGGACAAAGGTGCCGTCGCATCGTGATCACATCTCGCCGGCTTCCGATAAGCCACGTGCGCCCGATCACGACCGACGACTCACGAGGTCTGTCGCCGGTCGCCGGCTGTCATAGTCTTGTTGTTATTTATTACCAAAAAGATTGGTACTCATGCCAAGGGCTCACCAATTGTGGATAAAAAAAAAGAATCGTGAGCCTGACCGTGCGGCGACAGCGGCGCTCGTGGGGTTAAATAGCGATTTGAACAATTGCTATTATTGAATAGTGTTACTATCTCTAATTTATTTAATTATTAAAGTGAAACTTATATTACAGCGTCTCAAATTTTTTGGCGTGACGGTCGCTTTCGTCTGAAGGTATGATCGTTTCGTCCTCTGTACCGTATCGAGAGCACCCATGATCGTTTCGTCTTCTATAAAGTGTCACTTTTACCGTGATTTCATAAAACCACACACATACTTTTAATTACTAGCCTGAATAATTTAATTAATTATATTCATTAGATTAGATTTTAGATACAATAACTGTATAACTATAACTTTTAATGCTAGTAATATTATAAACGCGAAAGTTTGTAAGAATGTATGGATGTATGTTTCTTACTCTTTTACGCAAAAACTACTGAACGGATCTGGCTGAAATTTGGTAGGTAGACAGATTAGGACCTGGATTAACACATAGGCTACTTTTTTCCTCGCTCGCGAGCCCTCGAAAAGTCATAGAAACGTTGTCCACGCGAGTGAAGCCGCGGGAAACAGCTAGTTTAATTATGTTTAATATAGTTTAAGTATGTATGTAATTGTATCATTGTATCAGCCGAAGGACGTCCACTGCTGGACAAAGGCCTCAAACAAAGATTTCCACGACGACCGGTTCTGCGGTGTCCACATCCAGCGGCTTCACCAAATCGTCGGTCTATCTAGTGGGAGGCCTGCCTACGCTACATTTTCCGGTGCGCAGTCGCCACTCGAGATCTTTACTGCAATGTTTAATGTAATTGTATAGTAGGTACACTTTGAAATAAATATTTCAGTGTCATTGTGTAAACCGCCGCAGAATTAATCAAGGGAGCAATGTCCCATGAGATCTGTGTCAAGTACAATCTTCTACAAAACCCATAGATTCTAGAAACATATAAAGACAATAAGTGATACATCTTAGATCACATATTATATTAATAAAAAACCCGACAGCATAAAAACTGAACCGCTCTTTTTTGTACAGTCGGGTAAAAATGCATCCTATGTCACTCACGGGATTAAACGAATTTCAAATTCAATTCAAATTTTTTATTTCAGATAGTCAATCCATAATGTGTTAGTAACAGACATCTTATAAAACTAAGTAAGTTTCAACAATTTGATATCAAAAGCTCATTGATGTCAAAAATCTATAGCTACTTATTTGGCATATCAAACGCTCATTGATATCTAAAATCTAAAGCTACTTATTTGGCATATCAAACGCTCATTGATGTCAAAAATCTATAGCTACTTATTTGGCATATCAAACACTCATTGATGTCAAAAATCTATAGCTACTTATTTGGCATATCAATAGCTCAGGGATGTCAAAAATTAAATGCCCTATCCTGTAACATTAACACCCTATGAAGTCATTAATACACAAACATTCAGTTAAACATCGGTGTCGCATTTTACTTATTTAGATAATTTTCTTCTTGGATTAGTAAATATTTGTCTGATGTTAACAAATATTACACATAAATTAACTTGGTAAGTTACACATACAACCCTATTACAGTATTACAATATAGCGGCTTACAGTAGCGCAACGAATGTACTTACGCAGAGCAACGGAAGGGTACTTGCGGGGCAGCGGGCGGCGGGGCACAGCCTCGCAAACTGCGATTTTGCCACGCAGGCTACAGGCTAGTACTGCTAGTACCTACGTCGGTGGCGGCATCGTGCGACATCAAAGGCGTTGCGCTACTGTAAGCCATATCGTAATACTGTGCCCCTATTCTCTGTTACAAAGCTTGGTAGTATTAGACACCATTTACAATAGGGGATCGGACTGCATCAAAAATAAAATCTAAAATATGATTTCAAAAACCTTACTTGTTTTGTTTTCCATCACGTCTTCAATTTTTAATTGATCAAATTCACAAAATAAGTTCGTCAATGACGCTTAAAATATTTAACATTTTTAGAACATAATTTCTTTTTTGACATATCAAAAAATCAGAAGTAACTCAAATGACTAGCAGTCCGATCCCCTATTGTGCTTATTAATTAACAAAACGTGTTTTTTCTTGATGCTATATTTTGATTTATTTAAACGTTCTGTACTCGACTGCACTATACTTATATGCTCTTTGAAGTGTTAATAGGTACAAAATAGCGCACAAACAGAGGTCGAGCAATTAACACGTGTTCACCATAAACCGGTTACCATGACAACGGGAGCCGGGTGTTAAACAAACTAATTGGTTACAACTTTTATCGATGACTGTACCCGCAATAACAATTGAATCTGAACCCTTTGCGGTTTGCTCAAGAGTTAATCAGAATTATTGATGTATTTTAATCAAAATTGCTTTAAATTAAATGAGTTTAAAGATGGACTCGAAGAGATGGAAAATGGACTTCTTTTGATGAAATTAATTTTAAGTAAACGAAAAAAATACGGTGAAGGAAAACATCGTGAGGAAACCTGCACACGCCTGCGAAGAAACTCGAAGGTTGTGTGTGAAGTCGACCAACCCGCACTGGGCCCGCGTGGTCGACTAAGGCCTAATCGCCCTGATTCAGGGTAGGCTCGAGCCCCTCGTTGGGGACGTATATGAGCTGATATAATAATAATAAAACGAAAAAAATATATACTTCTATTTACAAATATTTCTTATATTTTTAAAACGGTAAAAACGGGACCCCTTTACTCCGACTCCGCTGTTCGTCTGTCTGTCCGTCAGTCACCAGGCTGTATTTCATGAACCGTGAGAGCTAGACAGTTGAAATTTTCACAGATAATGTATTTCTGTTGCCGTTATAACAACAAATATTTATTGTATGCTTGCTTGATATAGTAGGTTCTTGGTGGAACACTGAACTATGAAAATATGTTCAACAAATATTTAGTATTTTAAAAAGTTAAAAATAAGTGGGGTCTCCATACAAAAAACGTGAAGCAACTAGCGCCATCTAGTATGATGGTACGGAACCCTATGTGTGGGGTTCTGACTCGCACTTGGTCGGTTTTTATTGTTCTTCCATGTCAATTCCTATTAAAAAATGATAGGCCCAGGTCACTAATTTTACTGTTTCCTTGTTTCCAGGCATGCTGAGATCTACATTCGATCGCTCAGACCACGAACGTAAGTATTTATTTATTTATTTATTTACACTTATAGTACACCAAAACAAGTTCGTAAAGCTAATACATACAGTTATTCTAATGTAGTGTACGTACTGTAAGTAATACCATATTAAACATACTAGCTTTTTCCCGCGGCTTCACCCGCGTGGACATCGTTTTAATGACTGTCTTTAAGGGTGATTAGTAAATTATGTCGTTTCCCACCTACTCAACCATCTCTGTGTAAAAAATCACAACAATCGAGTATTGTTTGAATTCCCTTAGGAACTGCATCAGATTATGCTATTTTCCCGGGATAAAAAGTAGCCTATGTCCTTCCCCGTGACACAGGCCACCTGCATGCCAAATTTCATAAAGATTGGTCAAGGCGATGAAGCGTGAAAAGGTAACAAACAAACAAACAAACAAACAAACCTACAAAATTTGGCAATCAATCGTGTAAAATGGTCTGCCGCGTTTATTTTTCACGTGAACACCTAAATATTAATTTGTATAAAATAACTTACTAGTCAATATTAGCAATTAGTTATTGAAGCTTTTCTGTGAAAACTAATTTTACAGTAAATAGACAGGGGTTCGAACAAAAGACGAACTTTTCTAACTTTCTCGCCCTGTTATTAACTGCAAACTACAGCTTACATACTGAATGAAGCTTATTATGATAGAGCTGGCTTTTTCCACGATGTAGTTGGGAATAATGGTAGTGATGTGCCGAGGTCGATAGTGATCGAGTTAGGTAAATCTGTAGATAAGTCGGAGGAAAATCTTTACACCTTTTAACTAATAATTCTGTTTGATAATTATTATTTTTTATCCTGTATGGCCAGCTCATACACGTCCCCACCGAGGGGCTCGAGCCTATAAGGTGTATATGTATATCGGTTAAAGCCTTTGAGTCATAGCCTTCCTGATATAACAGGCGGCTGAGATAAAACGTGAGTTAAGGAAGTAAACACACGATTTCACCCCATACATTTTTCGTTCTGTTGTATATGAAAATCATTAATTACTAAAGGACTGATCTCTAAAAATATATTTCTCCATACAAAATCTTTACGAAACCCGTCTTGCGTAAGAAGTTTTGTACAAAGACTTATTTCTTTTATTTGTCAATCAGCTGATCGATTTGTATGAAGAACCTTTTTTGAAGTGAAAACTTCTTTAGCGGCGTTGTGCACTTTTTTGTAATGGGTAAAAAATGTTAAACTCGCGTCAGGACACGTGACCTGATCGAAAATTCGTGAGACGGATGGAGTTGATTTTTCTGAGATATAAACTTTTTAATGTAATATAAATTGTCATGTTTGTGTACGATAGCGCAATAAAAATTCGAGCGAGACCTACAGTACTCGCATATGATGTGTAACATGTGACAAAATACTTTATAAAAGGACGGCAAAGATACGGCAGACTAGGCTGTATGGTCATAGATACCTTTGCCTTTTCCGCGCTTTTGAAGCCTGAAAAAAGGACGGCAAAGATACGGTAGACTAGGCTGTATGGTCATAGATACCTTTGCCTTTTCCGCGCTTTTAAAGCCTGAAAAAACGCGACTTCCTGTTAAAATGGGACACATTTCCGTCCCATTTCACGAAATCACTCCCACAAATTGCAGGAAAGCGAGAGCAAAGATGTTACACATCAATAAATATTGTATTCTACCACATAAATGATAGTAATTTGATACTGATAATCACAGCAATTCGTGCAAAATTATTCCCTAACCATTCCAAAATATCAAAAATGCACAACGTTAATATTCAAGTTTTCACTTCTGCCGGCACTCCCGGAGTGCAACCCGTCGTTTTTTTTATTAATTACATGTGGCGACCGCGCACCGGAAAACGTAGCGTAGGAAGGCCTCCCACTCGGTGTAGTGAAGGTCGCTGGAGACCGCTGGATGCGGGCAGCGCAAAACCGATCGTCGGAAATCCTTGGGGGAGGCCTATGTTCAGCAGTGGACGTCCTTCGGCTGATATGATGATGGAGTTTGATGGCTTGAACAATATCGTTCAGCCACTTGCGTACGTCAGCCTCAGGTAGGCCTGAAGCTTAAAAATACCTTGTAATATGGAAATACTTTAGAGAATTAGAATTGTGCTTATACTGGATGTAATTAAATTGGCGTAGAACCCGTTAATTTGTGTTTCCACTCGTCATTATTATTTTATTATGATTTGGGCAAGGGGGGGGAATAGGATCAAAGGAGAGGAATAGACCTAATAGATCGCCGCGACCTAAGAAGATCTATTTGTGATCACTTCCGTAAGGCCAATAGTTTTGATAAACTGTATGCTACGTCTTCCGGTGCGCGGTCACCACTCGAGAACTTTGCTGCTCCAACAGGCAATGGAGCGCGCCATGCTCGGAATTTTCCTACACGATCGAATCAGAAGTGAGGAGATCCGTAGGAAAACCAAAGTAACTGACATAGCTCACAGAATCGCTATACTGAAGTGGCAGTGGGCAGGGCACGTAGCTCGTAGAACAGATGGCCGTTGGGGCAATTCCATATTACAAGGTATTCGATAGGTAGGTAAGCGTGTATACCTACTTTAACGTGTAGGTTGTTGGGGCAATTCCATATTACAAGGTATTCGATAGGTAGGTAAGCGTGTATACCTACTTCAACGTGTAGGTCGTTGGGGCAATTCCATATTACAAGGTATTCGATAGGTAGGTAAGCGTGTATACAATTCATGGGTCCCAAAATCTATGATTCAATTTCGGCTGACATTAGAGACGCACCGAGCAACTCTGTGTTCTTGGCCAAACTAAAAAGCTTTTTGATAGCACAGGCTTATTATACTGGTGACGTTTTTTTTTTGAATAAAATACTGTAATAACAGCGAAATGCTTTATAACATTTAATTAGGTTAAAATAAAATATAACTAACTTATGACTAATCTTATGTTTAAAATGTTTTGTAATTTGCTTTAAATTATTAATAAATATTGAAATTGAAATATACCTACTTCAACGAGTAGGTACCAATGTCATCAAGAGCACCTCAATTAAACGCCGACAGAAATTAATTCCTACCTCAAGTCAAGTCCTAACTCGCTTGAAACTCGCTCGTGGAGCTGGATCTCAACTCGTCTTCGCCAACTTCACGCTTAACTGGTAAACAATCGCTTAGCGGATGGCTCGGAGAAGGGGAAAGGGGACTATTTCGAAATAGCATGTTTGAAAGGTATTTAGAATTCACGGCTAAATTGAGTACGTGGTGGAATGTACTGGTAAATCATTTCTTCTGGATCATCTTCAGCACTGTAGTCACGTCCCTTATAGCACACCCCGGACACTTCATACAGCGGGCGCGAAATGATATTTCTAAAAACAAAAGACGGAACAAATGAAATCACGGCGAAATTCCATTCGTTCGACAACCAAACTGTAACCAATCCGTATCAACCTGGGAAACGAGGGGGTGAGGTCGGAATCTAGCAGTGGCAGGGAGTGTCCATACTGTATGTTAGTACTAATATATACAGGGTGTAAAAAAATTGATGTAGGACCCGTTAACAGTCGCGAATGTTGGCGGGTAATTTATTCCAGAGGTTCGCAGCTTCAACAGTGAACGAGTTGGAGAAGAATTTGGTATTGCAGCGGGGAACTGCCAGGGTTTTGGTGACGCATAAACGTCTGGGTGGGGAAGGCACGGGTAGTAGGTGGAAACGGGAACGGAGATATTTAGGAAAGGAAGGATTTTTAAGGATTTTGTACATGAGTGTGAGGAGAACACGAGAGCGATATTCAGAAATATGTTCGAACTTTCGCAATGCGAACACAAACCTAATGGCGAGATTTTGCTTATTAAGGTGCTCCTCAGTGGCGTCCAAATAACATACATCCGCATAATCGAGCAGCGGTAACAGAAGAGTTTGGGCGAGGTAAAAAGAACTGGAGTCGCTTAAGGGAGTGGTAAGAAAAATGCTTACGCCTGCTGACGTCATTGATGTGAGAGGACGACGACAGGTTGGAGTCCATGACAAGACCCAAATTCTGGGTCTTCTCAGTGAACGGTATCGCAACGCCATCGTAGCATATTGAGGGTAAGCACTGATCCAAGCCACCCCTCAAGCGACTGCTACCGATAATGATAGACTGCGATTTGGAAGGGTTGATCACGAGACCGAAAGATTTAGCCCATTTTTGTACCGCTGCTAGATCAGCATTGATGGAGTTAATGGCGACTGAGGCCTCGGAAACAGGGCAGTGAGAAACTGGCAGGTGAGCACTTTAGTGATCTGGTTGATAAACATGGAAAAAAGAAGAGGCGATAAACTCATCATACTGAACAACTTTCCCCAAGGAACCCATTGACAATTCTCAAAAAAAAATTGAACCCGCCATACTAAAATGCTCAAAATTGTTCAATCAGCTGATCGATTTGTATGAAGAGTAAAATATTTTTTTGCTATTTTAGCAAAGTCGTAGAACAAAAGTTGTTCAGTATGATGAGTAGAAGCCCCAGTTAACGGGACCTACACCAATTTTGTTACACTCTGTACCTATACTTGGCCATAACACTAGCTGTATTTCCGCGCTGAATGGCTATGGACAGCCTCTGCACCAGGGAGGTTCCGGAGCGGGAATCAAAGCCCCTCTTTGAAATACCGTATCTAGTAAATATCGAACTATGAGATAACCTTAAATTAACGCGTAACTTTCGTATCGAAGCTTCCACAGACAGGGCTTGGCCCTTTGCGATTTTGCCAAACTTCGTTCTCTTCGCGTCACAACCTGTCACTGTCTGTCAAGATTAGTTTGCCTTAGAAACTCGTAATAACAGCGTAAAGATTTTGTGAGCCTTAGTTATACTCGTATATTAGTACTAAAATACAGTATGGACATTCCCTGCCGCTCTCTAGATTGCGACCTCACCCCCTCGTCATCCAGATCGATACAGATTGGTTACAGTTTGGTTGTCGAACGTATAGGATTTTGCGGCCATTTTTTTGTTCCGTCATTCCTTTTTTAAAATGTCATTTCTGGCCCGTTGTATGATGTGTCCAGGGTGTGGTTAAGTTTAGTTTTATTTATTTCACGTTACAAATTCATAATTATTATTGTCAGGTCATAATATAAAATGTCAATGGTGATGTTATCGTCAGAGAAAGCAATAACAAACTAAACTAAAATAAATAAAAAAAATTCAAAATGAAGTAGATACTACATTAACACAGTAATAATTATTTTTTTTCAATAACGAATAGGGCCGCTACCTCCTTTCCGGGAGGTCGTGGTTCGAGTCCTGCCACGTACCAATGTGTTTTCGGATTTCTATTTTATATGTACGTTTATCCGACGCTCTTACGGTGAAGGAAAAACATCGTGAGAAAACCTGCACACGCCTGCAAAGAAACTCGCAGGTTGTGTGTGCAGTCGACCAACCCGCACTGGGCCCGATCGCCCGAATTCAGGATAGGCTCGAGCCCCTCCGTGGAACCGTATATGAGCTGATTTGATGAAATGAGTACATGAAAAACTCCTAAAGAATAAAATACATTTTGGTAACTCGAGTTACTTAATTCTTAAATATATATTTTTTTAAATCTTCAACAGCATAAAATTCACTTTCGAACAAGAAGTCTTTCAACCGGCGCGGGCGATATTGGTTATTTCCTGCAAAGTGGATATTTGTTCGTATATACGTAGGCTCTGTGACACGCGGTTTCATCGTGGCCAGTGTAGTGCGTCAGGGCACATATTTAATCACCCAGTGTTTCTTAGTACGCGATTTCCGCCTCGGACTTGAAATTGGGCTATATTTTGTCGTACTTATATCACGATAACAACTTGCACGATATCACATATCTTATGTTTAATTAATGTATAAAGTAAAATCAAAAATCTTGGCTTGTTATTAATGATTTAAGTTTGGTCCCTGAAGATTCGTTTAGTGTAATTTTATCGACGTCAAATAAAAAGCGTCGCCTTTGGAAACCTGCATATATGATTCCAGATGAGTATGAATGTCGTGTTGCACACGTCCGTAGGTGTAAATCTGAATGCCCTACACATGACCGCGGGTGGTGCTAAGTGCAACACCAGGCAAACGCCGTCTATCCTTCGGATAGCACGGTCAATAGTGCCACACGATAAGAAAGAAAGACGTCAAATAAAGAAATTATGTTTTTTGGCGACTAATAGGTACATAAGTATATAATAATAATGTCTGCAACAACGCTAAACACGTTTAAAAACCGACTTCCATCGCAACACCTTAGTACAATTTTGTATTATTATTTTTGGTTTTTGTTAATTTTCTAATAAAGTACTACACCGATTTTGATAAAATTTATATAAGACCACACGGGAAGCACTAGCTTTGAAATAAAAAAAGAATCATCAAAATGTAATCACCCAGTCAAAAGTTATGAGGTAACAACAAACATAAAAAATACAGTCGAATCAAGAACCTCCTCCTTTTTGGAAGTCGGTTGGAAAATTATAATGGAGATGCTACAACATTATAGTGAATTTCTTTTCTTTTTCCAAAGAAAATCCATAAGCTAAATAAAATAGTTTTTTTTATATTTTATCTTACCTTACATGATGATGAACAACGAAATATTGCTACCCATAGTTGCTCTGGTTATTATAAGAGGCTTCATCTGCCTACAAAAAGGAGAAGGTTTTGTAGCCTTCCTAATTTCCCCTAATAATACCTATTTCGTCCTTTGTGAGACCCTCGATGTTGATGATTAATAGGCTAATATTGTAGGACTATAGCCGTTTGGTTAGCCTGCGGTAAGAAATTTGCTTGTAATCGTTAAGAGTTTGTGCTTCGTCTTGTGGCAATATTATACAGTTTATCGTTTATGTTTTGATTAAAAAACCGGAAAATTGCGATTTCGTACCATCATACTAGATGGCGCTAGTTTCTTCAGTTCCGTACCATTATACTAGATGGCGCTAGTTTCTTCAGTTCCGTACCATCATACTAGATGGCGCTAGTTTCTTCAGTTCCGTACTATTATACAAGATGGCGCTAGTTTCTTCACGTTTAAAAAAAACACATTTTGTATAGACTTTTACTCTTTCTAATTTTTAGTATTTATTGTTATAGCGGCAACAGAAATACATCATCTGTGAAAATTTCAACTGTCTAGCTATCACGGTTCATGAAATACAGCCCGGTGTAGACGGACAGCGAAGTCTTAGTAGTAGGGCCCGTTTATACCCTTTTGGGTACGGAACCCTAAAATATCCAGCTTATGATATTAATGCATAATTGGCGTGTGTTTTTTCGCTCGATACAGCGAAAAATCTAAAATGATCTAAGTTACTTAAGAGTTGAAGCGGGGTAAACAAAGATGACCCAACACGACAAGTAACAATAAAGCCAAAAAAAAAACTTATTTAAGAACTCCTTCAAGCGTGTACAAACGGAAAAAAAACACTTGACACAACAGGGCTACCTGCCTCACTTACTTACTGTTAAGGAACAATGTCGTTAAGAAGAGAGGCCCCATTTAAGGGAAAAACCTCCGTTATCTCTGTAACGATCGGGCATTATTTCTCAAGATGGCCGAAGTGAATTTACATTATTTTTTATCGTTTAAGCAGGCTGACACTCCAGCGTTGATGTTCCGAATTTTCTTTTGTTATCTCCGAACAATGGTAGATGAGTCTCGCTTCCTTGGTTAAAGGTTTGAAAAGCATGTTTTTACGCGACACGGTGTGAATGAAAAATTACTGTGTTATTGTCGCTTAGTGCCGACAGCGTTGCTTTGATAGTCTAGTTTTCCAAAGTTGATGAATATCTTTCAGAACACAACGCGTCGGTGTAGCACAATAAATTTTGTGAAGACTCTAAATATGGATAGATTAAGAAGCATAATATCGGAATATCCTGTACGTCACAACGCAACGGCATAAGACACTAAAGATGGATAGATTGAAAAGCATAATATCTGAATATCTTTCAGGACACAACCCAACGATGCAGCACAATACATTTAATGAAGATATTAAAACACAACCCAACGATTTAGCACAATAAATTTAGTAAAGATACTAAATATTGATAAATTGAGAAGCATAATATCTGAATATCCTTAACGTTACAACGCAACGGCGTAAGACACTAAATATGGATAGATTGAGAAGCATAATATCGGAATATCTTTTATACCCACAATGCGTCGGTGTAGCATAATAAATTTAGTAAAGACATAAATATGGATAGATTAAGAAGCATAATATCTGAATATCCTTTACGTTACAACGCAACGGCGTAAGACACTAAATATGGATAGATTGAGGAGCATAATATCTGAATATCCTTTACGTTACAACGCAACGGCGTAAGATACTAAATATGGATAGATTGAGAAGCATCATATCTGAATATCTTTCAGGTCACGACCCAACGATGTAGCACAATAAATTTAGTGAAGATACTAAATATGGATAGATTGAGAAGCATAATATCTTTCAGGACACAACGCAACGGTGTAATTCAATTTAAGTAAAGACTTTAAATATGTATGTATAGATTAAGAAGTATAATATATTTTCTGTGCTAGATTTATTAAACAAGATATTTATATCACCTTTGAGTAATGTACTAAAAGATAATTTGCTTAATTTCTAAATAGTAATTTACATTTAAAAACGTTAGATAATATCAAAAATATCCTTCAGCTGACTCGGGGAAAGCCTGCGAGAGCAAGCACGTCGTAACCCGGATACTAAAATTTGGCTAAGATTACTATTGAACAGTTTGCATGCAAATTTTAAGAGAAAGCCTTGCGCGTTGGCGGTATTAAGAACTTGAATTGCTTGAATGGCATGAAATTCTTACAGTTTTTATTCTCCGAGTGAACGCTAAAATCTTGAAGGCTCCACTGTTTCGGTCCAAGTGTTTTTTGCAAATCTATTTCTCAGCGCGCTAAGTGCTTTGTTTTACTCTGGTTTGGTTCATTAGTGTTTTGTTTTCTTCATTCCATTGTTACTTTTACTTCACACAATTCTTGGTTTCAGTTTGGTACAGTTCCGCCTTTGTACACAGGCCAGCACATCGAGCTATATACTCGTAGTGCGAAGTAGGTACAAAGTTCAAAGTGTGTAGCTTGATGTGCTGGCCTCTGTACCTACTTCTAATGACTTGTAATAAAAAGCTGCGTTTTCCCGCGGCTTTGCTCGCGTGGATATTATTTTTATGACTGTAGTCAAGTCTGAACCGTGCAAATCGTGAGTTGCATTCTTGACTAGCTGTTTCCCGCGGCTTCACCCGCGTGGACAATGTGTCTATGACTTTTCGAGGGTACGCAGTGCGATGATGATGATGAATATCAGTTATTTATATTTGAATCGGGATTTTTATTGTCTACCTATATGCAAACTTTTTCCGTAATTTGTACGTTCAAAAACTCAAAGTCAAAATAATGTGACTCAAAACTTCAGAATCAACTCATCTTCTCTTTATAATAAGACACATGTGCGCGAGCCTCAAGCGGCTCGCGAGCATGGAAAAAAGTAGCCTATGTTTTAATCCAGGTCCTAATCTGTCTACCTACCAAATTTCAGCCAGATCTGTTCAGTAGTTTTTGCTTTCACGCAATATATATCCATACATTCTTACACACTTTCGCGTTTATAATATTAGTAGGATTATATACAAAAATCTATTAGAAAAAAGCATAGCAAGAAGAATTTTTAGGGTTCCGTACCGAAAGGGTAAAAACGGGACCCTATTACTAAGACTCTGTCCGTTTCACTGTCCGTTTGTCACCGGGCTGTATTTCATGAACAATGATAGCTAGACAGTTGAAATTTTCACAGTTTATGTATTTCTGTTGCCGCTATAACAACAAATATTAAAAATTAGAAAAAGTGATTCTCCATACAAAAAAAGTGTTTTTTTTAAACGTGAAGAAACTAGTTCTATCTAGTATGATGGTACGGAACCCTTTGTGCGCAGTTCTGACTCGCACTTTAACGGTTTTTTTAAGTTTTCCGGGCAAAATTTTCAATTTATCATTCCCTAAACACCTTACTCGGCCCCTTACGTACATTTGTACATATACTTTAGACAAATATTCAAACGTTTTGACATAATAGAAAGGTTATTTTTTAACACATTTGCTCGTATAGAGAAATGCTGTTCGTTGGTAAGCACATTACCTGAAAACAGCTGGACTGATTTGGCCATTTTTTTTTATTCATAATTGGTAAGCCCTTGGCAACATCTCACCTGATCGTAAGTGACGATGATGCCGAAGATGGAAGCGGGCTTACCAGGATGCAATAGTCTGGTTACGGTTGTTAGGAAAAGAAAAATTGGATTTTTTCCCAGAAAATGAAAAAAATCGGGAAAACTGAGTACTTTTTTTCTGTGGTCAAGACAAGGTCTGTCGGCTCAGCTAGAAAAAAATATTGTAATTAATTTTAACGATCATATTATCTTAAGCGTCGGTGGCTCAACCGGTAACGATTCGGTCCATCTAACCAGAGGTACCGGGTTCAAATCCGGACGGCCAATGTACCAATGAGTTTTTCAAAAACTTACGTACATATACTTACCGATTGCTTTAACGGTGAAGGAAAACATCGTGAGGAAACCTGCACACGCCTGCGAAGAAACTCGAAGGTTGTGTGTGAAGTCGACCAACCCGCACTGGGCCCGCGTGGTCGACTAAGGCCTAATCGCCCTGATTCAGGGTAGGCTCGAGCCCCTCGGTGGGGACGTATATGAGCTGTTATAATAATAATTATCTTTTGACATTTTTCCAAATACAATAAACTTGCCATTAAAATAATCTGAAATAATTCATTTCATTACATCAAATTATTTAGTTTTGTCAACAAACGTAAACGTAACCGGCTCCGTAGCCCAGAGGCAAAGTTCACTGGCTTTACACAGGAGGTCGCGGGTTCGATTCCCGGCGGGGTCAATTATACGACTCGGTTTGGTTGGTGGTAGGGCATTTTCATAGCCCGCCTGGCTAGCTACCACCATCTTATCTAAGTCTTGCCGCCAAATATCAATGTTGAAATCATTGGTGTGTTCCGGCATGAAGATAAGATAGCCAGTTCCCCTTTGCGTTGGGGAATCTTGGTAAGCCCGCTTCTATCTTCGGCAACATCGTCACTTACCACCAGGTGAGATGTTGGCAAGGGTTTACCAATTGTGACTAAAACAAAAAAACAAATTAACAAAAAGTGGTAAGTTATAAATACAAATCATTCATTTTATAACCAAAGATTTTAAGAGGTTTGTGAAGCTGAGACTTATCATTATCATACAAATGCCGTTAACGATTTTCACTTCTTAAATGTTAACTGATTTGGACCAATTTTTGATAAGCTTATACGTTTTAGTTTTTTCGATGAAGTTAATAAGTTTAATTTTATTGTCGTTCACGTGTTTTCATACAAAACTGATTTTGGTAATTTTTTGTTTATTTAAAATCAGTAATTTAAAAAACGAAACGTATGAGCCTAACTTTTTTTCTGACTGACAACCTATCAAAAATTGGTCCAAATCAGTTAACATTTAAGAGGTGAAAATCATTAACGCCGTTTCTACGAGAAGTCGCAGCTTCATAATCCTCTTAAGCATGCAACCTCCTTAACGTGCGCATTGAAAAGAAATCCGAGAACCATATGTGCGCAAAGGTCATGTAAAGAAGATTCGTTACTATGCGAAGAGTATGTAACCACTACCTACTTTTAATTTACAGACTTTATAAGGAGATATTGCGCATTTATTTGTCGGAACAAAGCTCGTTTAACGATTATTTTCAAAAGAAATTTTTTGAATTTTATTCACTTTTTACCCCGTTGTAAGCATGTTAAAAAACGTCGTACAACACTCACATAAGCATTGGTCATCATTTATACTCGATGCAGTATTACAGCCCGGGCGAAAATCGGTGACTTGTATCATAATATGAGTTGCTATTACTGAATTTGGCCCAAATTTGAAGGCCTCTTCGATTTTCACATATTGAAAAACCGGCCAAGTGCGAGTTGGACTCGCGCCAATTAGGGTTCCGTAGTCTTTAAGTGTATATTTTAAAAAACAAAATTATATTTGCAGTTGGTAACAGAACATTTTGTATGGAAAATCTATGAAAATTTTACATATCCAACTGCACACCTTAAGTTGGTCGACTATTACTCCTAAACTAAGAAAGCCTACTTAGCCGTGATAGTTTTCCTTTTAAGTTTATTATACATATGTCTTATTAAAAAATAGTTTAATCAAATTCTCAGTAGTTTTGAAGGACCTATTGAACGATACCCCACACGAGAGGGTACGTCAATAAAAAAAAATCACCCCCTTCTTATATACAGGGAAGTTTTTTTTTTTTTTTTTTTTTTTATTCACAATTGGTAGACCCTTGACAACATCTCACCTGGTGGTAAGTGACGATGTTGCCGAAGATGGAAGCGGGCTTACCAAGATTCCCCAACGCAATGGGGAAACTGGCTATCTTATCTTCATGCCGGAACACACCAATGATATCAACATTGATATTTGGCGGCAAGACTTAGATAAGATGGTGGTAGCTAGCCAGGCGGGCTTAGAAAATGCCCTACCACCAACCAAACCGAGTCTTACGATTGACCCCGCCGGGAATCGAACCCGCGACCTCCCGCGTGAAGCCAGTGAACTTTGCCTCTGAGCTACGGAGGCGGTTACTCTATAAAAATGTTTCAGGTTTTATTGTACCACTTTGTCGGCGTGATTAAGCTATCTAGTACTAATAGTCTCTGAGCTAAGCCGCGGTCAGACGGACAGACAGACACGGCGGAACTATAAGGGTTCCTTGTTGACATCTGAACCTTGAAAATAGCCTGATTAAGAACTAGAGAAAGAAAATAATATGCAGTGTTGCCGCGAAGCCCAGGAGACGCAGCCCGGGCTGGTGTTAAAACATTAACTTAAATAACTGCAGCGCAGCAAAAATGTGCAGCACCTGATTTAGTGAGCCAGCTTATAGTCAATTTAGATCCGCTGATATCCCCCTGATATTGCTGCAGGCTAAAGCACGGGATGAAGCGGAAGATGTACTTATTCTATATTTTATGAAATGAAATGAAATGAAATGATCTTTATTCGCCTTGAATTGGGTAACATTACATGGAGGTACTGCATAAAATTAGAGCGCCAATTCAGCCATAAAATATAGCATGCAAACATTATTGATGATTATTTGTCCATAAAATCATGGAGGCATTTTAAGGCTAATCTTACTGTGTGTGAGTTAATCTATATCTTAATATATATAACTGAAAGGTGACTGACTGACATAGTGATCTATCAACGCACAGCCCAAACCACTGGACGGATCGGGCTGAAATTTGGCATGCAGGTAGATGTTATGACGTAGGCATCCGCTAAGAAAGGATTTTGGGAAATTCCCACGGGAACCGCCAAAATCGGGATCTGCGCGGGCGAAGCTGCGGGCATCCACTAGTATTATATAAAAGCGAAATATCACTCACTGATTAATCACGAAATCTCAGAAACTATAACACTTACAAACTTGAAATTTGACAGGTAGATTCCTTATATGGTGTAGACATCTGCTAAGAACGGATTTCACGAAACTCCACCACTTAGGGGGTTGGAAGTTTGTATGAAAGTCCTATTTTTTTTTAAAGTAACTGACTTAAAATTTGAAATGTATGCTCTATTGATGGTGTGACGGTGTATTAATAATGTATCTTTAGAAATCAACCACCTTTTGGGGTTAAAACAAGGGATGGTAGTTTGTATGAAAGTCCAAGTCCACGTGGGCTAAGCCGCGGGCGAAAGCTAGTAATGTAATCAAATCACCTAGTGTTTTGTCACCTCTTCTTTTTTTATTATTAATAATTGGTAAGCCCTTGGCATCAACTCACCTGATGGTAAGTAACGATGATGCCGAAGATGGAAGCGGACTTACCAAGATTCCTAACGCAATGGGGAACTGGTTATCTTATCTTCAAGTCGGAACACATCATTGTTGTTTGGCGGCAAGACTTAGATGAGATGGTGGTAGCTAGTCAGGCGGGCTTAGAAAATGCCCTTCCACCAAACAAATCGAGTCTTATAAACTTAGACTCCGCTAGGAATCGAACCCGCGACCTCTTGATGTGAAGCTAATGGATTTAACCATAACGCCACGGAGGTGGTTAAAAAGTGTTGCTCTAACTTCAATTTATCACCTTTTTTTAAACATTTTAGAGCCCGGGATTATTATCAAGACTCTGTCAGAAATGACATTTCAAAAAAGGAATGACGAAACAAACAAAATGGCGGCAAAATCCTATACATTCGACAACCAAACTGTAACCAATCTGTATCAATCTGTGTGACGAGGGGGTGAGGTCGCAATCTAGAGAGCGGCAGGGAGTGTCCATACTGTATATTAGTACTAATATATACTATATACTTTGACTCTGCAGTCCTTAGTCCATCTCTCAGACCGCACTGCCACCCCACGCATCCCCGCAATTTTTCCCGCCAAGATATTATTATGGCCGCCCAAGGAGCCGTTCGGCGCCCGCTTATAATTTGACGGTGTTGGTACCGGCCTCCCAGTGGAGCCGTACCGGTCGCGGGCGGTTATGACCGGTTAACTTACGGTTCCTAACATATGGTTGCAGCAGTAGCTGTATCGATTGGGTCGCTGTGGATTGGCGATCCCGCGCGATCCTTGGTCATTTTGTAATGATAATGTTTTACAGTCTTACACGGATAAATAAGGCAGAAAGGTAATGTCAAATATCATCATGGCAGATTATGGAACGATCATTTTATTTAATGGTTGATTCACGAGCAGTGCCACCGAGCTGTCGCCTACGAATAACTTATTCGTAGCCTGTCGCACCAAATTTAGTCAAAAATTTTCCATAAAATACTTTTAGTAAACGCTGTATATAAAATAACAAAAGTCAATATTCAAACCATCGATTCGAAAAGAAGAAGAAGTAAACGCTAGAGCACCGAGCGGACATCCACACACAAACAGGAGCGCGCGCACATATACACACATAAACAGATGCGCGCGCGCGCACAAACACACACACAGGAGCGCGAACGCACACATACATACACAGGTGCGCGCAAACACACACACACACATATACATACATACACACACGCGCGCGCTCGCTCACACACACACAGAAACTTTTTTGATTTTTAGAGTGTAGTGTTTATCAATGGATCCCCATCAATATCTCAACTTCGATTTTACAACACAATAACAGAAGATAGAATCATCATCATCATCATTACAGCTCATATACGTCCCCACCGAGGGGCTCGAGCCTACCCTGAATCAGGGCGATTAGGCCTTAGTCGACCACGGGGGCCCAGTAGAAGATAGAATAGTTTAGTCTAAAGTTGACAAAATAAAAAAGCGACTGCATAAATACATTACCCTTTTTTTGGGAAGTCGGGTAAAACGTATCCTGTGTCACTGTCGGGATCAACGCCAATCTAACGATACCTCGCACTCTGAAATCCATCAAGCCGTCAAGCCGTCAAGATTTCGTGGAATAGTGAAACATACATATATGTATATACGTTAAACCTGAAAACAATACACTCCTCTTTTATGGATAGTCGTGTAATAACTTGAGTGTGTACTATTTTCATCCTGCAGAAACGAGCTATCCGCGCAATCTATCAGATGCGATCACGTGACTCGTTACAGAATAAGTTCAAAGAAATCAATATTTTAACTGTTGCTAGTCAATTTATATATGAAAACATCATGTACGTTCGTAAGAATTTGCATTTATTTCCTAAAAACAGTGAAAGGCATAATTTGAATTTAAGAAATGTAAATAGATATAGCCTTTTCGAGACTGAGTAAGGTTAAAAAGTCATTTGTGGGGCAGTGTAGAAGATTCTACAATAAAATTCCAGAAAATGTAACTAGTTTGTCAGAGAATAAATTCAAGACTCATGTCAAAAAAGTTTTGTGCTCTAGAGGATATTATAAAATAATAGATTATGTAAATGACAAAGATATATAATATGTTGATTCTATAACAAATACCATTACCTGAGACTGTAATCTGAATCATGACATTATTTGTAATTTTATTTTTATTGTATTTTTTTTGTTTTGACTATTTAAAAGTGTGTGTAAACACCTATTTGAAATAAATTGTTTTGAATTTTGAATTTTACTGAAAAGTTACAGCAATGTATATAATATTAGTACTAACAAACAGTATGGACACTCCCTGCCGCTCTCTAGATTCCAACCTCACCCCCTTGTCACCCAAGTTGATACAGATTGGTGGTAGTTTGGTTCTTGAACGTATGGGATTTCGCCTTGAATTGTATGAAGTGTCCGAGGTGTGGTTAAGGTAAATGAAGGTTTTGTGGGTAACTTTCCTTGATTCTATTTCGTTGTATTTATATTATTTAATAGAAAATAATATTTTTTAAACACCACCTGAAATAATCCTTACTAATATTATAAATGCGAATATATATAATATATGGATGTTTGTTACTCTTTCACACTACAATAGATAAACGGATCTGGATGAAATTTTGTAGGTAGACAGATTAGGACCTGGATTAACATATAATAGGCTACTAAGCGGATCGCGCACTGCGCACCATCGTATACAGTCATAGAAACTATGTTCACGCGAGCGAAGCCGCTGACAAAATCTAGTATAATAATAATAATAATAAATAAATGTACCGAGACTGCTCACCGACAATCTAATCAAACTAGGTTTGCCGGTGGCAGTCCGGGACAATCTTTTAAAATCAGTTATACTCTGCACGACGTCCATAGTGCGGAGACATCTAAACCTTTCATAAACCCACCCTTTTAATCTTGCCTCTTAGGCCGATTAAAAAGAAAAACCCTGAAAAGGAGATTAAAATAGAAAGACACAAAATAATAAATGTATAGCCACGCTGTGCATACTTTCTCACGCAACATTCAACATTTGGTGTAGTCGAGCCAATTAAATTAAATTTTTGAGCACGACTGAATAAAAAATTGCCCGTTTTTAGACAGTGGGAGCGTCGGTGGCGCATTGGCAAGGGCCGCTACCTCCTGTCCGGGAGGTCGTGGTTCGAATCCTGCCACGTACCAATGTGTTTTCGAATTTCGTTTTCATATGTACGTTTATCCGACGCTCTTACGGTGAAGGAAGAAAGAATTGCTATTGCTAGATAAAGCCGCCTATTGTATAAGCTATCTTCTTTATTATTGATTTCTTTTTTTTTATGTTGTAATGCTAATATTGTATTGTATTGTAAGGAAAACATGGAAAAAAAACTCGAAGGTTGTGTGTGAAGTCGACCAACCCGCACTGGGCCCGCGTGGTCGACTAAGGCCCGATCGCCCTAACTCAGGGTAGGCTCGAGCCCCTCGGTGGGGACGTACAGAGCTGATATGATGAGACAGTCGGGTAACATTGTATACTATATCACTCAAGGATCAAGACGAATCTAACGACACCTCGCCCTCAAAATCAGCCAAATAACCGCCTCCGTGGCTTAGTGGTTAGTCCATTCGCTTCACACCAGGAGGTCGGGAGTTCGATTCCTAGTGGGTTCAACTTTGTAAGACTCGGTTTGGTTGGTGGTAGGGCATTTTCATGGCCGACTAGCTACCACCATCATATCTAAGTGTTGCCGCCGAACATCAGTGTTAAGAGCATTGATGTGTTCCGGCTTGAAGGTAAGATAGCCAGATCTCCATTGCGTTGGGCAATCTTTTTAAGCCCGCTTCCATCTTCACCATCATCATTTCTTACCATGAGGTGAGATGATGACAAGAACTTATCAATTGTGGAAAAAAAAAGATATATTAAGAGCGTCGGTGGCGCAACGGCAAGAGCCGCTACCTCCTTTCCGGGAGGTTGTGGTTCGAGTCCTGCCACGTTCCAATGTGTTTTCTAATTTCGATTTCATATGTACGTTTAACCGACGACGCTCTTACGGTGAAGGAAAACATCGTGAGGAAACCTGCACACACCTGCGGAGAAACTCGAAGGTTCTGTGTGAAGTCCACCAACCTGCACTGGGCCTGCGTGGTCGACTAAGGCCCGATGGCCCTAATTAAGGGTAGGCTGGAGCCCCTCGGTGGGAACGTATATATGAGCTGATATGACGAAAATACAAAAATAAAAATAAAATACACCTGAAATTATATTTCCCTCTTTTTTGGTCACTTGGCTATAAACTCGAATCTACTATTTGACTGAATGCTGTGTCTAAACCGTAAGAGTCTGTCAAGGAGCAACGAAAATTCACAATTTTACAACAAAGTCTTAATGAAATTCGCTTCATCTTTGTTTCCTTCTCTTTCCAGGCAAGGACAAAAGATATATGCGTCTTTTTCACTGTGAATTCCGTAGTTTTTACGAGTTCCAAAAAAAAGGGTAGTAACGGAGAAGTTGTCGCTTTTATACTGACTCTTCCTTCACTTTATAGCGTTCTCAGTTTAATTGTTTCAATTAACTGAGTGAAATAGTAAAATGACCCTTGCATTGTTAGCTGAGATAGTAAAATAACAAAATACTTACTCCAAACTCCAAAATGCTCAGATGGGCGGGAGGGGTGACTAATCTTGACAGAATAGTAATGAACATATACATATAAGCGTCGGTGGCTCAACCGGTAACGACTCGGTCCATCTAACCAGAGGTACCGGGTTCAAATCTGGACGGCCAATGTACCAATGAGTTTTTCAAAAACTTACGTACATACTTACCGATTGCTTTAACGGTGAAGGAAAACATCGTGAGGAAACCTGCACACGCCTGCGAAGAAACTCGAAGGTTGTGTGTGAAGTCGACCAACCCGCACTGGGCCCGCGTGGTCGACTAAGGCCTAATCGCCCTGATTCAGGGTAGGCTCGAGCCCCTCGGTGGGGACGTATATGAGCTGTTATAATAATAAAATAATAATATACGTGGTCCCTGTCCTGCCGCCTCCTATCCGGGAGGTCGTGGTTCGAATGCTGCCACGTATCAATGTGACTTCGAATTTAGATTCCATATGTACGGTGGTTGGATTGGCAATAGTCACACTTTTGTTTGAAAACCAGCGTCGCCGCCTGTCTCCCACCCATCAACTCCACTACACAGGCAATAATAATACATACACGAATTGCGCACACGAATAAACAAAACACACTTAGAACACAGGGCTGCAATTGTGTCTTACACCATTTCGAGATTCTGTACGTTACACACAACCACACGCAAATAAAAAATATGAACGCGTGCTTCGGTTAAGTATGATTATCTAATCATACTTGTGGCGCGCCTGCCCAGCGCACATTTCCAATCCAACCTTATTTATCTGATCCGTGTGTACGGTACTCTTACGGTGAAGGAAAACATCGTGAGGAAACCTGCACACGCCTGCGAAGAAACTCTCAGGTTGTGTGTGAAGTCGACCAACCCGCACTGGGCTCGCGTGGTCGACTAAGTCCCGATCGCCCAAATTCAGGGTAGGCTTGAGCGCCTCGGTAGGGACGTATATGAGCTAATATAATGATATACGTGGTAGCTTTAAAGTCGCCCCAATATCAGAAAATATGACTGAATCTCGTCTAAGGTGGTACGGGCACGTAAAAAGACGTAAAGGAGACCATGTTGTGCAAATCGCCCTAAAGCTTAACCGCCTCCGTAGGTCAGAGGCAAAGTTCACTGATTTTACACAGGAGGTCGCGGGTTCGATTCCCGGCGAGGTCAATTGTAAGACTCGGTTTGGTTGGTGGTAGGGCATTTTCTAAGCCCGCCTGGCTAGCTACCACCATCTTATCTAAGTCTTGCCGCCAAATATCAATGTTGATATCATTGGTGTGTTCCGGCATGAAGATAAGATAGCCTGTTCCCCATGGCGTTGGGGAATATTAGTAAGCCCGCTTCCATCTTCGGCAACATCGTCACTTACCACCAGGTGAGATGTTGTCAAGGGTTTACCAATTGTGAATAAAAAAATATATAAAAAAAACTACCCGAAAGAAAACGTGGGAGATGCCGCCCGCCGCTCAGGAAATCAGATGACTAGCATTCGTCATCCCTATAACTAAGCCAACACCGTCCCTCTGACATATTTTTACCCGACTGCACCAAAAAGAGGGTTATGTTTTTCGAGTGTATTTAAGTATGTATGATTGTTTATATCTTTGGCACGCCCTGTAGCCTAAACGGCTTGATGGATTTTGGATTGCAAGGTGTCGTTAGAGTTGTCATTTTTATCTAACTGTTCAAAAAATAAGGGTTAAATGTTAGTTCAGTAGGACTTTTAATTTTTAATTAATTCTCTAAGTTCCTAAATGTACGAATAGCCAGATGAAATTCTCACAGAATACATGTTACTATGGCTTTTATCATGCCAAAAAATTAAATAGGTTTCTATTTTATTTTAATATAGTTCTCGAGTGGCGACCGCGCACCGGAGAACGTACTTTTTTTTTATAATTGGTAAGCCCTTGGCATCATCTCACCTGATGGTAAGTGACGATGATGCCGAAGATGGAAGCGGGCTTACCAAGATTCTCCAACGCAATGGAGAACTGGCTATCTTATCTTCAAGCCGGAACACATCAATGTTGTTAACACTGATGTTTGGCGGCAAGACTTAGATAAGATGGTGGTAGTTAGCCAGGCGGGCTTAGAAAATGCCCTACCACCAACCAAACCGAGTCTTACAAATTGACCCCACCGGGAATCGAACCCGCGACCTCGTGGTGTGAAGCGAATGGGCTAACCATTACGCCACGGAGGCGGTTAAACTGTAGGTAACTGTAACTGTAGGCGGGCCTCCCACTCGATGGACCGATGACCTGGTGAAGGTAGCGGGAAGCCGCTGAATGCGGGCAGGGCAAAACCGGTCGTAGTGGAAATCCTTGGGGAAGGCCTATGTCCAACAGTGGACGTCCTTCGGCTGACATGATGATTATTCTAATACGGAACCTTTTGCGCAAGTCCCCACACTTGCCTAGTTTACTTACAAAAAACTGGTCTCCGTTCTATCAGCAATACGTAGATGATGTTTCCTATACAAATATCAGCGGAAAGTTACATTTTAAGAGCTAGTCTTCTGAAGCAAGAAGCTCATAAAGTTCCACCGATCTCGGCCCTTAATGCAGACTCAGATGAAGATTGGTCCGGAGAATTAGAACTTTAGTACTCTTAAAGTATTTAAGCGGGCTCGTAATCTGTTATGAGAAGTTTTTTAGGGCTTCACTGGGAGGATAAAGAATGACCAATGAATGATTCAAAACGTTGTTTCATTTCGTTGCGGCATTTAATATTAACAAAAGTAAGTAAGTAAGTAAGTAATTCTTTATTCGCTTTTAAACAAGGTACTACAGGTAAGATGTTCTATTTAACAATACAAAATCACTTGTTTAGCCATTAATATAGCATGCAAATGTTAAAACAGCAATAAAAGGTAGGTACGTATTTAAATCTTACAGTCATATACATGTTTAATTTTTTTTTTTTTAATTCTGCACCACTAACCTGTGATCCAAAAACTCACCAAGAGAGTAGAACATGTTTTGAAGCAGCCATTCGCGTAGACATTTTTGAAACTTGTTATAAGGAAGGTCTTTGTATGATTCTGGTATTTTGTTATATATAACGTAACCCATCCAGTAACAATTCTTTTTATATCAGGTCGTTTTTGGAACGTCGCTCATAACCAGCCTATTAGGGTTTCTTTTTACTCTGGCATTTACTTGTCGCGCTTGTTGGTAAAATGATTTCTCATATCGTTTTACAAATTTAGCCACCTCAAATATGTAAAGACATGGTAGCGGCAAGATCTTCAAGCTCCTAAATAGCGGTCTGCAAGATACGTCTTGTGCTACTCCGTATATTGCGCGTATACATTTTTTTTGGGCAATGAAAACATTTTTAATATTTGTGCCGTTGCCCCAGATTACTACTCCGTACCGAAGGATGGATTCGACGTGAGCATAATAAGCTGTAATTGCCGTAATTCTCGACGCAACTCTTGTCAATTTAAAGAGTGCAAAAGAAAAGCTGTTAATTTTGGCACTAATTTTGTCGATTTGCTCTTGCCAATTTAGTCTGTTGTTTATTGTAATACCAAGGAATTTTACACATAATGCACTTTGTAGAGTTTGTCCTTTATAATTAACATTTAATTTTTGATTATTATTGTAATTTATATAAGTTGATTTGGTAAAATTTATTTGTAGATTGTTATTTTGAAGCCATCCAATTATTTCTACAAGTGTTTTATTAATGTCAAGTTCGTGATTATTTAATGTCAGGTTATTATTAGATGTCAGATTAGATATATTATTATTAGATGTCAGATTAGATATATTATTATTAGATGTCACAATTATAGAAATGTCATCTGCGAACAAAATGGTCCTATGTTTTGTAACATCAGGTAGATCGTTAATATAAATAAGAAACAGAAGCGGGCCAAGCACACTACCCTGTGGTACCCCATAAGAATTAGTCTTAAATTCCGATCTGTGTGAATGTTGTATATTTTTATGATCAAGATTAGCAATATTCACACATTGTACTCTATTTGAAAGATATGAACTTAACCATTTTAGTGCCGGACCTCGGATACCGTTATTTTCAAGCTTCAAAAGTAACAGATCATGTGATACATAGTCGAAAGCTTTTGACATATCGAAAAAAAGAACAGTCGTGAGTAGCCTGGAATTTTCACTCTGCAGAACTTCTTTAATCAAATTAAATGTTGCAAGAGTGGTTGATTTTTCTTTTTGAAACCCAAATTGATCATTTTTAATAACTTCATATTTCTGAAAGAAATTCATTAACTGCGCGTGTATTACATTTTCGAAAATTTTCGAGAAGATTTGTAAGAAAAACTGTAGTAGTAGTAGTAGCGTCGGTGGCGCAACGGCAAGAGCCGCTACCTCCTATCCGGGAAGTCGAGGATCGAGTCCCGCCACGTACCAATGTGTTTTTGAATTTCGATCTCATATGTACGTTTATCCAACGCTCTTACGGTGAAAAAAAACATCGTGAGGAAACCTGCACACGTCTGCGAAGTAACTCGAAGGTTGTGTGTGAAGTTGACCTAATTCAAGGTAGGCTCGAGCCCCTCGGTGGGGACGTATATATGAGCTGATGTGATTTACTAGTAGAAGAAACACACACGTACATTTTTATTTTATTTTTGTTTTAAGACTATTAGTGTAAGACAAACGATCTTCATAAAAATCATAGTTTCGATTTTTTTTTCATCACAATATCTTTTTCACAACTCTGTCGCTTGCTAACGCTCACTCTTCAGTCAAAGTATATATATTAGTACTAACATACAGTATGGACACTTCCTGCCGCTCTCTAGATTGCGACCTCACCCCCTCGTCACCCAGACTGATACAGATTGGTTACAGTTTGGTTGTCGAACGTATAGGATTTCGCCGCTATTTTTTTCGTTCCTTTATTCCTTTTTTGAAATGTAATTTCTGGCCCGTTGTATGAAGTGTCCAGGGTGTGCTTTAGTCGCCAAAAAGTATTTTATTTTTTTAAGTGGCTAATTTATACTTTCAATATTTATAATTCTGCAAAATTTTATATCTCCATTAAACATCAAACCTTCAGCACTCCTCCGTCGCTTGCTAACGCTCGCACCTCAGTCGCAAAAAAGTAAATTAAAAAAAGTGGTTGTCTGTAAAGTCGGTTTACGGACGATAATTTTACGTGATAACGTGTCACAAGCCTAACCGATCGTGCCTCTCTACTGCTTGTTCGCTCTGCTCAGGCAGGACGTGATACTGAGAACGTGACAGGTACGTGACACTTTTTCGTGAGTGCAGCCGGCGTTCATCGATTTATAAGACGTTATCACGTCAAAAATATATTTTAAATATGTAGGTTATCTGTGCATTCAATATTGATTTTAACTTTAACAGCCTCCGTGGCGTAATGGTTAGTCCATTCGCTTCACACCTGGAGCAAAGTATATATATTAGTACTAACATACAGTATGGACACTCCCTGCCGCTCTCTAGATTGCGACTACACATTGGTTCCAGTTTGGTTGTCTAACGTATAGGATTTCGCCGCCATTTTGTTTGTTCCGTCATATTTTTTTTAATGTAATTTCTGACCCGTTGTATGAAGTGCCTGGAGGTCGCGGGTTCGATTCCCGGTGGGGTCATCTTGTAAGACTCTGTTTGGTTGGTGGTAGGGAATTTTCTAAGCCAGCCTGGCTAGCTACCACCATCTTATCTAAGTCTTGCCACCAAACAATAGTGTTAACAGCATTGATGTGTTCCGGCTTGAAGATAAGATAGCCAGTTCTCCATTGCGTTGGGGAATCTTGGTAAGCCCGCTTCCATCTTCAGCATCATCGTCACTTACCAATAATATAATAGGGCTTACCAAAAAAAAAAATATATCTCCATCAAAAAGTCTACAAACATAGCAGTCGATTATCGTAATTTCGCGTTTTTTTAATAAAGCCGGCTTTCCAATCGTTAGCCAAGTTCTGGAGGGAGGAGCTGATGACTGCAAAGTTTCCTACTAATTAAGTGTCGGCGTGCGCTCCGGGGCAGCGGCGGCAAAGTATATATATTAGTACTAACATACAGTATGGACACTCCCTGCCGCTCTCTGGATTGCGACCTCACCCCCTCGTCACCCAGATTGATACAGATTGGTTATAGTTTGGTTGTCGAACATATAGGATTTCGCCGCCATTTTGTTTGTCCCGTCATTCCTTTTTTGAACTGTCATTTCTGGCCCGTTGTATGAAGTGTCCGGGGTGTGGTGGCGGTAAGGTCTTTAAAGCTAGCATTTACACCGTGTAGTCATCTACTATGACTAGTATTTGTTATTGATGCTCGTTTGTTATTCAAGCAACAAAACTTATACAAATAATTAATGATATTTTTAGTGCTTTTTTGGGTTCTGTACCCAAAGGGTAAAAACGGGACTCTATTACTAAGACTGCGCTGTCCGTCCGTCTGCCTGTCCGTCTGTCCGTCTGTCACCAGGCTGTATTTCATGAACCGTGATAG
This sequence comes from Coleophora flavipennella, assembly GCA_947284805.1. Lineage (NCBI taxonomy): Eukaryota > Metazoa > Arthropoda > Insecta > Lepidoptera > Coleophoridae > Coleophora > Coleophora flavipennella. Next base: position 8,635,773 of record OX369301.1, read on the forward strand.
CTAGACAGTTGAAATTTTCACAGATGATGTACTCGTATATCTGAAGCCGCTATAACAACAAATACTAAAAATTAGAAAAAGTGAAAGTCTGCATACATAAACATGTTTTTTTTTACACGTGAAGAAACTAGCGCCATCTAGTGTGATGATACGGAACCCTTTGTGCGCGGTTCTGACTCGCGCTATCCCGGTTTTTTATTTTATGCTAATTAGTTGCCCTAATGAGAATGTTGTTTCTCAATTAACTTCTGAGCAACAAATTGCAATGCCGATCGCCATAATCCAGGGTAGGCTTGAGCCCCTCGGTGGGTGCATATATGAGCTGATATAATGATGATGATGATGAAATTACAATACTAGACCCTTTCAATGCTTGCTTTAACGTCTGTAAAGCTATCATTGACACCGTCTAGCATTGTAATTTGTTGCTCCGTTGTTATTCAAGCAACAAAATTTATTTTTAGTGATAAATTTATTGCTAATTAGTTGTCCTAATGAGAATCTTCTTGCTCTAGTTATTTCTGAGCAACAAATTACAATGCTAGATTGTGTTAATGCTTGCTTTGAAGTTTGTAAAGCTAGCATTGACACCGTCTAGCATTGTTGTTATTCAAGTAACAAAATTTATTTTTAGTGATAAATTTATTGCTAATTAGTTGTCCTAATGAGAATTTTCTTGCTCTAGTTATTTCTGAGCAACAAATTACAATGCTAGATTGTGTTAATGCTTGCTTTGAAGTTTGTAAAGCTAGCATTGACACCGTCTAGCATTGTAATTTGTTGCGCGGTTGTTATTCAAGCTACAAAATTTATTTGTAGTGATAAATTAAGTTCTTTTTTGATGCTAATTAGTTGCTCTGATGAGAATTTTGTTGCTCCAGTGATATCTGTGCTGATTTCTTTCTTTGACGTCTGTTGCTCGATTGTTATTTCAGCAACAAAATTTATTTGTAGCGATTAATTTAGTGCTTTGTTGATGCTAATAATTAGTTGCCCTTATGAGAATTTTGTTGCTCGAGTAATTCTGTGCTAATTTCTTGCTTTGACGTCTACTGCTCGGTTGTAATTCCAGGAAAAAAAATATTTGTAGTGTATGAGAATGTTTATGAGAATTTTGTTGCTTGAGTTATTTCTGAGCAACAAATTACAATGCTAGACGGTGTCAGTACTAGCTTTGCAGACCTGTGGCGGTAGGGACTCCAGACGCAACATGAGTAAGAGGGCTACTTTGCGTAAAAATTATATAACTTTTATTTACAATTAGTAAGCCCTGGGGATTATCTCACCTGATGGTAACTGACCATGATGCCAATGATGAAAGCGGGCTTATCAAGATTCCCTAATCTTCTAGCCGCAACACATTTATGTATTATTATTGATTTTTGGCGGCAAAACTTTGATAAGATGGTGGTATTAGTACTACACGGATCGGAAAACTCCGATATATGCCTGTTTCCTCGACCTGTCTAGGGCCTTTGATCTGGTCTCCTACGACATGCTCTGGGAGAAGCTGAAAAATGCAGATGTACCAATAGAGCTCATAAACACTTTTAAGCATTGGTATGGAGGCCAGATCAATCAGGTCCGGTGGGCAGGGGCATTGTCGCGGCCGTACGGGTTGGAGTGCGGGGTGAGGCAAGGTGGACTGAGCTCGCCCACGCTCTTTAACCTGTACATCAATGACCTGATCGAGGAGCTCAGCAGTCAACGTGTGGGCTGCTACATTGATGGCGTCTGTGTAAATAATGTTAGTTACGCTGATGACATGGCGCTGCTGAGCGCCTCAGTGTGCGGTCTCAGGAAGCTTGTGGCCATATGTGAAAAGTATGCCAGTCTTCACGGGCTGACATACAATGTTAAAAAAAGTGAGGTCATGGTCTTTGGGGTCGGCAGTCGCTACCCGGAATCCGTGCCCCCAGTCAAATTAAATGGAGTCCCAATGGCTAGGGTGTACAAGTTTAAATACCTGGGGCATTTGCTGACTGCCGACCTCAGGGATGATGACGACATCGAAAGGGAGCGAAGGGCGCTGTCGGTTAGAGCAAATATGATAGCTCGCAGGTTTGCACGTTGCTCCAAGGAAGTAAAATTGACGCTATTTCGCGCATATTGCACCTCATTTTACACGTGCAGCCTGTGGGCGAATTATACGCAAAAAACATACAGCGCCCTTCGTGTCCAATATAACAACGCGTTCCGGGTGTTGTTGGGGCTGCCTCGTTTCTGTAGCGCATCAGGGATGTTCGCTGAAGCACGCGTCGACTGCTTCTTCACTACAATGCGGAAGAGATGCGCGTCCCTGGTGCGCCGCGTGCGGGCCAGCCCCAGTCTCATCCTGAGCTGCGTCGCGAGCCGGCTCGACTGCTCGTATGTGAATCGCTGCTGCAGGCTCTCCACTTCTGTGGTGATCTTGTAGCAGGGTTTCACATACTCAACTACATTTTGTTTTTACAAGGTTCTAGGTTAAGAAATACTAACATAGTTTTTAAGCACATTGTTACTAACATTCTATGAGTCTTAAGTTACTTTAATAAATGAATTTAATTATTATTATTATTATTATTAGAAAATGTCCGTCCACCAACCAAACTGGGAACCCCACCGGGAATCAAACCCGTGACTTCCTAATGTTAAGCTAGTTGACTAACCATTACGCCAAGCAGGCGTTATCTATTAGGTAAAGCATTAAATAGAATAAAAAACAATTTACCTCAATCTGATTACTGTCAATCTATATTCTTTTTGTATTAACACATTTCATTTAACCCATGTATGTGTAAAACATTATGGGTGGCCCCATAGTCCTCTAGTGGCGACTGGCCACCGGAACACGTAGCGTAGTTAGGCCTCCCACTCGGTGAACCGACGTCCTGGTGAAAGTCGCAGGAAGCCGCTGGATGCGAGCAGCGCAGGACCGGTAGTAGTGGGGGAATCCTGTGTCAAGCAATGGACAGTCTTTTGGCTTATAATATGATGATGGTGAAATCATCATATCAGCTCATATACGTCCCCACCGAGGAGGTAGAGCCTACCCTGAGTTAGGGCGATCGGGCCGTAGTCGAACACGCGGGCCCAGTGCGGGTTGGTCGACTTCACACACCACCTGCGAGTTTCTTCGCAGGCTTGTGCAGTTTTCCTCACGATGTTTTCCTTCACCGTGATGATGAAATCAAATAATAAAAATATCTTATTTGACTACGTTTTAACTACGACGTCTACATATTATTATTACCTGCGGACTACGACAGTCGTCGTAGCCATAAACTACTACGAAGCGGCGCCGGCGGCGCGGCGTAGCGACATTGCGTAGTCAGTAGAGAAATAATATAAGACAAAAACACGTATAAAATAAAAGGTTTTCAATTCGACTGTATGTTTTTGATGTGTAACATCTTTGCTCTCGCTTTCCTGCAATTTGTGGGAGTGATTTCGTGAAATGGGACGGAAAGGTGTCCCATTGTAACAGGAAGTCGCGTTTTTTCAGGCTTTAAAAGCGCGGAAAAGGCAAAGGTATCTATGACCATACAGCCTAGTCTGCCGTATCTTTGCCGTCCTTTTTTCAGGCTTTAAAAGCGCGGAAAAGGCAAAGGTATCTATGACCATACAGCCTAGTCTGCCGTATCTTTGCCGTCCTTTTTTCAGGCTTTAAAAGCGCGGAAAAGGCAAAGGTATCTATGACCATACAGCCTAGTCTGCCGTATCTTTGCCGTCCTTTTATAAAGTATTTTGTCACATGTTACACATCATATGCGAGTACTGTAGGTCTCGCTCGAATTTTTTTTTCTTTGTATATTACGCGAATTCTTCGCCGATCGTGCACTGATTTTGAATTATTCTTTTTTATTATAACTTATGCCTCAATGTAATTCCTATACAAATTTTATTAAAATTTAGTACTTACAAACAAAAATTCTAGCAAAATTGTACTTCATCATATCAGCTCATATCCGTCCCCACCGAGGGGCTCGAGCCTACCCTGAATAAGGGTGATTGGGCCTTGGTCGACCACGCGGGCCCAGTGTACTTGTCTGTTGCGATTGTAGTCGGTTTTTAACGTGTTTAGCTTTTCCAATTATGTCAATACTAGCTTTTGCCAGCAGCTTCGCTCGCGTGAACATAGTTTCTATGACTATATTCAAGGGTGCGCAGTGCAAAAATTTGCCTATATATTAATCCAGATCCTAATCTGTCTACTTACCAAATTTCATCTAAATCCGTTTATCTGTTGTGGCGTGAAAGAATAACAAACATCCTTACATCCATACATACAAGATTTCGCGTTTATAATATTAGTAAGGATTTATTATCTCACCAACAATCGACATTACTGTACTGTAAATAAAAACTTAATTCACAATACAAAATTTTACGTCAAATTAAATATTTTTCAGTTTAATATTCGGTATTCGAAAGCCTTCATCAGCTAATCAAACGAAACCTTCAATTATCAATCAGAATTCGGGCAAAGTTACAAACGAACAAACAACTGAACAGGAAGGAGTAATTGTGACGTCATCGCGGAACCGGATTCAAAATTAATTCGCGGGAAAACAGCTAAGGAATGCGGCAGGCAGCGATGCTCAAACTTCTCTGAATAAAACTCTCCCAAAATTTTCGTTTGTGACCAAAGTAAATATGTGAGTAACCACGTCATTCTGAAATCATATGGAGTTGGATTTTATTTAATTTTTTCCAAAAACTTTTAGGTAAAAGCTTTTGATATTGCATTGTCACGCGACATACATATGCATGCAAAATTTCAGCTCAAACGAAAACCGGAAAGTGGGTCAAATTTAACTTGCAAGAATTCATTACAGACACCGGGACAGGTGAAACTTAATAAAAGCTTGTAAAAAAAAAAGGTCTCGAATAGAAGGTTCCTTTTACCAACGATTTGGAAACGTTATGAACTCTATGTATAGGGGTTTTAAATTTTATAATTGGTTAATTTTTGTAGTAAAAGTAATGTGGGTTCGTAACCATGCTTGTATATAAACCTACAGTCACACTTAAGTTAAAATGTGTTTTCCACACCAAATTTCGTAAATTTTTAGATTTCCGTACTGGTGGATAGACGGACATACGGACAGCGCAGTCTCAGTAATAGGGTGCCGTTTTTACCCTTTGGGTACAGAACACTAAAAAGTGAAAAATAAGACCCATAAAAACGTGGTTTTAGGGTTACTAAGACTTTGCTGTCCATCCGTCGGTCCGTCTGCCACCATACTGTATTTCATGAACCGTGATAGCTAGACAGCTGAAATTTTCACAGATGATGTATTTTTGTTGCCGCTTTAACAACAAATACTAAAAATTGGAAAAAGTGAAAGTCTCCATACAAAAAAACCTGTTTTTTTAAACGTGAAGAAACTATTGCCATCTAGTATGATAGTACGGAACTGAAGAAACCAGCGCCATCTATTATGATAGTACGGAACCGAAGAAACCAGCGCCATCTAGTATGATAGTACGGAACTGAAGAAACCAGCGCTATCTAGTATGATAGTACGGAACTGAAGAAACTAGCGGCATCTAAAATGATGGTACGGTACTGAAAAAACTAGCGCCATCTAGTACTATAGTACGGAATTGAAGAAACTAGCGGCATCTAGTATGATGGTACGGTTTTGAAAAAACTAGCGCCATCTAGTACTATAGTACGGAACTGAAGAAACCAGCGCCATCTAGTATGATAATAAGGAACTGAAGAAACCAGCGCCATCTAGTATGATAGTGCGGAACTGACGAAAACAGCGCCATCTAGTATGATAGTACGGAACTGAAGAAACTAGCGGCATCTAGTATGATGGTACGGTACTGAAAAAACTAGCGCCATCTAGTATGATAGTACGGAACTGAAGAAACTAGCGCCATCTAGTACTATAGTACGGAACTGAAGAAACCAGCGCCATCTAGTATGATAGTACGGAACTGAAGAAACCAGCGCCATCTAGTATGATAGTACGGAACTGAAGAAACTAGCGGCATCTAGTATGATGGTACGGTACTGAAAAAACTAGCGCCATCTAGTACTATAGTACGGAACTGAAGAAACTAGCGCCATCCAGTATGATGGTACGGAACTGACTCGTACTTGACCCGTTTTTAACTTCATTATGTTCGTTTGAGTCTCGAGTGCACCGAAACAGCAATTGATTCTTATTTTTAAAAATCGAACGTGCATTTCGTCGTTCGAGCCTTATTAAGTTTTGAAGTTATGAAAACTTTGACAGAGTGTTGTTTCGAATGAATTCGCTATTTAAGCACCAATTAGTGGTTCTGTCGCGCGCTGCCCGGGCGGCGTTGGGTGCGCAGCGTTCGAAACTCGATCCCTGGCGAGAAAAGTCTGTGTTAATTGTGGAAATAGGGGGGAGGGGGGGGGGGGGGGGAAGCAGGCGAAGCATGACAAGACACAGGACGGGATAAGTTATGTAAAACTTTGGCTTTTCTATTATCACATTACTCAAGTATCTTAATGTTAAGTTAAGATTAAAATTAAAGATTTGACGGAAGTAAATAACGTTTTGTTCAGTTTGTTATGTTAATCACTACTGCAGGCTCTCCATTTCTGTTGTAATCTTTTAGCAGGGATTCAATGTCTAGACCACATTACCAATTTACAAGACAGGAACTGCTAACATGTTACTAACATTATTGATCATGTCACCTCATTTACGTACCCACCGAGGGGCTCGAGCCTACCTCGAATTAGGGCGATCGGGCCTTAGTCGACCACGGGGGTCCAGTGCGGGTTGGTCGACCTCACACTCAACCTGCGAGTTTCTTCGCAGGCGTGTGCAGTTTTCCTCACGATGTTTTCCTTCACCGTAAGAGCGTCAGATAAACGAATATATGAAATCTAAATTCGAAATCACATGGCAGGATTCGAACCATGACCTGTCGGGCAGGAGGCGGCGTACCTAACCGTTACGCCACCGACTACATTATTGATAAAATAATTTTGTAGAACCTGTTAACTGGTGGATCTACTCATATACTGAACAACTTTCCCCGAGAAACCCATAGTCAGTTCTTAAAAAGATTTGACCCTCCATACTAAAATGCATAAAATTGGTCAATCAGCTGATCGTTTTTATGAAGAGTTTTTTTTTGCTATTTCAGCTAAGTCATACATAAAACAAAAAGTTGTTCAGTATGATGAATAGAAGCGGCAGTTAACGGAACCTACACCAATTTTGTTACACCCTGTATGTGTTCTTAAGTCCAAAGCAAAAACTTAAAAGAAGAGTCACTTTTGTGATTCAAAACCTGCGAAAACAAACACTGTTTTTATAACACTTTTCATTGGACAATCGTTCAACATCGTTAAAAGTCTCATGATTCACTTGAAATATATAAAAAAAAACAAAGAAAAATCGTTTACAGTCTCCGTGCTTGTAAAACTTCGGATAGACAAGGAGGTGTGACGTCATTACCAATCTGCAGGCGCTGCTGGCACAAATTGGAGCAATTACGTATCTCGACGTTGGCTGGTAGTGTTGCCAGGGTGAAACTACCAAAATTGTACGAAGTTGTTTTTTTTAAGGAAATCTACCCTAAGACAATTTAAAGTTTGAAAAATGATAAATAAATGACCTATTAATTTGAAATTAAATTAAATGAGTTACTATTTATTATACCATAGATAAGATTAGTTTTACAAAATAAGTGTTTTTAAAATAATATACGACATTAATAAAATGAAATATTTAAAGTTTTAACAATCACACTAATATTATAAAGACGAAAGTTTGTGAGTGTGTATGTTTGTTTCTTCTTCACGCAAAAACTACTGAACGGATCTGGCTGAAATTTGTTACGTAGACAGATTAGGACCTAGATTAACACGTAGGCTTTTTTTTTTCACGCTCGCGCACTGCGCACCCTCGAAAAGTCGTATAAACGTCCACGCGGGTAAAGCCGCGGGATTAAATATAAATACTAACAGAAAGTAGTGATGAACAGACTTTTGTATAATTCAATCTTACAATAAAGGTCGATATTCCATACACTCATACATAGGTACGTATTCTATATATTCGTCCAACTATGCTGGTAGCAAATTATTCGATTAATTTATAATGGCAACAAATTTTTATTTGTTTGGTTCACTTTAAAATATAGAGAGCTAGCAACACTGCGCTTGTGGATACTCCTTCACCAATTTTAAAATAACAACCCAGTAATTTGGAGTTCGACGATTAAGTGACAGCCTGTTAAAAAGGACTTGAGTCTCAAGAGGCGAGGGGGGAATCGACGGGACGTATGAAGAGCTATCTTAATGTTATTTTTGTTTCCGGAGCCGAAATTGACGTTATTTTCGTATTTGACGTTCACCTTTAAAAGTAGCCGAAAATTTTCATATATTAAAAAGTAAAAGGTGACTTTTTGGCGGGAATTTGTAGCGTTCAGTTTGTCATTTTTCTTTTATTATCGAAAAATTACATTAGATTAGATTTGATTACATCAGATTAGATTAGATTTTTTCATCACACAACACAAATTCATAAAATATACATGTCAAGTTATAAAATATGTCAATGGTGAGGTGATCGTCAAAAAGTAAATATACAAATTAACAAAAACAAAATGTCAAATTACGAAAATTAAAATGACAAAAAGTAAACTGAACAATCCCTACTTATTAATATTATAAATGTGAAAATGTGTTTGTTTGTTTGTTTGTTACCATTTCACGCTTCAACGCCTTGACCAATCTTTATGAAATTTGGCATGCAGGTAGCCTGTGTCACGGGGAAGGACATAGGCTACTTTTTATCCCGAGAAAATAGCATAATCTAATGCAGTTCCTGAGGGAACTAAAAACAACTCCATTGTTGTTATTTTTTGCACAGAGATGGTTGAGTAGGTGGGAAACGACATAATTTACTAATCACCCTTAAAGACAGTCATAAAAACGATGTCCACGCGGGCGGAGCCGCGCGAAAAAGCTAGTGAGTAAATAAATATAAATTAATGCATTGAAGTATAATATGTCAGTATTTCATTTTTAAAGATTTGTCAATTAAATTGAATTTAATATTAATAGTGTATTTATCAGCAAAGTACCATTTATGTGTTTATTGTGTAGGATAATGAAATAAAAGTGTGTATACTGTGTTTCCAGTTCCCACAAGAAGTCCGCGAAAGCTTTAGCAAGAGTGCTATCATTTTGCTAGAGTGTGTACTGTAGGTTAGTTAGTTTAGAGAAACGTGAAGAAATAGTGACCTTGAAGACTGTAACTAAAACTGACTGTATGTAAAATCTACAAATACTACCGAAAAATTATTACACTGAAGACAAGGCGGTATGACTAATGAGCCTTAGCCTGCACTAAAAACGACAAAGTTTTTTTTTTATCAAAATGTAAAGGAGATTCAATATTGGTTGATTGTAGGTTTAAGTAACAAAAGATCAAAATTAACTAAATTAAACGGTAAATGAAGGTATCGTCTAGGACCTGGGTAGCTTCCTACCATTTTAGGTAACAAAAACATTTGAAACTCCCAGCGCCAGCTACACCTGGGAGCTGGAACACCTTTATATTAAATTCTAAAACTTCAATATGTCAAAGTCATTTAGCTATTTCTCTCATGGAGGCAATAAGAGGGCGAGCGTGTGTTCATACTTCGCGCTGCAAGCGAAAATATATCTTACAGCTTAATGTTTTATGATGCAAAATTGTAGACAGTTTTTCTTCAGTACTCTACAGTTTGAAAATACAATAATTTCGAAATGTTATTAAAACTTTTTAAATAAAAAAATATTGATTTTTATATTATTTACTTTTAAATTATTTATTTATTTTTATTATAAAATTTTGATGTGTGGATTAACTTATTTTATGTATTTTGCGAAATTACTAAATATTAGTTGAAACGGTTACCACAGATGAGATACTAGTTACTTCGTACCTGTTACTAACAAACTTTAGACTCTAGTTTGTCTGAAAATAAATATATAGTATTTGTACTTATACTAGCTGGGATACCCGGTTTCGCTCAGGGAGTAGCCCCACCCACACAAAAAGGCTTCGAATGGTCCAAACTGTTCCAGAACACTCCACAACATTCGAAAGTGTTCTGGAATGTTCCACAATGATTTGAGATGTGGTTGGGGAATGCTCTCGAATACTCTCAAATGATCTAGAAATTTCTAGAGGCCGAAACTTCCAGTCATTATATCTTCAAAAGCACGCCCTGCAAGTAAAAACGGGAAACTTCTCCATGCATGGGGGATAGAGGGCTACCACACCATATAACTTCCTTGATCGTACCGGGACTCGTTTCTGAGTTTTAAACATTTTACATTGTACACTTTCTTGTATAATATATACTGATTATTACATATTATTATTCTTTTTAGTTTTTCTCATCTAATCGATTTCTTTTTCAACTCATCAAACTGATTTCAGTTATTTCTGTGCTATCGGAAATGTGCCATCATATACTGAACTCTCATACTTGGCGATTGAGTCTTAAATTAATGGCTATGGAGTTTGCCAAGGTTTGGCTAGTCATGTTTATGGGATGCATATCAAAATATCCTCATTCAGGTAAATGAAAAAGCCTCAAATAAATATTTAAAAAAATGTATAGCAGTTAATACATTTTTTAAAATATTTATTTGAGATTAAAATAAATTATCTTTTTTACGAGTCCTGAATAGCAGACGAGCGTGGTTCCGCTTCATAAAGCCACAGACAGACTTCATAAGTATTTCAAAGTCATTTAAGTTGCAACCCGCTCACAGGTATGTGTTACATACTTGCTAGCTATTAAAACGGGGGCTGATATATTTAGACACTTTAAAATTTGGTCACATATTGTATCCGGTTTTGTTAACTTCATTCATTGGTCACATATTGTATCCAGTTTTGGTAACTTCATTTATTGGTCACATATTGTGTCCGGTTTCGCTAATTACATTTATTGGTCACATATTATATCCGGTTTTGTTTACTTCATTTATTGGTCACATATTGTATCTGGTTTTGTTAATTCATTTATTGGTTACATATTATATCCGGTTTTGGTAACTTAATTTATTGGTCACATATTGTATCCGGTTTTGGTAACTTTATTTATTGGTCACATATTGTATCCGGTTTCGCTAACTTCATTTATTGGTCACATTTTGTGTCCGGTTTTGTTAACTTTATTTATTGGTCACATATTGTGTCCGGTTTTGTTAACTTCATTTATTGGTCACATATTGTATGCGGTTTTGTTAACTTCATTTATTGGTCACATATTGCATCCGGTTTTGTTAACTTCGTTTATTGGTCACATATTGTGTATGGTTTTGTTGACTTCATTTATTGGTCCAGTTTTGGTAACTTTATTTTGGTCACATATTGTGTCCAGTTTTGATAACTTCATCTATTGGTCAGATATTGTGTCCGGTTTTGTTAACTTCATTTATTGGTCACATATTGCATCCAGTTTTGGTAACTTTAAAATTAAGAAGTCATTTATATATTTTGGAATAGAATAGACTTAAGTATGTCATTGATAAAGTAAACGTTAAAAATAACATTAAATAACAATGACAATGAGTTATAATAATAATTAAAATTGATGATGATGTGCTGCTTTTAAGTGTTGAAAATGGTAATTGTAAAAAAAAATTAAAAATAATTGGAAAATCTAAAAAGTTTTAGGTACAAGCTTTTAATATTGCATTGTCACGCGATATATATGCATGCAAAATTTTAGCTCAATCGGAAACCGGCAAGTGGGTCAAACAAATTTAACTTGCAAGATTTCATTACAGACACCGGGCAGGTGAAACTAAAAATAAGCTTGTGAAAATGTACAGTTGTAAGCGTACACAGGCCAGGCCTAGCTCCATATCTTCCTGTTATGTCACTTATAACCAATTGTGACCAAATTTCACTATTATCTCGTGACAAACTCACAATTTGACCAAACAATACTATCCCTCCAGTTCGATACGCGTTCGCGGAGCAATAGTAAATTTCACACGAGCCATTACACCGGCAGCGTTCGAAAATACCTTCCTTTTTCAAAAAATAAACGGAAAAAAGTAAAATTCTGTTAATATTTCACTTGGCGCCATCTGTTGTAGGTTTCCTTATATACTCTCGGCGTTTATTTGTACGTTGTGTTATATGCGATGCAATAAATTTGGTAGATTGTTATTTTGTTAACTGTACTTTTGTGCGAGCTGAAAGCTGAAAGTAAATCTCGCTTGCTAGCACCTACCTAATGTTTTAGGAACATTTAAAAACTTAAACCCACCAATGGATAAACGCTCTTATTACCTGTATATTAATCCATAACGTCATCATATCAGTTCATATACGTCCCCACCGAGGGGCCCAGTGCGGGTTCGTTGACTTCACACACAACCTTCGAGTTTCTTCGCAGGCGTGTGCAGGTTTCCTCACCTTTAAAACAATCGGTAAGATATATGTACGTAAGTTTTTGAAAAACTCATTGGTACATTTGCCGTCCAGATTTGAACTCGGTACCTCTGGTTAGAAGGACCGAGTCATTACCGTTTGAGCCACCGACGCTGCAATCCATAACGTAAGACAAATAAATATTTAACACTAAGGTATTATTTTTTCTTTATCAAGTCATGCTATAATATATTACAGCAATAAAAGCTATAGCTTTTATATAGTCGTGAAAGGGTAAAAGGTACAATGATTGGCACTCTAAGCTAAATTCTGTGTTAACCTGCTTACAGTTTAATAACAACAAAATTTTGGACTGTTATTGCTATGCAAGATTCTTTAGTAGGGATCTTGCTGTTAAATAAAACAATTAGTATCATGTATTTATTACAAAAAAAAATTGAAACAAAAGTACAATGATAAAAATAAAATAAATGTAAATTATGCAACAAAAGAGATCTAAAGCACAGTCACGTAACATTTTTCTTTATAAACATAGCCAGTCAAAGAATCGTATATAACTTGATTTTCACCGTTTTAAATTTTTCAGCATCTTTTTCTTCTGAAAAAAAATAACAAAATATATTTTATTATTATTCAAAATTCAGCCAAAGCGAAAAATGTAACTTTAATTTACCCAGGTAAGCGTAAAATTGCATTCTTGTTTTCCAGTACTACAGTGATTGGCACTGCCATTTGCTATAGCGATTGTCACTTTTAGTATAATGATCAGCACTGCCAAGATTAATAAAAGTGACAGTTAAAGTAATTTAACATTAGTGTTTATTATAATGAAACACAAAGACGTTACAGTAAATGTAAAATTAATGAAAATATATAATAAAATGACGTTTCAGTGATTGGCATGGGTGCCAAATTTTACAAAAAAATGTATGGCTGACTGGCACTCTAATTTTTGAAGTCATGATATTTTTGGTGAAAAAAAACCAAACAGCAGCATATTATTTATTGCTGTAGTAAACATATATCATAAATTACTTCAAGAATTTTTGCAATAAACATAGAAAATAGGTTATTTGACATCCCTTACCTTTTATCAACTCCGATAACATTTTCACGTCTTCTACAAGAGTTTGTTGCACCGTCGGCGAAAAACACTTTTTTTAAGGTGTTGCCATACGTGAAGGTTATTTTTTCTGATAATAATTAAGTGTAGCCATTTAAGAAACAAAAGGCACGAAACTCATGATTTTGTTAGTAAAATCCTTATTATTTGAGTTTTACTTCATTAATGCGATGGTCTAACTGCAACATTATACGATACGATATCGCCTAAAAAACATACAAAAAAACATACAGTCGAATTGAGAATCCCCTTTTTTTGAATTCGGTTGAAAAATAGAATTCGAGGAAATCAAAATCATCCCTCATATCCATATCCTGTAAATTACAAAACATATTTTTTTCGTTAATTAAACTAAACGGTGGCTACAAAGTTGGTCGTTGACGGCGGTATAAGCCTTAAGGTGTAGCACCGTAGCTCGTAGCGCCTCCGTAGCAACGAATGCATCGTAGTAGCGTTGCAGTGGCAGTGGTCCAACGCGTTTGATGTTTGCATTAACGCCTACATCACTATACTCACTAATAGGCATGTGCTCCTGGGCTACGGCGGAATGTATTCATTGAAATGTCCCCATCTTCTAAGCTGCGGTGACTATGGAACTTGGGGCTTGACCTTCCTCGTGACATCTCCTTTGAACTACTGCACGAATTGGGTATGCTAAATTTTTTATAAGCCATGAAAATAAAAAAAACATTTCGAGATATTTTTATTTAAAGCCATATTTTTTCATTTTCCACTCGAAAAAGTAAAAGATTGCGTAAAAAAATCGGAAAAGGACAATAACCTTCATTTGACCCCTATTACGTCACGAGTTTACAATAAAACCTTATTTCACCACTGAACGGAACGTGCACTCTTACTTGTCATATCAATTACGGACCTTGCATTTGAGGACGAGCTTTCGTCGAGCACTGAAAAAGGCACTATTTATTTATCATCCACCAAAAACTACGTTTGAAACAATCAAATATTATTAGAACGTCATTCAAATTAAATACTTAAATGGGTAAGATATTCATTAGAGGTCCAATTTTTATTGTGGTTCTAAAAAACATTTAAACTCTGAAGATATATAGATTATGATGTTTGATGACAAGTAAATTTTGACTTTGACGTTTCGTTGTTGGCTTTGTGATAGTTTCGTTTCGGAAAAGGCAAAGGTTACTAAGACCATACAGCCAGGTCTGACGTATTTAGGCTTCCTTAGCTGTTGGATTTGTAATGCTAGTGCCGGTGCAATGAAAAAACAACAAAATAAAACTACGAATGCGTCTACCACAAATCCCGCCAAAAAACCTTTGGTGAAAAAAAAACTTGAGTGACTTGACAGTTGACGTCAAGGCCTATTCATTTCATCGTCATAGAAATAGGGCTGTTCGTTTCATAGTAATGTGAACCGATGACGTCATCAAGGTTTCAAAATTTAAAAAAATATTTAAAAATATCTAGAGGCTTAAAAAATGAAATATTCAAATTAGTTTTTCAAAATGGTCTAAACCATCAGAAAAAAATTAAAATAAATACATTTTTTTTTAGCATACCCAATTCTTTAAACTCTCTCTTATTGGGTTTTTTTTCAACTCACGCACATATACTGACCGATTGCTTTAACGGTGAAGAAATATATCGTGAGGAAACATGCACATCTGATTCCGTTGTTGTAAATCTTAATCTCAATGTCCTATACGTACCGCGGGTGATGCTAAGTGCAACACCAGGCAACCTGCCATCCCTTAGGTAGCACCGTTTAATTGTGCCACACTTGAATAAGGCATAAACAGGTAGTCAGTTGTGTTCGACTAATTTTAGCCGTATCACAAATACGTATCCCAATCCCCAATGAACAAGTTGGTTCTCAGTGACACAAAAGTACAACCAATCAGAAATCAAAGTCAAAAACTTAAGGGTTTTTTTAATAGAAAATCGACTTGAAAAGTCACTACCGATGCCCAGATAACTTACAATAATTGTAAGTAACGAACAAATCGAACAATAATAATTATTGTTGCTGTTGGTAACGAACAATAATAATTATTATTGTTGTTGCTGTTGGCCACGAACAATAATTATTATTATTTTTGTTCGTGGCCAACAGCAACCTGTATTACCATCTATGAGCGCCTTTAATTCAAACTCGGGCCAGAACTAATCAGTCCGCTAAATAGGTTGTTAAGTAACATGTGGGTAATTGCGAATCCTTGTAGTTGGTGGCGAACACCTGCAAGGGTCAGTGACCTTCGGGTAATTATTATTATTACTAGTTGTTGACCGCGGCTTCGCCCGCGTTGACACAGTTTTTTCAAGCTTTATATGAGTTTCACCTGTCCCGGTGTCCGTAATAAAATCTTAAAGTTAAATTTGATCCTCTTCTCGGTTTCCGATTGAGCTGAAATTTTGCCTGCATATGTATATCGCGTGACAATGCAATATTAAAAGCTTGTACCTAAAAGTCTAAGGTTTTCGAATTTTTTTCATGACTCCTTGAGGATGAGAGGTAAGCGAGCCCCTCGGTGGGGATATATATGTCGCAGGATAATAGCAAAGTCCGTCGTTTCGCGAAAATCCTAGGAATATTGCACACTTTGGAGTAGAAAACTCCAAATAAAACCAAGTCGGACGGAGCCCCGCTTCGCTTGGTTAGCGTGTCTTTTTCTACAGTAAAAAGGAGCCGAAACGACGGATTTTGTGATTATCCTGCGACATATACTGATATGATAAACTGATATGGATGATGATGATATAAACTGTGACAGTTTACTTTTTAATTTTTCTCTGGCTTTTCCAATCCATAAATGTGTCTACGTTTATCGCCAAAAATGTACATTCTCTTACTTCAGCTATATTTTATTTATTGGAGAGAGGTTTTAGGACATGTTTCCGTCGATAAGGTCAAGACTGAATGTGCTTATTTCCAAGTTCAATGACCTGTGTAGGTTGTTGTCCTTAAAAAAGGTATATTAGAAAAAAAAAGAAGTCGAGCAAAACAATGATATTTGTATCCGCAAGAAGAAATAAACGAAGTAATCTGTGACTAAATTCCTGTCTTAAGTTATTTTTTGTTGTTTCAAGCATTATTTATAATACTACCTTTTTCTTTAGCAAACAAATTAGTTTGCAGATCTGATTTTAGAAATTCTAGCATAAATATATCTGAAGTATCTTTACGATGAGAAAATCAGCAAAGTGTTTGTTAAGCCAAAATGTGAACCTAACTGGCGAAGTGGTTTTAAAAAAATGAAGGTTTGTAAGTTAAAAAGACTCTATTTTGTGGGGGAATTTGGGGAGCAAGCGCACTGGCCTTGTCTACTTCTTGGTGTTTCGCTCGGCTTTCAGCAGATGCTGCAGCGCGAGCTCCAACCACACTCAACACAAATTCAATGTCTGATGCATCATCATCATATCAGCCGAAAGACGTCCACTGCTGAACAAAGGCTTCCTCTAAGGATTATCACACCGACCGGCCCTACGCTGTCCATATCCAGCGGCTTACAGTGAATTCACCAGGTAGTTGGTCCACCTACGCTACGTCTTCCGATGCGCGGTGGCCACTCGAGAACTTTACTGAAAAAGGTCGTTTGGTTTCCTTAGAATATAAAACAATAACAGTGTTCTATATTCCAAGGGAACTATAGAACATTGTTCTGTATTCCAAGGAAACCAAAATCGATTCCTTTGATTCTTTTGTAAAACTTGAAACCATAATTAAAATATCGTAAGTTATCCTACCCACCACGCGGTGGACCGACGATCTGGTGCAGATCACGGGAAGCCGGTGGATCAGCGGTCTTCGTGGGAATCCTAGGGGGAGGCCTTTGTCCAGCAATAGACGTTTTTCGGCTGATATGATGATGATGATAATGAAGTTATCCTAGTTTAGGCCCAGATTGTATTTATTTCCTTACATCGTCCGTCATGTTTAAAACATAACAGTGTTTACCCTTACAACTTTCGGAAATTAGCACAATACGTAACATAAATATAAACTCTTACAAGGGAAAGCGTTTAAACCAACATCGCAATAGTTAAAATTAAACTTACACGCAGTTTAGCATAATTAACAGTTGATCCTTAAAAGCAGTTCGGTACTCGAGTTCCAAATGTATAACAAATACTATGTACCCTTATGTAGCTAACTGAGTTTAAATACTATGTACCCTTATGTAGCTAACTGAGTTTAAATACTATGTACCCTTATGTAGCTAACTGAGTTTAAATACTATGTACCCTTATGTAGCTAACTGAGTTTAAATACTATGTACCCTTATG
Source organism: Coleophora flavipennella (assembly GCA_947284805.1). NCBI lineage: Eukaryota > Metazoa > Arthropoda > Insecta > Lepidoptera > Coleophoridae > Coleophora > Coleophora flavipennella. Next base: position 8,653,548 of record OX369301.1, read on the forward strand.
TAGCTAACTGAGTTTAAATAGAATCTAGTGTGAGCTTGTATAGTTTGTTGATAAGCAGGGTGACTTTTAATTCATCATCATCATCATCGTCATCATATCAGCTGAAAAACTTCCGATGCTGGACAAAGGCCTCCCCCAAGGATTTCCACGACGACCGGTCCTGCGTTGCCCGCTTTCACCCGTTTGTCGGTCCTCCGCGTAGGAAGCCTGCCTACGTCCATCTGTTGTACAAGCTATGTGCCCTGCCTACTGCCACTTCAGTTTAGCGATTCTACGAGCTATGTCGGTTACTTTGGTTCTCCTGCGGATCTCCTCGTTTCTGATTCGATCACGCAGAGAAACTCCTAGTATAGCACGCTTCATTGCCCTTTGGGTGACCTTGAGCCTTCTTATGAGACCCATAGTAAGCGATTATGTCTTAGTTCCGTATGTCATCACTGGCAATACACACTGGTCAAATACCTTAGTATTGAGACACTGCGGTATTTGGACGTGAAGAGAGACTTTTAATTAGTTCTTGATAAAGGATATGCATGTACTTGTGATAACAAATCATCACCATCATCATATCAGCTCATATACGTCCCCATCGAGGGGCACGAGCCTACCCTGAATTAGGGCGATCGGGCCTTAATCGACGGGTTGGTCGACTTCACACACAACCTGCGAGTTTCTCCGCAGGCGTGTGCAGGTTTCCTCACGATGTTTTCCTTCACCGTAAGAGCGTCGGATAAACGTACTCGTATGAAATCTAAATTCGAAATCACATTGGTACGTGGCAGGATTCGAACCACGACCTCCCGGACAAGCCTTTACGCCACCGACGCTCTTGATTTCCCAAACAAACTATACGTCAAAAATGAAAAGAAAAATGTCCTTTATCCATTTTTGTCGTTTTGATAACTTATTATGTACCGAGGACCATTTTTTTTTTTCTTTTTTGACATTTAGTTTTTTTGGAAAGTTGTTTGTAATCACGAGTAGATACATATCTATTGTTATCAAGAACTAATGAAAAGTCATCCTATAACATCCTATAAACGTATAACACATTATGTTATTAACTTAATTAAACTTAAGTAAGCAGGTAGGTACTTTAAAGTATGAAAGATAATACAAGGAACGGTTAGTTGAAGCAATGTTTCAAGGAAAAACACTTCAGAATATTTTCTTAAGTAATTAGCAGTACAATACAAGTTCCAAGCTGAAGGAACTTTGAAGGTAAGTTTGTAAAATTAACTTCCATTAAGAGTATTTAACGTAATATTTAAATAAATAAGTACGATTATTTACTATTTATGATGTTCCAAGTGATAAGTATTAATTAATTTGTACGAGTAATCACTGCTTAATCAAAATGATCAAAATCTATAATCTATGTATAAAAATGATCTCCTATATCTCCTGGTCACGCTATTACTTGAGAACGGCTTTACCGATTTTGCTAATTCGTTTCTTGTTGAGTTCGTTATTGTTAGGACAAGGTTCTTATGTAGGGTAGGGTAGTGTAGTGTGAGGTGGAACGAAGTTCGCCGAGACAGCTAGTCTAATATTATAAACGCGAAACTTTGTAAGAACGTATGGATGTATGTTTGTTACAATCTGGGTGACGAGGGGGTGAGGTCGCAATCTAGCGAGCGGCAGGGAGTGTCCACACTGTATGTTAGTACTAATATATATATATACATTGACACGAGTTTAAACAGGACTGTAACGGGTTCACTCCTAATATACATTCATTATTCATTAAATTCACAAGCTCATTCTGCACCAGACTAAACTGGTTGGACGATGGACGTGAATAGTTCCACGGCCTGAACTCTGCAAATGTGAAAATATATGAACAGTGCAATAAACGTATTTATAGATCTGGGGTTTCGCTAACCGTTTTTTATTCATTTTTTACTAACTTTTGCCCGCGACTTCGCCCGCGTGGACATCGTTTTCATGACTGTCTTAGACGGTGCGCGGTGCGCGAGCCGCAAGCGGCTCTCGAGCGTGGACAATAATTTTCTCCAGATCCCTCGGGAACTATGTCAGGTTATGCTTATTAGTAAATCATGTCATTTCTTACCCCCTCAACCATCTCTTTGCAAAAATCACACAATCCGTTGTTCCGTTGCGATGTTAAAGAAATTAACCAAAAAAGAATATATTTTCAGTTCCCTCAGGAACTGCATCGGGCTATGCTGTTTTCACGGGATAAAAAGTAGCCTATGTCCTTCCTCGTGACACAGGCTACCTGCATGCCAAATTTCATTAATATTGGTCAAGGCGTTGAAGCGTGAAAAGGTAACAAACAAACAAACACATTTTCACATTTATAATATTATAAGTAAGGATTCACAACTGGTAAGCCCTTGGCATCACTCACCTGATGGTAAGTGACGATGATGCCGAGAATGTAAGCGGGCTTACCAAGATTCCTCAACGCAAAGGGGATCTGGATATCTTATCTTCAAGCCGGCACACATCGATGCTGTAAACACTGATGTTTGGCGCCAAGACTTAGATAAGATGGTGGTAGCTAGCCAGGCGGGCTATCACAATGCCCTTCCACCAACCAAACCGAGTCTTACGAAGTTGACCCCGCCGGGAATCGAACCCGCGACCTCCTGGTGTTAAGCGAATAGACGAAACATTACGCCACGGAAGCGTTTAAAAACCTATTAACTCCACCTATTACGGTTCATGAAATACAGCCCGCTGACGGACGGACAGACAGCCGAGGCTTAGTAACAGGGTCCCGTTGGGTGTACGGCACCCTAAAACGTCCAGTTACCTTGTACGGAACCCTAAGACTATTCATCAAATCATATTCTTTTTTTCACCTATTGTGATGAAGCGTCGGTGGCTCAACCGGTAACGACTCGGTCCATCTAACCAGAGGTACCGGGTTCAAATCTGGACGGCCAATGTACCAATGAGTTTTTCAAAAACTTACGTACATATCATTACCGATTGCTTTAACGGTGAAGGAAAACATCGTGAGGAAACCTGCACACGCCTGCGAAGAAACTCGAAGGTTGTGTGTGAAGTCGACCAATCCGCACTGGGCCCGCGTGGTCGACTAAGGCCTAATCGCCCTGATTCAGGGTAGGCTCGAGCCCCTCGGTGGGGACGTATATGAGCTGATATAATAATGTAAGTACGTTTAATTTATCCACAATTCATCATGACTCGATCATACGTCATCAAGCCGAAGGTTGGTAGAAGTGGCCTATGTCCTGGGAGCATTAGTGAATTCGTTTATCTGTGGCAAAGTCCAACGGTGGAATTATACGGGCTGGCGAGCTTTTATTGTACATTTATATTCTCGAACACGACACACACTCATATGTTACAAAACCCTACCTATCGTCCGACCAAAACTTTTGAACGTCACAATTTCTAAGCCGCGGCCAAGAATAAACTAACAATTTGGAGTCGGTCGGCCGCCCAATGTCGATTGTTTCGGCAATCGGGGAACTCCGTACGTGGTCGGGATACGGAACGCCTCGGGCCGTCTCGGGCCGTCTCGGACTGACTGCGGGCCAACTAGTTCGGTCACATTACGGTCCGGAATATTGGAGGTGACTTAGCTTCAGTTTTAGCGGTTTCGAACGTCAGCATTTTGGAGAAAACTAGGTGAATGTGATGTTTATTAAGGAGTAGCTTTTGCCAGCGGCTTCGCTCGCGTGAACATAGTTTCTATGACTGTCTCCGAGTGTGCGCAGTGCGCGAGCTACAAGCGACTCGCGAGCGTGGGATCATCATCATCATATCAGCCGAAGGACGTCCACTGCTGGACATAGGCCTCCCCATATCCCGACGACCGGTTCTGCGCTGCCCGCATCCAGCGGCTTTCCGCGACCTTCACCAGGTCATCGGTCCACTGAGTGGGAGGCCTGCCTACACTACGTTTTCCGGTGCGTGATCGCTACTCGAGAACTTTACAGCCCCACCGGTCATCTGTTCTGCGAGCAACGTGCCCCGCCCACTGCCACTTAAGTTGATAAGTTAAGAACGTGGGATAAAGTAGCCTATATGTTAATCCAGGTCCTAATCTGTCTACCTACCAAATTTCATCCAGATACGTCAAGTAGTTTTTGCGTGAAAGAGTAACACACGTCCATACATACAAACTTTCGCGTTTATAATATTAGTAAGGATTCCGTTTTGAGGTGGATTCGATGAACGTATTACGTTAAGTTCGGTGGCATTCCAGAAAACTTGCAACATAAAATTTGTTAAGTACTTTTGACAGCTTCGTAGGGCTAAACTATTGCAGATAAAATAAAATAAGATTAGCCAATAAGATCCATCTGACACCAATCATCATCATAGCTCATATATACTGCTGGGCTCGAGCCTACCCTGAATTAGGGCGATCTAGCCTTAATGGGCCACGCGGGCCGACTTCATAGACAATCTTCGAGTTTCTTCCAAGGCGTGTGCAGGTTTCCTCACGATGTTTTCTTGAGGATACCAATATAAATATATATATATTGGATGATTTTAAACAAATGGAATAACCCCCTAATTCTTTCTACCCACCCCGATTTATTTCGTTTAAATTACGGGAGCCTTAAATTTAATGTGATAGAAGAAATTTCCATAAAGAACCATTTTTATGTAGTGATAGCAAACCACATTTAAATATAAATATTGGTAAGCAGTCGGTGGCGTAACAGCTAGGGCCGTTACCTCCTATCCGGCAGGTCGTGGTTCGAATCCTGCTACGTACCAATGTGTTTTTGAATTCCGATTTCAAATGTACGTTTATCCAACGCTTTCACTTCTGAAGGAAATTATCACATACGCCTGCGAAAACTCGAAGGTTGAGTGTAAAGTCGACCAAACCCCACTGGGCCCGCATGGTTGACTAAGGCCTGATCGCCCCAATGCAGGGTACGCTCGAGCCCCTCTATGGGGACCTATATGAGCTGATATGATAATTGGTAAGAAAGAACAGTCATAAATAAGTATCTCAAAAGTAACTTTCAAACAGCAATAACAAAACAACGACTTATTTCGTAACCTACCCCCACTTAACCTAAACACTTCCATCCACTAGATAAACCACACAGAAATCCGTCAATGTATTCCCAACCCTTGGACTGCCGGCGCTGTGCCAAGCAGCGGCGGGTCACGCGCGCTTATGTAACCCCTCCGTCGACCGCCGCGCCGTAATTTTAACCAGTATATTGGTTTAGTTTTTAACACTGGCAATGCTGCCAAAGGCGGAATTAACCTTCTTACTTTATTGGCTGTGAAACTGTGGTCTCGAGACATATAATCGTGTTCCTGTTTGTCTTGTTTCTTTATTCCATGTGGCTGGTGGCCAACCAACGAGTTATGAATACTCGTACCCTAGGCGGTAAAACAACAATACAAAAAAATAAAAATGCGATTGCTACTTTTGTGCGTTAATTAGAGTCTATGAAATACATAGTTGACTACTATGAAACTGTCTACGCCATGAAGGAATAAAAACCTGCCAAGTGCGTGTCAGAACCGCACACATAGGGTTCTGTACCATCATACTAAATGGCGCTAGTTTCTTCTGTTCCGTACTATCATACTAAATGGCGCTAGTTTCTTCACTTTAAAAAAACGCGTTTTTTGTATGGCAACAGAAACAGGTACATCATCTGTGAAAATTTCAACTGTCTAGCTATCACGGTTCATGAAATACAGACGGACAGATGGACGGACAGCGAAGTCTTATTGTTAGTAATAGGGTGCCGTATTCCAAGCGACTTCCAAAAAGGAGGAGGTTCTCAATTCGACTGTACGTTTTTTTTATGTGTGGTACCCTTAGAACTTTTGACTGGGGGAACCGATTTTGATGATTCTTTTTTTATTCGAAAGCTAGTGCTTCCCGTGTGGTCCCATATAAATTTTATCAAAATCGGTTTAGTACTTTATTAGAAAATTAACTAAAACCAAAATAATAATGCAAAATTGTTCGAAGTTGTTGCGATGGAAGTTGGTTTTTTAACGTGTTACGAACGTGGGTACGATACCCTAAAAATGTTTGCGGCGCCCTATAATGGACCATTTTTTCTTTCATGGTCTACGCATACTCCTAGTGGTATGACGAAAAACTTCAGATTATGAGAGCATAGATATCGGTACGATTTATCTTTAGGCCTTATTTACCAACTTGTCCTGTAGCAATAGGGGATCGGACTGCATGAAAAATAAAATCTGAAATATGATTTCCTAAATTGCTATCCTCTTGAAGTTTCAAAAAACCTTACATGTTTTGTTTTTCCATCACGTCTACAATTTTTAATTGATCAAATTCACAAATTAAGTTCGTCAATGACGCTTAAAGTCTATGACGTCACTTGTGGGTAATTCAAACATTTTTAGAACAAAATTTCGTTTTCCACAGATCATAAAAACTAACTCAAATGACTAGCAGTCCGATCCCCTTTTATAAAAATAATTCGGATTGTTTGCTGAAGTCCCGTGTAACAGAGAAGTAACAATTTTCTAAGTCATAGAGCTTACTTTGATAAATTTATGGTGGTGTTGAAAAATAGAACTGGTATCGTATATAACAGAAAAACAAACTAAATAATAAAAAAAAGAAAAAAGTTTAATATTTTAAATATAAATAATTGCTACGGGTTAAATTAACTTAACCTAAAGATCAGCCTTATACAATTTTTTTATACTTTCAACACCATTTACAGCTTTTTGCTAGAAATCGTTTTCTACCGCTATGGCACACCCCGGACACTTCATACAACGGTCGTGAAATGAAATTTCTACAAACAAATGACGTAGCAAACAAAATCACGGCGAAACCCTATACTGTCTAGAACCAAACTATAACCAATCTGCATCAATCTGGGTGACGAGGGGGTGAGGTCGCAATCTGGAGAGCGGCAGGGAGTGTCCAAACTGTATGTTAGTACTAATATATACTTTGGCTATGGTTTCAAACGAATCTATGCTAAGGCACTCCCTGGTTACTTTATACGAAAGGCCTGAAATGACATATTAAAAAAGGAATGACGGAACAAACAAAATGGTGGCGAAATCCTATACGTTCGACAACCAAACTGTAACCAATCTGTATCAATATAGGTGACGAGGGGGTGAGGTCGCAATCTAGAGAGCGGCAGGGAGTATCCATACTCTATGTTAATCTAATACCTATATACAGGGTCTTAACAAAGGTATGCACTTTTTTTAACTGGAGCTTGTACCAAACTGAACAAGTTTCTCCAAGAAACCCATGGTCAATTCGCATTTATTTTTTTAAATAAAATTATTAAATTGCGCGGAATACGCCAGAATAGTACGGCGAGGTGAGTGACCGCGCGGGTGGCCTCAGCTGGGAATTGTAGCAGTTTGATAATTTAATTAAAAAATAATAAATGCGAATTGACCATGGGTTTCTTGGAGAAAGTTGTTCAGTTTCACGAGTACAAGATCCAGTTTAAAAAAAGTGCATACCTTTGTTAAGACCCATGTATATGTATAATTTGGCTAAGGCGACGATTTTCACTATAAAATTCCACAATCAGGAACAAATTCACTTTTAAAATTCAAGAATCAAGCTCAGGCACGTACAATCCGTTGACGGAACCCGCACGGATTGATTTAGATCTAGTCTCGTCTAGGAGTTCAGCTCACTTGGCAAATTTACCTACCGTAGCCGGGAGCTTAAAACAAAGCCTGATTCGATTTAGCAAGAACGAACGGATCTTCTTTGATGTGTCGAATCAAAGGCAGCGATCCGTCTGTAATACACTTAGCCGGGCCATTTCAGCCCCCCTAAAAGAGGTTGCAGACGAACCGACAACGGCACGATATCGGATCGGGATACCCAAAGTTTAGGTCGTATCTGGGTGATCTAATTATTGTATTCAGAGATTTGTTACCATAGATGGGTTATGCACTAACAGACAACTTTTGAAAATCGAAGCCATTTACACACACATCATTATAGGTAGTTCCCTTCTATTGCACCGAATGCTTTACTAAGAAAAGAGATACCAATTGGCATCATTTTTTTGCTTCACTTTTTAGACGCATGTAACCTATCTACCTCCCCTTATACATATACCGAGTAGGGAAACATTTAAATAAAAAGTTGTATCAGTGATACAGTATCACCCATCTGTTTTGAAAATCGGAACGCACCAGTACAGCAGCAAAGTATATATATTACTACTAACATATAGTATGGACACTCCCTGCCGCTCTCTAGATTGCTACCTCATCCCCTCGTCAGCCATATTGATACAGATTGGTTACAGTTTGGTCGCAGTATTACGATATTTACTACACAGTATTATAAAAAGCGTCGGTGGCTCAACCGGTAACGACTTGGTCCATCTAACCAGAGGTACCGGGTTCAAATCTGGACTCCCAATGTACCAATGAGTTTTCAAAAACTTACGTACATATACTTACCGATTGCTTTAACGGTGAAGGAAAACATCGTGAGGAAACCTGCACACGCCTGCGAAGAAACTCGAAGGTTGTGTGTGAAGTCGACCAATCCGCACTGGGCCCGCGTGGTCGACTAAGGCCTAATCGCCCTGATTCAGGGTAGGCTCGAGCCCCTCGGTGGGGACGTATATGAGCTGTAATGATGATGATTACGATATTTCGGCCATATTGTAATTCTGTGGTTTGGTTCTCGAACGTATGGGATTTCGCCGTGATTTTGTTTGCTCCGTCATTTGTTTTTAGAAATGTCATGTCACAACCATTTGTATGCAGTGTCCGGGGTGTGACAGCGGGGTGTGTACGTTTCACACGTGTCGAAAGTGTTGACTCTGCCATCCGATTCCCGATAACCATCGCGTCTTGTCGCTACGTGTGAATCAGCGCTTACCCCGCTCGGGGCAGCCGCCGCCCCGCCCCGCCGCGCCGACCCCCCGATGCACTGCGTTCAATAAGATTTTCATCAGGCCTTGAAAAGTTTATAATGAGTGGAGACTCCAATTCCAACCCTTTTCGAGTGTTTATAAACGAACTGTACATGATTATGTAGTGTGCGAGAATGATAGAATAGAATGCTCAGTATTTTTGATAGGGTGAACTGAGGAGCGTGTTTGTTTGTTTCTGAACTCTTTTTTAACCGCCTCCTTGGTGTAATGGTTAGTCCATTCGCTTCACACCAGGAGGTCGCGGGTTCGATTCCCGGTGGGTTCAACTTGTAAGATTCGATTTGGTTGGTGGAAGGGAATTTTCTAAGCCCGCCTGGCTAGCTACCACCATCTTATCTAAGTCTTGCCGCCAAACATCAGTGTTAAAAACATTGATGTGTTCCGGCATGAAGATAAGATAGCCAGTTCTCCATTGCGTTTGGGAATCTTGGTAAGCCCGCTTTCATCTTCGGCATCACCGTCACTTACTATCAGGTGAGATGATGCCATTGGGCTTACCAATTGTGAATAAAAAAAATCTTTATTGTACAATAAAATATACAATTATATATACAGAATAGAAGTAGCATGCACAAAGGCGGACTTATCCTAAACAGAGATCTCTTCCAGCCAACCCTTAATTATTTATTTATTTATTTGCCAGGAAAAAAAGTTTGAGAGTGATATTGAAAGGAGAGTGACTGCTGGGAATATGGTAAATGGAGCGATGCACTCCTTTATGAGTAGCCAGAAATTGTCCAATAAGGCCCGTCTGGCTGTGCACAGGGGAGTTCTTGTTCCTACTCTGATTTACGGAAGTGAAAGTTGGGTATGGCAAAAGAGGCATAAGAGTAGAATAAATGCAGTTGAAATGAGAGCATTGAGAAGTATGATTGGTGTGAAACTTTGTGATAAGATTAAGAATAGTGTGATAAGGGAACGTTGTGGTGTGAAAGAAGATGTAGTGACAGTTATTGAGAAAGGCATGCTCCGATGGTTCGGTCATGTAGAAAGGATGAATGATAGAAGATTAACTAGGCAGATATACAAGGCGAGTGTGAATGGTAATACTGGAAGGGGTAGACCTAGACGTACGTACTGCGACCAAGTCGAAGACGTATTGAAGAAGTGTCAGGTCAAGAGTACCCTAAACCGACGAGCTTGTATGAAAAGATTGATGAATGTAGAGGAAGCGAGAGAAGTATGTCAGGATCGTAGCAAGTGGAAAAATGTGGTCTCTGCCTACCCCTCCGGGAAAGAGGCGTGATCTTATGTATGTATGTATGTAAAAAAATACAATACAAGTCAATATATAGAACAGTGGTCCCTACACTAGGCAGGCTAAGGCTGTATAGTATAAGCCGTGAGTGCAAACAATTTCCATGCTTAAGGTAAGCCGACGCGACGGTACAAAATAAAACCAAAATTTAAAATTTAAAATTATTAAACATAGTCAACCATAATAGAAAGTGAGTGTGTGTGTGTGCATGTGTGTGTGTGTGTGTGTGTGTGTGTACTGAAAAGATGTAAACTATAAGCAATGAAACAAATTAGTAGGTACACAATTTAAAAGAAGTGAAAACTATAATCAAAACTAATAAACATCTATTATTTTAAAATTAGATATATTTATAATGACTAATTTAAATAGGCGCATGTTACACTCTTTCTGATGGTCACAAGATAGTGATTACATTACATAATGTCAGATTGTGAAAATATTATCAAAAAAAATTGGACCCTCCATACTAAAATGCACAAAATCGGTCAATCAGCTGAAAAGTAAAAAAAAAATTTTACGTTTTCAGCAAAGTCATAGAACAAAAGTTGTTCAGTATGATGAGTAGAAGCCCCAGTTAACGGGACCTACACCAATATTGTTACACCCTGTATATATAACAGCAAGTAGCCAGTGAGGCACAGCTCTTAGTATGCGAACAAACACTGCATCAGATAAGGCTCGGCACTCGGTCACGGGGCGAGGAAAGCTCCACGCCATTTGATTGATGCCTCCATTGCAACTTTACTTTGCGCCCTGCTGGTTAAACGCGAGCAAACTACATATACAGGGTGTAAAAAAAAACAATTGGTGTAGAAGCCGTTAACTGGGGGTTCTAGTCATCATACTGAACAACTTTCCCTAGGTTAAACCATAGTCCAATCGCAAAAAAAAATTAGGACGCCCTTCATACTAAAATGCACAAAATTGTTCAATCAGCTGATCGATTTGTATGAAAAGTAAAATATTTTTTTGCGTTTTCAGCAAAGTCGTAGAACGAAAGTTCTTCAGTATGATGAATAGAAGCCCCAGTTAACGGGACCTACACCAATTTTGTTACACCCTGTATATATTAGTACTAACATACAATATGGACACTCCCTGCCGCTCTCTAGATTGCGACCTCACCCCCTCGTCACCAAGATTGATACAGATTGGCTACAGTTTGGTTGTCGAACGTATAGGATTTCGCCGCCATTTAGTTTGTTCCGTCATTCGTTTTTTGAAATGTCATTTCTGGCCCGTTGTATGAAGTGGTTTAAGAAATTACTTTTCCTTCTAGAATTAAAACAAAACTTCGAAATCCACGCTACCCCAGCAACAACCTTAAGTGTTAAGAAATCAGACACTGTTTTGCTATCGCCGCCCGGGGTAGTGCAAAGACCCCCCACCTCCAGTTACCCCTCGTCGGAAGTCAGTGGCTCGGAGTGGTCGGTAGTTTCCTTGAACCCGACTTTGACGTGCCTCGCTACTGGCATTGGCTAGGTTTCGGAACTATTTTGTGGTTAGTTTTGCCGCTGCTTAAAAATCGTTTGAAAAGCTATATTTTTGAAGTAAAACTTCTTTACGCACGCTTGACTTGGGGTGTAAGCTGGTGGATGCGTGATGAGAGCGTTACGGAAGTGGGATCGGACGAGGCTAACGGAAGTTGAGAGGGATATTAAGTGAAGATAGAAAGAGAGATACTATTTATTTATGTTTACCAACAATATTAGTTGTCAAAACAATCACAACAAACATATTCGGTGGCTCAGTGGTTAGTGCCCTTAACTACTGATCCGAGGGTTGTGGGTTCAATCCCCACCCAGGGCAAGCATTTGTGTGATGAGCAGATTTGTTTGCTCTGTGTCTGGGTGTTAAATATCTATATACGTATGTACTTAAACTTATATAAGTATGTATATCAGTCTCGTGTTCCCATAACACAGGGAATCCTACTTTGGGGCCAGATGACCATATGTGATTTGTCCCAGAATATTTATTTATTTTTATATAACATAAAAAAGATTTGATCATTTTCAGAGGATAATAAAACTCTTTTTTTGTAAACTGTCTATACCTCCATATGACAAAAAAGATTTGATTATTTTCCGAAGACTAAGTATTTACTTTCATACATATAGATGGAGCTAAAGAATATTTACTTCAGTCGTGCTTTAAACCACAGCACACACGTGCTTTTTTTATCTTTAAATATTTAAGTCCAAAGACTATAATAAATCATTTTCTTGTTTGTTACAGGTAAGTATACAACGAGTCATCGTAGTGTTCTGGTAAAAGTGTTTTATAAGCTAAGTTATATCTAAATTTTAATGATGGTAACATCAAATACAGAACGATGAATAAAGTCATACCTTATAATTAAACTTTGTAACAAAGTTTGGCCAGTTTCAATGACCAAAGAAACACGCAAAGAAATAATGACTATTCACTCTTGATTTGATCCTTTCAAGCACTTAAAGTCTATAAAGTAATATAGTACGTTGCCGTAAGTAGGAGTAGGTGACCAAAGAAACACGCAAAGAAATAATACCTATACACTCTTGTCTTTGCCTTTCAAGCACTTAAAGTCTACACAGTAATATAGTACGTTGCCGTAAGTAGGAGTAGGTGACCAAAGAAACACGCAAAGAAATAATGCCTATTCACTCTTGCTTTGACCATTCAAGCACATAGTACGTTGCCATAAGCAGGAGTAGGTGACCAAAGAAACACGCAAAGAAATAATACCTATACACTCTTGTCTTTGCCTTTCAAGCACTTAAAGTCTACACAGTAATATAGTACGTTGCCGTAAGTAGGAGTAGGTGACAAAAGAAACACGCAACGAAATAATGCCTATTCACTCTTGCTTTGACCATTCAAGCACATAGTACGTTGCCGTAAGTAAGAGTAGGTAACCAAAGAAACACGCAAGAAGAAATAATGCCTATTCACTCTTGCTTTGACCTTTCAAGCACTTAAAGTCTATACAGTAACAGTAATACATTACTATGTCGTAATTAGGAGTAGGTTGTTCTCGTACCGGCATTAAAAGTTCCTAAGACCATTTTCTCACTCGGGTAAATTTTGAACTTCATTATTACTTTGCGTTAATAGTTCCCAAAGTAACAGCGTTATTAATGGAGTTAGGAAATTTAGAAATTGGAGCATCCGTAACGAAATTGTGATAGCGAGAGCTTAGGTAAATAAGGTAAGTCCATTATTATTAGGCAAATAAAATCGAAAAGTAAAACCGATATTTTCCAATGAAACAATAAATCCTTCGTCATATCAGCTCATATACGTACCCACCGAGGGGCTCGAGCCTACCCTGAATTAGGGCGATCGGGCCTTAGCCGACCACGCGGGCCCAGTGCGGGTTGGTCAACTTCACACACAACCTTCGAGTTTCTTCGCAGATGTGTGCAGGTTTCCTAAGGATGTTTTCCTTCACCATAAGTTCGTCGTATAAACGTACATATGACATCGTAATACGGAAACACATTGATTGGTACGTGGCAGGACTCGAACTACGACCTCCCGGATAGGAGGTAGCGGCCCTTGTCGTTGCGCTACCGACGCTCGTAGTTACATGTCATTTTGTAATTATTAACACAATTTATTATGGCGGGTTTTGCTAAGCATTCCATTAACTTTTACTTTACTAAAGTATGTCAAACGACATTTTCTGGAGATATGTCGTAGTTATATTACGGCTTGTAACTATCTTAGTGCGACAGATACAGAGACCCATTGCATTATTTTTCGAAAAACCTAAAAGGTTTTTGGTATAAACTTTTATTTGAAAAGAGTTTTTATGTTAAAAAAGCTAAATGCTCAGTTGAATACAAAAATATACTGTTCTAAATTCTAAAAAAAAACGAGACCTACAGTACTCGCATATGATGTGTAACATGTGACAAAATACTTATGAAATTAATTAATTATCGGGTCGTACATTCACGGGCCGACCCTTCGAATAGTAGTATGTCATCTTTGCCTTTGCCATCACACTAGGCGGCATGGCTATGACAACCTTAGTTTTCGAGAATTAAAAAAAGTTCGCATTTCCTGTTACACATTTCCGTCCCATTTCACGAAATCACTCCCACAAATTGCAGGAAAGCGAGAGCAAAGATGTTACACATCAAAAAGACTGTCTTTCTTCCTCAGATCATAAATAAATGGTAGATTTAAGTTGCATACGTAGGATATATGTATATAATAGAACAAGCGTTACCTCACTTTTTGTTATGATTGTTCTATGAGCTTAACATCTACATAATTTTTAATCTTAAGTTTCATACGATTCTATTGAAAATAAAAGACTATTCAGTGACCTTAAATCTACCCCCAAAGTTCATCATCTGATCAACTTCGAAATACCAAAAGGATCTATTGTCACCGACAATATGGCTTCATTCCAAATTTCAGCTCAATCTAACCCCTGCAAGTCGTTCTTAAATCAATCGCAAGATTTGAACTAAACAAACAAACATACATACATTCATACACATAAACATTGCGAGTTGAATAAAAGCTTTTAAAAATGTAGTTAGGTAACAGTGTCTGCTAAGTACCAATAAAATGGCGACAAAAAGTACAATACAATACAATATTCTTTATTGCATCACAACATAATGAAAAAGAAATTAACAATATAGAAGAAAGCCTATACAATAGGCGGCCTTATTGCTAGGTAGCAATTTTTTCCAGGCAACCTTTGGGTAGGGAAACAGCGATAGAATAAGTTAAGGGGCTGTGCAATAATTAAAAACAGAAAAAATTTAATAATATAAATCTTCTACTATATAAAAATAAGTTGGGTTTTCCTTCCTGACGCTATAACTCCAGAACGGCTCGACCGATTTGGCTAATTCTTTTTTTGTCGAGTTCGTTATTGTCAGGAGAAGGTTCTTATGTAGGGTAGGGTAGGCTAAGGTAGGGTAGGGTAGTGTAGTGTAGTGTAGGGTAGGATAGTGTAGGGTAGGGTAGGGTAGGGTAGGGTAGTGTAGTGTAGGGTAGTGTAGTGAAGGGTAGTGTAGTGTAGGCTAGTGTAGGGTAGTGTAGTGTAGTGTATGTAGGGTAGGGTAGGGTAGAGTAGGGTAGGGTAGTGTAGGGTAGTGTAGTGTAGGGTAGTGTAGTGTATGTAGGATAGGGTAGGGTAGTGTAGGGTAGGGTAGGGTAGTGTAGGGTAGGGTAGTGTAGGGTAGGGTAGGGTAGTGTAGGGTAAGTTAGTGTAGGGTAGGGTAGTGTAGTATAGGGTAGAGTAGTGTAGTTTAGGGTAGGAAAGTATAGGGTAGGGTAGTGTAGGGTAGTGTAGTGTAGGGTAGGGTTGGGTAGGGTAGGGTAGTGTAGGGTAGGGTAGTGTATTGTAGGGTAGTGTAGTGTAGGGTAGGGTAGTGTATGTAGGGTAGGGTAGGGTAATGTAGGGTAGGGTAGGGTAGTGTAGGGTAGGGTAGTGTAGTGTAGGGTAGAGTAGTGTAGGGTAGAGTAGTGTAGGGTAGGGTAGTGTAGGGTAGGGTAGTGTAGTGTAGGTTAGAGTAGTGTAGGGTAGAGTAGTGTAGGGTAGGGTAGTGTAGGGTAGGGTAGTCTAGTGTAGGGTAGGGCAGTGTAATGTAATGTAAGGCGATACGTAGTTCGCCGGGACAGCTAGTATGTTATATAAAATACTTAAGGGCCGCCAGGAGGCTCGAGTTTTCATACATACGTAGTTCTGCTTTAATACAAAAACTACATGCCGGATTGAATCCAAACTTTGCAAATATATTAAGGAGATACATATCGATGTTTGTAATTAGTTTTCGAAGTACTAATATAAAACGGAAAAAAATATGAGCAGTACAAAACTAAATTAAGCCTTCGTTTAGTTACGTTAAAATTTACTACGATGAAAACTAATTACAAACGTCGATATGTGTCTACTCAATATATATCTGGCGTGTAGTTTTTGTATTAAAGCAGAAATACGTTTGTATGGAAACTCGAGCCTCCTGGAGATTCTTAAATAAATAAAAGTATTAAGTGATTGTTCATAAAACTGGAGGTTAAATATCTGTGGAAACAATCAGAAGCCAGCAATTAAGGACGTTTTAAAATTGCCATCGGAGCTGATGCATCTCAATTATTGCGACGGAGGCACCGCACCGCACCGCACCGCACCGCCATCGCCGGGGACCGGGGACCGGGGCTTTGGGCGTCTTCGCGTAATTGGACTAGTGCGGCATAGGGCGGGCGGAAATCAAAAACAGATTTTAATTAAAACCTATTTCGAAGAAAAACTGGATGATTGTGTACCGACTATAGGGAGCATGAGAAAAAATCGCTTAGTTTATAAACAGGGAGTAAAAAGACCAAAATCAGAAACGAGGAGATCCGTAGGAGAACCAAAGTAACCAACTCAGCTCACAGAATCACTAAACTGCAGTGACAGTAGGCAGGGCACATAGCTCGTAGAACAGATGGCCATTAGGGCAATGAAGTTCTCATCACCGGAAAACGTAGCGTGGGTATAGGCCTCCCACGCGGTGGACCGACGACGTGGTGAAGGACGCGGGAAGCCGCTGGATGCGGGCAGTGCATAACCGGTCGTCGTGGAAATCCTTAGGGGAGGCCTTTGTGCAGCAGTGGACGTCTTTTGGCTGATATGATGATGATGATGATGATGAAAAAGACCACTTCCGGAGACTGAAGGGGATTCTACCCATGAACCTGAACAACTTCCCACAAGGGATTTTTTGCTGAAAACCTAAAAAAAAATACTTTCTTAAAAACTTGACCGATGGACTGTTCGATATTTTTTTTATGCACAATTGGTAAGCCCTTGGCATCATCTCACCTAATGGTGAGTGATGAATGATGCCAAAGATGGGATCGGGCTTACCAAGATTTCCCAACGCATTGTATCGGTATGGATGAATGAAAATTGTTTCCAATATGGATGTATGTGTACCCAGTATGGTTTTTTTTTGGGAAATATGGTTCGATGTTATAATTAAAGCCCTCTGTTTAAGTTCCCGGTATCGGTATTTCTACAACCTTATATTTAACTTGCAATGTATGTATGTTTGTTCGGATGGAATCTTGTAACTCAATTTTGAAGCAGATATCATCAACCGATTGAGCTGATATTTTGTATACACGTTCAGTTTGGATGACAATGCATGGTTAACTGTATGACGTTCTAAATCCAACATGGCGGCGCACCCAAGATGGCGGACTAGTTATTTTTAATGCACTCCTACAATATGGGTATCAAATAAAAGTGTTTGCTGACAAGAATGCGAAATAATTGAAAATTTTCAAATAAAAGCTTGCACCTAAATGTTTTAGGTCTTTCGAATATCATTATTACATACTTTTTTTTATTGAAAATTTGAGTGCATACTGTATTTTAGTTGAGGGTGCTTTTAAAGCTACGTAATTCCTGTAAATACCAAACGTTTTAATCCAGCATTACACGTCATACTACACCAAGATCTTAGCTACATACTGGATTGTTTTTGACCTACATCAAAAAAGGAGGAGGTACTCAATTCGATCGTACATATATATTTATGTGTGTTCACGAATAACTTCGTCGTTTATGAACCGATTTTGATGATTCTTTTATTGTTGGAAAGGAGATATCCCAAGGGTGGTACCATGATAAGGAAATCAGGATCTGATGATGGCATCCCAGAGAAATCGAGGAGAACCTTAGGTTCCTGTTTGAAGTCGGTTTTTATTTGTTCAAAATTATAATGTAGCATTACTAGAAACCGAGCATTAAGACCTCGAAACTGACGTCAAGTCTTCTCCCAGCAGGCCAGCACTAACAGCTGCGTGGCGCAAGGACGTAATTAAGCAAACACTATCGAAATAAATTAAAGTTTGTGTAACGCGCGGTTGGCATAATAGTGGGAATACAAAGCTTTTGGTCTGCAATGCTGTGGCTCCCTGCGAGGCGTTTTTAAACTATAATCTCTGTATAGCCAGAGCTAAGTATACATATATTAGTACTAACATACAGTATGGACACTCCCTGCCGCTCTCTAGATTGCGACCTCTCCCCCTCGTCACCCGGGTTGATACAGATTGGTTACAGTTTGATTGTCGAACGTATAGGATTTCGCCGCCATTTTGTTCCGTCATTCCTTTTTTGAAATTTCATTTCTGGCCCGTTGTATGAAGTGTCCAGGGTGTGATCTCTGTAGCCAGAGATTTGTTACCATAGATGTGATAAGCACTAACAAACAACATTTGAAAATCGAACCCATTTACACACAATATTATTATAGGTAGTGCCAATTGGCATTATTTTATTTGCTACTTTTTGGACGCATGTAACCTATCTACCTCCCTCTATACAGGATGTAAAAAAAATGGTGTACGACCCGTTAACTGGGGATTCTACTCATCATACTGAACAACTTTTCGCAAGGAACCCATAGTCAATTCACAAAAAACTTTAAACCCTTCATATTAAAATGCACAAATATTGTACATTAGCTGATTAATTTGTATGAAGAGTATTTTTTTTTGTGATTTCAGCAAAGTCGTAGAACAAAAGTTATTCCGTATGACGAGTTAATGGAACCTACTTCAATTTTTTTTACATCCTGTATATAGCATATCTCTGTCTGTAGCGTCCATTTTTAGATAGGCAAATTTTAATCATTACCATTCGTATTTGAAAAAAGTGTCTTTCAAAAGAACTAATTCTTTGTCAATGCATTCAAACGTCTAATCAAACGAACAATAAAACCACAAAATAGAGCAATAAAATTAATGGGACCTCAAGGGAAACTCCATCCAATAGTGCAGTGCGAAAAACGGATTTCCCATTCAAATTTCGAACCACTAGACTCCATTAAAGAAAACAATCGTGAGGCCATCAAATCGACCAATCACGTCCCGCCATTGTGTTGCTAAGAATTTGAAAATGGAACACAGGTCACGGCCACCTTTTGTGTTTCGGATTAACCACTTTAATAAAATGATTCGTCTGTTATTTGGCACCCGTTTCTACGTTCAGAAATTGTACCCAAATAGGTTTGAGCTGTATTAAATGTTACAGTTGAGAGCACATACCTTAATCACACCCCGGACACTGCATACAACTATAAATGACATTTCTGAAAAACAAATGACGGAGCAAACAAAATTACGGCGAAATCCTATACGTTAGAGAACCAAACTATAACCAATCTGTATCAATTTGGGTGAAGAGGGGGTGAGTTCGGGGGTGAGGTGTCTAATATAATATATAATTTGCCTAAATGCCAAGTTATATCAAGACGCAAATAGGATTTTCCCAGATATGTCCCAGACATGACTCATTTAACCGCCTCCGTGGCGTAGATGGCGTTAGTTTCTTCAGTTCCGTACTATCATACTAGATGGCGCTAGTTTCTTCATGTTTAAAAAAAACACGTTTTTTTCATGGACACCCCCCTATATTTAATCACTTTCTAATTTACTACCTTTTTAACTGTCTAGCTATCACCACGGTTCATGAAATACAGCCTGGTGACATACGAACAGACAGACGGACGGACAGCGAAGTCTTATTAATAGGGTCTCGTTTTTACCCTTTTTGTACGGAACCATAGGAGGTATGCATTACTTAACTTATTCTTTATAATTTTTTTTGTCATTTTAAGTATGTAGCTCGTAGACGACTGTGAGCACTTAGACAAACCATTCAGGTTTAATGGTGCTAGATGATTAATTGTTTTGTATTTTGTTTTGTAGTTGGTAAATAAAAAAAACCCTAAAAACGACCTCAATTGCAACAACCAAATACAATTTTTCAAAATTTTTTTTTTGGAGTTTCCTCCTTAAGAATTGACGTTCACATACAGGATGTAACAAAATTTGTGTATGACCCGTTAACTGGGGCTTCTACTCATCATACTGAAAAACTTTCTCAAAGGAACCCAAAAAATTCGAAGCTCCATACAAAAATGCACAAAATTGTTCAATCAGTTGTTCGTTTTGTATGAAGAGTTATTTTTTATTGCGATTTCAACAAACTTATAGAAAAAAAGTTGTCAGTTTGATGAGTAAAAGCCCCCACGGGACCTACACCAATTTTGTTACATCCTGTATAGCACGCGGTACAAATAAATATGTTAAAATATGTTTAAATATATGGGGAGTGAAATTGAGCGTTAATTTCGTAAAATCTCGTGTAAACGTCAGTCAACTAAGGAAAGCTAAGATTCCATCCGTGGCCATACAGCCTAAACCGAGAGGCCGCAAGGGCTCCGCATAGGGCGAAGACCAAAGCGCGCCCTGCTGTGAGGCTGAAGGCTGAGGCTGAGCTCCGCGTAGGGCAAAGCCCAGAAGGCTCCCTGCGAGGCCGGAGTCCTAGCTCCGCCTAGGGCGACGCCCGGGACATCCTTTCTTAATTTCAGGGACATTAAAACTAGACCTTTTACGCTGAGTAAACTCCTCCAGTCGTGCGTCAAAGCCGACACTCACTCTTTTTTTTTTGTTTTTGTTAATAATCTGAAAAAGTACTTAACCGATTTTGATAAAATTTACATGGGATCCAAATCAGTCCACACTCGTCGAAGAAAACATACATACGACAAAACACAGTCGAATTAAGAACCTCCACTTTATTCGAAGTCTGTTGTTTACTCAGGTAATTGCAAAATATACGCACATGAGCAGTCAATAAAATTACACGTCTAAAGTAAATTTTTTACACATTTCAAGAGTAAATATTAAACGAAATTGGAGGCTCGCGCCCACCGCACGCGCCGCGGTTTCGGTAGAAATTAGCAAAGTTCTCGTCATTATCGGCGGCTGACAAAGGCTTGAGCTTTGACAGCGCGTAATCACAGGCTGCCGCTCGCTGAATACGGAATATTGGGCCCGTGACTATAGAGGCTGGGAAATTGTGGTCACCATTTGAGAATTATCTTTGCAAATCGGCAAGGGTTTTATAATAATAATAATATCGGATTCGTACGTAGAGTGATTTCTTTGTAAAACTAAACATAAATGGGATTCCCACAATACACGTGTAAGGTATTCTTGAGTTCCTCCTGCTATTTGTTCTGTGTAATAATAACTTTCTTTTCACAATCAAATAAGTACACTAATAGTTACAAAACCCAGCGTCCTGTCGGCAATAACTAAAGCAATAATGCCCAAGTTGTCCGCAGATCCAAAAGATAGTCCCAGAGCCAGGAGCTAATAATCACGTAAACCCATCTTACGTCGAACTCCGGCCGATAGGTCGGGCGACCGGGCGAAAATTAACCCCATCCCTTCAAGTTCACTAACTTAAAGGCTTATGGGATACACCTACGTGACCCAAAAATTCCGCCCTCGGCCCTAAAGTAATTTATTAACAATAGATGCCAATTAAACTTAGTTTTGCGTTTGATTGCTAACCGCTTCTCTTAGAGGCACTTTTATAAATGGAAGTTGCGTAATTTTACTTTGAGGCACTTTTATAGATAGAAGTTGCGTAATTTCACTTTGAGGCACTTTTATAAATTAGAAGTTGCTTAATTTTATTGAGGCATTTTTATAAATAGAACTTGCGTGATTTTACTTTGGGCGCTTTTACAAATAGAAGTTGCGTAATATTACTTTGAAGCACTTTTATAAATAGAAGTTGCGTAATTTTACTTTAAGGCACTTTTATAAATAGAAGATGCTTAATTTTACTTTAAAAGGCACTTTTATAAATAGAGTTGCGTTATTTTACTTTGAGGCACTTCATAAAATAGAAGTTGCGTAATTTTACTTTAAGGCACTTTTATAAATAGAAGTTGCGTAATTTTACTTTGAGGTACTTTAATAAATATAAGTTGCGTAATTTTACTTTGAGGCACTTTTATAAATAAAGTTGCGTAATTTAACTTTGAGGCACTTTTATAAATAGAAGTTGCATAATTTTACTTTGAGGCACTTTTATAAATAGAAGTTGCGTAATTTTACTTTAAGGCACTTTTATAAATTAGATGTTGCGTAATTTTACATTGAGGCACTTTTATAAATAGAAGTTGCGTAATTTTACTTTGAGGAACTTTTTAAAATAGAAGTTGCGTGATTTTACTTCGAGGCACTTTTATAAATAGAAGTTGCGTGACTTAACTTTGAGGCACTTTTAAAAATAGAAATTGCGTAATTTTACTTTGAGGCACTTTTATAAATAGAAGTTGCGTAATTTTACTTTTCACTTTTATAAATAAAAGTTGTTAATCTTATGTCTGTATTAATTTTATACATCGAATCAGTACTAATCCTACTAATATTATAAAAGTGAAAATTAGTATGTATGGTTTGTTACTCTTTCACGCAAAAACTAAACTGAACTTCTCGGGCTAAAATTTGGTAGGTAAACAGATTAGGACCTGAATTAACATATAAACCACCTTGTCAGCGCTCGCGCAATACGCACCCTCGAAGACAGTCATAAAAGCTATACTCACGCGAGCGAAGCCGCTGGCAAAATCTAGTATTACAAAAACGAAAGTTTGTGTGTGTTTGTTACCTCTTCTCGCCGATACGGCTGGATGGATTTGGATGAAATTTGGTGCATATATAGATTAGGCCCTGGATTAACATAAGTTTTTTTTTCCTTTTTTACGCGAACCATGTCGCGGTCAACAGCTAGTTTCAAATAAATTGGCCTTGCCACCAGAGTTCCTTAAATCGATCATTTTATACTTATTGATGATCACTTTAGATTCTGATTTCTGAACAGTAGAGCATTTTAAGACTACTATCACAAGCTGTACTTTGCCTCATCACCATCATCATCATATCAGCCGAAGGACTTTGCCTCTACTTTACTTAAATACAAATAATTTCCCTTCGTCTTTACGTGTAGAACGTAACTAGTAACTTTGTTTTATTTCGCCACAAAATTGGCAACGCGCTCGTGACCAAAATCGCTACTTTTAAGTTGTAACAACCTAGCAACTACTTCAGTTAAACTAGTTCCTTTCACCCACTGGTAGGTACTCTTGGTTCCATCAAATTTTCGCGCGCGCCACCATTTTCCCAACCACAAATTACGCGTCTTTGAGCCCGAAGTGGGGCGGAAATAGCCGAAGTCGAGCGGAAACAGCCGAAGTCGCTTCGTTAGAGCTCAGATTGGGCTATTGTAGTGCCAACTTAATCGGCCCCGGACAATAGCGTTGTCCAGCGTAATTGTCGCTAAATAGTCGCAGTTAAATCGCTCTGTTTTAATAGTTGCTGTGTACTAACTAGTATGGTTGTGAGTCTAGAGATGGTATATCTATATTTACTGTAGGTGGATACATAGAATCGTTATTTATAACTTTATCCCATGGTCTGCCTGGCGGACTGAAATCAAGCCGTATGCCTGGTGGATGTGACGGACCCGAAATTAAGGCCTTGTTATTGTCATTTGACTAATAATGACAATATTCAATTCAAATCATTGAGTCTGTGTAAAGATATCACCATGGAAAAAATATATAATAGACTTGAAGTAAAACAAAAATGTAATTATTTGAATACAATTTTTAAAATATTACCACTTTTGATGGAAAAAAAATATATACTGTAAAGCCTGTGTTTGGCATTAATTGCAATTTTTTTAAAAACAAATAGTTAATATTAAATGAAACCAACACACAAAAATCGGTGACTTTAAGACCTTACATTTTTATCGAACACATTTTTCAAACTTATTTGAAAGTGATGAACAGTAATAAAAACATGTACCTACAAATCGAGAATTGGGCGTTCGGTTTCAACGTAACAGCCGCTTCTAAGACTGCATTGATTTGAACTTAAAATGAATAGACTTACGTTCGATATTATTGAAACACGTATCAACCTGCTCGGATTGAGTGATCTTAGCGCCTTAATAAAAGAAAGTGGTGCTCTAGTCTAGGGAATATCAAAATGCTTGTATTTGAAAAATAAATTTATTGTATTTGTAAGAGATAAATAAAAAATAACATTATTTATTTTAATTAATTTTAATTGTAACCGCTTCCGTGGCGTAATGGTTAGTCCATTCGCTTCACACCAGGAGGTCGCAGGTTCGATTCCCGGCGGGGTCAACTTTAAAAGACTCGGTTTGGTTGGTATCTTATCTAAGTCTTGCCGCCAAACATCAGTGTTAACAACGTTGATGAGTTTTGGCTTAAAGAAGAGATAGCCATATCCCCATTGGGTTGGGGAATCTTGGTAAGCCCGCTTCCATTTTCGGCGTCATCGTTACTTACCATCAGGTGAGATGATGCCAAAGGCTTACCAATGGTGTATAAAAAGAAACTTGATTTTCAATAAATAAACGCGGGTAGGCATATTTAAACGGCAGTGAAATAAAATTTTATTCGTTGACTATCGCCGGTCAAATGACTCGTTACCGCCGAATGACGAATTAAATCGCTTTTTACGCGCAAATTCAGCCTACGATCGCTTTTTATGCACTCGTCAACACGCTCTATAAATTTAATATGCACGTTAATTCTGGATTCCGCTCTTAAATGTTGTAGGGGCTTTGGTCAACAGATAACGGGATAGTATTAAATGAGCATAACTATACAGCAGGACTCTATGCTTTAATATCACTCAATCCGAGCAGGTTGATACGTGTTTAATTAATACCGAACGTAAGCACAGATTACTAAATAGTTACTTCGTACGTAATTCTATTTATTTTAAGTTCAAATCAATGCGGGCTTCAACGCGACTGTTACGTTGAAAACGAACGCCCTATTCTCGATTTGAAAATGTTTCTATTACTTTTCATCACTTTCAAATAAGTTTAAAAAAAATGTGTTCAATTAAAATTAAAGGTCTTAAGTCACCAATTTTTGTGTGTTGGTTTCATTCAACATTTACTATTTGTTTTCAAGAATTTTTTTAATTAATGCAAAAAACTGGGTCAACAATATATTTATTTACACCAAAAGTGGTAAAATTTTTAAAATTTTATTAAATTAAATCGATTTTTATTACTTTAAGTATATTACATATTTTTTTCCATTGTGATAGCTTTACACAGTCCTTTAATAGTTTGAATTGAATATTGTCATTTGACCCATCTTAAGACCTTAAGTAAAAGGGTTACAATTAACGATTGCAACACAAATTACGTTCTAACAGTAAGAAGTTGGAGCTGAACATAATATGGTATTTTACTACCAGTCATTTGAGTAACTTTTTATCAACTGTCAAAAACGACAGTTTGTTCTGCAATTGTTCGCGTCACTGTCATAGTGACGTCATAAGTGCCATAGTCTTTAACGAACTAATTTACTGTTTTTAATAAATATAAAATTAAAAATTGTTTAATATTTCAAATGAGCAAGTGTTTTTGCTATTCTAGAAGAAATGCTATTTATTGAATTTTGAAATTTTGAATGGAGATTGTGTGCATAATGTGTGCACTGCGCACCCTCGAAAAGTCATAGAAACGTTGTCCACGCGGGTGAAGCCGCGGGAAACAGTTAGTTATAGATACTTGTGTGTAGGTACGAATATAAGGCGTCCGTTGATAAACAATTAATGACAGCGTTCCGTTGAGCGCGTTACAGAATCAGTCAGCGATTAGTCAGTGAGTCAGTGGTGTAATGAGCGTAAGGAAATATATCAATAATTCTAACGAAATCATTTATACAGGGTTTATTAAAATTGGTGTCGGTCCCGTTAACTGGGGGTTCTACTCATCATACTAAACAACTTTCCCCAAGGAACCCGTAGTCAAATCTCAAAAAAATAATCGGATCCTACAT